>CM043006.1:23618093-24818093 GCA_023678885.1 Pogostemon cablin
TTAAATAAACTAAAACATCTAGTGTAGATTTTGCATTTTTGATTAACTTAGTCAGTCTAGGACTGCATATAATTATTGCATCTTTTGCTTCCATCTTCAAATGGCTGATTGCAAAACTGTAATGTCCATCTTTGTACGGACAACAAACCTCTAGATTCTATTGATCTGTTAGTTTTGAAAGAAGATATTGTACAGGTTCCCCCATTGCTGAGATTTGCTTTACGTAAATGTTTGTATTAGATTTGAAACATATTTTTGAACAACGCAAGACTGGTGAGTCAATTCACCCCATTATTTTCTTTAATTTATATTTTCTCTTGGATGGTAGTGGACATCATTTTTCCAAAAACTACTTAAAAAACATTTTTGCCTACTGGTCTTTATTTCAATGAATTCTTTAGTAGTTCGATAGCATATTTCCCAAGCACATTTAATAAAAAATAGCATCCAGATGAGATTCGAAAAGCTAAGATTAGTAAAATTATATGGGTATATGATTCTGAAACAATATAAATAAAACAGACAGCATCAATATGACAGTAAATTAGGGTATATATATATATAGTAAATATATATAATAAATATATATATAAATATACTAAATAAATATATATATATATATCAATACAGTATCTGAGCTACAAGTATGATTCTATGTTAAAACAACATAATTTTCCCGAGGCAAAAATATGTAACATCGAACTGGGTCCAGAAACCCCCCATCATTTCGTACAAATGGGAATTGTCTCATTTGCTTTGTCGTACGAACAATCGAAGCGTTACTGCTGCAAAAATATTAAATTTCGATTGTTCAGTGATGTGGGATGATGTCTTATGTAAATCAACTAGAAACTCTCACCTCTGCTTTCTCTTCCTTTGGTGGTTCCTCTGCTTTGGAGTTCTCCTCACCTGCACAAACAAATAAGATATGATGTCTGGTTTTGATTCCTCATAATTTTCATGGAAAAACGGAGAGTTATGATAATGAAATTTGCCTCCATCTTCGGGCAAATCGGAAGTCCAGAGAGTGAGGTTGTCTCTCAAGAGCTGCATGATCAAAGTGCTGTCTTTATAAGACTCTTCGCTCAAAGTATCCAACTCCGCAATGGCCTCATCGAATGCTTGCTTCGCCAAATGGCAAGCCCTGCCACCATTAACTGAGTTTCATTACAGTGAAAGAATGATGAATGAGTAGTGATGATGCAAAACTAGCTAGACCTTTCTGGTGAATTCATAATTTCGTAGTAGAAAACCGAGAAGTTCAAAGCTAGACCAAGGCGGATAGGGTGGGTCGATGGGAGATCTGTATTGGCAATGGCTGATGCAGCCTACACAACAAGGTTAAAATCAAATGATATTATAAAAAACACAACACATAAGCCTAAAGATGGATGGATGAATGCCTCATAGCCCTTTAGCGACTGTTCGGATGCTTCCTTTCTTTCGTCATGAGTCTTGAACTCAGCAAGGTAGCGGTAGTAATCGCCTTTCCTGTGTAAATCACGACGACATGCCAATCAAGTTGAAACGAGGAAGAAAGAACCAACAGCAAGTATCAAGAGTAGTGTTATATCTTGTAGTAGAAAACAGTGGCTTCTGCTGTAGCAGAAGAGGGTATTAGATGCTTGTCAATGACAGAGAATGTCATGACAGATCTTAGCAAGCTCATCCTCAACCTTCTGGCAGTCCTTTGATCAGTTTCACGTTGCTCTCGTTCCCCTTCGACTCTTCCTTCTGCTCGATCGAAGACATGATCCTCCACGAAGCTCGACGAGCACCGATCACATTCTTGTATCCAACTGACAGCAGGTTTCTTTCATCTATGGATAGCTCCACGTCTAGCTTTGCTACTTGTTTCATATATTCAACCATTTCTGATACACAGTTCATTTTTCTCAATTTCTTCTTAATATCATCATCAATTAGGTCAAAAATGTTTCCCCCCAAATCTAAACACAAACTCTATTACACCATCGATCAAAACATCTCTCTGAACAACGATCCACAACACTAACTCACATGAATGATCAATCCACGTTACGCATACAACACACAAATTCAACGATCTAAACAAAACGATTCATTCACACAGGAAACACACATTAATGAGTGCAGAATATACCGTCGTAACGCTCGGCTTGTTCTGCAAGCTTTGCCATGTAAACGTGTGTGTCTCTCTCCTTCTCCGTCGACATTTTCGTATTAAATTTGATCCGATTTGGAGAAACCAAAGGGGGATTAATCAACCTTTTTGCTCTGATATGAATTTGGTGTGGATGAATGAATGCAAAGATGGTTTATAGGAGAGAAAAAGAGGAGAATGATTATGACACAATCTGGGCCGTCAGTTGCAGTTGTTATATTTCAACAAAACACCGCAAATCCTGGAATTTCATTCCAAGCCCCCACGTGCTTTTTTCCTCTTTCTTTCTTTAATCCCTAAACTAAATTACATTAATTAATTTTCAAGATTTCATTATTTAATCCAATTCCCATTTCTTACCGGAGCGAAGTACTGAGGACAGATGCAGCGACCTACAAAATTAACAATTTTTTCCATAAATCTCCTCCACCGCCGCCTACAATCCCTAACCATCTCCACCGCCGCCGCCGCCGTCTCCGCCCAGGATTCTCCAGCGCCGTAAATGAAGCCCATCTCCTCAGAGTTTGCACAGTTCTCTACCAACAGCAGAACTCCCCCATTACAAAACTTCACACCAACCTTTCGAAAACACCTTTCACTCTTACCCACGAGTTTTTCCTTCAAGTATGCAACAAATTCCCATATTCTTGGAGACCCATTTACAATTTTCATCTCTTTTCCCTTTCCCATCCCAATTTCACCCACACCTCCACCACCTTCAACAAGATTCTTGATATAGTGGGGAAATCAAGAAATATTGATCTTTTTCTGGGAACTCTGTAAAGAAGTTGGAGAGCGTCGTTTGGTTAACATCAAAACTTACATTATTGCGTTGAGAACATTAGCTACTGCTAGGGAGTTAAAAAATGTGTTGAGTTTTTCCATTTGATGAATGACTTTGGGTATGTGTATAAAGTTGAGACCTTTAATAAGGTGATTGAGGTGTTGTGTAGGAACAAGCTTGTTGAAGAGGCTAAGCATGTTGTAGTGAAGTTGAGAGATTGGATCAAGCCTGATGCTGAGACTTATAGATGGTTGATATATGGATTTTGTGATGTGGGTGATTTGATTGAAGCCTCAAAGGTGTGGAACATGATGGTGGATGATGGGTTTGACGCGGATGTTAATGCAGTGGAAGTTATGTTGCAGACATTGTTCAAGCATAATAAGTTTGATGAAGGGTTGAAGCTTTTTCAATCAGTGAGAGTGAATAGGTTGGAGGATTTGGGGTTGCCAATGTACCGGCTTGTGATCAAGTGGTTGTGCAAGAAAGGGAAAATGGGGGAGAGTTATGTGGTGTTCGAGGAAATGAAAATGAGAGGGATGAAACCGGATAATGAGATGTTAGGATCAATAATATATATGGGCTCTTGAGTAGAGGAAGAGTGAAGGAGGCGTATAGGGTATTCGAAGAGGTGGAAAATGCTGATATATGTGTGTATCATGGCATGATCAAGGGGCTCATAAAGTTGAAGAAAGCAATTGATGCAACCGAAGTTTTTAGGGAAATGATAAGGCGAGGGTGTGAGCCTACGATGCATACGTACGTGATGTTGTTGCAGGGGCATTTGGGGAGGAGAGGGAGGAGAGGGGAAGATCCTTTGGTTAATTTTGATACTATTTTTGTTGGAGGATTGGTTAAGGCAGGGAAGTCATTGGAAGCAAACAAGTATGTGGAAAGAGTGATAAACAGAGGACTTGAGGTGCCAAGATTTGATTATAACAAGTTTTTGCATTACTTTTCAAATGAGGAAGGTGTTGTTATGTTTGAGGGAATGGCTGGTAAATTGAGAGAAGTTGGATTGTTTGATTTAGCTGATATCTTTGATAGGTTTGGTCAGAAGATGGCCACTAGAGATCGAAGGAGAGACAGAGCAAAAAATTTGTCTCAAGAGCTTTCACCTACTTAATGGTGTGATATAATCTTATGCTAGCTTGAACTTTGAAGTGTTGAATCAATCTTTGTAAGTATTGGAAAAGCTACACTTGAATATATATATATATATGTATTTAAATTCTAAAATTATTGATATATTTACATCTCAACAAATTTCTCATAAGGAGTAACTTTTAACTACATCATCATATATGATTTCATCAATAAATTTCCCATAACTATAGTAGTATCATTCCATGGATGTGAAACAAATAATTTTTTTGGAAGATTTCAACTTTTATTACAAAATTTTCTTTCCCTGCTAAGGTGATATAAAGAAATTAACTGGGGAAAAATAGCTCATAATACATTCTGTACAAGAATAATACATGCTGTTGAATGAGAGAAAATCTGAGCACCATGGAGTGTTCATAAACCTTATTGGAAAACAGGCAGTTGTCACATGGTGCAAGCTCTCATGGTATCAACCAAAACCTCTTCATCCAACGATCGACCTGAAAAACCATGATCCATTTCTAAATTCCAAATACATAGCCAAGTTCATGATCTGAGTGTCAAAGTAGATTATCAGAAATCGGTGTGTACCTATAAACACAATTTTGTTGACTCTGGTCTCCTCTTCTTTCCATTTTCGAGTTGGAACAATCTCATACACTTCCCTCACAGCCTACAAAACATTGAGGGGACCATGTAGATGTTCAACATTTAAACACTGGTGGCGTAAAAGTATTTCATCAGATTTTCAAGAAAACTGAAGTAGATTTTGAGATGAAAATAAAGTTGCAAGTTGTGTCCTTGAGAATGTGTTGATTATAATTGTGAAGCTGAAACTTCGCATCTATTTAAACCACTTTACCTGTAGGGTATGGAGCAGATCCGAATTTGCTACACTCAGAATCCCTTTGCACCGATATACATCCATGCCATATTTTTTATCCCAAAGGATCTCCTCGATCCACATCTTGACCTGGGAAAGGCAAGCACATATAAGATCACACCATGTTTCAGTCACTACATTCCAATAGTCGTAAGTGATATGTACAAAGAACACTCAGAAAAAAAAAAGTGAAAATGGAAATGAGATCAGAAATTCATGACAAAATCCATGGCAGGTTCTCATTTAGTACCCAATTTAACAAGGTACCTTTTCAAGGTCTACTTTCTTCAGTTGGGAAATGCATATGGTTCTTACACCACTGTCGTGGATATCACTGGTAGATAGGTTTTGATTTTCTCTCAACAGTGCTTCCAAATGAGTGGCATGCTGAAATGAAAAAAAAAATTAAGAGTACTTTATTCAGCTTTGTTGCAAACATATCAAGATTCAAGAATCAAGGTGACAGGTGAAGATGAAGAAACTAACTGTGGCATCATACGCTCGGCAGTCCAGTATCATGGATAAGTCAACTTGGCAGCGAACAGAGGTGATAATATTAGCAAGTGAATTGATATTGCGTATGTCCTTTTTCAGATCTTCCAGGGCCACCCCAGAATTCTCAGAAGATACTAGATCAACCTTATTAAGAATCACAATATCCTATTGAAACAGAAAAAACAAGCATCCAAACTGTCACTGCCAAAAGTTCAGTTTATCGAAAAAGTTACATTAAATTTAGTCATGCAAAGCAGATAGAGACCACAAAAAAAAGAAGAAGAAAAAGAAAAGAAATATTTACTGCAAATGCAATCTGATGATATGCTTCAGGGAATGATGATGAGTCATGATGTGATCTGAGCTGATAGTGGAGATTTTTGGCATCTACAACCTTAAAAAGGAGCAAGATTAATTAATTGTATAACAACATAGAAATACACAACAAGTCGATAACTATAGTCAGAAGTTCTCAAAATGGATGGAAGTTACAAAAGGTTCAAATATCCAGTGTCTATGAGAAAAAACTCACAGTGATAATAGAGTCGAGACAAACATCTGAATCCAACTGATCATCCAACCAAAGCACAGATGCCAAAGGGCAGGGTTTGCCAACCCTGTGGTCTCAAGCAATATATGGTCAAGCCTATGCAATGTAAAAACTTAAAATTAAACAGGAGAGAATTATATTACTTCACATACAACAGGTATGCATTAGAATTTGAAGATAAAAAACATTCTTATCAAGCCTTTTTGCCAAAATGCATCAAGGTGTACAACCAATAATTTTTTTTTCCATTAGCCCATATAAACACACGTGCAGGTGTATTCAGTTTCCTAGAGATCCAGCATAGTGTGTTATATATCCTATTTGTTCAACAAATTCAAACCCTTATCGAAATGTACCCAACCACCAATTATGAAATATTCCAAATAACAGAAATCAACCTCTCATAATTTGAATCAAGAATGTTACAATGAGAAAAAATATAGAATACTAATTATGTGTGTTTACATATTGCAGAGCATATCGCAAACCCTCACACTGCTAAACATAAGCAGTTGCACAAGAAGGAGTGAATTGTATAAGAAATCAACCTAACCTTTCTTTCCTCTGAACAAGTTGCTCCAGTGCCTGAACCAAGCTATGCTTAACAGTGCAACAAATGCACCCATTTGCAAGCTCTACCCACTCCTCCACTAGTGCTCCGCCTTCTCCTTCATTGATCATCGCTCTCTCCACCCCTATCTCCTCCCCGAATTCATTCAGTATTACGGCTATTTTCTTCCATGTTGTCCATTCAATATATAGTTCACTAACTACACAAATAACAAACAAAAACACGATCGCAAGCTCAGTGCATTCTCAAAAGCTATTTCATTTAATCATTAATTAAAATTGCAAAATTAGCAAGTGCGAACACATAATCTGAGGACTTAGCTCAAATTCAACTAAAGTAAAGTTTTTACCGAGTCACCTTAGCTCCACTTAAGTAAACTACGAGATGTAATCAGTTTTCTAATCCCTTGCGAGCTGATAAAGCTCGAATCAAACAAAAATTCCTCGTGCTTAAACTCAACCTCTGATAAAATTGAGGATATAGTTAATTTACATTTATTCATTTAAAGACAAGAACAATCAGTTTTGCAAATTTGGGTAGAGCATTGTTTAAGCAGCACACTAAGAGAAAAGAAATAGAATTGTAACAAAGATTTCTAACCGTAGACTTTCCCGCGCCGAGATATCCAGTGATGACGGTTACGCCGACCGGTTGCGCGTCGGGAAGATCTTGCCGTTCAGTAGCTCGCGGATGTGGTGGAAGCTCGACCTGAACGACGTCGTTGATTGCAATTGCCAGTGGGGGCTCTTCATCGGCTTCGGGCTCCATTCTCGGGTCGGGCCTTTCCAGCGCGATTTCACTGTAGAAAGTATGCTTTCCGGAGAATAGTCGAAGCAGTATTCGGAAGACTCGTTTAACTGTGGGTGACTAATTTTATATACTCACATTTTTTAAATTAAATAATTACTCCTTTTTCTTTCATTTATTTCAATTTAACCCCCTCAAAAAGCTATAATTAACTTACAAACTGAGAAATGACTCTGCCACGGCTACTGATGTTTCTTTGATTGCTAATCCATTCATCTGAGTGGCATTTGCCGGATTGCCTCTTTGCTCGGTTTCACCACCAGAAGTTCATCGTTAGCCGTCTAAGGAATGAGACCTTTGATGGCCGATATACGTTCCCTGTCCTTCAAGACAGACGACATTATACACAATCATAGCATGATAAGGTGAAACAAGAAAATGTGTGCAGTTGAAATTCAAATGTAACTAAACTACTAAAGGAAAGATGGATCTCTGTAAGCTGAATTCAGCTTAGATGCGATTTTCTTTTCGGTACTGCAGTCCTCCTTGAACTGCATTAATCATAGGCTAAATTGTTACGGTCCGACAGGCCATATCTGCACTTGAAAAACATGAGTCCTCCAATGAATACTGACTACTTAATAATAGAATAGAATTATCACAAGTTGTATTATTTATTTAACTAAATCTTTAGCAAATGATGATGAAACATCTAAAAACAAAAACTGATTTCTCAATCACCTCATAATGATCAGCTGCAGATGCTAAATTTCTTGATTTAAACAAGAAACCTTGGTTAGACAAATCCCCAAAGAAAATACCGAAAAACCATTTTATCAAGGGCTTTTCTGCCCTGTTGTATCTCTTGCAGCACAAAACACAATTAGAGACATATACACACCATTAGCTAATAATATTTGTTTTTTCTTAAATTAGGACATCAAAGACAATACCATACATCATCTTCTGATCTCAGATAATTTTACAACTATAAACAGACGGGGGAAAGATAAAACAAAAGAAATTACTATTATTATTTACCAGCATAGAAGACTTCCATTGCCCCAGCTTTCACATAAACCTACAAATGTTCATACATGAATGAGACCAACTTGAAAATAAATTTTAAAGCAAAATTAATTTATGAAGCTCAAAGAATTGCATTTGAGAGAAATAAAGTTACCTAACCTTCATCATCCAACACATTCTGAACTGAACCTGACTCGGGGCTTTGCGACTATTGCTTCTGCGAAATACGACATCCGCTTCTTAATGGTAGATCGTCAGAACCACGAAGATAGCACAACCCATAGAGAATAATAGTAACAAAGAATGAAAAAGGGAATCAAGAAAGCAAGTTCTTGATTTATGGAAGAAATGGTTGAGACGTAAAACCTCAACCAATCATCACAGGATACTCTTCGAAACAACCCAGAAAGCGAACCCCAAATGTGTCCTAAGAAAACGCATTAGGAGAAGAGAAACTTTAAAACAGAGTTCATAATTTGAAAAACTAACCTTAATTTCTGGAAGCAAAAGATAAGAAAAAGTGGAGGAATCACAATGTCTTGAAATTGTGAAAGAGCCAGTAATATTTGTAGTAGTTTCGAATTTTTACCGTTGTAAGATGTGGCAATAGGTTCAAGAAATCAGTTTTCAGCGTATCAATTAACCAATGAAACTGCACGTGCAAGAATTTTAATGGCGCAATTTATTTATTTACCATACAATTATTATTATGAGCGCCAAAATCTGAAGAAGATTTTCGTGCAAATGCCGTATATAGTGATTTATATTTTTATTTTAATTTTAATTAATTAGTAGGTATATTAATGCACAAATTATCTTAGACAAAGACTTGTGTGAGACCGTCGCTAGTGAAAACTTTTATAAAAGAAAATGATAATAAATTAATGAGAAGTGATAATTTTATTTATGAATAATTTATAATATAAATAAAAAGTGATAACATTTTATAACGGAAGTGATAACGTTCTATAGCAAAAGTGATAACTATTTAAAAAAGTGAAAAAGTCTCACGCAAGACTTGCCATTATCTTATAATCATATGAACTGATGATATCGAAATATTGAGATTTAAAGATAATAGGACGATTTGTTATGAAATAATAATAATGAAGTGTAATTCAGCTAATTTATAGGAGTATATATCTCACAATTCAAGAAAAATAATTTGCCAATGTGTATTTGTTTTACTCCTACACTTTTTCTAAATATATTTACCCCTCCATTTAATTGTAATTAGGCTTAGAACTATAACAAAGGGGCAGATTTGCAATTTTCTAAAATATTATACGGATTCGGCTATAAGACACGTGTGTTAACTCACCCGTCACGTGCAAATTGGAAAGCTAGGTCGTCGTGTTTGGATTTCGGACCTCGTTCATCTCTACAAAAAAGCGTGTTTCGTACCAAAATTTTCCCCCAAAACTTCCCGATTCCCTCCAATCGCTCCTCGATGAATCTCCAATTATCTTTTGAATTTATCTTCTAATATTCAAATTCGATTTTTTTTCATTCAATTCGTTCAATTCTCTGTCGATTGATCCTTTTTTCCCCCACAATCTCTTGATTCCGAGAACTTCTAGGTTTTCATTGTAAATTCTCCGATCTGTTAAATTTATTCATCCAATTTATTTTTAAAAATTGAGTTCGCTATTTACCGTCTCTTCGTTCTGTTTCCCCTCTATTTATTTTTATTGAAACTGTGATTTCGTTCGGAGATCTTTCGGTATCTAGGGTTTGCATATTTGGTGGTTCCTTCATCCTTGGATCTGTGAATTCTTTTAGGGTTTTGGTATGTCTCTCTCTGAATTGAACTTTGGTATTTTTTTTTGTTCTTTATATTTGGATTTGTGAATGGGTTTTTTTTTTTTTTTTTTTGGGGGGGGGGGGGGGGGGGTTTATGAAATTGGAATGTTCTTGTTCCGTTGTATTTGTCTCGCTTTTGTTTTTGGGATGTATTCAGCTGTTGCTCTTGATTTGGATGGCCCAATTAATTAATATTAATTGGCCCAATTTAATTAATAGGAATTGAAAGCATTACCACGTAAATTGAATAATACAGCGTCTTCTTATGTTACCTGATGAAGAAAATATTATCTATTTTCTAATTTCTTTGTGAGTCTTGCCTTGTCTTAATTTATTTAAATTTGCATTCCCCGGATGTTCATTATGACCATGATTTGTTCTTGGGAAAAAAAAAGGGTTCCTATTAAAGATTACTTGGTTTCTTCCATTTTTTGTTGTGAGAATATTGTTATAAAAACATATTAACATAGCATATGCAGTAGTAGTTTATTATTTCAAAGAAAACACATTCGTTATACAACTTCTTAATTATTCTCTTGCCTTTGATGTAGTGGTATTGGAACTTAGTAATACTGTAATTGGCACATTTCGTTGGTGGTATTAATATCTGTTATAAGATCTTAATCTTCTGTGCTATTTCCTTGCCTAATAATGGGAAACTGATTTTATGTTATATTGTAACTTTTTTTTTTTTTGGTCCTGTATGAGATTTCAATGATTCAAAATACTAGTGCTTGACTTCCAGGATAAGGCTTCTATGTTTGGATTTGGTTGCTTTTGTTTATAAGTGCCATAGATTCATGTTTATACTAGTCATTTTAGCTTGCTGTGTTTTTTTGTTGTGTAGATCAACATTTTGTGCTTGTTTTCTGCTGTTATGTTTACTTACTTTCTCTTTAACTAATGAATAGATGAAAGAACTTGACAATTGACTCATCAAATATTAATAAGCAACTAAAAAATTTCTTGGCAGAACTGAAGCTCTAGGTTTTTAAGATCTTTGCTACCCTTTGTCATGTATTAATTTATTATTGTGTTGTCTGTTTGTATCTATATTCACTATTGTTTTCTCCTCCTAGAACTGACTTGCTTCGTATTATTTTAATCTTTTCTCCTGCTACACAGAACATGGGAATGAAACGTCCTTTGGAAGAGGAAGAATTTCCAGAGCCTTCGCTCAGGCAGCCTAAACAGCTTGACTATAATGGAAAGCTGACTTTTAATAAGGAGGAACGTCAAATATCCACTTGGAGAGTTGATTCTTTTGGTATAATGCACTATTTGATACCATTCATATGTGTGTGCGTGTCAATGAGATTTCTCACTATGTTCCTTTTGATTCATAATGGCAGAGAAAAAGAAGGAAAATAAAGTTAAGCTGCTTCATGCATGTCTTTTCTTGATTTGCATTTTTTTTATATTAGTGTATATGATTTCCTGTAAATGAATATATCTTTGGAAACCATGATTTGACGCTATAGCTTGTACGTTTGCTGTCTGGTGAGAGAATTGATCGTTGATTGCCTGGTATGATATTTCAGGTGAAGTTAAGAACACCTTTTGTAAGTTACAGTATGAAGGGCTGCTTGAAGATGGTGAGACCAATTGTGTTGCTGTAGCTGACAAAGAATTAGAGGCAAGCGCACCCCTTTCTTTGGTTACCAGTAGCAGTAGTGAGGAAGATGCTGTAAATGGAGATGCCTCTGTTTGGTCTAGCTTTCCTGGATATATTGACTTTAGCATTCCAAGGCGACCCCCCATTCGAATTGAGGATCCCTACATATCTTTGTTGAATTGTGCTCCTAGGAAAGAAGTCCCTGTTGGACTTGATCATCAAGCTGATGTTCCAATTTGGGACCCAAATGCTGCTGAATTTCTAGGATCCAACTACTTGGTTGACAATGACAGAGAGGAAGAGATAACTGGAATTTGCATCATTTCAATGCCTGATTTGAATGATTCAGCGATGGAAGGTGTCAGAGTTGGTCGTGGAAGAACAGATTGTAACTGCCTTGATTTGGGTTCAATGAGATGTGTACAGCAACACGTAAGCGAAGCACGAGAAAGATTACGGGAGACCATTGGGGATAAAAACTTTGTTGAGTTGGGTTTCCGCGACATGGGTGATGAGGTGGCATGCAAGTGGACCCCAGAGAGTGAAAACATGTTCCACGAGATCGTTTTCTCTAATCCTGCATCTCATGGTAGAAATTTTTGGAGGAATCTAAGCGCTGCATTCCCGACACGAACGAAGAAGGAACTCGTAAGTTATTACTTCAACGTCTTCATGCTTCGCAGAAGAGCTGTTCAGAACAGATCTTACTTGTTGGAGATCGACAGCGATGATGATGAGGAGCAGAGAGGTGTCCACAGAGACGTATATCAAAATGGATCTCATTCATTGGATCAAGACACCGATATTGATGATGATCCGAAAGGACCCAGTGGAGATTTCTATCTAGCTGGAGAGGAGGAAGACTCCACGGGCGAGTCATTTGACGATCAGGATCTGGATTCGAGCTGGGTGGACGACTTTTGGTCCGAGCCTCAAAATGTGCGTGGCGACGAGGTTAGTAATCCGAGCCGCGGCACTTCTGATGACAAAGATGAAAAGCAAGATGCTGTCGGGATGAATGATACAACAGAGATGATATCTGGAAAAGATGCAGGTAAAGTGTACGATGATCCCAGATTATATTCATAACTTTGTTGACTTTCCGACAAGGTATCGGTTGCTAAAATGCGACGATCGATCATAGATTCCAACGTAGGTGTTCCAATTGTTCTATTTATGTGCAAGAAATTTTGTTCTTTGATAGTTAATTAAAATGTAGATCTTATCTGAATACACTTAACCAACTTCCCCTCTTACTTTTTTATGACTGGTTTAATTATTGGATGGTAAATATAGATTTCCAATTTCTTTCTTGGTGGAGTAATTTTTTATTGTAAGGGGAACATCTTTTACTGCCAAATGACTTCGAAGTTATCGCCTAATTTTGTACAAATGATAGCTTATAATAAATGGCCGACTAATCATTTAGATTTTAGCCCTTTAATTTCCGCGAACGGGTCGGTTTAACCAATGTGGTGAACTAGTGATGAATTTTAATTGAATAATTATCACTCCTCATTAATTTATTTATTTAGATTAGAAATGCAAGAACTACTTTTTATTCCTCTCATAAAAATCATGTAAAATTATGACTTACACTTTAAGTACCATCGGTATCTCTCTTTCATGAAATCTGCTCTTTAAATGAAAGCTATTTTACATGCTACTAGTAGTCAAATATTCTCTTCGTCCCGATTCAATATTTACGTTTCTATTTTGTGCGTCTTGTTTCAATGTTTATGTTTTTCTTTTTGAATATGGGACTCAGCTAAAACAATTAATATATCATCCAACACTGATACTACCTTCATCCACTTTACATTAAAATATTATATCTTTTTATCCACTATCTATTAAAATATTATATTCCTTCATCAACGTGCAAAAAACAAATGTAAATATTGAAACGGGAGGGATGGAGTAGCAAGGTAGGTAATATTCTAATAAAGGTATCCTATAATATATATTAAAATCATATAGTCACCTTTCAATTCTCTCTGAAAAGTCTATTAAAATTAGTAGATAAAATGATTCAAGATTTTCTATCAATTAAATGATTCACCATTTAAAAAAAAAAGTTTCTAATAGAAAAACGTATTTGGCGATATAATATTTAATAATTAAATGAAAAGCAGCTGGATTAGCATATTTTCAAGAAGTCAACCAAGGGTAGAGAAAATAATTACCCAAAAATTAATTCACAAAAAATATGAGTTTTGGTTTGTCAAGTTGGCTATTCCACAACAAACTTTTGGAAGAATATTCATACAAGTTTGGGATACGTGGCTTTCTAAAACATGATTGTAAATTTTAATTTTATTTTAATTTTATTTTTATTTTTTTGTGCTTCTTTTAATTCCGACTTAAAAAAACTGTATTGCATTAGTTGGTAATAACGGATAGAATTAATTAATTTTAGTTAAGTATAGTGAAAATTTGTCATTTACATAATCTTTACTTTCATTTCAGAAAAAAATAACATGACTCCCACGACTATAATTCATATGTAGAAATGTAATTTACTCATTTAAATAAATAAAATCATTCATAATATTCTTTCTTCTTTTAATTAATTTATTTCCAATGCCATAGCTCATCTTTGTGGAACTCTTGCCTAATATCAAATCTTATTATGTCAACTTAATTTCTTATATAGAGAAAATTAACATGGTTATATTAATTGCATTAGAAGCCTCACTTCACATCCCAAATATGTAGAAATACAAAAGTCAAAAGATAGAAAAAAAATTATCAAAAATTGACTTAGAAAGGTACTCAAAGATAGGATAGATAGTGAAGTTAAAACAACTTTACCAAAAGCTACTATATTTTAGTACAAAATATGCTTACTTCACAACTCTATTTATTGATATTATTGTACAAAATTAAATGGCTAACTAATTATCATCTAATTTATTTTTTTTTGCTAGATTAATGTTAATATATAACAAGAAGGTTAAGGGTGTAATTATGATAAGCTTAAATCCTACAAAAAGCAGGGTTTAATAATTTAATCGATATTGATGTATTTTATTTGAGATTAAAAAATAGTATATATTTAAATAAATAATTTTTATTTATTTATATATACAATCAATATAATCAAGATAATTATAGTTTGCCATCAACGCAAAGAAAGCAAATAAACAAGTCTCGAAAGGCAAATCACCATTTTTTGAACTTCCCATAAAAACCCAAAGCCACGAATTTTTTTTTTAAATAAAATGTTACATGATTATTAAAATATATATCTATTAATTTAATTTCTAGGACTTAGTATGTTTTAGGGGAAATTTTTTCTAAAATTTCAATTCAATATCCGCAAATGTGATCAATAAATAAAGTTCAATTAAAAATAAAATAAAATAATCCCACTAAAATTATAACTCAAATAAAATAAAATAAAATAAAATAAAATAACAATTCATTTAATGCAATCGAATACATCAGTTTGTCATCACGTGACTGAGCAATACTAATACATACAATACAAATCATATTTTATAAATAACTTTAAAAAAAGAAAAAAGAATATGATTAGATTAACTTCAAAATAAAATCTTGAATTTATTTACAAATATAAAGATCAATAATACTATTTCATTTTTATAATGTCATTAATTAAGTAATTAAAGAATCAAAATGTGAATTACAGACTTGGGCTTTCATATGTTGGCCTAAAACGAAGTGTTAAAAATCCACAAACTCAACTTAATAACATTTGATTTTTTTAATCAAGATAGATTTAAGGCTTAATAACAATGGTTAAGATAACAATCCAAAGATCTCCACCGTCCGATGATGCAGCAACAAACTCTTCTCACCACTACACGTGCAGCCCATCATTCACTTTCTCTCTCCTCATATTTTGGCTTCCATGCATGTAATTCTCCTCCTACTATATAACACACAAACAAGAGAGAGAGAGAGAGAGAGAGAGAGAGAGAGAGAGAGAGAGATGGATTTGTATGTATACTCGGGGAGAAATTTGGGGAAGAAAGAGTCTTTGGCTTCTGTTTTATTTTTTTCACTTGATAGGTTGTGGCTAGTTCAAGGCCATCATTAGCGACCCATCTGTTCAAAACTTTGATTTTTTCCACATTAAATTCTTCAAAATCTTCTTACATTAATACAGGCATTTACATGCCCTTTTTATCTGTCGTGGGAAGATTGCATCGATTTGGGTTTCAAGAGTGCTCTTTCTTTTGGTTGTGGGTCTGATTTCTTACTCCCCCAGAACAGAACTGTCACATCTGACCACCACTTTTGATGATCCTGTTTCTCTCACTACAAATTGCTTCTCTCTCCTGTTTGATTCCAAAGGTATGGACTTTGTGATCTCTGCTCAAAACCCATGTTCCCAATTTGGCCTTTTCAACTTCATCTTTCTACTTTGATGTTATTTTTCTGATCTTACTCTGTTTTATCAGCTGTTTTAAGCGGTGGTGGGTGGATCAAGAAATGCTGCATTATTTCACAATTTAAGTTCATTTTCTTGTTTTGTTGTTGTTGATTGTAGAATTGGGTTTTTGCTTTTTTTCTTGCTTTATTAGTTAATTGGAAATGGAGGAGGATCAAGAATTGAAATTTGTGTGCAAGTTGTGTTTTAAGAAATACCCCTGCGGGAAGTCACTTGGGGGCCACATGAGGTCTCATGTGGTTTCAAATTCAGCTGAATCTGATGAGAAATTTGATGCTAATATGAAGAAATTCTCATCATATGGTGGTGTTGGGTGTTTGAATGATGCAAAATTTGGTGAATTTGGAAATGGGCAATCTAGTTATGTTCTTAGAGAGAACCCTAGAAAGACTTGGAGAGCTGTGGATTCAAGCTTCCCTTTGCCACAAGAGAGAATTTGTAAGCAATGTGGGAAGGGATTTCATTCATTGAAAGCATTGTGTGGTCATATGGCTTGTCACTCTGAGAAGGATAGGGGTATGAAAGATGATCATTCTTGGAGTACTAGTGACAATCAGAAGCCATTGTTGGATAGTCATTCGGATTCCGAGGCGGAGGATCGGATAATCCGAACCCGGTCTTCAAAGGGGAAGAAGTTGCAGAAGATAGTGATTAAGTCTCCCTTTTGTTTAGCCAACAATGCTTCTTCATCTGTTTCTGAGATTGATGGAGAAGGGGGAGAAGAGGAAGTAGCTATGTGTTTGATGATGTTGTCAAGGGATTCTGGGAACAAAGGTGGTGGTGTGAATTCAGTTGTTGAGTCTTCTGATAACAATTCAGTTATTCTTGAGTCCAAGTCTTCTTCCATTGACATTGACATGAAAACTGGAAAGAGGGATGCTCTCACAAATGCTCATGATCAAGAAGTGAAGAAAAATGTAGATATAAAGTTGAAAGATAGTGTTTCCAAAGCAGAGATTGCTGAGATGGAGAATTCTGATTCTGGGTATTTCTTGGACGAATGTGTTAAGGCAGAGTCCGATGTATCAGTCGAACGATTTAGGGAGCGATTGAACAGAAGCAAGAGCTATAGAGCAGAGGTAAAGAAAGATCTGAAAAGGGAACATGATGAGTATAGGGTTGAATCAAGAAAGAGGAGGTACATTTCTGAAGATTCAGACCTGTACAATGAATATGGTAAGATGAAGAGAAATGATGGTGAAGATCGTAGTGTTCCTCTGAAGAGAATCAAATATGAATGCTTGAACTGCAAGAAGATCTTCAAGTCATACCAAGCTCTCGGTGGCCACAGGCCGTGCCACAAAAAGAGCAACTCGTTCCACGAAACATCAAGATACGAAAGCGGTGAAAACAGCTTTGATGAGTCTACTGAGTTCACCACTAGAGGAAAGCACGTTGAGTCCACTAGCCACAGAAAATTGAGTGCTAATAAGAACTCGTCTGAGAAAAAATCCAAGGCTAAGAAGACAAAAGGCCATGCTTGCCCCTACTGCCCAAGGGTTTTCAAGAATGGCCAAGCTTTAGGTGGCCACAAGAGGTCCCATTTCATTGGTGGTCATGAGGTTAACAACATTCCAATGCCAGTGACAAAGCCAGATTTGCTTGATCTTAATCTTCTTCCGCCTCAAGACGACGACAATGATGGAAACGAGCAATTCCCTCCATGGTAGATTGAAGACACTCAACTTGCTTCTTGGTCTATTTTGAACAAGTGGTGGTGTGGCTAATCATGCTAAGTTGGTAGTACATATAAGAAGAAGTGGAGATGGAAAACCACCCTGTGCTCTTTCTTGCCTTGCATCAATGGTGGATCGATCGACATAACGACTGTAAGCAGTCTCCTGATTATCACTCTCAATACAGCAACCCCCCTATGCATGTTCCACGAATATGCTCAATTTTTGCAGATTTAAGGTTTACATTCCCCCATAATGATGCATGAACATTATGTCTGAAATCAAATTTTGTTGGCTGTTTGATTGTAGATTAGCAACCAAGATTAATATTACTATATTAGAGTTTCATTTCTTCAAGTTATTCATAAGCTGGTTGTTAGATAACTATGACATTTCAAGAAGAGGGGTAAATTTGCTTCATTACAAGACATGTTTAATCCTAATGTCAACTTCAATGGTGGATGATTGAATCACTAATAAATCTCAAAACTGCACAAAATGGAAGAAGAGAGTTGAAGTGATCCTCAGTAGGTTTGGTAAGGAAGTAGATATACTCCCAGAAAACATTAATGTCAAAACAATGGCTGCTTTTATTATCTTGGCAACATGGATTGTAGTAGAAGTTATCTATGAGGAGAAAAGTGTATCTTTTGTGCATTGTTGAAAATTGTGTAAAGATATGATTCATCACCATCAAAGCTCAACCCACCTTTAAAGCTTCCATTTTTTGAGTTTTTTAGAGCCCCCCCCCCCCCCCCCCCCCCCCCCTCTTCTTGACTTGAGAGGAAAACACACTATTATGGCACATACTTTGATGGGATACACTACACATTTTCTTCCTATTCTTTCCATCACTCTGTCTTCTTGCCTTTAACTTCACTAGTGTAAGGTCAGCAGTGGAACTATGTCAACCAACTTCTCTCTCTCCTCTCTCCACACACACACTTCATTATTCATTGAGAGAGTTTGTTCTTGTTTATACTGCTTGGATGGTTGAGAGTCAGATTAATGAGTAAACTCAATATGATTCATCATAAAATAAAAAAAATTAAAAAAAATTGAATTTTACCTTGTATAACATCTCATAAACAATAAAAAAAAATGTATTTCATCTTGTACAACATATGAGTTTATGATTTATTTGAAATAGATACATTGATAGTGACTTGCATTGATTTCAAAATCTTTTTAAAGAATTGCGTTTCTACCATTTTTCTTTGATGGATTTAAGCAGGCTTCCAACTTAAATTCATAAATTGATCCTTAACAACAATTACAGTTTTAATTTTCTTTGTTTTTTGAGATATCATACTAAAAACATTAATTAAGGTCAAAAATTTTTGGGCTTAACCAATATATTATTATGTGGATTTATACAAGAATAGAAAAGTGATTGGGCAGAAAAGGCAAACTGTAAGATTAGTAACCTCTGCCATATAAAAAGCACACACGTTATGGTACAAAGTTAGTTGGGCCGTTGTTTCCAAGGGCCCAAAGGTGGGCCAGCAACTACTTCTTACTGGATCAGGTTGTGTGCCCAACTACTCATATTAAGTGTCAACTTTGCTTAGTTTGTAAAGTTAATTCTGGAAATTGATTTTATAATATTTCTCAATTGAAGAATTTGATTATTTTTTATTCAACATTATACTGGTTCAAATTTTGAAATTCACGACGCCGATTGAGTCTTAGCTTCTAATATACTGTCTGATGATGTTATTATAATTTTATTTCATTTTATATAATAATATTACATTATTTTCAATCATTTTATTTTATTTGAATACTCCCTCCGTCCCAAAGATATTGACACACTTTCCTTTTTGAGTTGTCCCACATAAATTGACATATTTCCTTTTTAAGAATATGGGACCCACACAAAACAATTTATTTATTTACATGGACCCACACACCCATCACACTCACTATTAATACAATTACCCACTACATATTAAATATTATTTCTCTCACTTCACTTTACATTAAATTATTATACTCCTTAATCTCCGTGCCAAAAAAAATATGTCAAAACTTCCAGGACGGAGGGAGTAAGTTATTTCAAGAAAACGAATTCAGTTAAATGTCATCTGTAATGACATCGTGTCTCGCTATAAAAGGTCATGTGACACAACCATATAATGTTAATGAGTTTTATGAGGTAAATGAAAAATTATTATTTTTAATATAGATTTCAACTCCAAAGTATATTAATCCTAACGATACAAGATGTCGATACTTTGGTGTGATATCTTTGTATCATTCCTTTATAAAGAAGAAATCTAACCCCCTAGGATTTATTCGTTAATTTAGGGTATGATTTTTCTCGTCCCTCCAAAGCATTTGATGGAGTGATATAGAAAATATCACAAAACATCTAGACCCAATTCGAACTATCAATTAAAAAGTTCAAACAAATTAATCAATTAAAAGGGAATAATATGTTTTAATATACCCTCTGGTACTACACTACACACATTTATTTTTACTTGTATCAATTTAACCTCTTTTTTTTTTAATTCCCTATTATAGTTTCAGTTTTCTCATCTTTGCCACTTGCATAGTTTTTGTCTTTCAAGGAGGCACAGTGAGTAAAATAAAACGTACAACAAAATAGAAATGCATTTTCGAATGTACAAGTAGACAATATATAACGCATCAAAAAAAAAGTAGACAATACATAAAAAATAAAAATAAATGAAACAAAAGTCCATAAACAAAATTAAGGTAATTATTCTTTAAACTATTCATTAATAAATATACATAATCCGCACGACAAAGTTAAATAGAGGTACATTTTTCTATAACAAAAATCAGAATAATTTTGCGGGTAAATATCCAAATTGATCCTGTAAGTATGACGTTTTCCAACTTTAATCATTTTTCTTTTGCAATTCACAACTTTGGTCCTTTTTTGTCCACTTTTACTCCTTTTAGTCCAAATTTAGTCATTTATGTTAAAAAATGTCCAAAAATGGTCCGAAAGTGTATACATAAAGGACTAAAAGTGGACCAAAAAAAGACCAAATTTTGAAAAAATGATCAAAACTGGAGCAAAAGGACTAAAAGTAGACAAAGAATGACCAAAATTAAGAATTGCAAAAAAAATACTAAAAAAATGAAAACGTCGTACATGACTAATTTTGATATTTATTCTAATTTTGCTAGTAGCCACATTCTACATGTCACCTCTCACGAACAAAATTCATTGAAGAATGTCATAAATTTAGATTTAGATTATTCTAGAAAAAAAGAAAAAAGAAAAAAAAAAAGTCCAATTGGAGGAGCTGTTCGAGTAAAGATTAGACGACAATATACAATGATGCTGGAGATTACAACCAATAAGAACCAATCCTTAAAGATTTCTTAGGAAAGCATGTCAGAAAAAATCTAAATAAAATATTTAAAACTTTAAACCTTTAAAAAAAAAAAACATGCGTGTTTTGAAAATCCAAAGATCACTCTAATTTGGGATGAAAATCCAAAGATCACTCTAATCCTTCATTTGACATAAATTAAATCCCTACCAGATTACCGATACTTAAATTTCAAACAAACTTAAAAATCATTATCCATAAAATTTTAAAATTTAGCAGATTTCGAAAATCTGATACAAAAAAATCCATTAAATCCAAAACATAGTAATATATACCCCAAAATGTAATCACCTCTTAGCCTTGCTATAATCGAACTAGACATTAGTTTTCTTTTTTCCTCATTTGATTATTCATCAAAGAAATTCAAGGATGCAAACTGATGTTAATGCTCAACGATGGCTGAAAATTTTTCTGCATTTTTTTAGCAAAGAGAAAGAGGATTTTAGCCATATTTATTACTAATTTATTTATTTATATTTGTTGCAGTTAAATACAAGAATAAATGGGCATGGGCTCCCCATTTAGTTATGGTGTTAGAACAAAATAGTACTGTGAACTCTCCCTTTCTTGCAGTGCCATAACTGTACGGATTGTTGGATAGTCCACACAGCAACTTATGTCCTGTCACTGTTTTCATAACTTCATCTTCACTTGTATCACATTCAACTCATCCCTACATCCCCTGCAAACTACATTAATTGCTACATACCTTCCATATTTACCAAAATTTGCATTTTTCCTTGATTACATTTTTATCTACATGGTTGGAGTAAACTTATGATTCTGAGATAACTACTCATGATATATCCAAATATAACAATATTCTATCTTGTACAACCATTTTCATTTATTTCATGATTTCATAAAACATATACACACATCTTATTTACTAAATATTTATAAGACAAACAAATTAATCCTTGGTAAGTGTGTAGTTACCTTACATGTGTCTGATTCCAGGGTGGTGCACGATGTCCCCAAGGAGTCCTTCACCGTTTGAGGTCTCCTCTTGCCCTTTTCCATGATCGTCGTAAGTAGGTGGTGGTTGCTTGACAGGATCAGGCAGATAATCAAGTGTTGGGTGGTAAAACTGTGGCATTGCGAAGGCGGTTTGATCTTGAGGAATAAACCCCCCAACTCTAGGAAACCCAATCGAGTGATGGCAGTGCTGCCCTTCGTATGTGGTGATCACTAAGGAAGGGTCCTCGGAGGAGCGTTCCACTCTCTTTTTCACCGTGCATTTTGTGTTGGTACACCGGTAATAGCTCCTGCAATAATTAACACTGATTTCATGTCATTTCATACCTTACTTTCAACTTCATTTTGCTTTAAATTAGACATGATCATTGAGGATATGTGTATATTAGGTGCTTTTTCTTGATCACAAGGGTAAAAGGGGATCAATGATGCATGATTCATTATGAACACAAGGGATGCAATGTCATGATCACACAATTTTCATTCAATGGACCTTGATTATGAAAACGACAATAAGGGCCCAGAAACCACACATTCTTTTTTTCAATGATCATTTTGGGCAAAAGAGTACATGCAGGAAACTGTTTGGATAGAATTAATCGCAATTATTTGTTGGATTAGCACATGATCTAACTTCACATTACAAAGAATATCTCATATTTCAAAGTCAGAGATGTTAAATCTCAATTTCACATGTTGGATTAACAAAAGGTCTAATGTCACATTACAAAAGATTATTATTTCATGATCTCATAGTCAAAGATATATGTTAGCATATCAATATGCATGACCTACATACATTTCTTAATTTACTAATTTTTAGCAGTAGAAGATTAATGCATCAAGTTAATTAGGTTAGCAATCCCTAAAGTTTGAAGCATATACAAATTCAATAACTTAGAAACTATTATGACACGATCATCTTTCATTTAATTGAAACACGGATTAAAGAATTAGGTTTGAGAGCAAGGAATGCTTATTAGGTATTCTACATATACCTTGGAAAAGGACTATTTTTAACAGCTTTCTGCCCATATTTTCGCCATCGATAACCATCCTCAAGGTGATCTATTTCACTCTTAGTCACAAATGCAAAGCGCGGCTCTCGAATTCTCTTTTGCCCTTGCTTTTTAGCCTTGATCCTGCAAAAATTTCAGCCTAATTGAGTATATATTCTATTCTCTTAAGTATACGTACCATATATTACAAAGAATAAAAATAAGATGGCATTCATTACTTTAATGCTGTGCACAGAAAAGCATTGGTGAATATTGAAACTATTAAAGTGGCACTTCTTTAATAAAATCAGGAGAAACATTCGTAACCAAATTAATCCGACTACACGAGATACATGCTCTAATTAGACTCTTGAGCATTGTTTAATAAGAGCATCAAGGGTGTTTTTTTTTTTTTTTGGTATATTCAGGTTCCTTTGAGAAATACAAAGGAATAAAATAATTAACACAATAATGAATACAGAATTAATTTATGCACCACTATTTAAATTAGAAATTAGACTCTCAAAGAAGCATGGCATATATATTGAATCTACTGCACAAACAAAAATATAAAGCCAAGTAATATCAAATGATTGGCTGCAGATTCCTTGTGTATTCTCTAAAACCACATATTAGTCAAATAGTTAACACTATTAATCAGCTAGATATTATATATATACAGCAATTTTGTAATGTACACATGAAGGACTGAAATTTGAAATAATTTTTATCTCTCCATAACCATAAAAAAGCCATAAACTTAATACTGCTACAAGATATTAATTATTCCATACCCATAACTTTTTAACTTAATTTATTGCATGCGGCAGCATACATTTATATATCATCAAAGATAAACAATTGAAAGTTACTTAGGAGTAAGAAAACAGGACCACAAGACTAAGATCCCGACTTCTAGCCAGACTTTGAATAATTAAAAAGAAACTTATTGTCAAGCAATTATTGCTACCTTAAAATTTTCTCTTTCCTCTAATAATTTCATAAATCTAAGGTGAAAATTTTTACACATCGTATGCTTTTGAACCATGAGAGATATACTGATCTTTTATATCGCCCTTGTGTTTCAGTTCATTCTATCTGTATTACACAAGTAAAATATAAGAATAAATAATTAGAATAAGGTCAGTACTATAAAAAACCATATCCATCTGCATGAGATTTTGCAATAATTAAAAAAGACTAAAAAGTCATGGTCCTTCATCAAAAAGAAATTTATAAATGAACTAATCGTACAGTGCATGATGCATAAGTTAAAAAATAAAAAAATAAAATTCTGGAATGGTTACGCAGCTAATGCGGACAATTTTAAGGATTTTATTGTTTTTTTATTTGGTTTAAAATGTGATATTTTATCTAAAAGATATGTGTTGAAGATCACGTATATTATCAGTATCGTCATCCTGGAGCAAAAAAATCATTTAAGTTCTCAGGGGAAGGAATATAAAATGATTAATATAAGTGAAAAAAAAGGAACAGAATGAAGGAAAAAGAGCATGCATTTGACGCCGCAATGGCGGCTAGGGTGAAATAGTGAATATTAACTTTTTTGCTGTGGTTAACCAGAAAAGCCCCTGTGTCATGCTCAAATTCCGGAAATACCTACCCACCCTATTGGCGTGCACAATTTGAATCTACCCTAGACTGCAGAAATTGTACGGACAAAGCAGGAGCCGTTTTCTGCGCTCACCTCTTTCTTTCTTTCTCATGCCGAAACCAAATAACCAAATAGTTCATGCTAGCTCACCGCTCCAGGATTCAGAAAACCAAAAATGCATGCAATTACGCTATAATTCTACTCACGCTGTGTCCGGCGGCGGATTGGTGGGTGCTGAGTCACCGGACTTCTCCGACCGATCCTCCGACGAGCTCGATGAATTCGACGCCACAACCGGACTCATATCGTCACATCTAGGAGCAGAAGTACCATCGGCTTTGGTTCCGGACAAATCGGAGTCGATCCGATCTAACCCGCCGTCGCATCGGGGATTCGGCGGAATATTCCAGCCGAATTCGGTGGTGTCCTTATGAAGAGTCCCGAAGAAGTAATCGGCGTCGTCGTTGCGGAATTCCCAGTTGAATGGGGAATCGATCCCATCCATGAGAATCAGAGAAGATCTGAAG
Source organism: Pogostemon cablin (assembly GCA_023678885.1). NCBI lineage: Eukaryota > Viridiplantae > Streptophyta > Magnoliopsida > Lamiales > Lamiaceae > Pogostemon > Pogostemon cablin. The sequence goes on from CM043006.1 coordinate 23,643,409, forward strand.
GAGAGGTGGTGGGAGAATAAAAGGCAGAGTGAGAGAGAAAGCTAGGGTTTAGGAGTGAGGGAAAGAGAGATGGTTTTGGGGAATAGCTGTTTTTCATTAGATTTATTGTGTGTCTTTTCTCCGGAAAAAGCTTTCTGTCGTGTCGAAGCACAGAGAGAGTGAGAGATAAGGTGAAATTTTTATTATAAAAGATATTTCACTAAAAAATATACTCCAGGAGTCAACCATTAAATAGTGGAGTGAAATTTAAGCTAAATTAATGGTGTAGGTAATTCATATTCATTTACATGCAACTCATTAATTGGTGCCAACCATCTCCATCTCCCCCATAACTTTTTCAGACTTTTCTTTTTTAAATTATATATACTCCCTTGTTGTCGTACCATTTACCAATAAACTCTTTAACGCCATTCTGTAATACATAGCATGTATTTAAAAAGTTGAATAAAAGATGAAATACTTACTATTAAAAAAATGTCTATCACTACACTAATTTTAATGCGTTTTATTTGAAATGTCTTAATATCTATTTTTTCATACATTAATTCTATAACTACACTTTATAATATCTATTAATACACTATTCAATAAATATATTATTACAACTCTTTTAACTACACTATTATACTATCTATTAATGTCGTATTCAATAAATGTATTAATATAACCTTATTATTATGTGTGTGTTTTTTTTTTAAAAAAATTACAATTACTATTACTTTTATTTTATAATAAAATATTTTAAATAAAATAAAGTTAAATATAAACATATAAATTTTCTAAAATAATAAAATAGATACGTATAATTTATTAATGAATTTGATTTAATATTATATAATATAATTATAAGTTAATGAAATAAAATGAATAATAAAAATTATAATTATATATATATATAGTATATCATTATAATTACAATTTTTTATTAAAATTATTATTACGTAGCCAAATGAGTGATAAGTTATGTAAATTCATAATTAATTTATAAATTTTTTTAATATTTATTATAGGTTGATAAAAAAATAGTATTAATTAAAAATAATTTAATTAGTTAAGATAAAAAACGAACAATTTTTTATTGATTAAAGAAATTATTATGTGTATTCGTAATCTTAATTTTAATAATAATTATTTAATTTTAATCATAATTATAATATTTTTAAATTTATTTGACCACTAAAGTTAAATAAACTAAAATTAAAATTAAAATAAAAACTAAAACTAAAATGAAAATTTTAAAAAAAACTAATGTAAAAATATAAAAAATAAAATAAAACTAATGTAAAAATTAAAGTAAAAAATAAAATAAAAAACATTTAACGTAAAAATAAAAATAAAAAATAATGTAAAAATAAAAACAAAGCAAAAGTATGTGTATATATATGAAATTTGAGAAAAAAAATCAATAAGTATGCATTTAGTTCATTCTGCTACAAGTCTACAAATTGAATTAGGATCGCAGGTTCGAATTGTTTGAATTCGAATCAATTTATTAATTTTTCGTTTTTTTAATTAAAAATTAGTTAATTAATTTTTTTAATTATTATAATTATTAAATTTATCTTTAATTAAGTGTAGCTTAAACTAGTATATAATGACAATAAAAAGTGTATTGATAGATTGTGATCTAATAATACATTGGAATAGAAGATATTTTGTAGAAATGTCATTATATGTTAAATGCATTATTAGCAATTCTTATACAACATTTATTAATGTCATAATAACTCATTTTTCTAGTAGTGACTTGTGTGGAAAGATGATCCCATTTGTATAACCTTATGTTCACTGTTTAAGAAAAATTATTTTTATCAATCTTATTGACTTTTAATACTCCCTCCGTACATTCTCAATGTATCAATTTGTTTTTTGCACTTGAATTAAGGAGTGTTATGATTTTATGTGTAGTATGTAGTTATATTAATGGAGGGTGTGGTCCCATATTTTATTTGTATTAGTGGAGGGTGTGGGTCCCATAATCCAAAAAAGAAAAATTAATAGATTAAGAATAGACGGCCCAAAATAGTAAAATGAATAGATTGACAGTAGATGGATGAAGTAGTATCCTAATATTTTTAGATAATAAATAAATCGTAAGGTAATACTCCATAATAAGTATGTGAGTGACAAATATTAAATTAAAATAATTTTTAAGGTTCTTTAATAAAATTTTGTTTCTTTTTTAGAGTGGAAAAATTATTGTGAGATAAATAAATGAAAAAAGTGTGAAAACTATTATTATAAAATAAAATGAATATTTTTTTAATGGAGTTTCATATAATTTGGGACAAATTATGTTGTAAGATAGTACTCATTTAAGGCTGAGTTGCGAGAAGTATTAAGTATAATTGAACTGTATAATAAACATATTTTAATAATAAATATTTTGAAATTTATCTCGCATATACAAGATAACTGTCATATAATCTAAAACCTTAGTTGGATTATTAATTATTTTATTTTATGTTTTACTTAATTAATTATCTTAATTAGTTTGATAACTATTCATAGCCAAAAATTGTGTGAACTTGCATTCTAGTTTATCAAAATTAATCTGTACGAATAAAATATTCTTATTTTTTTAATAAAAAATATTACTCTTCAAATATTGTTATATTGTAATAGTTGAAGAATAACTTTATTTTATTGAAAAAAGTAATATTTCTTTAAATAGTAACTTTAATAAAATTAAGATGGCCTATTCCATAGGAGATTATAACAATTGTTTACTAATCCTATCAACATTTATCCAACGACAAACTGCCTTCTCCATGACAATATTACATTTTAATTTCCTCCATTTTACCTTAACTTGCATCATTCAAGAATGAAAGATGTGATTTTAATTATAATCTTAAAATACATTTTAATTTAAAATATCACTCTCTTTTTTTTAAATAATTATATTTCATTAGGGCATGAGTCTTGCCCTAACAAGTTTACTATATATCAACAAAATTGTAATTCAGATCATAACTACAAACATATCAGTAACAACAATATAAATTTCTTTTAAATAATTACAAGAATCTACAACTCAATCTTTATAATTAATGTCTCTTTTAAACAATTTCCTTCTCCCAACCCACCAAAACCAAACATTATTAAATTTATTATCTGATATATCAATTATAATATTTTACAACAATTTATCATTAATTTTACTTTGTATTTAGAGTTTACTCTTAAATACTAGAATTAATTTATAGAGTACAAATATATTTCAACCCATCACATTTTATACACATAAGATTAAAATTAATTATATAAAACCATATTATAATTATTACTTTTATTCCACTTTAATAAATTAATTGTGTCTGCAATTATACATACATGCGGTCAACGAGCCAACAACTCTGCTTGTTACATCCAAATTTAGTAATGCTTTACTTCTTTAATGTGGATTAATTAGAGTCCTCAAACATATTGTGACACGGGTTATTTGTGAGACGGGTCGACCTATCACTAAAGTATGCTTATTGTATAGTTAAAGTGTGTTTATTTATAGTTAAAGTATGTTAATAATAAATTATATTATAACACATTAAAATCATACTGTAATGAATAATTCAGCATACTTTAGAAAACACACTTTAACAATCATTTAACATACTTAATATGTACAACAAGCATACTTTAGTGATGGATCGACCCGTCTCACAAGAGACGTTGTAAACTTTTTATTTGAATCAATTGAACTCTAATTATTAAGTATTAGTTAGTATATATATATATATATATATATATATATATATATATATATATATATATATTTTTTTTTTTTTTCCAAATCAATCATGCTATCTAGCAAAAAAATTTGATACTTAATTGTATCATAAATATCATGGAAAACAATATATTACATACTATGTATATATTCCGGGCACTTCATCCAGTTTTACTATATTTATTATTTTAATCCTATAATATAAAATGTATCATTTTATTTTGAGATTTATTATTACTCTATAGGTTTTAATTTAGTGTCATTCATAAATGATTCTATTCGAATTTATTGAATTGCGATATATTACTATTTTACTTGCATGTAGATTATGATCATTTAACTTTCTTTCATTTTTTATTGTTTTCTTAATAGTTTTATGTCATTTTATACAAAATTAAATTTAACAACATAAATGCATGAATCTATATAATTCTTGTACCCAAATGATGGACACACGCTTAATAGCCATTAAAACCTCACTAATTACGGTATAAACAAAATATTATTCATCTAAGCAAGTTTGAAAAATCATAAATACATGAAGAATTAATTATTAAATACTTCCGAAATATTGTTAATCTTTACTATTTCACATTAATTATTAAAAACTAATAAGTGCACAGTACGTTATATGGTGTACCCCACCATTAGGGGCCTCCACACCGCAGAAAGGGCTCACTGTTAAACTTGTACTTGCAAGAGGCCAAATCTATGCCAAAGGCAGGATTCGAACCCCCACCCTGCAACAACCAAGTTCAGTTGGAAGGCCTTTCCACCCTCCCCTCTACCACTTGAGTTATGCCCTGGGGGCAAGTGCACAGTACGTTATAACTTATATGCTATGAGGTTAAAAATGAAAGACAATTTTAAAATTAAAACATACTCCCCCGTCCAGTTTCAAGGTTTACGTTTGCTTTTTGCACGTTGATTTAGAAGTATAATATTTTAATAGATAGTGGGTGGAAAAATATAATATTTAATATAAAATGGGTAGGTGTATTAGTGTTGGATGATATATTAATTGTTTTAGGTGAGTCTCATATTCCAAAAAGGAGAACGTAAACATTGAAATGAGACGCAAAATAGAAACGTAAACATTGAAACTAGACGGAGGGAGTACTATTTTTTAGGTTTGCACATAAGATCCATTATGTCATTTTTTACATCATTTCTCATGTTACTATTTGTATAATTGAGGTAAAGAAAATTCAACTATTACCTTCAAGGAATGAAACTTTTCTTTTTACAAGTATATAAGTTTCGTCCTTTTTTTATATATTATCCATCTAAGATATGACATGGAATGTTACATCAAAATAATGAAAAGAATCCCGAACACATATTTTGGGGTGGTATATAATCACAAGTCACACGCGATCTTTTAATTAGAACAATAATGCATACATAATATTGCAATAAACCTAAAATTAATATATTGGTGGACCATACATATTGGAGTTAGATATTCTTAAAGCCCCATGAATTCCCCCTTACTTTTTGTATGATTTTTCAGCTTGTGTTTATTAATCAAAAGCAAGCTTATTAAAATAGTCACAAAAAAGTAAGCATTTTTAGTGCCTAATTATACCATATGATCTTCAAATTGATTAATTAGAAGAATGATTTGAGGTTAATTAATTTAATTGACAACAATGCTAGCTAGCTTTTATAGTTTATGATTTGGCAGGTGGTTTTAGAGTTTAGTAAGTAGGTTTTGGGTTTTTAATGAACATCCGATCATGCATCACAAAACATTACTCTTATAATATTAACATTATTCTTTTAAAAAAATAATAAAAAATATTAATAATACTTAATTTATGATGCTTGCTTAAAGAATAATAGTTTTCATATTTAAGAAGTGGAAAAAAGTTTGTATGAGATTATTTCATTAGAAAAAAATGATGACTAATTAAATCATTATAAAATTAGTTACATAGTGAGACGATTCCAAGTGTTGCCTAATTATTTGTCCTTCTATATACATTCTTCAAGCAAATGTCTAATTACTTCGAAAATCTCAAAATACACATTATTTTCAAATTTATTACTGCACCTAAAGCACATTAAATATTTTTAAATTGGAAAATTTTCACATTTGGTCCATAAGAATTCCTTCAGTTCAATTTTAGGTATGTAGGAATTTACTGGTCTCATAACTAGCGATTTTGGTCCGATAAGAATTTTATAACCATAATTTTTCGAAAATTTTCATCTCAAATTAACTTATATTATTATAAATATCCAGATTTATATTATTTTCTATCTTTCAACACAGATATTCCATTATGACAATTTTCCTCTGTTTTCTCTCTCAATAAACATTATAAGCAAAGACTTGTATACAACCTTCAATTTGTACAACCTCCGGTACAATCTCCTTCCTTCACCTTCAGTGTGTGTGTGTGTGTTTTTTTTTTAATTGTTGTTGTACGTTACTTTTTTTAGGGATATAATTGTAATTTTACCCTTGTGTTTAGAGTATAATTATCCCCTAGGGTTTAGGGTTTAGGTTTTAGGGTATAATTGTAATTTTACCATTGTGGTTTAGGGTATAATTATACCCTAGGGTTTAGGGTATAATTGTAATTTTACCCTTGTGGTTTAGGGTATAATTATTCCCTAGGATTTAGGATATAATTGTAATTTTACCCTTGTGGTTTAGGGTATAATTATTCCCTAGGGTTTAGGGTTTAGGGTATAATTGTAATTTTACCCTTGTGGTTTAGGGTATAATTATCCCCTAGGGTTTAGGGTTTAGGGTATAATAGTCATTTAAATAAAATAAATTTAAAAATAAAATAAAAAACAACATTAATGAAAGAGCATGAATTAATTAAGAAGGGTGTGGACCAAGGTTGTACCAATTCAATTGGTACAACCGGTTGCACCCTAGTTCCTCTCAACATTGTATTAGTTTTCTTTGGGGATTATTTTTCCAAATTATGGAATCAAATCTACAACTTGTCATTTTGGTCTTGCTAACGGTTCAGAATATTTCGTTAACTATTAACAGATTTTGATGAAAAATTCCTATGGGACTAAATTTGTCAGTTTTGGGACCTTTTTGGCATTAAACAATTCTTACGAGACCAAAAGTGTAATTTTTTTCTTTTTAAATTTGTTTATTACTTAACAATAATAACAATTCCTTTAGAATTTGATTTAAAAACATAATCCTTAAATGACGTGGAATATCAAACTATAATTAATAAACTGAAAAATATTTCAGGACATAGTTTAATATTATAGGGATTTTGACGGCGAATATATAATTTGGTTTCATCCATATTCTACGTGTTAAAGTTTCACATTTTGTTTATAGAAAATCAAATTAGTAATCATGCTTAAATTAGTTATAAAAATTTTATTTTGTTAAGTATTACTTATTATTTATAATTGAATAAAAGATAGGTGTATGGTCCACTAGAATAGGTGGTAGAGCTATAGAATGATGTTGATATCTTAACAAAAGTTTGTGGCTTAATAATGGCGACTGCTTTCATTCTTATACCAGGACCACTGTTTTTATTTAATTTGAGTAAACAAATAATTAAAATTTTTATTTTATTTTTTAAAATACGCCTTAGCTAGTAATCTTCTTTAAAGAGCAAGGTGTACTTGTAAGATCGTTTCACAATAAAATTATTATAATTATTTTAATTTCATTACAAATGTTGTCAATTTTTTTTTTTATTTATCTTACGAAACTCATTCATTTCCACATTTTATCGTTACCTTTAATATCTAGCTAGCTTATTTATAATACACGTGTAGTGAATGATTTTTTGCAACTAAATTTTCAAAGATATCTTGTAAAATGCTGTCTTCAACTCAAGAATTGAAATTTTAATTTATAAATTGTCTTTAGCTTCAAACTATATATGTATGCAAAAAAAAGATGGTTTTAAATAATATGTATGTCTTATGACATTATTATAATTTTAAAGATAAGATAATTATTTTTTCAACGAGTAATCATGTGTTTGACCCTGCAATTTCATTACAAACAATATTAAATAAACTTATCTTTTATATTTATTCAGCTTGCGATCTCATTGTTTGTTGAAACAAACTATTCCAACAAATAGTTAAATTTTATAATGGCATTAATTACGGTTAATAATAAATAGTCTGATGATCGGAAGGTGGAGAGCCTTCAGCCGACATAAATCAACGGTCAATCTTTAGTTCTGGCTCATTGATGATTACTCCCTATTGGACATTTATCATCAAGGACATGTTTGATAAGTATAATTAGTACAATTAATTAATGATTGTACTAAGTGGTTATGTGGTCATGTATGATTTTGACAAAACAATTGGTCCTTCCCAATTTAGGGCAATTAGAGAAATTACTCTGCACACTTTTACTCGGGTCAATTAAACAAACTAAAATAACCAAATGGATTAATGATTTCTAGTTTGATTAAACTATCAAATTACCTGTCGATTAGTTTGAACTTTGAACTCATGATTAGATGAATTCGACATATTGGGATTATATCAAACCCTTTTTATTTCTCTAGTATTTTCTCGAAATACTTAATTTCTTGTAATACGAGTATATATGAAATGGTTTTCAGACGAATCAACCAAGTATTAAATATGCTTATTATATATTACATAGGTAAATATATGTTGATTAGTAATTAAAATATATTTGTAAATAATCATATTATAACACCTACAATAATACTTTAATGCATCATTTATCATCTTAATCTTAATGTACATAAAAGCAGAATAAATTCAATCTTGGTCATCTATTTCTAAAACAAATCTCAGTCACCCATTAAAATAATTAAATAATTATAATTATGACATTTTCAAATTAGAAAATAATTTAGTCAAACCATTTATTTCTCAAATAAATCTTAGTCACCCATTAAAATAATTTAAATCCATTAAAATAATTAAATAATTATAATTATGACATTTTCAAATTAAGAAATAATTTAGTCAAAATTTTTACCATTATTTCTCAAATAAATCTTAGTCACCCATTAAAATAATTAAATAATTATAATTACGACATTTTCAAATTAGAAATAAGATATTATTTATTAAAACTTTAATAATATTAAATATATTATTTATATTATTTTTAATTTAAATGAGTCTTACATTAAATGAGGTCTGATCCAAGTCAAATAAGTCTAATTCAAGCCCGCATAATTAAATTAAATCAGTCATTGACCAATCAAATTGTGAGTTATATATGGGGCTTCCTCACCCTTCACCTATACAAGGAGCCCTCCTCCATTCATTCTAGACACACCGAAAGTGATTATCTACGAAGATCAAAGACTTCAGAGTTGTCAGAATAGTCTTCAAATTCTTCAACGAGAATCAACTTAAGAACGGAATACATTTGGGATTCAGGTTTAAACCGCCTAACTTAAGCGTTCTACAGTCAAGTTCTTCGGTGAACGGCCTATAATCAGGTGCTAAACCGTCCGGATTTAAGCGTTCTTAAGTCAAGTTCTTCAGTGAACGGCTTATAATCTGGAATTCAGGTGCTAAACTGCTCGGATTTAAGCATGTTTAAAAAATTAAAAAATAAATATATTACAACTTTATGGCCTATAAATAAATAAATATTTTTTCGTGAAATTACATTATATTTAATTTAAAACTTTAATAATTTCATTAAATCTTTTATTAATATGGCAACAATAAACAAAAAAATAAAAAATAAATATATGCCAATTTTTTAATAATTTTATATGGCAAGAATATATAATCATTCTTTTCATAAAATTACATTACATTGAGATATTTAATTTAAAACTTTAATAATCTCATTAAATCTTTACCAACAATAAATACCAAAAAAAATTAAAAATAAATATATGTAATTTTGTAAAATATCGTTAATAATCTCATTACTATATATACACATCATTAACGTAATATTTACATTGCAATAAAGTTTATTTCATAATTTTTAAATTTTTTTAAGAACTTGGGTTTCACAGTATACATCAATTAATTCTCTATCAACTAACAAAACAAACATTGTCATCAAACTCAGATGCGTTAGATTGTTTGAGTCTCATAATTATCAAATTTCTGATTCAATCAATCTGAAAGGTGTTTATCACGATGCTGAGGTTTGTTAATATTTGTTACGTTGTTGTTATTTATTTTTTATCCACTCCTGATCATCTATTTCTTAAACAAATCTCAGTAACCTATTAAAATAATTAAATAATTATAATTATGAATTTTCAAATTAGGAAATAAGATATTATTATAAATTCAATCTTGATCATCTATTTTTTAAACAAATCTCAGCCACCATTAAAATAGTTAAATAATTATAATTATGACTTTTTTAAATTGAAAATAAAATATTATTTATTAAAAAATTAATAATATTAAATATAAATTCAATCCTAACAATCAAAGGGTTTAGGGTTTTAGGGTTTAGGGATTAGGGTTTATGACATAATATTTCCAGATGGCAAAATCCTGACCATCTATTTCTTAAACAAATATCAGTCACCCATTAAAATAATTAAATAATTATAATTATGACTTTTTCAAATTAGAAAATAAGATGTTATTATAAATTCAATCCTGGCCATCTATTTCTTAAACAAATCTCAGTCACCCATTAAAATAATTAAATAATTATAATTATTACTTTTTCAAATTAGGAAATAAAATATTATTTATTAAAAAATTAATAATATTAAATATAAATCAAATCCTAACCATCAAAGGGTTTAGGGTTTAGGGTTTTAGGATTTTAGGGTTTAGTGAAATTGGTAAATGTTATTTCACTTAATACAGTTACATCAAGTACTTACGTACGATGCGAATACAAAGTCTAACCAATCTATCCAACCTACTTAAGCACAGAGCTTAAGGTGAATAATAAAAATACATCAAGGATCCATATACAAAGATGCTATCTGAAGTTTGATTCTGTCTGCAATGTGGTTCGGGGACAGCATCCTTGTGCCAAACTGTAGAGCATTTCTTTCCATCCAAATGTAGTAGATCATTGTAGCAAAGGTGGTGAAGAGAAGTCTTCTTGTCTTTTTGTTGCTTTTGGTATCCTGCAGTATTTTACGGAAGGTATCTGTGACTGATTTTAGCCTTCGTCTTCTCCATCCAATCCATCCTCTTACTTCATTCCAAATGCGTGTGGTATAAGGGCAATGAAAGAAGAGATGCAACGTAGTCTTTTGGTCAAAGCAAAAATCGCGTCGTTTGTCTTCTCCTGTGCACCAAATTCTGTCCTTTGTAGCAACTCTTTCCCTGTGCACTAACCATAGTCTGAAGCTAAACTTCATCACAATCCATTTGTGCCAAATCTGTTTATAGACAAAGCTTGAGTCCGTTGTGTATCTACTCCTCAGATGTTCATACATACGAATGGCTTTGAATGTTCCATTGTCACAATATTTCTCCATAATTTCAATCACTCCTCCATCTCCTTCTGATTCATTTTTTATGGCATTCCTAATGGCAATGAGAACTCTTCATAAATATGTAGAATTATTACCGGGAGAGGTCATTGTCCACTGAGAAGATGAGAGGTAGACAGAATGGATCCATTTTGTACATCCTACAGTGCTGCTGCCAACAATTCTTAAACAAATCTCAGTCACCCATTAAAATAATTAAATAATTATAATTTTGATTTTTTCAAATTAGAAAATAAGATATTATTAGGGAGGATTACTACTAGGTACAAAAAACCCTTAATTACTATGAGATACAAACATATAAAAATATTACTACTAACTACAAAAATATATAGTGATATTCCAAAATTACCCCTATAATGTGCTGCACATAAATGTTGTGTGGAGCAAAAGTTCGTGTGCTGCAAAGTGTGTGTAGTAACAAAAGTGTGTGCAGTAAAAAAAGTGTGTGCAGCAAAAAAGTCTAGTGGTTTGACGGTGGTCTGGTAGAGCTCCGGCGAAGCTCAGGCGGTGGTCCGACATCTTTTCCAGCGGCCGATCGAAGGTCCGGCAGTGCTCCGATGAGGTCAGTTTTCCGGCAGCGGCGGCGGTGGTTTTTGGCTACCGGCGACCGGCGTTAGTTTTCCGGTAACCGGCCTGCCGCGGTCCGACGGTGGGTGGGGATTAGGGTTTGTGGTTTAAAAGTGTATGAGTTTAGAGTTATATTAAGTATTTTACTTAAATATTTTGTATGTGATAGTAATTATTTTAAATTAATGTATCTAGTAGTAATTAAGGGTACAAAGTGTGTACCTATTAGTAATTTTTTCATATTATTATAAATTCAATTATGACCATCTATTTCTTAAACAAATCTCAAACACCATTAAAATAATTAAATAATTATAATTATGACTTTTTCAAATTAGAAAATAAAATATTATTTATTAAAAAATTAATAATATTAAATATAAATCAATTCCTAACCATCAAAGGGTTTAGGTTTAGGATTTAGGGGTTTAGGATTTAGAGTTTAGGGTTTTAGGGTTTATAGCATCATGTTTCCAGATGGTCAAATCCCAACCATCTATTTCAAAAAAAAAAAAAAACTCAGCAAGCCATTAAAATAACTAAATAATTGTAATTATGATTTTTTCAAATCAGAAAATAATTTAGTACAAATTCTAACCATCTATTTTTCAAACAAATCTCAGTCACCCATTAAAATAATTAAATAATTATAGTTATGACTTTTTCAAATTAGGAAATAAGATATTATTTATTAAATTTTAAATAATATTAAATATATTATTTGAATATATTCAAAAATTTCAATCAAATTTCAGCCACCCATTAATATAATTAAATAATTATAATTATGATTTTTTTCAAATCAAGAAATAATATAATATATATTAAAAATTGAATAATATTTTAAATATATTATTTGAATATATTAAAATTTCAAACAAATCTCAGTCACCTATTAAAATAATTAAATGATTGTTTACACGAAATTTTAGAAGAGTCTTTTAAATTATTTGCAATGGAAGTTTGATTGAATTAATTAACAGTAAAACATTTCATTAATTGATTGATGTTTATAAATTAGTAATATAGAATCAGATCTTATAATTTTTAAAAAAATAAAATTTTATTGTTGCATTTTAAATTGCTAAAATTTTGCATTTTAACCTCATTGCAAAAGATATTAGTAAACTTATGCGAATTGATCAACTTAACAGGCTCGCAAGGTTTTATAAGTGTTTTTCCCATAACGACATTATACTATAATATTAAAACATTAGGTTAGATAAAATTCAAATAAATATTATTCGGTTCAAACATCATAAAATTAAGTGAATTTGTTTCCCTAAAAATAATACATTCCGTGCAACGCACAAATTCAATTACTCGTATTTAAGAAAAGCATACTTTACCACCAATAAGCTTATTTAGTTAAATAAGTTAATAGCAATCATACTTTAACACTTTCACACATAATTACTGCTCCACAAGAAAACTTCTTTAAATTACTCCGGTTTTTGTAATATAAATATATATACATTTTATTGATGATCGATATTTTAGTTAATATAAGTATTAAATACTATACATAAATAAAAAATTAATATAAAAGTGAATTAATCACACATGGTATCAATATATGACCCTATTTTTGCCACTTTTGCATATTTTCTTCAAAATAATCATTCAATTATTATCCAGTCATTTCAACAAGCTTATGTCGATCTCACTAGCATGGCCAATAACAAAAGGTTCACCTAACTTCTTCGATTCATTATAGTTAGGTTATCTGTTTTTTAAAGTAAATAGTGAATGATTTAGTCATTTTACATGTAATAAAAATTAAAATAATAGACAATGCTATTATGATTTATATTATTAATGTATGAAGTTATTTTTATTTAAAATTACATAATTATCCTAATAAAAAATTAAAAATTAGTAAAATCGTGAAATTTAAAAATTAATACTTTTTCCACAATATAAAGAGATGAATCTGCGAATGGGGCTTAAATGTCCATGACATTGGTCACAGTGCGGGCCGAATAATCATAAGCCCATTTATTTTCACAGATGATTGTTGGCCCAAAAGTAACTCGTGAAAAACATTCGAAAGCCGTGTGGATAACAATCAAGCCCAATATAAGGCACAGTGCAGGCCCATGATGTCAAATCACTCATATAAACACAAACAAGTTTTTTACTTGCTTTAAAAGAAATCCAATTTCTTTATTTTTTATTTTTTAACAAATAATCATTTATATTTAAAATTTGAGGGAAGAGTGATTAATTAAATTAAAAAATTTGGAAACAGCTGATCGACTGTAATCATCATAAATTTATATTTTAAAAAAAAGTGATTCTAGATTTCACCTGTGCAAACTTAATTTAATGATGAATACTCTGTTTGTCTCATGAATACATGCAAGTATTTAGTGGTATGAAGTTTTAAAAAAATAATTTTTTTTGTAATAATGTAAAAAGGAAAAAATTATTTTGAGTAATTTAATTGAATAAAATATTAATATAATTGACTTTGATTAAAACAATAAAATATTTATAAACTAACGTACTAAAATAGAAAGTGTGAATTTTTTTAACGAGGAACTAGAGTACATTTAGGTGCACTTGTTACCCATGTAAATTGGACTCTTATAAAAAGCTGCAAATTGACACCATGTTTAAAAATAAAAATATAAATAAAAACTGTTTTCGAAAAACATGATGTCTTAAGCTTAACAGTTTTTTGGTCTCCCCACGTCATAAATTTCACGCAACGCAATTAATGTTTGTTGGGTAATCCCATTATTGAGAACACAATAATTGCCACGTCAGAATTTTCTTTAAATAATTTAATGGATCCATTTTTAAAATTCACTTTTTTTAATTACTCAAACTAAAGCTTTGACACTAGTTTGGGGGACACAAACGGTCTATTGAGAATAATTTATTCCCAAAATAATCATTATAATATTTATTTAGTGAGCATTCTTGAAAAAAAAAATTAATCGAAGAGTATGATAAAATAATAATAAAAAATAAAAGAAACACTTTTTTTGTAGTAAATAGACAAGTTCACGTTCACTAAAGCTTTTCACTTATTAATAAACCACAATCCAAGAGTTAAAACCCATCTTAATAATTTTAGGACCACTATTAATTTTTATTTTATTTTTTTATTTTCTGGAAAGAATATCTGCTTTGCTTGAGTCGCTTTTAAAAGAAGAAGAAGGAAAAAAAAACAATGAAAAGGATAATTCATATAATGTAAGAAGTATTGTAAGAGTGTTAATATGCTATTTATATATAGAGTTTGAAGATAAGAGAAAGATGTAATGAAAAGATTTGTCCCTATTAGGCTCCTTTTGTAAAGGAGTACAAGTTGAGGCTCAAACTCAGCAATAAAAATTTGTGTGGATAATTTATAGTACTCCAATAGGTTATCCTCAAAGATCTTTCCAAAGATCAAACATTTGATCAAGATGGAATCAAGGGCTTTACTATGGCCATGTTGTCTTGTTCTGTCATTCTTTTGTTTGTGTTTTGCTGAAGAAGTGAAGTTGATAATTAAAGGTGGAACTTCCATTGGTAGAACTGATGAAGATTTCATATGTGCTACTCTGGATTGGTGGCCTGAGACTAAATGCAACTACAATCAGTGTCCATGGGGAAAAGCAGGAATTCTCAATCTGGTATTAATTCATTTCTTGAAATTTCATTGTGTTAAAGAGTTAGCAGAAATTGAGGTTCTTCATCTGCTGTTTTCCAGGACTTGAGAAACAAGATTCTTGTGAATGCAATCAAAGGTTAGTTTATTGATTACTTTGTAATGTTGTTGCCCTGAGTAGTAGCAGGGATGGATCTAGAATTTCACTTTAAGAAAGGCATAAAAATTCTTCATACTGTTGTGTTCATGGTGGAATTATTGAAACCAGCATTTGGACATCTAAGGATTAGAATTGGAGGTTCATTACAAGATCAGGTTGTTTACCAAGTTGGATTAGCAGCCTCCAAATGCCCACATTTTAAGAGGACTAATGATGGCCTGTTTGGATTTTCCTATGGTTGTCTGCCCATGGACCGATGGGATCTCATGAACAAGTTGTTCGACGAAACGGGGTATAGTTTAACAACATACGACACGATCAGCGAGCAAAACTCAAATCTGAGACTGCTTTACATGTTTGCAGGGCTAAGGTTACATTTGGGTTGAATGCACTCATAGGGAGGAGGGTGTTGAAAGCTGGCGATTCGCTTATGGTAGGCGAATGGAACCCGAGAAACGCCTTTGATTTCATGAAGTACACTGCCTTTAAAGGGTACAAGATTGATTCATATGAACTTGGTAAAACAAACATTGATCTCTGGACATGATCACTGTCTTATTCTAAGTGAAACAAATGATCGCTAGTGTTGGATTTCTGCAGGAAATGAGCTGTGTGGAAGTGGTGTAGCTAGGAGAGCAGAGGCAGAACAATATGGGAGGGATATAATTGTACTGAAGAAACTAGTTCAAGAGTTGTATCCTGATCCTGCTACACGACCGAAGATCCTAGGTCCTGCTGGATTCTTCGACAAGCAATGGTTCGACGCCTTCCTTAGGACATCAGGACCCAATGTTGTAGATGGTCTAACTCACCACATCTACAACCTTGGTGCAGGTATACACACTCACATCCAACAATATCTTGAAGTTTAATCAGCTCCAAACTAATCTTTTTTCGCGTGTGTAGGTATCGATCCAACCCTTATCAACAAGGTTCAAGATCCACACTTCCTCGATCAAATTGCTCAGACATACAAAGACATTTCTTACAGCATAAAGTATAACGGGCCGTGGGCGAGAGCATGGGTGGGGGAAGCTGGTGGTGCTTACAACAGTGGTGGAAAATATGTCTCTCACTCTTTTGTTGATGGATTCTGGTATGCTTGTTCCTCCTGTTAGTAGAGCAAAAACTCTGGTTTCATTCATCAGACATTAAATTTGTCTGAAAAAAACAGGTACTTGGATCAGTTAGGAATGACATCCACATTCAACCATAAGGTTTTCTGCAGACAGTCCTTAATTGGAGGAAACTATGGCCTACTTAACACAACTACTTTCATCCCAAATCCAGATTACTATGGGTCAGAATCCATAAAAAAGCCACTCTAATCCATGATTTCAGTTGATTAATTTTTTCAAACTTGTGATGTACTTGTTATGCTTGTTTAGTGCTCTCTTGTGGAATCTGTTGATGGGAGAGAATGTGTTATCCACCTCTCACAACAGCAGCCCCTACTTACGCGCATACTCCCATTGCTCGAAGAAAACAGTAAGCAAATCTAGTCCTTCTCCATGAATCCACATTGTAATAGCAACACAAAGCGTTGTTAATTGGTGTGATTTATCATTATCAGACAGGGATTGCAGTAGTTATAATCAACATGTCAAGTTCCACAAGTTTTGAAGTGTCGATTGTGGAGGAAGCCAACTCGTACCCTCAAAGGGAAGAATACCACCTAACACCAAAAGATGGAAATATTCTAAGTGATGTTGTGCTGCTAAATGGAAAGCCATTAGAGCTTACAAAAGCATATGATATACCAGCAATGAATCCACAGCTCGTCGATGCTTCGTTGCCTATAAAAGTCGTGCCTCATTCGATAGTTTTCGCCACATTTAAAGGCTTCAAAGCCCCAGCTTGTGCTTTGTAGGGGCTGTAATTGTATCTAATTCTGAATGGAAAGAAACAATGCCTTTCTCATTCAGTGAGTTGAGTAAATCTCATTCTCAATCTCTCAAGTAATTTGTCATTTCACTTTTTCACCTTTAACTAAATTCATATCAAGAGAATTAATATTAATATGAAACATTAAACAGATAAAGGAAACCAGAATTAATTCACCTTCAACACCATTCTTGATTTCTTAATACAAAATCATTTCACTTTCTTTTCTTTTTATGGTGAAACTGAACAAAAAACCTAAAATTAAAACAAAATCTATTTCCAGAATTCAAAACACCACCAAAGATCTAACCTTTACATTATTAACAAACAATTTACATTTTACAGTAGATCAAAAACTAGCCAAATTTTATTGAAGCAACAAACTAAACAGCATTAGATCAGAAAATCAAATTAGGTTAATTAATCCTATTTCTTCAAGAAATCTCCGGCCATCTTCATCAAATCACCTGCTCCGCCGCCATGTTCTTCAGGTTTAGCGGGTTTTGCGGCATGGTCGGCGGGTTTCGCGGCATGGTCGCCGGAGTGAGAAGGCTTGTAGTGGCGGAGATAGTCCTCCGCCTTGTCCACGTATTTTCCTACACCCGTCTTATCATCTAACTTCCCGTACTCAGCGGCGGCGTCAATGAGGTCGGCGGCGGCGCCGGCGACTTCGGCCTTGTCGTACTTGTCGGGTTCACGGCGGACGTGGGCATTTACGGCGTCGGCCACCACCTTGGCACTGTGCATAAGATCGGATTTTGACGTGTGGTGGTTGGCGGGAGGGTGGGTTTCATCGGTGGTGGCGGGTTTGTGTTCATCCTTATTCGTCAAGTTGGATAAGAAATCCATTTTAGAGAGAGAGAGAAGAGAGAGGAAAAGAGAAATTAGTGAGTGGATGTAAGAAAGAAATAGTGGATTTGATTGGTGGAACACATTTTATGTGGAGCCAATCATAATTACGTGATTTTAGTTGCTTTATTTTCTGTTAATTATGTTTAAATCTGATCTTTAGAAACAAAAGGATTTTTCATTAAATTACATCCATAATTTAAATAAATTAATTGCCAATCTATTTAAATTATATTTAGATTTATAAGTTACCATATATAAAGGCTTAGGGCTTATAATTTTAAGGTAAATTAGTAAATAAACATTTTTTATAGAATCAATAAATATTATATACAAAACGTATTTAGATATTATTATTCCGTACATTCCCTATAGAAAATAAGTCACAGATACAAAATCTTATTTTGTTTTATTCATAATACACATACTTACTGAATATCAGTGTGCATCGTGTGAAGAAAATTTTAAAAAAAAACACGATTAAGTATTGATATGTATATACATCACTATACACTCATGTGAGATAAATAGTTTTCGAAGAGAGAAACAATGAATAAACTATTTGTATGATATAATCATTGTACATTCATGTGAGATAAATAATTTTCGAAGAGAGAGACATTTAATAAAATCTTAATTTGTACAATGTACTTAAACAATCTTAATTTTGATTAATTAATCAACAAAAACGAATGTATTTTAATCTACTGTACAGTCTGTACTGTAAATTTAACACCAAAGAGGAAACTTGTCACAAAAAGAAGAACGAAGATGCAACTGTACGTTGGCGTGCATCTGGAGAGAGAAATAGAAAAATATGACAGAAGAGAGAAATAGTAAAACAGTTTGTTTCTAAATTCTCTCCTAAAATCGATAAGTAATGAGTACATCGGTGTACATCGATAGAAGAAAAGTTTGTTTCTGAAATCTCTCCTTAATTCTCTTAACAACATGGACAAGCACACACAGTGTACACTAATGTACAATAACAAAATTACTAATGTACACCAATGTATAATAACAAAATTACTAATGTACACCAATGTACAATAAAAAAACACTAATGCATATATAACAAAATTACTAATGTACACCAATGTACAATAACAAAAATACTAATGCACACCAATGTATAGTAACAAAATTTGCAGGAAAAGAAGACCACATCATTAGAGAAGACCACATCAGACTTCAAATTCTTGATTTCTTTAAATTTGTTAATGTTATTTAAATCTGTATGTGCAAATCCCTCTTCAAGGCAAGGATGATTGGGGAGGAGATGACGTGTTACTTCCATTCTTTAAACAACGTCGTTCGTCCTGCAAGCGCGATTAATATGACTAGTATGCAACTCGCCAGCATTAGTTTTATCTTCTTCGATCCGACGATTAAAAGTGCTCCCTGCCTTATATTTCGATGGCTGAAGAGGTTGGTCTTCATTATCGCCTCTGAGTAATCGCTACTTTCAAAAGTGGCACAATTGAGTGACTACCCCGTCGATTCGGGTCGATTCGAATGAAGAATCGATGGACACGAGCGGTGACGTTTCCATACAATGACAATCTGCGACTGAGCAAACGGTGTCGATGAGGAGTTCATGATAGCGAGACGATTACAGTAATACAATAACTATATATGAAATATTAAGATTTATTCAATTGAGATAATAAGGGTAATCTTGGAAAATGAAAATAACATAACGTATTTAAGAGTAATAATATAAAATCAATGTATCTGTTAATAATTAGTCTATTCACGTATCTATTATTAATAAACCATTTTTTATATTATATGGATGTCATGGACATTTATCAGCATCCTAAACTAAATTTAAATACCATAATTTTAACGAAATTCTTACCCATGAGATTTTATTCTCAATTTCCGTTTTTAACCGTTACTTTCACTAAAAACAATTTGACACGTCATGTACAATTAAAATCTATTTATTTAAATAAAAATTTAAATAATAATTTTATTATGTGTATTTTTGTTTTTCTTACATTATCCTTACACATGGAATTTTTAATAATAATAAAAAAACAAACAATAATTATCGACCACTTACAGTAAACTGGCCAAGCTAATATTTTGCAAATGTCTCCACCAATCCACCAACTTAAAAGATTAACATCTTTTCAATTTATATAAAATTTTTATGAGATTTCCACAAAATTATAAATTTTTCATGAGATTTCCCCAAAATTAAATTTAATAATACAACACGCCTCTATTCACATAATAATAATATTTAAATTTAGGGCAATTTTTAGGTGACCAACCATGATCCCCTTACATGGGATGTGCACACTCGTGTGAGAGGATCTCCGATGACCACGGGTCACCTAAGTAACTCTTTAAATTTGGTGAGTAAAACAATGAGGTAATATTTGATTAGTACAATCTTCCGGATTTAAATTTATTAAATCTCTAAAATCTTCCCTATATTATACTTCCTCTATCCCAAAAATATTGACACACTTTCCTTTTTGGGTTGTCCTGCAGAAATTGACATATTTCCTTTTAAGGAATATGGGACCACACAAAAACACTTTATTTATTTACATGGACCCACACACACATCACACTCACCACTAATACAACTACCCACTACACATTAAATATTATTTCTCTTACTCCACTTTACATTAAATTATTATACTTCTTAATCTCCGTGCCCAAAAAAATATGTCAATATCTCCGGGACGGAGGGAGTACATAATAATATACTCCCTCCGTCCCAGGTTAAGAGTCTCATTTGCTTTTGGGCACGTGGATTAAGGAGTATTGTTATTTAATGTGTAGTGGACAGTTGTATTAGTGGGTGTGTGGGATATTTTAATTGTATTAGTAGGTGTGAGTGGGTCTCATGTGTCTAAAAAAGGAAATGAGACTCTTTGGGTGGGACGACCAAAATAGTAAAATGGTTCTCTTAACCTGTGACGGAGGAGGGAGTATCTACTAACCCTATTAACACTTATCCACCCCCTAATATACATTATCTATCTTTAATTAAAGTGGTATTTTTCTTTCTTTCTCCCTCTTACTTTTATTTCTTCTTTCACCTCAATTAATATTTGATTTGACATAAAATTTAAATTATCCCACGTTAAACTAAAACAAATATACAATAATATTATTCATTAATTTATTAAATCAATTTAAACCCAAAACAAACATTCCCGAAATGTTTTGCCGTGTGAATGAATGTCTTGAAAGGAAATAATTATTTTGTTTGTTACACTTGTATTTGTATCTGAGAATATATTCTTATAAGATATGATTAAATATGTATGTTCTTGAATTTTAACATGTGTCCTATACTCACTATAAATAATTATTTTACAATGACATATGCAAGAATATCAATTAATTAGATATTTGAGATTGATAATAGATTACTGTCATATCTTAGTATTGATTGTAATAAATAAAAATAATGATTTTTACATGGATGGATAGAATCAATCAAAAGTAAATAAAATGAATATCAATCAATAAAATATTGAATTTGATAATAAATTACTATCATATCTCTAATTGATATAGTTGATTTTATATTTCCTATTAAACACTTAAAACAATTAATTACAACTAATTTGGCTGGCCTTATAAATTGGAGGAGATTCTGAGTAGGCAATCCATCATCTCCCACTCCAAAACCACCGCAGTTTCAATGGCTGCCGATGCTCCGCCGTCTCCGTCTCCAATGCGCTTTGGAATCTTGGGCTGCACTGAAATATCCCGCAAAATATCACGTGCCATGCTTCTCTCCCCCAACTCCACCATAGTCGCCATCGGAAGCCGTTCACTCGAAAAAGCCAACACCTTTGCTAAAAACAACGGCTTCCCCGCCGGCGTCAAGGCCTACGGCTCCTACGACGCCGTTCTTGACGATCCGGATGTGGACGCTGTCTACATTCCGCTTCCGACCACCCTCCACCTGCGGTGGGCTGTTTCGGCTGCTCGAAAGAAGAAGCACGTTTTGTTGGAGAAACCGGTGGCGGTGAACGTAGAGGAGCTGGATGAAATTCTGGTGGTGTGTGAATCCAGTGGGGTGCAGTTCATGGATGTTACCATGTGGGTGCACCACCCAGATGAGGGCCTTCCTGTCCGATCAAAACATGTTTGGCCAACTCAAAATGGTAACATTTTTTTAATTTCTTAATTTCTTTAACATGTCAAACAGGTAACAATTTACTCTTTCACCACAGGCATTTTTTATTTGTTTAATCAGATCCTGAAATATGAGTAAATTTGATGATAATTAGGATATGGGATATGGGTTGGTAGTGTTTAGGATGGAAGGTTTATATGTAAGTGGTTAGTGATTTAGACTAGAGGTTTGAATTAGTGAATGTAGGAAAAGATGTTTAATAGGGGAGTTGAAAGGCTTTGGAGATTTAGAAGAATGTTTGTTGCTTTTTTTCATTCACAAATTGAGTTACAATGGTCAATATTTATAGGTACAAGGTGATGGTTCTAGATCCTTCAATGGATCATTTATCATCATTCTAGATTACTTCATGTTCTAGAAAATTCTACTTAATTCATGATTAAAGACTTAACCTAGACAATTCTAGATTCTTCTTAGTTTTTACATATTTTACAATTTCTATACCTTTCTAGATATTTTGTATTAATCCACAATTCTCTACATAATTCTAGAAATTTGCATTATATTTTAATACTCCTCCTTAATGCATATTTCTTGTACTCCGATAAGCTCTCGTAATGTCTCGAACTTTCCTCGTGGTAGTGCTTTTGTGAATATATCCGCTAGCTGCTCTTCTGTCTTGCAATGCTTCAACTCGATTTCTTTGTTGACTTCTGCTTCTCTGATGAAGTGATACTTTATCTTGATGTGTTTGGTTCTACTGTGGAATACTGGATTTTTCGCCATAGCAATTGCTGATTTACTGTCGCAGTAAATGTTTGTGGATTCTTCTTGTGGTTCTCCCATATCTTCAAGTATTCGCTTCAACCATATTGCTTGGCTTGTAGTCATTGCCGCTGCTATGTACTCTGCTTCGGCTGATGATTGTGCAACTGTAGCTTGCTTCTTAAATGCCCAGGAAAATATTCCTGAACCCATTGTGAATACATAGCCAGATGTACTTCGCATGTTATCAACTGAACCTGCCCAATCACTGTCTGTATAACCTGTTAGTTTAGAGTCAGGAGTTGATGCATACCAGATGCCGAAGTTCTTCGTTCCTTGAAGATATCGGAGTATTCTCTTTGCTGCTCCATAGTGAGTCTGACTTGGATCCTGCATGAATCTTGATAGAAAGCTTGTTGCGTACATTATGTCTGGTCGAGTCGCCGTCAAGTATAGTAGACTTCCAATGAGGCTTCGAAACTTTGAGTTGTCTGCTTTAGGTGAGCCATCTTCTTTCTGTAGAGCTTTGTTGTTGTCGATCGGAGTTGCTACAGTCTTGCAACCCTCCATCTTGAACTTCTTCAGCAGGCTTTCTGCGTACTTCTTTTGAGAGATGAAGATACCATCTTCTCTTTGATCTATCTCGATGCCGAGAAAATATTGCATCAAGCCCAAATCCGTCATCTCGAACTTTTTCATAATGTCTTCTTTGAACTTCTTGATCATTGTCTCGTTGTTTCCTGTGTATATTAGATCATCAACATATAGAGAGACAATGAGTGTGTCTTCCGTACATTGGGTCTTGATGTATAGTGTTGGCTCACTCATGCTCCTCCTGAATCCAAGTTCAGTGAAGTAATCATCAATTCTGTTGTACCAGGCTCGTGGGGCTTGCTTTAATCCGTACAGAGCTTTCTTTAGTTTGAAGACTTTGTCTTCGCGCCCTTGTATCACGAACCCTTGAGGTTGCTCCACATAGATCTCTTCATTAAGATATCCATTGAGGAATGCTGATTTGACATCGAGTTGGTAGATTTTCCACTTCTTTTTTGCTGCTAGCGCGATCAATGCTCGTACTGTGTCAAGTCTTGCAACTGGAGCGAATGTCTCATTGTAGTCGACTCCATATTGTTGTGCGTATCCTTTAGCGACAAGTCTTGCCTTGTGTTTTTGTATTGAACCATCAGAGTTAAGTTTTGTTTTGTAGACCCACTTAACTCCTATGGCTTCTTTGTCTTTGGGAAGGTCTGTGAGCTCCCATGTCTCGTTCTTCTCGATCATGTGTATCTCCTCCTCCATAGCTTTTTTCCAAATGTCTTCTCTAGAAGCTTTTTCATAGGTGGTTGGCTCCACGGTTGTAAAATTGCATCTTTCATAGATCTCTGTCAACGATCGGTACTTTCTTGGAATGGATTCTGGAGATGCAGCTGCGTCTTCAGTTGTGGCTTGTCTCGGCACATCCTGTGAGTCGGCTTCATCTTCTTGTTGTTGGGCTGACGCTGGTAAATAGATGTTTTTTCTCTCAATTTGATCTGTCTCCCAGTTGTAAGCTGCGTCTTCATCGAACATTACGTCCCGACTGATGATTAGCTTTTTATTTTCCAAGCTATAGACTCGATAACCTTTTGATTGAGTGCTATAGCCCAGAAAAATTCCTTTTTCTGTCTTCTTGTCGAGCTTGCTCCTTTTCTCCTTAGGGATGTGGACATAGCAAATGCACCCGAAGACTCTTAGATGTTTCGCCGATGGTTTCCGTCCACTCCACGCTTCAATTGGTGTCTTGTGTTGTACTGCCATAGTTGGACATCTGTTGAGGAGATAGACAGCAGTACTCACAGCCTCTGCCCAGTAAGTTTTTGGAAGACCTTTCTCCATTAGCATAGATCTTGCCATCTCCATCACGGTCCTATTCTTCCTTTCAGATACGCCATTTTGTTCTGGAGCGTATCCGACTGTGAGTTGGTGCACCATGCCTTCATCTTCACAGAACTTTGTGAACTGGTTGGAAGTATACTCCTTTCCACGATCACTTCGAATAGTCTTGATCTTGTAGCCACTTTGTTTTTCGACAAAGGTCTTGAATTTTTTGAAAATATCGAAAACTTGCGATTTTTCGCGTAGAAAGTAGACCCATGTCATTCTTGTATAATCATCAATAAATAGAATGAAGTACCTGTTTTTATCGTGTGATAGATTGCGCATCGGACCACATATGTCGGTGTGCACGAGCTCTAATGGCTTCTTCGCTCTCCAAGATTTCTCGGATGGAAATGGTAGTCGATGTTGTTTCCCGAGCATGCACCCTTCACAGACTCCGTTGAGCTCTTTAATTGATGGCAAGTCCCGCACCATATTCTTTAGGTTTAGAAACTTCAATCCTTGTAGATTGAAATGCCCAAACCTTCTATGCCATAGCCAGGTGTCGTCCACTTGAGCTTTCATTGCAATGTTGTTTGCATATCTCCATTGGATAGGAAAACATCTATTGTCGTTCATTTGAACTTTAGTGATTATGAGGGATTTATCCTTCTTATCGTAGATTGTGCAAGTATTTCTCTCAAAGTGTAAGGAGTAGCCTTTCTCGATCATTTGTCCCACACTTAGTAGGTTTTGATCTATTGATGGGACTAGGAGGACTTCACTTATGTATCTTTTCCCTTTATTTGTGTCTATGGCAATGGTTCCCTTACCAGTTGCCTCGATAAAAGCACAATTTCCTAGTTTTACTTTTGTGTTAACTTTTTCAAGTTCACAAAAGATATCCTTATTTTTAGTCATGTGGTTGCTACAACCACTATCCAAATACCAAGTATATTTTTCTTCTTTAGATGCAGCTTGACAGACATAAAACATATAATCTTCATTTTCTGAACTTTCGGAAAAATTAGCTTGGTGCCTACGATTAAATCGATTAACCTTTCCTCCACGTCCAAATTTCTTTTGAGTTTGGGGTTTGTCCTTAAACCAACAATCTTTTTCTAAATGATTTCTTCTTTTACAAATACGACATGGTGGGAACTTATTATTGTCCTCCTTAATGTTTTCTTCATTCTTCTTATTATTCTGAGACTGCAAATTTACTTTAGATTGAAAGGCATTATCAATGTCCTTTTCATAACGCCTTTCTAATCGTTTTTCATGAGCTTCTAAAGATCCCATTAATTCTGTGGCTGTTAATTTTGTTATGTCTTTAGACTCTTCAATAGCTGCTATTATGGGATCATATTTTTCTGTGCAAGTTATTAAAATTTTAGCAACTATTTTGTTGTCAGGAAAATCTTCTCCATAGGACCGTAGCTGAGTAACTACCTCATTTACTCTAGCATAATAATCCTTAGCAGTCTCAGAATCTAACATCTTCAAATTTTCAAACTTTCTTCTTAAAGTTTGAAGTTTAGTAGTGCGTACCTTTTCGTTGCCTTGGAACTCCTCCTTCAACTTATCCCACGCTTCTTTGGATGTTTTTGCTCCCATAATCCTCGAAAAATATTCGTCTGCCAAGCTCATCTGTAGAGCTAGAAGTGCTTGAGAATCCCTCTTTTGATTCTCCTTAACTTCTTTCTTTGTAACTCATTCAATGTGGAGATATCTGTTGGTGTTGTATATCCAACATTGACAATATCCCACAAATCTTGAGCACAAAGATAGGTCTTCATTTTGATCTCCCAAAAATCGTAGTTGTCACCACGAAAGATTGGAATTGGAATACTGCGGAATGTGTCGGCCATAGTGACGCCCGATTGTATCGAACGAGGCTCTGATACCACTGATGATAATTAGGATATGGGATATGGGTTGGTAGTGTTTAGGATGGAAGGTTTATATGTAAGTGGTTAGTGATTTAGGCTAGAGGTTTGAATTAGTGAATGTAGGAAAAGATGTTTAATAGGGGAGTTGAAAGGCTTTGGAGATTTAGAAGAATGTTTGTTGCTTTTTTTCATTCACAAATTGAGTTACAATGGTCCATATTTATAGGTACAAGGTGATGGTTCTAGATCCTTCAATGGATCATTTATCATCATTCTAGATTACTTCATGTTCTAGAAAATTCTACTTAATTCATGATTAAAGACTTAACCTAGACAATTTTAGATTCTTCTTAGTTTTTACATATTTTACAATTTCTATACCTTTCTAGATATTTTGTATTAATCCACAATTCTCTACATAATTCTAGAAATTTGCATTACATTTTAATAAAATTATATAAACTATCAATTTTGAGCCTAAATTTAGGCCTTAATTGATAGTTATATATATATTTTAGGCCAAAAAAATAATTTATGCTCCGAATTGATAATTTACATAAAATTCTATTATTTTAATATACTTCACCAGCTGATATATATATATATACACACACGTTGGCCACTTAAATTTTCAAAATTTATGTATAGTGTATAGTTTATATTTTTGAGTCTAAATTCAGGCCCTAATTTATATTAATACATATTTCAGCCTTATATCAATAGAAAAAATAATTTATGCTTCTAATTATAATTTACATAAAATTCCATTATTCTATATATATACACACGCGCGTTGGCCACTTAAATTTTATTTTTTGAAATTTAAACTTTATTTTTTCATTGGAAAACTGTAGTGGTGTATTATCCAGTATATATTAATTATTGTTGAAATAAATTTTCTTTTTGAGCATGAAATATGTGTACCTAATTCTCCACAGGTGAATAGTATTTACACAGTCAAAGCCGGCGAGGATTTTCTAGCCAACGACATCCGTGTGAAGCCGGATCTCGATGCGCTAGGAGCGTTAGGCGACTCGGGTTGGTATTGCATTCTACTATCAACTCCCCAAATCTGTTACTGCACTAAAAAATGCAGAGTTCAACGAATCAGGCGTAAATCTAAGTGCGTTGCACTTCGATAATGGTGTTATTGCAAGTTTTTATTGTTCCTTTTTAAGCAATTTAACATTGGAGATTAGTGCTCTAGGATCCAACGGGAGTGTCCATGACTTTGTCGTACCTTTCCAAGAGAACGTTCTACACAAATGACAACACCAACTATGCTAAAATGTGGGTCGGGGTTGAGCCTTCCCCAATCGAGCATGTCGGATCTTCCTCAAGAAGCCGTCATGGTTAAGGAGTTTTCGTCTCTGGTGATGGAAATAAAAGAAAATAGGTTGGAAGCTGAGAAGAAATGGCCAATTATTAGTAGGAAGACTCAACTGGTGGTGGATGCTGTGAAGGCATCAATTCACAATGGCTACCAACCCGTTGACGTTGTGTTTTAGTATTTTATGTTATGTCTCTTATAATTAAGCTGCAGTGTGACAATAAATAATTAAATATGTTGTTTGATGATGTATTCTAAATTAAATTTGATTTTCATGAATGTTATGTTTTTCTCATTATTCAAGTATTTTGTATGAATCAGCATCTTCTATTAATATATTTTGGTGTTATATATTCATATCCTATATATCATAGACTTGATTAGATGAGGTATTTGATGGTTTGAAAAACTACCAATTATCCTCTTTAACTTGTTTTTTATTTGAACATTAATAAAAATACATTTTTTTTAAATAAAGAAGGATGAAAATGACATCAAAACTCATTTATTTAACATTGTATTTTTAAATTTCACTATTTTTTTTTTAAATTTAAAGGGAGTAAATGATAATTTTTTAAATTACAGGGTTTATTTGGTAATTTGGACAAATCTCGATGGGGTTTTGGTAATTTACCCATAATTCAATTAATCTTTTATTATTTTATGATCGTGTTTAATATAATATGTATAGGTATAGGTATTTTATGGTATAACATGGCATATACCTTAATAATATCATTACAGAGAAATAGATATTCTAATTTGATATACTTAGTGGTTAATTTTGATAGTCCCTAATTGAATAGTATTAAATGCTTGATCACATTCTAATTTGTGGAAGGTTGTGTAGGATAATTGAATATTACTAAATTCGTTTAAAAAATTGGATTAAAAACTTTTGATTTCTTACCTTTTTTCGAACAGAACCGATTGATATTTTTTACTCCCGTCCCATAATACTTTTCACGTTTATTGTTCCATTTTGTTTAAGAAAATGTGCACTTTTTGACCAACTTTATTGACTTTGGAGGGTATTGTAGTATTTTTAGGTAATAAAAGGAGTATAAAATAATGATTTATGTGTGAAAAATGAGTGTTAAATTTGAAATTAAAGTAACTTTTAAGGTTGTTGGATAAAATGATGTTTCTTTTTTGGGGTGAAAGGTTTTATGGGACAAACAAATGAGGAAAGTGGAAAAATATCATGGAATGGAGGGAGTATTTGAATTGATATTATGTGCAATCTAGGTGTATGGTAGATTTATTCATTGTAAGACTTGTCTCACATAACAATAAATCTTTTACATCTCAAATGGATAGTTCATCTTTTACATCTCAAATGGATAGTTCATTAATTTTGTAGTTTTAATTATTTCTTTCCTGTTTAATAATTGTTTCTGGAGCTGGTGTTTGTCTAGAATTCAAGTGGAAATCCAAATGCTTAAACTACTCACTTTGTTTGTTATTACAACCTTTTATCCAAATGCCTTTTTTTTTTTTACTTTTTTTTTCTTTAGATTTGTCTAAAAGCTAAATATTTCTTTTAATACAATTATCCATTCAATCTCATAATTAAACATAACATAGACTCCATACTTGAAACCAAATTCCCATAAAACAAATGTATTAATTGATGGATGGCATGAGGTGGTATCATAATGTCAATATAATGACAACACTGTGAGTCTACCCTCAAACACCATAAATTGGAAATATGGGAATACAAATTGCATCTCTCATTCACATATATAATACTACTCTTTACTCCCTATGCCTATAACATAATACCCTCAATTCAAAGACAAATTTAAGAGGAGTGATTCTTGGAACACAGGTGGATTGATTCAAGATCCAAAACGTCACCGTTTGCATGCATCTGTGTTCTCAGGTCACCCCTCCTAAATTTAAATCTTATTGATATATAAATTGAAGTTTTAGAAATCGTTCCACACCATATATACGGAATGCCACTTACTCCATTGTTTGTGTTGCTATTACTTCTTATTTTTTAACGAATTTCATGTGATTCTGTTTATATGTAAATTTTTTTATTTAAAAATTATTAAGATAATTATATTTTTTAATGTTTTAAACTCCAGAGGTAATATAATACATAAATCATATAATTAACTAAATGAAAGATCACAAGAAGTGTTTGTTTTCTTTTTCTTATATAAGGAGTGCTTGATAGAGTTTTCTAATGAGTAAGGGTATATATTTATTATTTTATAAAACCAAACACGAAATTGATTTTACGTTCTGTTAAATAATTATGATTTTGTTTGTTTTTTATTGTGAATTTTATTTAATTTTGTTGTGAATATTAAGTTTCCGATATTAGGGGAAGAAAATTGGTTAATTATTAGAAAAAATTACAAATTTTATTCCTATTGAAAATTAATTCCAACTTATAAGAAATTGCAAAAAAGACCTCAATTTTTAAATTTCAAAACATTCCAAATTTATTAAAGCATAATTACACTTTTAAAACACTGTTGCATTTTGCCACAATGTTTAATGTGTGGGTCTTTTTTATAAATTCTTAAAAATTGGGATTAATTTAACCTAGAGTAAAATTTGTGGGTTTTTTTTTTTTTTTTGGAACTTAAATATGTCAGGAGAAGAAAGTGAACCCTCCAGAGATTAAACCCTCACAAACCCCATTGAAAAACAGACGCACAACAAAAAATTAATTTGAATCGACGGAGAAATGGAAATTGACGGAGAGGTAACTGCAGAAATCAAGGATGATGACCTTTTCAAGGCGGCGGAATCGGGCGATTCGTCGGTTTTTAAATCGCTCTCTAAAGAGCAGCAACTCAAAGCCATCTCCCTCCAAAATGAAGATGGCCGGTCTCTCCTCCACGTCGCTGTTTCCTTCTCCCAAACTGAGGTTCCTGTTGATTCTTCTTTTCCTTTTTTTAAATCAGAAAGTAGTTAAGCTTAGAAATTGTTTATTTATTACTTTGTTATGCTCAATTTTTGTGAAGTTTGCCAAAATATGGATTGATTTTTTCTGAAGACCTAATTGAGTGGAAAGATGAATGATTTTCCGTGGATTCGCAAATTTTGTAATTTCTGATTATATATTTTTCGTATCAATTTCAAGCCACATTTACTTTGACACTAGATTCGAGAGCAGACATTTTGATACTGTAACTTAAGATATTTTCTCGGTGAGTTGCTTTGAATTAACATCAGAGAAGGAATGCAGTTGCTGAAATTCGTATGTGCGTGGGTGGTTTAGGTGTTGGAAATACTATCAGCTGCAAGTCCATCAGTAGTAAACAATTGCGATGAAGAAGGTTGGGTGCCTCTGCAATCTGCTGCTAGTAGTGGCAATGTTAAAATTGTGGAGATTTTGCTTAATAGCGGTTAGTATTTTAGACAATTTTCTGCTGAATTAAAGTTCACCTATCATTTTAGTTCCATAGTATATATTTTTTTTAAAAAATGTATAAAGGCAGAGGTGGCTGTCAATGAGTAGTGGGAAACACATTAATTCAGATATAAATAAAAGTATATCTCATGAATCCAACTTCTGTGGTTCAGCCAAAATGCATTCAAACTGCTAGATGAATTGAACTGTTTCTGGTGTAAGGCAAAACCTTAATATATTGAAATGAAAGTCAGCCTTACCTGCAACTATAGTCAATTAACCATAAGTGATTCTCAGAGCTGTAGCATCTACTTTAGACTCTTTATTTATCATTTAAAGAATGTCTTATAATCTTAGTGGTGAGGTGCTTTCACTCCAGAGCTTTTACATTAAGGTCACTGAACTTGTTTCTGTCTTGTATGTTGTTTTTTTTTTTCTAATAAACCCATGGTGTGTGTCTTTACAACTTCTTATTGATAAATGAAAGTTGCTGGTTGATAGGTGCTGATGTAAATCTGAAAAATTATGGTGGTCGCACAGCTCTTCACTATGCTGCTAGCAAGGGACATCTGAAAATAGCTGAACTTTTGGTTTCTCACGGTGCAAAACTCAATGTCAAGGATAAGGCATGTAACTTCTTTCGACAATCAACTTAATTTATTGGATCATGTTCAGCATGTTATCCCTTCTCAAATAAGCACCAACTGAACTTCCTGATTAGCTATTCGTATGATTCCAAATGCTGCAAAATTAACTTGTGTAGGTAGGATGCACCCCATTGCACCGTGCAGCAAGCACTGGAAATTCAGAGTTGTGTGAATTCTTCATCGAGGAAGGAGCAGAGATTGATGATGTAGATAAAGCAGGGCAAACTCCACTGATGATTGCAGTAGAATGCCATAACAAAGAGGTAAACCAATTCATATCCTCTTTCTATAACTTTCTTTAGGGTAACTAAGATTAGTGGTTATCAAAGTATTGATGAGGCAATTCTTTAGCTATTATGATCATTCCTCATCTCCCTCAGTGGTTTAAGCTACCAAATAACAATGTTGCTCTACCTCACTTTCACATGTTATGGGTCTGAATGGACTTGATGGTGTTGGGCAAAACATGTGGAGGATCAAAGATTAATATTAGAACTGATAAATCTTTGAAATTTTTTAGGCTCAAAAGGAAGGAAATGATGAAATAGTGGTATAGGAGGATGATTGGTAATTAAAATTCCAAGTGATGTTGATTTGCAGGTAGCTCTCCTCATAAGACATGGAGCTGATGTGGATGCAGAGGATAAAGAGGGGTACACTGTTCTCGGCCGAGCATCTGATGATCTGCGCCCGAGCTTAATTGATGCTGCCAAGGCAATGCTGGAAGACTGAAACACTGTAGGACCAGAGAGAGACATGACAGTTATATTTGGGGTTGTTGTATGCAGTGCCTCCTCAAAGGCTTGAATTGGATTATTCCCTTTGTTTTAATTTACTAGATTTTCTGAACTTGCCATGCACTTCTCAGTCATGTTTTTGTTTCTTTATTATCTCTAAAATTGTTTTCTTATTTATTTTAATTTTTTAGTTTATGCTTTTAGTTGGTATGCATTTTCTTGGTAAAATGTATGCACATAATTTTTCTTGTCATTACATTAGAATTTCTTTGTACACAACGTTTTTTTGTTAATGATCATCCGATCCTCGCAAAACTCACTCTATCAATGATATCATAATTGAGTTAATTATGGAATCTTCTTCAATTATCTTTAATGGGAGCGTGAGTTTGGGTTTTTTTATTTTGGTATTTTTTAATTTCCATGAATTGTGTATCAGTTATTTATTTTGAAAATTTATTATTGCCTATGTTTTATAAAAATAATAATAAAAGGAATTCAACTTAAAAAGGATCTGGCATAACTTATTGACCCCAACTTTTTCTCATCGTCACCCATCGGCCAAACTTGTGATCTAGGGTTCGTATAGGGGAAACTTTCAACTTCAGTCGAATTTGAGTATCAAGTATCCAAATTACGACCCTGTATGGGTTTGTACTCTCTTCGATCTTGTTGTTTCAGCGATTAATCCCTTCCCTTCTTCATATATAGAACCCGTAGTCCAGGTAAGTGTCTTCATTGCAATCGGCGGAGGCCGGCCGTTTCGTATTTGCCGAAGATGACGTTCCTGGCGCCGCCGCTCGATAGATGAGGTGAATCGGTTGCTGATTGCTCTTCTTCCATGGATGCGCGGCGTGAGCTCCAATCAGCTTCGGAATTCGGTAGGTTCTAGATTTGAGGCTTTTGTTACAGAGATGTTGGTTGCTATGTGAAGCATATGGGCTATCTCGAAGTGTCGATTAATGTTTTTAAGTTTTAATCTTGAAACCTATATATTTTTCTATTGTTATAGTCCTCACATAAGGCATGAAAAGTACTAAGATAGATAAACATTGAATACTCATTTATGTGTTTATGTATTTTGCTGGGTCATTGGAATTTTTCATCCTCCTCATTCCCTGAGGTGGCTTCCATTGACAAATTATAATGATGGGTTTTTTTAACTTGAGTATAGATGCTAAACATGTAATGAAACAACCATGTTGAACTCAGGGATAAAAGACTTGCCTTTCGATTTCTTCAGTCGATTTTGGCTTTTTCTCTTTTTCTCTAAGATGTCTCTGCTCTTCGTTGTAGATCTTTTAAGTAAACTATTTTTGCATTGGGAATGTTGATTTTCTTGCTGAGAACAGTTTCATATTTGTTTATGGGTTTTTGGAATTCTAAAGATTATAAGATATGCATTATTTCTAATGTTAGAGAGATGGGATGTAAAGAGTTTTTTTATTGAAATATATGTTAATTTAATGTATTTTGTTGGTTGTTTCCCTTCATTCTTAGGTATAAAGGCTTTGTATTGATCAAAACTCTTCAGCTTCCATAAGTTTTAAATTCGACATTCAAGTCCCCATAATGCTTGGTGATCCATAATGTGCACGAATAGATAATGGTTAAATCGAGTGATGTGTAAGGTATTACAACAATTAATGTTCAGAGCCTAAATTCGCAAAACTTATATTTTTCTTGGATGTCATGAACTTTTAAAGAAGTTAGAGTGGAGTAATAATATTTTAACAGGAGCTTTAGCTAGCTTTGGAAGGCTTTCTCTTATTTAGTTCTAACCATAGATACCATAATAGAAGATTAATATTTCATTTCTTATACTGAAAATGTTTTCCACATGCTATTTTTTTTATTGGAAAGCATTCTTTTAAATATACAAATACAACTCAAATATAGTACTACTTTGTTATGGTTAAAAACTAATTTTTTTTAGGCCTCATGCATATCATATTCCTTGATTACTTTTCATTTTAAATGATAATCAATTTCTTGTTTGATAAAAACGGGCAGCCTACTACCCCACTACATCTCCTCTTGCTAATGAGGTATAGGAAGAACTGTGTTTGGTGGCTTACTTGAACTAAATTTGGTATAGATGAAAAACAATGCTGTCTTGACTTGTATTTTTAATGATATTGCCGCAGGGAGATATAAAAAAGCTCTTGGGGCTTCCAAAACTGATCACACATCAAGGCTCCAATAAAGCATTACATGTCTTTTATTTGGTGTGGGCTGAGTTGGTTGTACATGGAGCTGCAGTAGGAGAAACTCATGCTAATGTTATAAAGCAACGTGAGTATATGATAGCATTGTTGTGTGATACTTGGTTTTTTTTTTTTAATGATGCATCTCTTTATTATTATTATTGTATTTTTTTTAACATCTCATCATCTGAGTGTTTGTAGGTAGACTTTGGTTTATGGATTCTTCTAAGATTATGAGAAAAATATAAAATTTGTTTCTGTTTAAAGTCAGAGTTTATCATTAAAATTGGGTTATGACTTCTTCTAAGTATCAGCATTAAAGCATTTCAAAATCATTTTGCTAGTTACTTCATCGTAAGATGTCTCTATAACATTCATTCACAATAATACTGAAATATAAAGCAATGTGGATACAACCACAAATGTCAACAATTTTTTTAAAGGTAAAGAGCTGCAATACTGCAGTTAGGGAATGCAAATGTAAAACTTAGGTTCATAGGAATGAAAGCATACACCTCACAATAAAAGTAGATTTTTTAGCTTTCTGTTTCGGCTTCAATCCTCATAGCACTTCATTGTTTTGTTTTTAAGTTTTTTTGATGAAGAACCTTCATCATCTCTCTTCTTTTCAATCTTGATGACTTCATTGATTATCACTCTATTTCTATGTTCTAGGGAAAAGGAAGCGGGCTGCAAGACTTAAAAAATTAGGCAATTAAGGCATGACAAGGATCTGAGATACTGAAGATATACAAAGTTTTCAGCCACTACCTTCTCTTCCTTTTGGAGATGAGGGTTATTATGATCTTCACTTTTAAGATTGGATACCTTTTGGGTCTAGCATATCATCTTTTTCATTGAATTTCAGAGTTTAAAAAATTCATAGCATTTATTCCCAGCATTTTGGGGGGATGTTTTAGTTTTAGAACGTTCATTTCAACCGTCTAAATAATCAAATTTAGCTATGCATAAAATATTATATAATATTTTAAGGATAAAAATGACAAACCTACCTTTTGGGTCTAGCATATTAACTTTTTCATTGAATTTCAGAGTTTAAAAAATTCATACCATTATCACCAGCATTTTGGGGGGATGTTTTAGTTTTAGAACGTTTATTTCAACCGTCACAAGTTTGTTCATGCATAAATAATTAAATTTACCTATGCAGGAATTGAAATTTTAAATATTAAATAATATTTTAAGGATAAAAATGACAAACCTCAGATCAATTAACACGAACTTTAGAGTTTCCGTCTTTCGGTCATCTTTATAATGGACTTCTCTTAAGCTCTTTCGTGCGATCCTTGCTTTGATGTAGGACTTGTCCTCATAAGCCACTAAATCTTTAATGACCTTCTCCTCCATATTTGAATCTAGATAAAATAATACCATTCGATATTAAGATAAATCAAAATCAAATAGTGTATGAATAAGTTGAAGTTACATTGAAAACTTACCTTCTATTCTTTGAGGTGATTGCATCTTTCCAAGTTCTCTTGCTTTGTTTTGTTTTTTTTTTCAAAGCTCTCACAAAGAAATTTGAAGTTGTAAATGAAGCGATTATTGGATTCATGGGATGACAAATGAGTTTATAAGGAAATCATGAGGGGATCAAAGAGGCATCTCTACCATGATAATTAATGAGAATAAGTTCATGGCAATTAAAAGGATGGAGGTTACAATTTATTAGTTTTCTAGATGATGCTTCAATTTTTAATTTGATTCATTCATTCCTGTTAGAAATGATATGTTAAATGTAGTATAATGACGGAATTGTTTATAATTTGAGCTGCATTTCTCTATAGAAGAAGAGGATGGAATTGCTTATAATTTATGTTAAATGTAATATAATTTTTCAGGTACAATAAAATTAAGAGGATGGAAGTAGGTACCCGATTTAAGATGATGATGCTTCAATTTTTGCAGTTTGTTATTGTTATGTTATTTGATTTATTAATATTTATAGATGGAATGAAAAGGAAAGGATTTTGAATGTAATTGTAATAATTATAATGTAAAAAATATAAATGTAAATGTTATTCGTAATGGTGGAGAAAGGGAGTGGAAAGGCAGGAGTTTTGTTTGTAATAAGTATAAATATTAATGTATTCATGATGGTGGTAGGAGTGGCAATGTATATTAATTTAGGGGAAATTTGAAAATTTAAAGGGTAAAATTGTAGTAAAACAAAATGAGTAAGGATAAAACGGGGAAAATGTTTTACTTCCCCAAGCCACTTTTAATATATTAGGATAAGATATTTTTACTGTTTTTAATACCTTAATTGTTGATATTATGAAATCGGTATTTTATAATTTAGGAAATGAACAGTTCATCCCGGGTATGAGGCTCATTAATTATCCGTGGGCCGTGGTGTGATTTGTAACCGTCAAATTTAATAAATTTGGAAAGAGGTGATACAAACCAAATATTCAAGATTTCAACCCTAATATTGCAACGGTCATATTATTATAAATTTAGAAAGAGGCGAAGTACAACTGTAAACAGCAATCGTACGTGGTAATAAATGGGGTGCAAAGGTTGTATTTTAGAAAAGAGGCAGTTTCAATCTGTTGTAACACACACCGTGGTAATAAAAGGTACTGGGCCCAACATTGCAAGGATCATAGACGATTGTGGTCCGAATACAGTATTGGAAACCCAAGATCCAATCCAAACTCTTATATGAGATGATAAGAAAAAAAGGGTCTAACCCGCAGCTCAACTGGTCAAGAAAGGACAATGTAGATGGTGCACTGGTCATCCAATTCAAAGAATCGTTGTCTTCTTATAAATAAATAAATAAATAAAAAGGTTAATTAAACTTTCTTAAGTGATCGGCAAAGCACAGGTGACACCATTTCTCATCCCGATTATCCGATTCTAAACTCTTGACTATGGGTTGACTTTTTCTTTTTTTACAAGAAAGCGCAGTGGAGAAAGGACAACTAAAACAAAAGGTTGCCAACAAATGGAATAGCAAAAGGTGAGGGTTGAAAATGAAATATCCTTAAAATGAAGACACTCAGAAATACGGACTGAAAATGACTCTCCCCTCCCGCAACAAGACAAAATTCAGACAAATAATTATCAGATGGAGTAATTAAATTAGAAATTCCACCGAATATCCACACCAGACCCGTACCCGAAAAGGACCCCGTTGATCATCTGCCTCAAATTCCATCCAATCATTACCTTCAACCTTCTTTATTGATTCTCGAATCTCAAACCCCGCTCCAGCTACCAAGATTTCCGAGGTATTTTCATCAATTTCGTTTTTTTCTAGATTCCTATAGATAAAGATTATGGGAATTTCTGGGTTTTTTCTATAGCTTTTATCCTCCTCCAGGTGTATAGTTTTAGGGCTTGTAGTGTGTAGTTTTGCATCTTTTTTTACCTGCTTTTTTGTACTCCTTCATATCCTTGTTGTATTTTGGCTGATTTTCCGAATTGTGACTATTATTTTATGCTTTGATTGCCAGCTTTTGAAAGTTTTCGAGGTTCTAATTTGAGCGCTGATTAAAAGCTTTGTGATTATTATTTTGTCAGTCTGGGAATTAGGGAAGCTTTTGAAGCTTTTAAAGTTTTATATTGAGCTTTACACATATGAAAGTTTCTCTTTTTTTATTGGATTGAAAATGCAATTCTTAAAGTTAATATGAAAAAGAGAGAGAGAGAGAGAGAGAGAGAGTAAATTCTATTAGAATTTTATTCTCAAATTCAGAAGATTTTTTTTTTCCTTTGGGATTTAAGATATATGTCGGAGCTTTGTTTGGAATGAGGTTTTTTAATTTCCTTTAGAGTTGATAATGACTAAAGGATATATGTGTAGAGTGGTATTGAAAGGGTGGTGGAGGTGGTGGTGGTGAAGATTTGATTAGGGATCCTACATTATGTATCGGGCTGGGGCTGCTACCCCTAATAGAGGTGGATTGCCAACTGATAGTGGAGACACTGTTGTGACGCTAGATCAGATACCCCGTTGGAGTGATTCGGAGTTTAGATACTCATATGAGAATGAAGATTCACCTCTCCAGAATCCATATTTTCCTGACCCATTGACATCTGCATCTGAAGGAGAGAATAGTGGAAATGGGATGGTATCTAAGTTTCCTGTGGATCATGAAATTAACTCAAAAATTTATCTTTGGAGGGGCAACCCATGGAATCTTGAGGTGGATGCTGTGGTTAATTCAACAAACGAGGCGAGTACTTCATTCATTTATAAAAATGTGGTTTCAGTATCTATAAGAGCCTTAGCGTTAAAATAGTTCATTGCTTCTGAGTTTTTCTTGTCTACCTTACACATACTTGTTCCTGTTGATTTTGACGTGGCAATACATATCTACATGCTTGTTGTTGTGCCAATGATGATCCAACATCCCCTGCTTTCTAGTTATTGCTAATTGATAATTTTGGCTACAATAATTTTGTAATTTTTTTTATCGAATTTATGTCTTGTATTTAGTTTTAATTATTACCAATATCTTGTGGCCTCGTCTTTCACTTCTTGTTTTTAATTTTGGCCTTTGTTCCATCATCCCAAAAAAGTTGCAAACTCTTCTGAAATTCTACGTGATCTTGTTGAGCAATTAGAGTTGAAGTTTTTAAGTTAGTCCCTTTTATTTTGTTCGACTAGATATTTGAGATTCATTCATGCACACTGGGTCATTTCAATTGCTTACTTAAATTAGCTTTTTCTACTTTTCATATGCTTTTTGGTTAATGACAGAACTTAGATGAAGCTCACAGCAGCCCTGGTTTGCATGCCGCAGCTGGACCTGGTCTTGCAGAAGAATGTGCGACCCTGGTGAGTTCATTGTTGGCAATGTGCATCATTCATATGATTCACTTATAGTAACTTTGAGAAGTATTCAGCAAATGGTTGTGATTGAAAACCACATTTTTATCTGAAACCGAAGTTTAAAGATCGTGGAGGATATTATCATTAGATGCTGCAACTTTATCGCTTAGGATAAATTATGGGTGTTGGACTTGAATATGAACCTTAAAGTGCTGGACTTAGAATAACAAATTTTAGATACCCTGTCAGTGTGAATTAAACTTGAGAGACTTCACATGCTATCTTTAGTGGAATATGCCTATATTAGGGTAGGGTGTTTGGGTGATGTTGGTGGATTGAAAGAAATACGTGGAATCACATGAACGGACAAATTCAGGGCTTATTATTCACACTCTAAGTAGCAGCTGCAGAGTTCCTTGAAATCGTCACAGAATGGACTATATCATATTGGAATATCGTAATCCTAAGCAAGTATAAATTTGTACAGATTGCCTCTTTAAGTTTTTTATACTACTAAATGTAAATGATACAGTGATCTGGTTTTACCTTTTGTAGGGTGGCTGCCAAACAGGGATGGCAAAAGTTACTAATGCTTATGACCTTCCAGCAAGGTGGTTATGACAAGATATCTTTCTATGCATTGTAAAGTTCTTTATTTTTTATAGGGTTTCTCAGTATCCAGTGGTTGCATCACCAACTACTGACTCATTAATGGAGTTACTTGTAATTTTCAGGAGGGTCATACATACAGTTGGTCCTAAGTATGCTGTAAAATATCATACGGCTGCAGAGAATGCTCTTAGTCATTGCTACCGATCTTGCCTTGAACTTCTGATTGATAATGGACTGCACAGGTGGTTCAATAACCATGTAACTTCATGGTTTTTGGTTATTAATTATGTCATGGATTAATCTGTGAAATAGTGGGATTGAGTTCTTTCATAATGTGTGTTCAGCATTGCTATGGGCTGCATATATACAGAAGCCAAAAATTATCCCAGAGAACCAGCTGCTCACGTGGCCATTAGTAAGTAGTTGCCAAAAAAAATTCGATTATCTTCATGTAATTCCAATCATGTCTCCTTCCTTTGTTTCTCACCTTTAATTTGATATTATATTTTTTTTTTGGTTAGGAACTGTGAGACGGTTTATTGAAAAACAGAAGGATAAGCTACATGCCATCGTATTTTGTGCTACAACTGCATCTGACGCAGAGATATATAAAAGGTTGTTGATTGAACTAACCCTGAATTATAACTTGTTGCGTATTTCATGTGTAACTGTTGAAATATTGATGTTGTCTACATAATTATGTGTAATTTGTATAACTTGTCGTCCACTGTAGGTTGCTTCCGCTCTATTTCCCACGGAACATACTTGAAGAGGAGGTTGCTATTTCAAAACTCCCTGCAGATGTCGGAGATGAAAACGGAGAGACAATTATAGATGAACGCAAAATCAGAATTACGCCTTTACCCAATTTGAAGAAGACTACTATTCCAAGATCTCCAGAAACCTCAGTCGATCTTTCAGTCAGCAATATAGCATTGGCAAAAAGGTTAGTGACTCAACAGACGTATTTCTTGTAATTGCTAATTGGTAGGATAACTGTTATGACAGGTTGTATCAGAGTATAACATCTTTTTTGTCTTTGTATATTAAGTAGTTTGGTTCTATTGTTTCTATTTATTTTGATATTCATCATTCTACATGATAGGACTGCTTTCTCCATGCAATGTGTTGATTTTATGGTCTTATAGAATATTTTTGCCTCTTCCTATCGAACAGGAACCCTTCGTACTTGGAGGAA
Source organism: Pogostemon cablin (assembly GCA_023678885.1). Taxonomy (NCBI): domain Eukaryota; kingdom Viridiplantae; phylum Streptophyta; class Magnoliopsida; order Lamiales; family Lamiaceae; genus Pogostemon; species Pogostemon cablin. The sequence continues at coordinate 23,685,196 of CM043006.1, forward strand.
TACCTAGATCCTACTTTTATGTCTTTGATTAAAGAGCCAGATCAGAGACGCAGAGAGCAATGGGAAAAAGCTGCTCAGGCTAGAAATGGTTGGAATTTTGCTAAAATGCTAGGATATGGAGACGTCGGGAGTCCTCCTTTATCGGCTGCGGAAGAGTACTCTCTTCATTCTAGATATCTTGCTAAAGCAAACTCACACAATCTTTCAGACATTGCAGAGATGAAAATTGTGTAAGTCATTGGTGCCTTATTTCTGTTAAAACTTGTGTTATGCATGCCTAGAATTTCTCCTTCGCCTCCATGAATTTAACAGCTCTGTGCTTCTGGACACGTGGCTATTATTATCTTTAATTTGAGAGAACTAATCTGTTACAATCATGAGTGGATTTGCCATTACAAATCATTTACATAGAGCATGAGGCAAAATCATTAGTCTAAAGGTAGTATATGTTAACTCTTGTATCTATACCCCAGTTGCACAAAACAGTAGGGCGTCCAGAACTTCATACAGTTTTCTTGTCTCGTTTCAGTTATCGAGGTGGGGTTGACAGTGAAGGGCGTCCAGTGATGGTAGTGGTTGGAGCACATTTTCTCCTAAGATGTCTTGATCTAGAGCGGTTCGTGCTTCATGTAGTGAAGGTGAATACTTGCGACTCCCGACTGGTTTCATTATCAAATGTATTGCTTCCACCACTTGGTGGTTCTTGATGTGTGGCCTTGGATAACTAACTTATTCAATAGATGAGCTTATTAAAACCTTTGCTTTCAGGAGTTTGAGCCCTTGATACAGAAGCCATATACGATAGTTTATTTCCATTCTGCAGCATCCTTACAACCGTACGCACTTTCTTCTTTTATAGTGTAACCAGGTGTCAGCTGACCTCGGCTGACTGCAAGTTTTTGATTGCAGGCAACCAGACTTAGGGTGGATGAAGAGATTAGAACAAATTCTTGGTCGTAAACACCAGCGTAACCTTCACGTATGAGAAGCTCCTACATGATTGGTGATCAACTTTTCTATTCTTTAATGTTTGGTTATGTTGCAGGCAATATACGTCCTCCATCCAACTCTTGGACTGAAAGCTGCAATAATGGGTTTGCAGTTACTCGTGGATAATGTGGTACATCTCTTAGCATCTCCAAACACACGTCCCATTTTTCCCACTTTCCTGTATAACCTCTCTGAAGCTTCCGCGATTGTAAACTGATGTTCAGGTGTGGAAGAAGGTAGTCTACGTCGATCGCCTTCTGCAGCTGTTTAAATACGTTCCCCGTGAACAACTTACTATCCCCGACTTCGTTTTTCAGTGAGATTTCCATCCCTTCCTCTCATCAGTCACCTTCGTTTTCAGCTTCACATCATCAATGTTGTACACATATGGTGCAGGCATGATTTAGAGGTAAATGGAGGGAAGGGTGTGATTGTTGATCCAAGAACCAAGTATGTGTATCAGAGACCTTAGCTACTAATTCTGTCATTCCTCTTCTAAGGTTGCAACTAACTTTGCACATCTCCACCATTGGGACATTTTCTTCTTCCTTTTTTTTTTTTTCTCCCCTTAAATTCAATTTATTTTATTTTTTCTCAGGTTGTAATGATCGATCTTATTTTGTACGTGTATTGATGTATGCTTAAATTCATTTTTCGTCCTTGTATATTTTTCTCATGAAATAAACCCACCTGAATTATTGTAAGGGGCACTATCTTATTGCTCTGTTTTTTTGTTTTTTTTTTAATTTAGTATTAATTAATTAATTCTTGAAATTTTATTGTATTTTCATTTTCAGGTGGTAGTGTATTTATATTACCCTTTGTTTATGCAATATTTACTTGAAGTATAATCTGTACTGTGTATTTAGCTTTATATAATATAATGGGGTTGGTAATAATCTCAAATAGCAATAATAGATTTTTTTGGAAATAGTGATCTTTAATAATCGTGGTAGAAAATGCATGGATAATTTTTTTGGCCAACTGCTAAATGTTTCAGTGTAAACCTAGTGGGAATTGTACATACAGCATAGTACATTTATGATAATTTTAATAATATTCAACTTATGAAAAATAATAATCATTGTGAAATATCATGAATTATTTATTTATAATATAAATGAAAAATGATAAGTAATCTTTAAAAAAAATATTAACTAATTATAAAAATATAAAATATTTTAGTAAGAAACGGTCTCACACAAATATATAATACAATGGTATAATAATAACGTTACATGTTCATACATCGATTTAAATGAACTGACAATAAAACCTCTAAAAATGTGATAAATCCTGAGGATAAATGATAAAATCCCTAAACACGAGGTTAAATAATAAGAAATGATATTCGAATTTGTACATGGCATCGAACAGAAAAAATAAAATAACTACCGAAACTCTTCTATAACACAGGAGTAGTCTACCATATAGTAATAAAAAGGAGGAAATTGCTGAACAGAAGTTGTAATACTCCTCCTACCACGTAGTTATGCCTGTTTTTACGGGCACGATGATTTTAAGAAATGTTATTTTTTAATATGTAATTTAGGAAAAAATAAGGGTAAGTCAGTAACTTAAAAGAGGAAAGATAAATAAGTTATTAGGAATAATGTATAGTGTAAAAAAAATGTTGGGATTAATGAATAAAATATATAAATAGATAAAATATATGGTGTATCTTTACTAATATAACGTGCATAAATACTTGGACACCTCAAAATGAAAGGTGTGCATAAATATTTGGGAAGGGGGAGTACATAATTTAAATTTATAAAAGAAAAGACATAAATTGCAGAACAAAATGCGCTACTTATAAATAAAAATAAAATAAAAACATAAATGGCTGAATATTTTGATACACATTATCTATTCTAAAAAAGTATAAACTGGAAGGAGAAGGCATTTGGTTTGAGCGTTCAAAAATATTTGTATTGAAAACAATGGTGTGTGTATGAGAATGAAATCGAGTGACATTATTTCAGAATCCAAAGGCATATATGACTTTGACATTTACAAAGACAACCACCAACAATCACAACCACCCCTCCACCTCACTCTCAAGAAAACTCATTCATAATAACAAGTTATACCTGATGTGGTAGATATTACTGCCTCTTTCATTATTAAGTTAAAGCAACTGCAGGAGGATTACCTGCATGGCATCGTTGCCTACGGGGTCGTCTCGTGGTTTTTCCCCACCCCGTTAGGCTTCTATCCTCCAAACCAGCTTCAGCTGTACTGTTAAGTTGCTGAATCAATGGGGGGGAGCAAACTGGTGGAATGGGAATAGTTTCAACCACTACACGTCTTCTACCCCGGCCACCCCCATTTCTAGTACCGTTTCTTCGGTTTAATCCTGAGTTCCAAGAGTGGCCTGTGGCTCTCATTAGCCCTCCAAATGTCTGAAGATCCTCAGTTACCTCATGCCTGGATAATGATGTTAGACCGGGAAGAATGTCTCGTTGGAAGTCCCTCCGTGGTCTTCCTCTCCTTGAATGACCCCTTCGAGGTCTAGCTGCTACAGCATTGCCTCCTGTTTCCACGAACTTTTCAGGAACAAATGGATCAGGCATGTAGTCTTCTTCTCTTGTTTCAGCAAGTTGCAATGTCATAGCTTCAAAGTCGTCCATCTCCTCTGAAGAACACTGACGCGGTGAGCCATCTCCGACTCTTGATTCTTTAACTGATGTATCCACCGCATCAACAAACCAGAATAGTGCTTCTTCCAAAGAAGCCTCAGATGGAATACAAATGCTGTCTTCAGGACATGATGACATGGCAACTATTGTTTCGGCTGCATTTCTAAGAACCTCATCCTTTGTTTGTTCATGTTTAGCTTCTAATGACTGCGATAATACCTCATCCGACGTTTTTTCTTTGCACAGTGTGCTATCATCATCTTCACTATCCAGAAAAACAGGAACTTCCAGATCAATCTCCAAGGTTATCTTCAAACTGCCACTCTTTCGTTCGTAACAAGGTGCTGGGGGATCTTCACTGTCACTAACACAAGAGTTCAAATCAATCTGACCTTTGATAGAAGCAGTGTTCTTCGGCTTTTCCTTTTCCACAGCCAGTTCTTCAGCATACATCTGTTCATCGGGTTCACACGCTACATTTATGTCAATCATTCCATTCTTTCTCTCACAACTGCCTATCTTTCCTTTAGAGCAATCAACATTTACTGTCGTCGACTTGTAGGATGATGGCTTGTTCCCTGTTACATCTCTCTCGAATATGGGAACCCCGAGAATTTTCTGTACGGTTTGAGTTAGAGCAGTTTCCTTTTTCCTTGGAATCTCAAGTTCACATGAAGCCAAAGTAACCTTTGAGGGGAGTATTTGATTAAGATCTCTAACTGTTTCATTCTTGCAACACAAATGATTGGAAGAAGAATGAAATGAGTTCAATTCTCTGGATAATTCTGACCTACTAGTACCAGAAAACTCATTAGCATGGACTGGTTTAGATTTAAGCCAAGGCAATGTCCGAAGATTGTTTTCAGGCTTACTTTTTTCTTCTACCGTATTAAGATCTTGCACGATCAGAGTCTCGTTCAATATGCCTTTTGGAAGTGCTTCATTCAAGTTAATATCTATCACAGGCTTTGAATCTGCATTGTACGAGTCCTTTGAAATTTTTCCGGAGCCATGATTAGTTGATCGATCAGATGCTACGTTATCACCCCTACTACAGTTGAGATAACCAAAACCAGCTGATAACCCATTCAAGTTTGATTCACTTGCAAAACTGGAATTCAGCCTAGAACTAGAATCGGCCCACTTTCCACCAAAGTATTCATTGCTCAGAGCAGAAGGCTGCAACGTTCTACTCGTTGTTGCTGCTGCATTGGCTGATGCTTCCAGTGCAGTTATGTTTTGAGTAAAACTATTTGTCGGCTTTGCCCAAGATGAGATGTGGTGAACCCATGAATTGGCAAAAGAAGACGAACTAAAGTACTGATATGAACTAGGGGTAGATGTTATAGGTTCCAAGTGGCTATTAGTGGATTGATCGTAACATCTACTGGAAGATTCTAAGCCATGTCGGGATCCTTCTCGCCACAGATCTTCCCTACCATAACCAGTTAGATGCATTCCTTTGCCTGGATGGGAGGGTAAAGGCAACTTATCCGATTGATAACCTTGCGTTACAGAACTAAGGTTGCCCCTAGAGGATCCTGAAAGATTGAGCTTTAAAAATGTGAACAAGGCTCCTAATAATAGCAAGATTTGTATAATAACCAACCTGAATACTAGAATGCAGAATATGAAACCTCAAAATAATTCCACACCCTATGTATCTTATGATATTCAAAATTTTATGAGCTAAATAGGCATTGATTTAGCTTATATGAGTGAGCTGACAGTACAGAGATGAATGAAAAAAATTAGGAAGAAATGATGAAACTTCATTAAAGACATCTTTTTACCTGGTTTGTTCATATGGGAGAACCATCCACTGTCATTGACTTGGCTCTCACTGGATGAGTTTATCAAAAATCGATCACGGATATGCATGGCATCTCCAGCCACACTTATATAGCTAGCAGTCGGTTTACCAATTTGATGCACTGCTGCAGTCTCCACATTTCCTGAAGTACGACCGAGGAAATCAACAGATGGTGGAACAGTCTCGTCTTCAATCTGTATGGGCTCATTTAGATCGGCCAAACCAGTAGAGCCTTTTAAACGGGAAATAGAAGCTGAAACATCCATTGAACGATCACATTTCTTACCCAAATGACTACTACCAGTAAATATCTTTGTACCACTTTCGGCTCCACTGTTTGGATGGCCACTACGAGTACAACTTGATATGTCTGATTCTTTGTAATCACCCAAATTTTCCTCTTCTTCGGGGTCTACATATTGATCAGCTGGAAGTTGAAGATCAAACAACCTCTTCCTTACCTTCAATGGTCTTGAATCTAATGCTTCAGAGTCCTTAGAAGTAGACACATTCTGACAAGGAGACTGACCGGGTTGTGGAAAGATCCCTTTTGTACAACTCGTAGGAGAGCTAAAGTTTTCAACTCCCCGAATAGATGTTCTACCATAACTAGAATTCAACAAAGGGAAACCAGCCATGTGCCATTTTTTAGCTTCTTCTGATGGCACTTGAGATCCTTGATGGCTCGACGATGATGCTGGTTCCATTGATGCTCGATAGTATACATCTTTCCTTTTGGCTTCTTCCATCATGTCCCTTTGAATTTTGTAAAGACGGTGGAGTTCAAAGACCTGGATACCCAAAGAAAATTCAAGCAGTTGTCACCTGAACAGTTACTCAAAGGATATTGATTCCCAAAATCAATACAATCCTTCCATGATGATAATAATAAGGAACTATATGGATGGCATCAAGGAACATAAAGATACCATGAGACGGATAAGTACCTGATTCTTGAAAACTGCCTCGTGCTCGAGCATTTTTTGCTTCAAGGTGTCCTTGTCATACCCTGGATAGCCATCTACTAATGTCCTCGGAACGAACCCATTGTAATACTGCCCATTTGCTACTATCTTATCTCCATAAAACAAGGGCCAGTTATTATTGCTAGAACCCTCATTAAGGTCCCTCATGGAGTAATATCCTGGGAAGTAACTTTTGCTATGCACTTTTGTTCCCATTCCTGTTGGAAAATATAAGCAGTAATTGGTAAGTCGATGTAGCAATAAGTCGTCATAGCATTCTTTCGACATGGATATCTTTACCACGCTTACATCGCTATCTATCATAATCTCGAATTAGGAAAAAGTTCATGATTCCGACATAAACAACAACAAGCAGCAATTATAGAGAAAACAAGGCTAAACATCACCATCATGGAGGATATATCTGTGGCAAAAAACAGTCAAGTGATAGCTAAACTGAAGTAGTGACATACAGATTGCAATAATGCCATGAGATTGTTTCCATAGCAGGAGAACCAACCAGAAAACAATATCAACATAAGATTAAAATCAATGATTCAAAGTGCAAACTCTGTAGATTATATAATCATTTAGTCAGCTTTCTTGATTGCTTATACATGGGGAAATTTTGGCTAATTTTTAATGTGCTATAATCACAGTAATGATAACTGATCTAGCAGATGAACAAAATGCTTTGCTAACAGAAATCATAATTCTGAATTAAACCAGAGCATTTCACAAAAACAAGTCTTCTAATAATAATAGACAAGAAGAACATTAATGGAATCATCAACAGATGATTGCATATGGATAAAAGCATTGAAAGCAGATCATATTTGGATGATCAAAATGAAAAAACAACTACCCATTTGAAATCATCAATTAAACACAAATCAACATGCCTATTATCATAGAATCTATTCTTGGAAAGCAAATGCAGAAATCCAAGAATTCCAGCCAATGATACCAATCATATTTAGAATCTAAAAGCACACATTCTGGGATACTTATATCTAAACTAATCAGGTGATTAATCAATAGGACAAATTTGGAAGACAGAGAATAATAAATATTTTCCTGTTCTATGTCATAGTCAAACCCAAGTAAATCTTTAAAAAAGAAAAAAAGGATAATTACCTCAGACCCACATCCTGAAATTTCTGCACCTCAATAATCCCTCATGAACTGAATCATCCAGTTGTATCTCAAAGCAAACAAGAATTGAGAATCATGTGAAATTTAGAGGGTTCGATAGTACCAGAAATGAAAGCCAACAAAAAAGGAATGAAAATAAACGAAGCAGAAGGAACAAAAATGATTGTAATTATTGTCAAATGAAACAAAGAAGTGGGTGTTCTGATAACACCATTGAAGAGCCTCAGATCCTCATCAACCTTAACTAAAGATTGGAGATTTCGATCTGCTGGGCCACTCTCTCTCTCTCTCAAGAAAAAAAAAAAAAAAAAAAAACTTAACACCTTTAGAAAGAGAGACTGAGAGGAAAAAAAATTAAAAAAATAAAGAAAAGAATACTAGCAACTGTATATATTTAATAGTAATTAATTAATAATTAAGATTGATTTTGAAGAGAGAGATCCCAGATAAGAAATATTTCACACAAACGAACAACCTTCCAAGAACAGTGACGTAAAATTTGTCAACATCTGGTCTCTTTTTGTTCTCTGCCTTTTACTCTCTCTCTAAACTATTACAAACACACAAGAAGAGAAACTATCTCATGAATTCTTGTATCTATTATTTGGTTAAATAAAATGATTTTAGCTTCTTTTTTTTTAAAGGTAATTATAGATTCTCTCCAGCTTTTCTTGATTACATATATTAATGAAAATTTATTATCACAATATAAAACTGCCCACTATATAAATGCAGATATATATATCCAATACTACCATCATTATTTACCGAAATTAATTCACTTGTCATCATTCCTAATTTGAAATTCACTCATATATATACATAATTATAGTATGATTTTATATACATACATATATCACTCTAATTACTATTGACAACAAACACAAACCAACTAGCAATCTTTCCAAAATAAGTTGCTAACCGTGAAAAAAAGAAAAAAATAATACTAATATAATTTGGAAATTAAGATGGGTTTCTCAATTTGCCATTTTGAGTAGTGTCTCATTGGCTAGTTAAAAGAATCAGACAATATTTGGGACCCACAAGCTGAACCCCACTGTTGGTAAGAATGAGGATTCTAATAAAAGATTAAATTTTTATTTAATTATTTATATGGGAGTTGCTCTAGGGTTGAGGATTTGTTCTGCTTCTAACCCTCAGAATTTTAGATAAATTACAGGAATGGGATTTGATTCTCCTGTTGGAATTTGGTCTGTATGATTTCAGGGAAAGTCTGAATTATTTTTAGTTTTATGAGGTGTACTACTGTCTACTGTACACAAATCAGCCATAAATGAATTGACCATCATGGGACCCACCGTTCCACGTGGCACCCCTCTCAACCCACCCAATACCACAGACATTTGATGTTGTCTCGTCAATGATTAATCTTTTTTTTTTAAGAATTCCTAATTTTAATCTCGAAAATCAAATACTATTATTATTATTTTCTAATCATGCCTTCTCTTCAATCCTCACGAATACGATCACGAGGATCCTTCCTCGATTTCGAAATATAGTTTTTAAATTTATTTCTACCCAAAATTAGTGAATCTTCTAATGTATAATAATAAGTGTGTGAAAGATTAGTGATAAATTTAAAATTAAAATTATTATTAAGGTTGTTGTTTTTTTCTCTTTTTTTTTAATTTTGTAAAATAAACAAATACAGAAAATGTGGATGATTTTTTGGGACGGGAGGGAGTATTTTTTAAAATATCTTACTAAAAAAGATAGCACTCCTGTCTTAATTTTTATTTTTTTTGTTTATTATAGATACGAGAGCATTGAAATTTCCTTTCTATAAATTTTTATTGAATTTTAAAGATAATTTAATCTTTTTATATAATAAAATATAAAATATGATTTATATATATACACTATGAAAATACTGTGATGTTTGAAAATTGAAAGTAAGCATAAGATGCTGTAAAGGGAGTTGAATTGAAAATGCAAAAGTAATGCTTTTTCAAACAATAAAAAAATAAATATTTTTATACTATTATTTCACATTACTCTTTAACAATATTATCTATGTAAAAAGCATTAGTAGGACAATCTTATAAGAAACTGGCATAACAGTTAAACACACTATTTTTATTTTGGACATTAGTTGATTAGGAAAAAGTCGTAGTAAATTAATATTTATTTCCTATTTATGGTTTTTGAATTAATAATTTAATTATTGGTATGCAGTTCCACATTATTTTTCAATTTTTATGCATGATCTACTCCACCGAAATTTATATATATTTTTTTTTAATGTTCTTCTAAAGTCTTCCTATATGCGCTCATTAATATTTATAAGAAATTAAAATTTTAAAATAAAAAATAAACTCATCTTATAAGTCATATGATAGCATGATCGTCTCATTAAAAAATGTGTATCATGGAGTAATATTTAAGGACAAAAAAAAATACTATATGCAGCTTTCAAATTAAGCAATAAGTATTAGTGTATGAAATTAATTTTTGTATATTTAAAAATTTTGTCATTATAGTTTAATTCATGTTATTCCTAGAACTGAAATTGTCTTTAAATTTCTTTATCTTTTCATGTAAATTCAGTTTCAAATTAACTTCATATTAATATAAATATATGTATATGTCCGTTATGTCACAGCTGGTTTAGTCATTTTTACTCATTCTAAATGCCATATTTCTATCTAAATTTAAGATTTATTCTTTAGTAAGAAAAAAAAGTGTCATTGTTTCAATAATCCTTTTTTTTTAAATAATATCAATAATTTCATTAATCATCTTATATTGATTGTACTACTATATTATTATTACACAGTGCGAAATTAACCTACCCTAAATTGGTAATAAATTTGATTAAGTGGAAAATAGGATAGAATTCAAATTCTCTCCACGGTAATTATTGTAGACTGTACTCCTTTCTTTCTTTTCTTTCTTTTTTTTTTATTTTTTTAATTAATTTTTTTTTTGAAAAATATTTGTTTAATTAAAAGAATAGAGTTAATTTGAAAACATAAAAGAGGAAATTTTGTGTCACACCTGTAACTCCCGGGACCACAGGTATGATTCAATATTGCTTCCCATTTATTATATCTTCAATTATTTTAATTATTATATATCACACATCCACATAAAACACACCATTCTCCATCCAATTATTTCCACAAGGATCTACTTTAAAAAATAAAAAAAAAAATATTAGTAATTGTGTTTAATCGGTGAGAGAGTACTATATAAACTCTTTCTATTTAGATAAGGAAAATACTCTTAAATATTCCACATAATAAGAATAAATATTAAATTTTAAATGGATAATAAAATTAACATAAATTACTAAGATTAAAATAACTAACAATGTAACCTGTTTCCACATAAGACTTTGTCTTATTTTGTTAAATAAATAAAAGTTACAACCCAACATTAAGTTTCTTTTAGATCTCTAATTAGGATTTAACTCACTAATTTAGGTGTAGTTTTTAATTGAATTAATTTTATAAGTGTAAATGTGTTTGAATGTAGATATATTAAGAAATCACGGTTGGACTCCTTATAATAATTACTCCATATACTACTCCATCCGTTCACACTTTTCGTTTTCGTCTGTCTCACACTTATGTTCACCACCCAAATAAGGAAACTTCACATTAACCAAAAACCTCAAAAGTTATCTTAATTTCAAATAACACTCTCACCTAACACACATAATATACTTTATAATTTATTTATTTATTACTTAAAAATACCACAATACCCCTAAAAAGTCAATAAAGTTGGTTAAAAAATAACTTTTCTTAAACTCCGTATCTACATTGTTGGTGAACGGGACGAAGGGAGTACTATATATTTAATTAATTCCTTTCTTTCTTTTTAAGAAGTTAATCAGACAACATGTGAGACTTTGTTTAAGTGTTGGTGTTTTGTCTAATACTTGTATATGGTTCTAAACCATTTTAAGGAAAAATGGGACAAATTGTGTTTGTTTATGTTTTCATAATTTTGATTTGACAGAATCCATAAAACAGTACAGCTTTCACATCGAATTTGGCCACAGTACCATTCAATTGATTTGTTTTAACATTTAATAAAGCCAGATTTTTTTGCTTGATTTTTTAATAATTACGTTTGTTTCAAAGTAAACAAATAAATTAATGATATTAATACTACATCCCTTTCAACCTCACGACAAAAATATATTCTTCAAACTTTGTCCACCCTACTAATATTTCCGTTGTGTATATTATATTGTTTGAAGCAGTGCTCTTCTTCATCCTCAACTAACTCCACACCATATACTTCATTTTACTTAGTAATCTCGACTCATCTAATTTCTTATCTTAGAACACCACTTTGTTTCTACCCCTCCAAATCAACTTAGATTACACACATTTAACCCATCAATGTATTGGAGAATTTACATCTAGCCATTTAAGATGTTCATCCCACAATTTTGAGCTTGAAAGTCGGTTGAAGAGCAAGTGTTTTTGCTTCATTCTTACACAAGAAGCATGAGTCGTGAGTTTGAATAAATTAGTCCTTGAGTTGCTGTTAACTGGAAGACTTTCTTACTCCTAGCAGTCCCACTTTATATTGTGTTTTTTCACTTGCATTTGAATTTGATATCTTGATGTATTTCTCATTATTTCACTTGTATTTGAATTTGATATCTTGGAGTTTAGAACATTTCTAAATGAGAGATTGGGGAACTTGATGGCTTCTTGTATTTGGATTTATACGATATGGGTTATTTGAAAAACAAGGAATAACATTGTATTTAAAGGGGGGGATTGGAGCTTGGAAAATTTATTGGGAGAAATTTAAACACAAGTTTAGGGATGAATACTCTTAAAAAGAATGGATTGTTGAAAGGAGCACATATTCAGAAGTGGAATGAAGATATTAGAAATTTAGTGCGGAAAACTTAGAGATTGTGATAGAGAGGAGATGTGAATTGTATTCTTATAAGTCTTCTATTCTTTTGTTGCTATCTGTTGTTCTATTGATGTAACAAGTGGATAAATCTCTTATCTTTGTTTGATTGAAATAATATATATATATATATATATATATATATATATATATATATATATATATATATATATATATATATATATATATATAATATGCTAGAAATATAAAAGTTGATTTAGTCACAAGGAAATTAAAACAAGTATTAATTTCAATCGGCTAATTTGATAATTTCATTCGATAGGTCTTTTAAAGTAATAAAAGTACTAAGTAGAATTTTAGAACAGTCTAATCTTTATTATAAAATATTTTGACTTATATTAATATTTAAATCGGGGTGATTACTCAAACCCAATTTCCTATTGACAACTTGAACTTATTCATTGTCTTCATTTGCTTTAAATAGATGATAAAGGAAGGACTCAACAAAATTAAATTCAAGATTTTTTTGGTCACGTCGCCATCTAGACTAGCAAGTTTATACATATAATTTTATTTTAATTGAGATTTGAAATCAATTTTTTAAAAATTAATTTTTTTTTTCTTCTTATCATCCACTATTCAAAAACTGATTTTTTTTTAATTATTACTATTACATATGTTGATTTTTTCTCCATTATGATTAATTAATATAGATACACATTACCAATATTAAAATGTTAGACTTTGGTGGTGAAAACTAATTGTGTATTTATAATTAATCTTGTCTTTAATTAGAAGTTTAATATAAAACTGGTTTCTTGGGTTGTTGATTTCTTGTTAGTGATTTATCTTCTCAAGCTGTCACTCTCACCAAAGTTAATGTCTAATCTTAAACCTTAGATTGGGTGGATTGTTAGTCAATTAAAGTATAATTAATCCAGATTTTTTTTTTGGGAAAACTTATTTTCTCAATCTTTTAATTCTTTTAATTTATTATTGTGAACATTGAGTGGAACCCACTGGCTCTTGTTATTTTCATTGAAAATGTCTAACCTTTCTAGCTAGTGGAATAGTTTGCAAACATGGTGTTAATACTTAATTGGGACCCCTCAAGAATTGCAGATTTCTTTTATATATTAATTTTATCTTGCAGCAGGATAATTTGATTTGGGGGGATTCTCCCCCTTTTTCCCTTTTTTTTTCACATGCAAAGACGACCAAATGCAACATTTTATTTTTCTTTTCTTGGAACTGATTGTATTATAAGTTTCCTTTTTTATGTTTTTTTTTAATCTATATATAGATAATCGTAGTTCAAAATTTCCATTCAAAAAAAAAAAAAAAAAACTTTAGGGTTCTGATGACAAGTGGAGTAATTCTCAAGCATGTGGTGGAGAATACTAAAATTAATTACTTTACATTAAAACGATTCTTCTTAATTTTTAAGTAAATGATCTGTCATTTATTGTATTTGTGTCACGGCCTCACAGGGTTTCAAAATTAATATCAATGTGTTGAATTAAATAGATCGGTCTTGAAATTGATTATATGTGACATTAAAATGATTATCTTCATATAATTCTAATTTAGTTTTTCTAGAACTCAAATTAAGGATATTAATTAATAATAACTTGAACAACTAGTTAATTCACAAAACTTGGAAGCTACAACCTTTATATATATATATATATATATATATATATATATATATATATATATATGGTATCATTTTTTTTTTCTATAAAAATGCTAATCAAACACTAAATATTATACCCTTAATAATACCCATTTTAGGAGACACAAAAATCTTGTAAATGAACCATTGGGTCCTTGTAGATTTGAGAGGGTCTTCTGCTTTATTAATAATTTCTTTCAAATCATGATTGTAATTGAAGAGAAAAAGAACTACTCATATTACTTTAGCATTATTAAAATACATAAAAAGTTTTATGCTAGCTAGCTATATACATACACAAATTATGATAAATAGTTTTAGCCATAACATATTTAAAGTTCTCTAAATTATCAATTTTTATTTAAAAAAACCTTGAAATTTTATTTCAAGAGGTCATTCAAATTTTATGAGTTAAGTTGCATGCCAGCTTTTCTTATTATAATTACATTCAAATGTTAAGTTGCAATTCAACTTCTTTTGATTCTAATTGCATCCAAATATATTTTGCCAAGTTTGATAACTGTTTGTTCCAGTCAATTTTGCAGTCTCAGAGAAGAGTTTTGATGTGTTTCAAAAGTGTGATTTAAAAAAAAAAAAAAAGGAGAGAGAATAGTTGCATTTGTTAAATGTTTGATGAATGCATTTTAGAGATGTATAAAACTTGTGTTCAAAAAGATGCCACATCACATATAAAATAGAAGACAAAAATAGAAGTCTCAAGATAATGGCCATGTATTGATTCTGTGCATCATGGATTATATTTCTCTAACCATAATCTACATACAATTACATCACACTGGACTCCTAAATACAAGGATATCCGATTTCAAGTCATACCACATTTTTTGAAAGCTGCCTTCATGCCTTTTACAGAGATCTTCTGCAATGCACACTAGTCTCGAGTGAAGCTTTCACTAGCATCTACGACAGATGAAGATGTCGGCGATACTGACTTTCCCTTGGTATCGGATGATCCTGCTTCTGTTTGTGTCTCGCTGCTTGGCGCTTGCAGAAGCTGGAGCTGGCGTTGTAGAAACTGCACAAAGCGTCGAGAGTATGAGTAGTAGTATATGGCTCCAGTATGGAAAGGGCTATATTTCTGAATTTGGAAGAGAAAACAAGGAGTAATTATTGATTGATGAAATTTTTTCAAAGCCTGCACTCTCTTGTCCTCTTTGCAAAATTTCAGCTTTTTTTTCTGTGGAGCAGTATGATCACAGAAAACAAGATGTCCTAAATAATAATCATGAAAATAAAATCCTTTCATGAAGGTTTTACCAAATTCATCAAGAATGCAATTAAATTGGTGGATCAAAAGATGGTTTTTGAAATTCACAACAGCAAATTGATTGGTGGTTGTCCAATAGATAGACAAATTTGTGAGGTTGATTTTAAATTGGAAGGATTTATGAGACTGACTTTGCAAATAAATTACCTCAATCAGATGCTCAATTAGTTTCACTTGTAAATCCTGTTGGGAGCCTGATGCACCTCCCGCAACGAATTGTTGCCCATTGAGTCCTTTGAACTCGGAAGGTACGAAAGTGCCCTGAGGTGACTGCAGAAACGCCATGTAGGGAAGCTGAATTTGTTGAGACACGCCACTCACAGCTCCATCTCCACCATTATTTGCCATTACATTGTTTCCAGCAAATGTTCGAGGAAATGAGGTATATCCGGGTGACCTGCACGATGATATTTTTAACATATTAATTTTCAGGAGATATAAGGTACATTCCAAAAGCAAAGTTAATTAACACAATCTAAGCTCCATAACATTCCCAAAATCCTGGAAGCCAGACTCGAGTACTACAGTTTTTTAACCCAGATTCCATCATGAAGCAACAATATAAACAAGGAGCCATAAGCAGACCCACGAACAATGAACAGTACAAAAAAATACCATAATAAAGTACTTGGAGAAGGATAAACAAAAGATTTCTGGTATATAGATGCAGCCGAGGCAGCAGCTTGAAGTCTAGCCTGGTTTTGACTAATATTATCATTTGCCGCAATACCATGTCCTTCAGACGATGTACCAGGAGTACTAGTTCCTGTTCACCACCATCAAATTTAGTCAAATAATTTGCAATATTATGGCATTGAGCTTACATGATATGAGGCGACATTACAGTTTAATTCCATTATAATTGGTTTAATTGAATTCAGAAATACCGACTAATACAGATACGTTTACAAATGCCCAAAGCTCAACTAGGATTGAGATGTATTGCTCTAACAGGCCTTAATTACACTCAAGTAAGACATCCTACCTTGTTGACCATCAGCCATTGATCCAGTGGTTGTTGTCCCATTTTCAGGTGGTACAACAGGTGCTCTGCATGTAGGGCATGTATTCTGTCTTTCAAACCATGACCGGAGGCAGTGGACATGAAAAAGGTGTCCACAAATAAGTTTCTTGGCCGCAGTCATCTCCTCTCGGCATATAATGCACGTCGCATCATTTCTACAAAGACATAAAAGAAAAAGAATATGTGAAGTAAAGTTACAGAATAAAAGGCTAGTTGATCCCACTGGGCAAAAGCTCCTTACGAGTTGAGCTCTTCAGCTGTTGCATCTGGGAAACGATCATTCATATTTGAAGTAATTTTACGATAGCGTACATAATCAGCCACACGGATTTTAAAATTACGGAAAGTCTCATACAGTTCCCGGATCAAGTGAAGAGGCACACCATAATTCCTGCAGAAAGAAAATAGCAAATAATGATTCATGCTTGAATATTTGTAAAGTGATGCTGCATTAATTAAAAATGATGTTATAGGAATAAAAGAGTTGGGAGTCAGATAAAAGAGAATCAGAGGCAATAAATATACTGATAAGCGAAGCATGCCAGATATCATATGTAATGCTTCAAACCAGAGAATGACAAAAAAAATATGCAGACCTTGCAACAGAAAAATATGCAGGCGCATCAATGCATGAATGGAGATAGAACAGTGTACCCAATCTACATAGATGAACTTAGGTGAAAGGTCACTTACACAAAAATGACGACGAAGAAACACATGTACATAGTCAAGTGGATCAAGTCTCTGACAAGCTCCAAGTAGAAGGTGCAAACAGCCTTATTTTCCCATTGTCCTTCCATAATCATGTCACTAACATAGAATATGTACTTCACAAATGTTGCTACGGTCGTTGTGGCCAATATCATGTATCTGAAGAAAGAAAATTTACAAAGTTAGTGAGGATAAGAAAATTTGACCATAAAAAAAAAGTCATTCGCAGTCTACAAACTTACTCGAATGCAAAGAAGAGTGAAACAGAGGTTTCTAACAAAAACTTGATTGAGTTGTAGAGGAAGCTACAGTCAATAAGGAGAAGAAATCCCAAGAAAGATACAATTCTGATATGAGATAGCTTAGGAACAGACGGAGTTGTTTCAATGTATTCAACCCTCTTTTGGGCCAACCAATGCAAAGCCTTAATAAGAAGTAAAGCAGTAACCATTGCGATAAATGTAACAGAAAAGTCTTGTCGGAAGATAGTGATTGCAAACGGTATCTCCATAACTTCACGCCACGACTGCTCATTTAGCCTTTCAACTTCTGCTTCTCGTAATGAGCCGAAGAAAATTTTCTTGGTTAATTGCCACAAAACGCACATTAGAACCAAGCCCATATTCAAAAGCAGCACCAAACTGATCTTTGAAGTTGACAAGTGAACCATTGCAGGATAAAACTGGCCTCTACTACTAAATGCATGATAAATAACAGCCAGTGAAGCTACTATGCTGAGCCCAGCATAAGTTTGCAGCTTCATCATTTTAATTTGTTCTCTGTTGATCACATTTTAGCACTTAAGTTAGCAAAACGCCATACAGGATTAATTCACATGACTAATAGAACGTACTTGCATTAAAATGCATCAAAATTCAAGAAATCAACCGCATAAAAAAACCCTAATTAAATTTCCATTAATCAAATTCTTAAACAACATAGATACTACACCTATTTAAATTTTTGCTAATGCCATTGAATCTCGGTCGAAAAAACTGAGCAAAATCTTTCGTCAAATACAGCGTCGAATGCCAAACGAAAATCTCTATTACAGCACAGAGTCCAAGCAATCAATTATAATTTATATAAATACGAAGCGATACAGCAATATTTGGGATTGTTCGATCATTTCGGCATCTAATTACTACTTCCGACTATTTTTAAGTAAAAAATGAATTAAAAGAAGGCCTTTAAAAAATTAAAAGGAAATTAGAAGTAAGTGCCAATGAAAATTTGAAACTTCCACCTTCAGCTTCGACGATAAGGTAAAATAAGAATTAGGGCAATGATTTATATCGTGGATCTGACATAAAAGTAAATGGAAGAAAAAATGGAAGCAACAAAAAGATAAAAATAGAAAGGAAACCACCAGGAGACAGGAGTAACGGAGCTGGAGCCGGAGTTGTACAAGATTAGCCGGGCCGGCGAGGGGTCGGTTGTATGAGAGGTTATATTTAGAAAAAACTGTTTCGATTGCAGAATATATACTAGTAGGGATAAAAAAAAAATTGCCATAAGTTTTGGTCATGTACAATATTTGCCCCAAAAAAGATAATATTTGGACATTCGTCCCACTATTTTTATAATTGCGCCAATGTTGCCCCGTTTTCGCCGGAATTTGACATTTTCGCCAGAATCGATCACGTGCATATCACGTGATCATCGTATTTGGCATTTTCCGGCGGAAAAAAAAATTGCCCGTAAGTTTGGTCATGTACAATTTTTGCCCCAAAAAATATAAGATTTGGGCATTTGTCCAAATATCTTTATAATTGCGCCAATATTATCCCGTTTTTCCCAAAATTTGATATTTTCATTAGAATTGATCACATGCGTGTCATGTGATTATCGGATTTGGCATTTCCCTGCGAATTTACTGACCTGGCGACACAGTGAAATCCACATCAATAACAACAATAATAATATTTTATTGAAAATTTAATTAAAAAAATATCCTCCATCAATGCACACAATTCTCACGTGTCTTCCACGTACTTCCACCATCTTCGCAAACTCCCTCTTTTTGTCAATTAGAGGATCCCTCGTGTACCCTCTCACCACCATGGGCAGCAGCCATTGGATCTTCCGCTCGCGCCACCCTACTCACGTCACCAAGCTCCTCATCATCATCTACTTCCACGGCGGAGGATTTGTATTCTTGAGCGCTACCACTCCATATTCTTCCACGAGTCATGCAACCGTATGGTTGCTCACGTTCCTTCCCTCATCGCTTCCGTCGAGTAATACTTAGCATTGGAGAGTCATCTTCTGGAGGCGTACGACAACCTCATGAACGAAGTGCAGTGGCTAAAACTTAAGCACTCGCCAGTCGTGACGCCAACCCTTCGATCGAATAATTCGCCGAATTCTTTAGGGTTTTCCTAATGGAAAGCAGCGTCACCGGCAACATGGTCTACCACGTGGGAATGCGTGCACTTGATATTGATCTCCGTATCACAATTAGAATGTAACATCCCGGGTTACGCTATGGGGTTGGGACGCTATTAGATATACATATCACAATGTAATAATAAATGGTCGAAAATGCACAGCGAAAATAATATATAAATCCCCAAAGTCATAATATAATAAAGCAAAAATTGCATAGAGATTCTTTTACATAACATTGTCTACTCTCCCGAGTAGAGTGAAATATCCAAAACAAGTACATTCAGATGATATATTTGAAATAAAGTTCTAACAGAATACTAAAATATAAGTCATAATATAAAGTCTTCTAAGGGCTTGGGACAACTGCAAGAGCCTCCTCCTCTTCTAAATCTTGTTCTGAAAATCAATAAGGGGTGAGCGTCTAAAATACACTCAGTGGGTTAACTTAAATGATTGCACAATTAAAAATAAATATGTATGTCAAATACACCATAAAATGTAACATATGTCAATTTAATTAAATAATTTTTGCACATTGTCGTTCGATAACTAAATGAAAATATTTTAGACCGAACCGTCATCCGATAACTTGTGTTAGTTGGTATATGTGCACCAGGCCGTCACCTCAGTACGATGTTAGCGTACTTTGAAATACGTTTTAGTACTGAACCGACGTAGCCAGTAACTTGTGTTAGTTGGTATATGGGCACATAGTCGTCACCCCGTACAAGTATTAGTAGAAAAATATTTGTCATCGAACTAAAATCACACATGACACATAACATGATATAATAAGTAACACATATCACATCTTAACATAGCAATCATGACATAAAATGTAGCATTCGGTAAAGAGTGAAAGTTATCCCACCTCAAACTTTCCAGGGAATAGTACGTTGACTAGATTTGACTTTCGGAATCAGGTATGCCTGCAAGGGTATATTAAACTGAGTTCTACTTATAATAAAATTCCTATTACTAAAATTAAATTTATAATATAATTAAAATAAACTAAGTATTAACTTAAGAAAATATAAATAGTTAATCGTTAAATAAAATGGATTAAGATAAATATATACCCTTAAAATAATAAATAGAAATACATACCTTAAAATTTAAAATAATAATTTAACAATCATAGTTTAAAATTTTAGAAATAAATCGTAACATTAAAAATATATGATACAAATAACATTAATTATATTAAAAATGGATATTAAATAAAGATTCTATACCTAAAATAATATAAATGTAAAATTAATATAAAAAGTTAAATATATACATATATAAAAAGCAAACCTAAATTTTCACTTTTTTTTTTCAATTTTACTTTATTTAGAAATTATTCAATTTTAATCTTAACCATCCAATTTAATTTTTATCTTAATCGTTCAATTAATGCTTTTAATAGATTATTATTATACTAATAATAATAGATTTCATTATTTAAATTTTAAATTTTTTTTTGCATACTATAAATTTGATAAATATAGAAAATATTTTTTTAAATTTGATTAATCTTAAATCAATATGTGCTTAATTTCAATTAATATATCAATTTTATTTTTATTATAATCGTCTCTGTAAATATTTGTTTTCAATCACGATCGTTGATTTTTTTAAAATCATGTCATATAAATTTTTTCATTACCTAATCAAATTCTTACATTATCCCTCTTTTTTTTTCCTCAGTAATGCTTCTTCTTTTTTCTCTTTTACAGATTCTACTTTCATATTATTCATAATCTACTCTTATTTGTTTTGTTTTCATAGTTTTATTTGATCATATATGCAGGTTCAATCGTTCTACTTAAAGAAATCATTATACTTTTTAATTTTTTCTTTTGTTCTTCTTTTTAATCCTCTTTTTGTTTTTTTTTTCTCTAATGCTTCTTTTTTCTTCTCTTTTACAAATTCTACTTTCATATTATTTATAATCAACTCTAATTTGTTTTATCTTTTATACTTTTATTTGATCTTATATACAGGTTCAATCATTATTCATATATGTATCATTATACTTTTAAATTTTTTGTTATCTTATTTTTTTCTCTTCAACTTTTGTGTGTTTTTTTAATAATTCTATAAATTTAATTTTTATAATTTAATTTATTTTATCTTCTTTTATACTTTTATTTGATATTATTTTTAGGTTTAATCATTCTCATATTTGATCTTATTTGTAGGTCCAATCATTCTTTTTTTAGGTATTTTTTTGTATTTTTTTCTTCAATTTTTGTGTTTTCTTTATAATAATAATTCTATGACCCTATTTTTATATTTTAATATTCTATTTTTATATTTTAATATTCTATCTTTTGTTCTTCTTTTTAATCATATTTTTATTATTTTTTTAATGCTTCTTCTTTTGCTTCTCTTTATAGATTCTACTTTCATATTATTTATAATCTACTCTAATTTATTTTGTTTTTTATACTTTTATATGATTTTATATGTAGGTTCAATCATTCTCCTTAAATGTATCATTATATTTTTTAATTTTTTGTTGTCTTATTTTTTTCTCTTCGATTTTAGTATTTTTTTTTAATAATTCTATAAACTCTATTTTTGTAATTTAATTTATTTTATCTTCTTTTATACTTTTATTTGATTGATATTATTTTTAGGTTTAATTATTATCATATTTGATATTATTTGTAAGTCCAATCATCCTTATTTAAGGTGTATTCTTTTTTTTGTTTTTTTTTCCATTTAATTTTTGTGTTTGCTTTATAATAATTCTATTAACCCAATTTTTATATTTTTATATTCTTTCTTTTGTTCTTCTTTTTAATCATCTTTTTATTATTTTTTTATCTAATACTTTTTCTTCTCTTTTATAGATTATACTTTAATATTATTTATAATCTACTCTAATTTGTTTTGTCTTTTACACTTTCATATATGATCCTATATGTAGGTACAACCATTAATTATTATCATATTTGATATTATTTGTAGGTCCAATCATTCTTATTTAAGGTATATTCTTTTTTTTGTCTTTTTTCATTTAATTTTTGTGTTTGCTTTATAATAATTCTATTAACCCAATTTTTATATTTTAATATTCTTTCTTTTGTTCTTCTTTTTAATCATCTCTTTATTATTTTTTTCTCTAATACTTCTTCTTTTTCTTCTCTTTTATAGATTCTACTTTAATATTAGTTATAATCTACTCTAATTTGTTTTGTCTTTTATACTTTCATATATGATCCTATATGTAGGTTCAAACATTCTCCTTACAGGTATCATTATAATTTTTAATTTTTTGCTATCTTTTTTTTTTCTTCAATTTTTGTATTTTTTTAATTATTCTATAAAGTCTATTTTTATAATTTAGTTTATTTTATCTTTTTTAGTACTTTTTTTATTGATATTATTTTTAGGTTTAATTATTATCATATTTGATCTTATTTGTAGGTCCAATCATTCTTATTTGAGATATATTCTTTTTTTTCTATCTTTTTTCTCTTTAATTTTTGTGTTTTCTTTATAAAAATTTTATGAACCATATTTTTATATTTTAATACTCTTTCTTTTATTATTCTTTTTAATCATCTTTTTATTATTATTTTTTCTCTAATACTTCTTATTTTTCTTATATTTTATAGATTCTACTTTCATATTATTTATAATATACTCTAATTTGTTTTGTCTTTTATACTGTTATATGATCTTATTTATAGGTTCGACCATTCTCCTTAAAGGCATCATTAAAAAATTTTTTCGTTATCATATTTTTTTCTCTTCGATTTTTGTGTTATTGTTTTAATAATTCTATAAACTCTATTTTTTATAATTTAGTTTATTTTATCGTCTTTTATACTTTTATTTGATTGATATTATTTTTTGGTTTAATTATTATCATATTTGATCTTATTTGTAAGTCCAATTATTCTCATTTAATGTAATATTTCATGAACCCTATTTTTATATTTTAATATTTTATCTTTTGTTCTTCTTTTTAATCCTTTTTTATTTTTTTCTAATACTTATTCTTTTTCTTCTCTGTTACAGATTCTATTTTCATATTATTTAATATACTCTAATTTGTTTGTCTTTTATGTTTTTATTTGATCTTTTATATTTATTTTTTATTTTAACCATAATATATATATATATATACAATTATTTATTTATTTATATAAATGTATTTTTTATAACATCATAATATAATTTTATATTTATCAATTAAATCGCATTGTTTATACGCTTATTTTTTTATAACTTTAAATTTGATTCGATATTTTAGATAAATAGAGTATATATTAACTTTTTAATATTAATTATATTAAATTTTTATTTTTTGCTTCTCTTTATAGATTCTACTTTCATATTATTTATAATATACTCTAATTTATTTTGTCTTTTATACTTTTATACGATTTTATATGTATGTTCAATAATTCTACTTAAAGGTATCATTATATTTTTTAATTTTTTGTATACTTTTATTTTATTTTATTTTTATGTTCAATCATTCTCATATTTGATCATATGTATATTTTACTTTGATTTGATCTAATGTGCATGTTCAATCATTTTGAGGTATCATTCTTCTTTTTTATTTTTTGTTATCTCTTTTATACTTTTATTTGATCTTATTTTTATGTTCAATCATTCTCATGTTTGATCTTATGTGCATCTTATGTTCAGGTTCAATCATCTCATTTGAAGTATCATTCTTCTTTTTTAGTTTTTGTTATCTTATTTTTGTTTCTCTACGATTTTTTATTTTCTTTTTAATTCTACAAACCTTATTTATATACTTTAATTTATTTGATCTTTTATAATTTTATTTGATCTTATTTTCAGGTTCACTCATTCTATTCGAGGTATCATTCTTCTTTTATTATGGGCGTGGGTGGAATGGGGTGGCGGTGGTTTTTGGGGTGGGTAAGGGTTAGAGCTGAGTGGTAATACTTTTATTATTTAAATATTAAAATCTAAAATTTTATAATTCTTTTGAGTGTGGGGGAGTGGGTAGGGGTAGGTTGGGTGGTAGAGTTTCCTCCACGAAAAATTATTTTTAATAAAATTTTAGATTTTAATATTTAATATAATAAAATTTCATTATTTTTATTTATCATATATAAAATTCTATTTTAAAAATAATTTTTGAATTATGAATTTAAAATAATTTCAAGGAATTTAAAATCCACACAAATCAATTAGATTTGAAATGACTCAATTCAAACCCAACTTAAAAGTATATAATTGTAATAAACTTTAATTATTTCCGTGCAACGCACGGATGGACGGAGGGAGTACTTTTATGATGGGACGGAGGGAATACTTTTATTTGATCTTATATGTAAGTTAAATAATTCTCGTTAAAGGTATCATTATACTTTTTAGTAATTTTTTGTTATCTTATTTTTTTCTCTTTGATTTTTGAGTTTTTTTTAATAATTCTATAAACTCTATTTTCATAATTTAATTTATCCTCTTTTTGTTTTTTTTTCTCTAATGCTTCTTCTTTTTTTTCATCTTTTACAGATTCTGCTTTCATATTATTTATAATCTACTCTAATTTGTTTGTCTTTATACTTTTATTTAATTTTATTTGTTTGTCTTTTATACTTTTATTTGATCTACTCTAATTTGTTTGTCTTTTATACTTTTATTTGATCTTATATGCAGGTTCAATATTCTCTTTAAAGGTATCATTATAATTTTTGTTAATTTTTTGTTATCTTATTTTTTCTTTTCGATTTTTGTGTATTTTTTTTAATAATTCTATAAACTCTATTTTTATAATTTAATTTATTTTATCTTCTTTTATACTTTTATTTGATATTAATTTTAGATTTAATCATTCTCATATTTGATCTTATTTGTAGGTCCAATCATTTTCATTTGAGGTATCATTCTTTTTTTTTTGTCTAGCTTTTTTTCTTCAATTTTTGTGTTTGCTTTAGAATAATTCTATAAACCCTATTTTTATATTTTAATATTTTATCTTTTCATTATACTTTTTGTTAATTTTTTGTTATCTTATTTTTTTCTTCGATTTTTTGTGTATTTTTTTAATAATTCTATAAACTCTATTTTTATAATTTAATTTATTTTATCTTCTTTTATACTTTTATTAGATATTAATCTTAGATTTAATCTTTCTCATATTTGATCTTATTTATAGGTCCAATCATTCTTATTTGAAGTATATTCTTTTTTTGTCTATCTTTTTCTCTTTTATTTTTGTGTTTTCTTATAAAAATTTTATGAACCCTGATTCTATTTTTATATTATTTATAATCTACTCTAATTTGTTTGTCTTTTATATTTTTATTTGATCTTATATGCGAGTTAAATCATTATTTTTAAAGGTATCATTATACTTTTTAGTAATTTATTGTTATCTTTTTTTTTTTTTCGATTTTTGTGTTTTTTGTGTGTCTTTTATTTAAACTTATTTGTAAGTCTAATCATGCATTCTCATTTGAGGTAATATATTTTTTTGTCTTTCTTTTTTTTGTGTTTATTTTATAATAATTTTATGAACCCTATTTTTATCTTTTAATATTCTATCTTTTGTTCTTCTTTTTAATCCTCTTATTTTTTTTCTCTAATGCTTCTTCTTCTTTTTTTCATCTTTTACAGATTCTACTTTCATATTATTTGTAATATACTTTAATTTTTTTGTCTTTTATACTTTTATTTGATCTTTATATGCAGTTTCATTCATTCTCCTTAAAGGTATCATTATACTTTTTAATTTTTTGTTATCTTATTTTTTACTCTTCGATTTTGTGTGTTTTTTGAATAACTCTATAAACCTTATTTTTATAATTTAACTTTTGTTCTTCTTTAATACTTTTATTTGATATTATTTCTTAGTTCAATCATCTCATATTTTATCTTATTTGTTGGTCCTACCATTCTCATTTGAGAAATCAATCTTTTTAATTTTTCTTTTTTTTTGTGTTTGATTTTATAATAATTCTACGAACAATATTTTTATATTCTATATTTTATTCTTCTTTTTAATTTTATTTTCAGGTTCAAATATTATCATTTGAGATATCATTCCTAATATAATAATATCCGTGCAAAATACAAATGGGATACTTATAAACATAAACTTTAAAAAAAAGCTATAACAAAATTTCAAACCACACAAAATACAGACAAAATAAGTATAAATATATCACTCAAGATAAAAATATAAAAATAAAAATATATAAGTAATAATAATCTTATAAAATCTTCTTTTATACTTTTATTTGATTGATATTATTTTTAGGTTTAATTATTATCATATTTGATATTATTTGTAGGTCCAATCATTTTTATTTAAGGTATATTCTTTTTTTTGTCTTTTTTTTCATTTAATTTTTTTGTTTACTTTATAATAATTCTATTAACCCAATTTTTATATTTTAATATTCTTTCTTTTGTTCTTCTTTTTAATCATCTTTTTATTATTTTTTTCTCTAATACTTCTTCTTTTTTTTCTTTTATAGATTCTACTTTCATATATGATCCTATATGTAGGTTCAACCATTAATTATTATCATATTTGATATTATTTGTAGGTCCAATCATTTTTATTTAAGGTATATTCTTTTTTTGTCTTTTTTCCATTTAATTTTTGTGTTAGCTTTATAATAATTCTATTAACCCAATTTTTATATTTTAATATTATTTCTTTTGTTCTACTTTTTAATCATCTTTTTCTTATTTTTTTCTCTAATACTTCTTATTTTTCTTCTATTTTATAGATTCTACTTTAATATTATTTATAATTTACTCTAATTTTTTTTTGTCTTCTATACTTTTATATATGATCCTATATGTAGGTTCAACCATTAATTATTATCATATTTGATCTTATTTGTAGGTCCAATAATTCTTATTTGAGGTATATTCTTTTTTTCTATCTTTTTTCTCTTTAATTTTTGTGTTTTATTTATAAAAATTTTATGAACCATATTTTTATATTTTAATACTCTTTCTTTTGTTATTCTTTTTAATTATTTTATTATTATTATTTTTTCTCTAATACTTCTTCTTTTTCTTCTATTTTATAGGTTCTACTTTCATATTATTTATAATATACTCTAATTTGTTTTGTCTTTTATACTTTTATATGATCTTATTTGTAGGTTTGACAATTCTCCTTAAAGGTATCATTATAATTTTTTTTCGTTATCTTATTTTTTCTCTTCGATTTTTGTGTTATTTTTTTAATAATTCTATAAACTCTATTTTTTATAATTTAGTTTATTTTATCTTATTTTATACTTTTATTTGATTGATATTATTTTTTGGTTTAATTATTATCATATTTGGTCTTATTTGTAAGTCCAATCATTCTCATTTAATATAATATTTCATGAACCCTATTTTTATATTTTAATATTTTATCTTTTGTTCTTCTTTTTAATTATTTTTTTATTTTTTTTCTAATACTTCTTCTTTTTCTTCTCTTTTACAGATTCTATTTTCATATTATTTAATATACTTTAATTTGTTTGTCTTTTATGTTTTTATTTGATCATATATGCGGGATAAATCATTATTTTTAAAGGTATCATTATACTTTTTAGTAATTTATTGTTATCTTATTTTTTTCTCTTCGATTTTTGTGTGTTTTTTCTTCATAATTCTATAAACTATATTTTTATAAGGGTCACTTACTATTGGATTCATAAAATAATGCATAATTGCTATAAACTACATGACTCAAAACATTAATACTCATAACTACACAATTATGATTGTGATACCATAAATACCCCTATATTGTTTGCACAATTTATTTGCACAATTTTGTTTTTGCATATTTTAAGTTTTGGCGGAGGTCCGGCGACCGGCCGCCGGAGGTCCGGCGGTGGGTGGGTGGGTGAGGAGCAGAGTTTGCATAATTTCGTTTTGCACAATTTTCTTTTGCACATTTTGTTTTGCATAATTTAGTTTTGCACTTTTTTATGTTTTGCACAATTTTGTTTTGCACTTTTTTTTAAATATTTTTTTCTTCACATTTTGTTTTGCACATTTTGATTTGCAAATTTTTTTTTTGCACATTTTGTTTGCATTTTTTTTTTCACATTTTTTTGCACATTTTTTCTCTACACATGTATCTTACACAATATTTCTAACACATTTAATTTTCACATTTTAGCTTTATGTACATTTGCCTTATAACATACTTCAACATATTTTAACCCATCACCTCCTAACTGTGAATAATTACACAGACACATAAGCAAAGATGGAATGAATGAATCCATTACCTCCTAACTGTTGGAATAATTACATGTCACTCCTAACTGTTGAAATTTAAAGCAGAGGTGCATGATTGGAGTTAAAAATGGCGGTAAAAGAGTAGAATGACCATCTAGTGATCTTATAATTTGGAATACAAAGAAATCAATTCACAGGTAATGATATATTACAATGAAAAATTTAAGAAAGAGATGTTAGAGCTGTTTGCAGACAACTAGAAAATTATGGCTTATTTACCCTTCTAAGATCTTGAGCTCTAGAGCTAGGCTGGATAACCCTCCAAACCTAATGACAATTTTATTACAAAAAATAATTAAGTAAGAAACTGTCTCATATCTCAATTCTCATATTTATATCACAAGAAAGAATAGATCTATTGCTTCACATTTGCGAAACAAAATAGCACCAATTCCAGAATCAGCACCAAATGCCTTGTGTAAATCCCTTAGCCTCACCAAGAAAAAAGTTAGTCATAAATTTACAAATAGCATCCACAAGTACTAGAAAGACAACCAATGATGTAAACGAGACTTCAACTGTTATCAAGTTCAAATTGAGAGCAAAATGGAGCAGGATATATTTATTCACTAACCAACGTAGTCCTTATTAGGAACGTCAAGATATGAATCCGGCAACACCCAAAGAACACCGGGAAGCTATACGAATACCTATAGTTCACGATTAACAACGGTCTTACCAAATATAATTAGAGTCCTAAGATGACTAACACAATACATTTTATTTCATAACATTCAAAGCAAATCAGACTTATCTAATAAGCAAAAATCAACACCAGCGACTAAGTTCATAAAATCAGCTGCAGAATAAGTTCATAAAATTAATGCATCATTATAGCATGATAGAAAAAGATTTAAATAATAATAACTAATGGGCTGCCAAACGCAAGCACATAAGATGAGCAGACACCAACCAAAAATTTTAAAATTGATCAAATTCATCTCTCAATGGGCTATCAGATAGAGTTAATGTATCTAAACAAAACAAAGCCCAAATCTAAACAAAGATGCTAACTAGCAACATCATCATAGCATTCTTAAGAGCAAGACCATAAGCATTATGAGGCAACCGATACACCAAACTTGCTTAAATCAGGATGTAATATCCAAAAAAGGTATGCATAAACAAACCAAGGGCAGGAATCTGCAAGTGCTTATCCACATTTAATTCCACCAAGAACATGAGAGCAAATTTCATCAAAATCTTATAAACTAAAATTGAATAATTAAATCATGAAGTAATCAACGCTCACCGACAGAGATTTCAGCATTAAAACGACAATAGCGATGGGAATTCAAAAACCATAGTAGAGAAGAATGGAAGACTCACGTGCGGAGGCCGACTAAAGAAAACTTGACATCACAGGGCAGTCGTAGAGCGAGCATAGGCGTTGTGGTAGGGCCGAGTTACCAAAGAACAGACCTCATCGAGCGATCTGTGTACGAAAACATGGGCTCCGAGGGAAAACCTAATCAAACCAGTCTTCTGCCGTCAACAAACAGGGAAGCTATGTGCTAGACCACATAGACAAAATTCTTCCTCGAAAGATAAGACAATGACGTCGCATTTGGATGAATTCGAGCGATAGAATTCCAGCTCGGAAGATTAGAGAACAACGTCGAATTTCTCAAAAATACTCGATGAATTCGAGCGGCTGACCGACGGTAAGGAAAAAGTGCGTGCGAAAATCGATGAAGTCCTTGAAAATCAGGAAGCGGCGTCGACTGCAGTACTGCTCATTAATGGATCCGATGCAACAACCAACAATAAAATACTAGTAGATGGAAATAAAATCGAGATGGCAAAATCACATTTGCACGATGACGGCAGCACTGACAAAAGAGAGAGAAAGATGTCATCACATTCGTAGGATGATGTCAGCAGCGACGACAGCGACGAAAGAGAGAGAAAGTCGAGTGTAAAATCGAAGAGGTCGTTGGGATCGATGAGGAGAGGGAAGGAGAGGAAGAGGACGCTGGCGTGCAAGCTGTTCGAGGAGCGGCACAACGTGGACGGCGGCGAGGGAATGGATTCGATGTGGGAGGCGTACAAGGGCAATTGTGTTGTTTGGTCAGGGTAAATTGGAGATATCACCTTGAAATTTTGTACCTCACAGTTATTTCTATTTTTCAATGTAGTTGAACGTAATTAACCTTTAAAGTGTGTATGACACAGTAATAAACCCTTTTTATAATTTAATTTATTTTATTTTCTTTTATACTTTTATTTTATATTATTTTTAGGTTTAATCATTCTCATATTTGATCTTATTTGTAGGTTCAATCATTTTCATTTGAGGTATCATTCTTTTTTTTCTATATTTTTTCTTCAATTTTTGTGTTTACTTTATAATAATTATATGAACTCTATTTTTATATTTTTTCTTCTGTTCTTCTTTTTAATCATTTTTTTTATTTTTTTCTCTAATACTTCTTCTTTTTCTTCTCTTTTATAAATTTTACTTTAATACTATTTATAATCTAAACTAATTTGTTTTGTCTTTTATACTTTTATATGATCTTATATGTAGGTTCAACCATTCTCCTTAAAGGTATTATTATACGTTTTAATTTTTTGTTATCTTATTTTTTTCTTTTCGATTTTTATTTTTTTTAATAGTTCTATAAACTCTATATTTATAATTTAATTTATTTTATCTTCTTTTATACTTTTATTTTATTAGTATTATTTTTTAGTTTAATTATTATCATATTTGATCATATTTGTTGGTCCAATCATTTTCATTTAAGGTATAATATTTTTTTTGTCTATATTTTTTTTCTTTAATTGTTGTTTTTGCTTTATAATAATTCAATTAATCCTATTTTTATATTTTATTTTTTGTTCTTCTTTTTAATCCTTTTTTTCATTTTTTTTCTCTAACACTTCTTCTTTTTTCTCTTTTACATATTATACTTTAATATTATTTATAATATACTCTAATTTGTTTGTCTTTTATACTCCATTCGTCCCGTCCTTATGATTATGTTTATTTTTTGCACGTGAATTAATGAATATAGTATTTTAATGTGTATTGAGTGAGAAAAATAATAATTTAATGTAAAGTAGATAGTTGTATTAGTGGGATGAGTGGGCCCATGGAGAGCGAAGTAATTAATTTGTGTGGGGTCTCATATGCTAAAAAGGGAAATGTAACCATTAGGATGAGACGCCCAAAATGAAAATATGTAACCATTATGATGGGAAGGAGTGAGTACTTTTATTTTAAATTATATGTAGATTAAATAATTCTCTTTAAAGTTATCATTATATTTTTAGTAATTTTTTGTTATGTTATTTTTTTCCCTTTGAGTTTTGTGTTTTTTTTAATAATTCTATAAACTCTATTTTTATAATTTAATTTATCCTCTTTTTGTTTTTGTTTTTTTCTCTAATGCTTTTTTTTTTCCTCTTTTACAAATTCTAATTTCATATTATTTATAATCTACTCTAATTTGTTTGTCTTTTATACTTTTATTTGATTTTATTTGTTTGTCTTTTATACTTTTATTTGATCTACTCTAATTTGTTTGTCTTTTATACTTTTATTTGATCTTATATGCAGATTCAATCTTCTCTTTAAAGGTATCATTATACTTTTTGTTAATTTTTTGTTATTTTATTTTTTTCTCTTCGATTTTTGTGTATTTTTTAATAATTTTATAAACTCTATTTTTACAATTTAATTTATTTTATCTTCCTTT
This sequence comes from Pogostemon cablin, assembly GCA_023678885.1. Lineage (NCBI taxonomy): Eukaryota > Viridiplantae > Streptophyta > Magnoliopsida > Lamiales > Lamiaceae > Pogostemon > Pogostemon cablin. Next base: position 23,717,669 of record CM043006.1, read on the forward strand.
ATACTTTTATTTGATATTCATTTTAAATTTAATCATTCTCATATTTAATCTTATTTGTGGTCCAATCATTCTCATTTGAGGTATCATTTTTTTTGTCTATCTTTTTTTTCTTCAATTTTTGTGTTTGCTTTAGAATAATTTTATAATCCCTATTTTTATATTTTAATATTTTATCTTTTGTTCTTCTTTTTTTTCTAATGCTTCTTCTTTTTCTTTTCTTTTACAGATTCTACTTTCATATTATTTATAATATACTCTAATTTGTTTTGTCTTTTATACTTTTATATATAATTTTATATGTAGGCTCAATCTTTCTGTTTAAAGGTATTAATATACTTTTTAATTTTTTATTATCTTTTTTTTCTGTTTGATTTTTATATTTTTTTAATAATTCTATTAACTCTATTTTTATAATTTAATTTATTTTATCTTCTTTTATACTTTATTTTATATTATTTTTAGGTTTAATTATTATCATATTTAAACTTATTTGTAAGTCCAATCATGCATTCTCATTTGAGGTAATATTTTTTTTTTGTCTTTCTTTTTTTTGTGTTTGTTTTATAATAATTCTAAGAACCCTATTTTTATATTTTAATATTCTATCTTTTGTTCTTCTTTTTAATCCTCTTATTTTTTTTTCTGTAATGCTTCTTCTTCCTTTTTTTTCTTTTATAGATTCTACTTTCATATTATTTGTAATATACTCTAATTTGTTTGTCTTTTATACTTTTATTTGATCTTTATATGCGATTTCACTCATTCTCCTTAAATGTATCATTATACTTTTTAATTTTTTGTTATCTTATTTTTTTCTCTTCGATTTTTGTGTGTTTTTTTAATAACTCTATAAACCCTATTTTTATAATTTAACTTTTGTTCTTCTTTAATACTTTTTATTTGATATTATTTTTTAGTTCAATCAACTCATATTTTATCTTATTTATTGGTCCTACCATTCTTATTTGAGATATCATTCTTTTTAATTTTTCTTTTTTTGTGTTTGATTTTATAATAATAATTCTATGAACCCTATTTTTATATTTTAATATTTCATCTTTTGTTCTTCTTTTTAATTTTATTTTCAAGTTCAAATATTATTATTTGAGACATCATTCCTAATATAATAATATCCGTGCAAAACACAAATGTGATACTTATAAACATAAACTTAAAAAAAAAGCTACAACAAAATTTCAAACCACACAAAATACGGACAAAATAAGTACAAATATATCACTCAAGATAAACATATAAAAATAAAAATATATAATTAATAATATTATTATAATAAAATCCTTTCCGTGCAACGCACGGACGGGAATTACTAGTTGATATAAAAATTATAACTATAAGCATAAATAAAATGTTAAAGTATATATATAATTATAAATATATATATATATATATATATATATATATATATATATATATATATATATATATATATATATAATTATAAAAAAAATATATATATAAATTGCAATCAAGTCCCTACATTATATTAAATTCTCATTTAAACTTACCCTAAACTTTAACCTTATTACAAAAATGACCCAACTTGAGTTATACAACTCCGTTTGAAAATTCGAAAGTACGTATGGAGTTCTCTCAAGATGAGGATCACATGCATACTAATTTTTCATGAAAATAACAAAGTTAAAAGGGGACAAAATTTTAACACGAAGTGTGTCTCTTCCCATTTTTTTCATTTCACGTCCAAACTCAAAACAAATTATATGTTTGTGATCCTCATGAGGAGAGCTTCAAAAGGCCTATAATATCAAAGTTATATCACAACGAAATAAAATATGTCATTAAAGAGTTAATACTTCGACTGAGTTTTTCTTACTCATACGAAATCCATTTCACAAAAGAGTTATACATATGGAATCTACGCATCGAGACGATTTACGTATATAACATGATAAAAATAAATTTCAAAAGTGAAGATGAAAGAGATACAGCCGTGTGTTTTATATATATGCATGTACATGTGTGTGTGAGTTTATATATATATATATATATATATATATATATATATATTGACCTCACCTTTTTTTTGGATTCTTCTGTAAATTTCTTGAGCAATTACAATATCCCTCTGTAATTATAAATTTTTGAGCGATTTTAGTACCTAGATTTCAATTCACTTGCTATTATTACTTTGTTTCAAGATCTCGGTATGTTAGTTTATTAAGTCATTCAGGAAAATGCCTCATTTTAATTGTCAGTTGTTAGTGTTCTGAAATTCTTCATAGTTTTGTGGTTTGAGGTTTTTTAATTCACCTTGATCGATGAATATTTTATTTTCATTTTCGAACTTATTTCCTGCTTGATTTATCCGTGCTTGTTATTTTTAATTATCGTAAATGCTGTTACCACCGTTTCCAAAGCTTTGAAGAAAATGTTAATCAATGTGGTTAATTGGATCGACTGTGGTACATTCATCTTTCACGGTGGTTAAGAAATTTTTAGTGTAAAAGGGTTTTAGGAAATTGTTCTAGAGAGTTCTCTTGCATTAGTGTGACAACTGACACGTGAGCTAAATTCCTGCTGAAAATCAACATGATGGATTCAACTAATACTACATTGCAAAGTTTTGGAATGATTACAAGTTTCTAATAATAAGTGGGTTGTGAATTGATACTTTTTTTATATCAATAAGGTAATTTTATTCTTTTGCCATTTTCTTGGATCAATTAGCTATATTTTTCTAAAGAACAAGTGTGTTGAGGATTGATTTACTTGCACATGGCATCTCTATGTTATGTCTAATACTCGCATTTACAGTCGCACATCAAAAATGGGGAAGCATGGTCCTGCTAAATGTCATTTCGTAGCTATTGATATCTTCACTTCGAAGATGTATGCTTACACTTTCAATGCTTTGTGACATTAACTACTTCTGCATGATTTGTTTGTGTGTGGCTCTTGACATAAAAGTTCTTTTAAAGCTTCCACACATCAGTTGCAAACTTGCACCAACTACCAGCTCATGCTCATGTATATAGGATGGATTTGGATATTGTTTCATAATTCTCTCGTCTCTAATTTTCCTCTATTCATATAATTTTATTTTATTTTATTTTTTCTTAGGTGAATCTGATTTACTGATAATGGCAACATCAAGGATGATCTCAAATTTCTAACTGATGACACCTGCTTGTCCAACTGAGCTAAACCTTTCCATTACAATTCTGGACCATGCATCACTTATTATTTTGACATCTTTTTTGGGAAATATACAGATCAGGGATGAATCTGATGTGCAAATGTGTTGACAGATCTCTGTGGAATTTATGGATGAAGGTATGTATGTATCCACCAATTCTGTGAGACAAGAGTGTGCACAATTGGTGGGAGTAGGGAGTACATAAATACTAGATATGAAATTTCACTCATTGGAGAGGTGTAAATAGCATTTAAAACACACAAGTCTTTACTATTGTTTTATTTATTTTTTGGACAAGAAAGTGGATAAGCCCACCCCACATCCCCACATGACAAAGTGATGAAGGGATAAATCATGGTTACTTAACTGATCACTAGCAACTACACATAAAGAACCCTTCATTTTAATATATTGCTTTTTGTGGGATTCCATACTCTATTTTTGAATGTCACTCCTGTTGACCAATTGAACTGCCCATGTCATAGATGAAAATTAGGATATCTGATCTGGAAGCATTTAATTTTGATTAAACCCTACTTTACTCAACTCTGATTATCCATCTGTATGCAGCTGTGGTTACACACAGATTGTACTACTTTTTAGTGTCACTAATTGGTTCAATCCAAACCACCCCAACCATCACAATTGATTATTCATTGAACTACATTGTTGACTTTTACAAAGCAGATCAAGTACATAATTAACCTAAAATGATTAACAATCATACGGATTGTTAAATTAAGTAACACCCATTTAAGATTAATTTGAATTTATAAGTAATACATATAAATTTGCAAGAATTTTGAGGAGCATTAACATATACTCCATGTCGGGCGGATTAAGGAAAAAGTCAGTATTAATTTAAAAATAAATAAATAAAATTAATTAATATCTAGAATCCTACGTGCCGTGCACGTACTCTACCACTCTGTTACGTGTGGTTCCACTGCCTTATCATATTTAGCACATCATTATCAACTAACTTGATTGATTTACGTCATTTTTTAATTTATTATAATTTCCTAAAATACAAATAGATAAAAAGATATACTCTACATTTATGCCCTTCTTGCATTTATGGTTTTTTTAACCTTATTTGAATAAGTTAATATATGTGTGCTACATACTATCAAAAGTAACTCTCTAACAAATTCACTTTCAAACTCAATTTTATTGATAATAATTGACAATAACTGATAATAATTTGAGTACAAAATTTTGTATGAGTCAATTTCATGTATCAAATAGAAGTAATTAGAGTAATATTTTAATAAAGGTTGATAATTGATAAATGAAAAATAATTAGTGCTTTAATTGAATTATTTAATAAACAATTCATATTATATATTAAAAGTGATAATATATATAATTTAAAAAAAATCAATGTAAAAGTTTTTCTAGGTATTAAGTAATTGTCATGAGTATTTCTTTGTCTTGTGTGTTTAATTTTTTGTAAAATTAACTCTCATATGAATCCAAACAAGAAACTAAGTTACTCCTTTTTATTTTAATTTGTTTTCACATTAAAGAATAAAAAAGGTAAATAGATTTAACACCATAAATTTAGCCCCCAAAGAGTTCTATGATTTGCAGCAAGTTGCACTTGAAAATTATGGTTAAATTGAAATATACTGAAAATGATTATAAAAAATGGATAAATTACTCTATACAGTATACATTATGCATTATTACTGTGCTAATTTCGTAGTTTTAACCTCTCTTTTTTTTTTCTTTTTTAAATTTGTTGCATTTTTTTAGAGTGTTACTATTATAATGTGTTTTAAAATAAATATGATCACTCCAAAATGTGATATTGGAAAGTATATTATCTAATAATTTATAACTTATAATTTGTCTTTATAATTAGTTACATTCTCATAATGATTTATATAACTCATAATTTGTCATTATAATTAATTACATTCTGATCATACTAAATTTATAACTTCAATGTATTCAAAATTAAATAAGTAGTATAATTATAAGTCTATAATGCTCTAGAAATTTGTTAAACTTTTGATAGGTATATTGCATTTGTATTCAATAATTAATGGAGTGCCTTTTGAGTTTAGCCATATGATCGTATACAGCCTTGAATATTTATTATTATTATTATTATTATTATTATTATTTTATCTAATCAAGAGTTAGCAAGCATTTATATGCTAAAATAAATGACCGTATTTTTTTATTTGTCAATTTTAATAACATTTAAATTATCTACTCATTAGCATTAAATAAGTATAACCCATAAAATGAAAAAGGGTGTCATTATAAATATATTAAATGATATCACCTATACTCTTATTTAATTTGTATATAATTCTTTTTTATATTTAGACGTTCTTGTAATAATGTAAACAATAAATAATGAATTGATAGATGAAAAGATTATTTATTGCTTGTTGGTGTTATGGATGTACGTCTTTTGATGAAATTTGATATAGCAATTTTATATTTGTGATATTTCTAATTATAGTTATTAAATATAAAGAAAAAATCATAATTGAAATATAATAACAAATTTATTTTTATACATTTTTTAATTTAATTTATGCAATTTTTTTTAAAAAAATAATCGTCTCACAAAAAACTTTCGTAAAAATAAATAAAAAGTGATAATATTTCTATAGAAAACAGGAATAATACAAGAATTAATAAAAAAAATAATAATAGTATGAAGCAGTGGATTATTTAAAAAAATCATATTACTAATAAAAAAATAGTAATAATAAGTGCATTAATATGGGACAATCTCATGCAATTTTTTTTAAATCTTTAATTTTAGATATATTTTATGTTAAATTTAAAGTCACGTATTTTTATTTATTTTTTGACAATTTCAAATTTTATTTTAGTATTAATTCTGTAATTTTCTTTAAAAAAATTGAAATTAACATAAAAATTATTGAAATGGAAATGTGAAAAAACTATTAACTATTCTAAAATTAATATTAAAGAATTAAAATTGAAAAAAAAAACGAAAAAAAAAAAGAAAAAAAGGTTGCGACTAGAACAATACTATTTCTTAAAATTACACATTAAAAATGAGGGTAATTAGCGAAGTTAATACAAGTATTTAATTAGTAATAACAAAGTATAATAAGAAAATTAGAAAGCAGAGTAAGCAGAAAGGAGACGACTTTCAGAAAATAGAACCTCCTAACACACAAAACGAAAGTCAAAGTCTGGTTAAATCCAATGGCTGAGAATAAGCCTCCACCGCCACCGTCGGCGTCTAAACCTCCGCCGACGATCACTCTACCGCCACGAAATTCGATTGAGAATTTGTTTACGTGCGGACCGGGTGCGAGCCCGGGTCCGATGTCTTTGGTTTCGAGCTTCTTTGCCGAAAATGACCCGGACAATGACTGCCGCTCCTTCTCTCAGCTTCTCGCCGGCGCCATGTCTCCGGCAGCTGTTCCGGATGTTAGGCGGAATACCGCCGCGCCGCCGGATAGTAACGGAGGTGGTGGAACTGGGAGTGGGGAGTTTAGGTTTCAGCATAACAGGTCGGGCGGGTTAGTGGCCTCGAATCCGCAGGGAACGGTTACTATTCCGCCGGAGATGATTCATGCGGGCTTTCTCGATTCACCTGATTTCTTTTCGTCGTCACAGGTAGTTGACGGAGATTTTGATTTAACCTTTTTTTTTTTTTTGATGCGAGGTGCACTGTGGTGTGTGCTAATTAATTGATCTGATCATCTGATTTATGTGGATATGTGTTCGTTTAGGTTCTTAATATATTTAGTTATGCAACTGTAACCTTGTTTTGAAAATCTGAATTTCTTATGAGGGAAAATGATCTTTTATTTGTCGATCAAATTGTGCGCTTATTGGAAGGATAAATTCACAGAAACTTGTGCCTATTATGGTTAATAAAGCCTTTGATGATCTTGATTATGAGTATGAACTTTTGGTAAAGATGGAATTCTAGTAAAGATCTTTGTTTATCTGGGAAAGTACCATGGATCCTGAAACAGATGGGTGGCAGAAGAGATGCATCAATCTTATTGAAGGTGGCTGTACAGTCCAAATACTAGTTTTAAATCCAAATTTAGTGGAAATTCCTCTTGTTTTCCCTCTCATATATTGTTCATACTTTACAAGGAGCTTTGTAGTTTCGTGCTGTTGAAGTAAGATACCTATCTAATTAACTGAATCAATATCACGTCAATACAAGATCCTATAATAAATTTGCTGGAAAAATGGGGTGACTGCGTTTATATTGAGCCATATCTCTTTAAGATGCTCAGATATAATTTAGGCGACAACTGCTATATGCGGATCGAAGCGTTTAGTAAGTGTAAAGGAGATTTGTGGGGGAACTTTGTGTTTTAAGAAGTATATCATATAGATGCAAAGTTTGTCTCAGTTATTTTTGGAAATATGGGTAGACTCATGTTAGGTATTAGGTTTAAAAGCAAAGGAAGGAGCAGCTTCTTGGTATATATTTAAGTTTGTTATTAAATGTAGAGTTCAATTAGTTTTTTTAAATAAGATGATTGCAAGATATAACTGGCATGCTGCTATGTGGGAGTACCTGTTGTCCAGGCCTGACATTAATGAGCTACTTTTTTTTTGGGGTTTGGTTGTAGGATTTGTAAGAATCTATAAGTGGCTAATTATCATCAAGTCCTCTGTTACATGTTTGCTCTTTTAATAGCATCACTAAATGATTCCCTCCGAATAGCTAGTCATGTTTTGAAGGATGGTTTACGAGGAGAGCAAGACCATCAGATCATGAATAGGAACGAGAGATAACAAAGACTTACTGCACACCAATCTTTTACTCTCTCAATCGTTAGTTAAGTCAATCTAGAAACTTTCTACTTTACCACTTCTCCTATCTTAACCGCTAGAAAGATTATACATTTGGATATGCCTGCTATTTGTCAATATGGAAACTTGGTTTGCAGCTGCAATTGCGTGGAGATTTAGGCTTTTGTTTTGGAAGGTCTTCATCCTTGAATAGAGCTCTTCCCCCCTCTTTCTACAGCCTAAATTTCTTGACTGACAAGTTGTCAGTCATTAATGTTGGGATTATTCTTGGGGTCATGTAATGAAAAGAGGGGAACTTACCACCCGTTCCACCCTGTTGTTAACCACAGCAGTACTAAAATTTTAGGAGCTAAAATACTGGTGCTGCAATGAAGTTTAGCTGATCGTATAGTTACAGGTCAAAAGGTACATGGGTCACAAAAATGTGACCTTTCAATTTTCTATAGCACCATGAATGATATGGCAGAGGACACTATGTGAGATCATGGAAAAAACTTTTGCTTCTTGTTTCTTCTTCAAAATCTTTTCTTTTATATTTGTACTCAAATTCTTTCCTGATCTTGAAATGTGTTTCCCCTGTTTGATATGGTGATGAAATTGAGATAATTATAATTGAACCAATTTCATATCCTGGCTAGTCAATTCCATATACTAAGGGAAATGTCTGTATCTTGATCCTTTTAAATTTTATTTTCCTTGTCATTGAAACATGAGGTATATTAGTCCTTATAGAGATTACAGGGAGCATACTGCGTCTCAAAACTTGCAAGTTAAAACCTATAATATATGAGGAAGATTGAGCAGTTCTGTTTAACTGAATACCTGAGAAAATGCATTATTTTATGACACTCATTTCTACTTTTTATTTGAAATAGGGCCTATTTGGGACGTCACATCAACAAATGCTATCCCGAGTTGCAACTCAGTCTCAGTCTCAAGCTCAATCTCATTTTCAGATTCAGTATCCATCTTCATCAGCTGCTCCTGTACCATCACTATCGCAGTTGCAAACTCTTCCTCTCAATGGATCTTTACAGCAGCAGATACCTCCGCCTTTTCACAACCCAAATACTGTAAAAGAGTTGTCTGATATTTCTAACCCTGATCAGAAATTTCAGCCTCCTAACTTTGCTGTCGACAAACCCACTGATGATGGCTACAATTGGCGCAAGTACGGACAGAAGCAGGTGAAGGGGAGTGAATTTCCAAGGAGCTATTATAAGTGTACCCATCCAAGTTGTCCAGTAAAGAAGAAAGTTGAACGGTCTCTTGATGGTCAAATAACGGAAATCATATATAAAGGCCAACACAGTCATCCTCAACCCAGCAAGCGACCAAGAGATACTGGTAATGCAAATGGAGCAATGAATCCTCAGGTAAACCCTGAATTTGGTCCTGAGGGTCAGACTGGAAATCCCAATCCTGAGGAGGGCCGTCCTTATATATCCAATGCCAAAGATCAGGGAACTGGCCAAGTTACATCTGAAACTGTATCTGGATCAAGTGAAAGTGACGGAACTAGAGGAGATGAAAGAGATGAGGATGAGCCTGAATTAAAAAGAAGGTATTTATTTCCCTTGTTGCGGCTATCCATGAACTGTTGTTTAGTATTTTTGATAATTTATACGAGTGATAAAACATTGACAGGAATATTGAGTCTCAGAATCAAGAGCAAGCATCAAACCATCGCACAGTTACTGAGCCAAGGATCATTGTTCAGACTACTAGTGAAGTTGACCTTCTAGATGATGGTTACAGGTGGCGAAAGTATGGGCAGAAGGTTGTTAAAGGGAACCCATATCCAAGGTGAGACATTTTGCTACATCATTTCATTTTCACCAGAAATGTGTATTCGTCTCTTATATTGTCAAGATAATTCCATGATTTAAGCAGGAGTTATATCACAGTAGTTCAGCCTCTTAATATGACTTGTTCATTTTATCCAAGAGATCATATTGTTTGTGATTGCAGAAGCTATTACAAATGCACCAGCACTGGGTGCAACGTCCGTAAGCATGTTGAAAGAGCTGCGAGTGATCCAAAAGCTGTGATAACCACATACGAGGGAAAGCATAATCATGATGTACCAGCTGCCCGGAACAGCAGCCATAGCAATGCTGCTGCTCAATTAAGGCCTCACAACCCAGTAGTTGAAAGGCCAGTGGCAAATCGAGGAACAGAGTTTGGAAACGAGCAACAAGGTGTAGCCCTTCTTCGATTCAAAGAAGAACAGATAACATGAGCTTTCCTAAAATGTGGTTGGGAAGACACGAGGTTAGATGAAGGTGAGATCCACTTTGCTCATTATTTGATTCTGGGTATATCCACTTAACACAGAACATACATACAAAGGTGCAGAAACAAGGTTATACGAACCGGTGTGAGAACACAAAATACAATAACAGGATTGTTTGTAAAGTCTTAATCAACAGCCGACAGTGAGTTTGAAGTTATCAGTATGTGCATTCTTTCTGTAAATTATTTTAATTTCTAAAATTTGTAATTGTGAAACCCTTGCAAACAATGGATTGACCAGATGAAATGAATTTTTGGATGCCATTATGTAACCATGGAGTTCTTTTTTCAGCTCAACAAACATATTTTCTGCCAAGTTTTGTTGAGAAGAGATTTCAGACAATTACACCATGTAATGCTTTGATTGAATCTTGATTTTAGATCTTAATGAAGTAATTTTATTTTTTGTCTCAGTTACTCTGTTTTTCCTTATTAATAAGTAATTGACCCTTGTACCCTTGATTACATTACTTTTTGCCCTTGCTATTTAGTCTTTACCTCAACTTTATTTTATTTTTGTCATTCGTTCTCTCTTTAAACTTATATATGTTCCCTTTAATCCTTTTATTTTTCAAAAATACAGAGAATAAAATTAAATAAAGGCTAATTATACTGTGCATCCGGGGTGCATCCTACAAATTTTACCTTGTCGATCAACATAAAAGCTACTACGTTCCATTAAAGCTGTAAAAATTAATTTTTGGGTACGAAAATTAAGAATTATAATAATTTAATTAATAGTGGATTGTGGAGTATAATATTTTAAAATGTAGTGTATAATTATATTAGTGGTGTGGGGTTGTATGAGCCCCACATGAATATTGTTTTATAGAAATCTCATATATATCTAAAAAAGAAATGTATCACTTTCTGTAGAACAATCTAAAAATAAAAGTGTTACGATTTCTTTTAGACGAATGTAGTAAATTTTTTTTATGAAATGTCTTACGTGATGAATGGATATTAAAAAAGTAATATATCAAGTAATATATCACTATTTATGATTTTCAAACTCCACAAAATTCAAAAACAAAAATCACATGTTAAAGATAGTCCTAAAATAAGGTGCACCAACTTTCAAAAAACGTATATCAATATAAACAAAAACATATATAATTATGAATAAAAATATATAAAATGTAATAGTTAATTTTTTTAATAAAAAATTGAGTGTAAAAAAAATACAATTATTAAAAACATTTATACACTAATATTAAATAAAAAGATACACATATGGATGCTAGTTTTTTTAATGAAAAACAATGAAAAACTTAACGTGAAAAAAGTATATAATTATTAAAAAATCGTATACAAAATAGAATAAAAAATTATACTAATATCAACTCTTAAACAAAAGTGCAGGGATCTAGAAAGGTGTTCTTGAATTGTCAGATTCAGTAGTTTATGGATGAGCTTGATCAAAGGGAGGCTACAGCATAATAACATCTCCAACAACCACAACAGAACTAACCAAAAGCAGCATTTCAGAAACATAACAATTCATTAAACACTATCTTGAATCGAAGGCTGTAATTTTGATGTAAAGGCTTCACCTTTAATTGAGTTCACCTCTCCTATATACAAAACAACACTTTTACAAGAAATGAGGAAAAAGACACATTTTTTAAGACCTAAAGCAGCATTTTTCCATCTGCACACCTCATGATCTTTCTTCAGACAACATAAACGACATGAGGAACCTTTCCATCATCGAATGGCAAGCGGATATACTCATGAGAAAACTCCTCTGCAATCTCAAATGCAAGCTCACCCTGCATTGCTTTACAATACATAAACAACACTGCGGTTACAGCAACACCGTAAAGCATCAAGATTGTCATGAAACCAGTGTAAACAACTGTCTGAAAGATGAACGCCCAGCTCACCCACCCTTCACTGCTCAATCCACCTGCATTCGGCACCAGAGTCGAACACAACACATTCAAGAACCCTAGCAACACTGCAAACAACAGAATCATAGCTAAGGCAACTCCTTTCATCCCTTTCAGCAGGTAAGAGCTCCTTTTCAAAGCTTGTAAACCCCATTTTGATTCCACAATCACAATCACATTCGACAAATACCATTCCACTTGCAAATAAATCAACAAACCCACAACCAAAGCTACGATCAAGATAACAAATCCCATAAAGAAGATGTTGTTGTAATCGATCTCAACCCCACACATCGCAAACCCGTAATAGGTCAAAGCCGTGAAACTCCCAAAAGCGAAGGCAATCACACCCATGATTATCACGCTTAAAATTAGGGTGGCTATAAGGGGTAACAGGGAGAAAATAATAGACTTAATTGAGGAAATAAACTTGACCGGCCTACCGTAGAATCCATGGAAGGTGCTGTGGGTGATCGAGGCGGTGGCACAGAGAGATAATAGAAAGACAAAGAAGCCATAAATAATTGGGATAAGTAGGGATCTGTCGATTTGGGGGAATATGGGTTCCTCCGGGGAGAAAACGAAGAGGGATCGGTGGTAGTGGGAGATAATTGAAGGGGATTGCAGAACGGAAGGGTAGACGATGAAGGAGAAAGAGAGAGGGAGAAGAAAGAGAACTGATAAGGCCAAGAAATGGCGGGAGTGAGCGTTGATTATACGCTTGGTTTCGGAGAGTACACCGAAGAGATTTAGGCTATGAGCTGACATGATTGGCGACTGCAGAGGAAGGTATTAGTGCGTGTTTCTGTGCGTATGATGGAGAGAGAGAGACCGAACAGATGATTCGAGAAGACGATTGAAACGATATGAAGTAATGAAACAGACTTTGACGATTCTGCCAATGATTTTTTTTTTAGATTTCAAATTTATAGTAGCCACTATTTACTAAATGCAATTTTAAATAGTCACTTTTCTTATATATAATTTTTCCTAGTCACTATTTGATGGACTTTTCAAATTACTTCCATAATTGTCAGATGAAAGACGAAAATAATAGAGTCATGATCATGTCAGTTTTGACTGCGGTAGGTATACCGCATTTAAAATTTTTAAAATTTAAAATTTGAACGAGGAATGTGGGGCATCATTAAATGGGGATTGGTGGGGAATCATTAATTCAAAAACATTAAAAAAATCGAAAAAAATATTTCTTCTATTCAGCCTATTCGGTCAACAATTTTGTTATATTCTACCTACTCTTTTTGTTATATTCGGTCAACACTTTTTTTTCAGAAAAATAAAAAAAATTCTAAAAAAATATTTCTTCTATTCGACTTATTCGGCCAACACTTTTTGTTCTATTCGGCCAATATTTTTTTTTCAGAAAAAATAAAAAAATCGAAAAAAATATTTATTCTATTCGGCCAACAATTTTGTTCTATTCGACCAACACTTTTTGTTCTATTCGGTCAACACTTTTTTTTCCAGAAAAAAATTTAAAAAAATTCAAAAAAAATATTTCTTTTATTCGGTCAACAATTTTGTTCTATTCGGCCAACACTTTTTGTTCTATTTGACCAACACTTTTTCCAAAAAAAAAATTAAAAAAATTCGAAAAAAATATTTCTTCTATTCATCCAACAATTTTGTTCTATTCCGCCAACACTTTTTGTTTTATTCGGCCAACACTTTTTTTTCCAGAAAAAATGAAAAAAAAATCATACGAATAAAATTAATGTATCTTTTTGTATTTTAATAAATAAATATATTAATGGGGCATGTGAAAGTAAAACAAATTATTGTACTTTGATACTTTTTGGTCAATACCTCAAACATGTGATGAGTGGGTCCCTCCCAAGGGTATTTTGTCCAATTCTCATAAAAATGGCTAGAATAAATTGTTTTTAACACATGTGACTACTTAAAATTACTTTTAAGTAATAGTGGCTACTTTTTGCGTAGATCACTTTCTTTTTTTACTGCGATGTGAAATTTTCCTTTTTATCTTCACGAGTTAAAATTATTTATTTACTATCCCGGAGATGCTGCCACGTGTATCAGCGGCGACCCTCCGATTTGAGCCCACTTCCCTCTCCCTCTCTTTTTCTGATTTTTTAATCGGATGCACCGTACCCCTCTTCGTCTCCATTGCTACACCTTGTCGGACTCCCTTTCTTAATCTAGGTATGCTTATTTGGGAAATTTCATTTCATGTGGGCTTATGTAACCCTTAATTTAACTGATACTGCAGCTGCTTATTACATGGGCGGTAACGTTTCTGTCTGCTGCAGCTAGGGTCTTGTGATCGCTTCCAACGTTCTTTGTCGGCTCCATTACATGGTGCCTTGCAAATCTTTCTTCACAACCTTAGAGTCTTTACATGAACAACGTTATTTAACCTGAAAAAACCTTTTTAATATATGGGTTTTGCATTTATCTGATAATAATTCTTTTAGCTGTTTTTGGAATTGGGACATTGGCTTAAGTCATTTAACTGACCACGATTTCACAGACTACACATATTTAGTTTTTGAATTGTTTATTGTTTGAGCCAAATGAGTAATGACTAATGGACAACTTTTCTCCATCTGCATATTTTGTTTTGGTGGGATTCATCTGTGTGAAGATGGATTGTCTTTTTACTTGTTTGAAGTAAAATGCTTTGTACTCTTTTGCATTTCCTGCATTTCCTTCATTTCCTTTGATCAGTGAGATATTATTTAAGGTATCTAACGCTTTGAGATTTGTCCCTGGAATAATAGGCAAGTTCATATTATAATTTGGAAAAAACAAAAGAACTTTCTTCTTGATCAGGAGGGGTCAACTAATTTAAAATCCCTTGGTTTGGACTTGGGTAATGTGGTTTAAAAGCCTCATTCATCATGTTATAGGCCAGATATGGATGGTGCACGAAAAGAGAAAGTAAAGAAGTATGAGGAATTTGTTAACCGTCGCTTAAAACCTGATCTCATTCATGCTATTGCTGAACGGTACTCCTTTTTCCCTGCCTGATTTTCCAGATATATTGACTTGCCTTTATTTAACTTTGTCAATGCTTTTAATTCTGTAGTTATCAATAAGATCTATGCACAGTGCTCTTGTCTTGTGAATTAAACAATTTGTGTTGTCCATTCTGGATTTCTTTTCAGATACGGATATTATTAATTTTTTCATACCCATAATAAAGTCTGTTTTACGTTATGTGCTTTATGAAACTCATGCGATTGCCATTAGAATATTCCCTAATTTCTAAATTTCTTCATAACAGTATGCATTCACAGAATATTCCCCACAGAAGATTTTATTTTTTCCATATATTTTGCAGGGACAAGGTGTTTGAGCAACAGAAGATTTTGTATCCTTCATGTTTTATTTATCCAATTATTGCATTATTTTGATGTGTTTTATCTTAAGATCATTGTTTCTGCATTTTTCCACTTCAGCATTAGGTTTCTATCAGTTTGATTTGCCTAGATGTATATATTGCATTTGCTTTTCTTAGCTTGACTAATTGTAGCTCTGATCTGAGGAGAAACATTGAGAACTTGGAGGAGAACAGTGTGACCAGTTTGAGGACGTTGGTCAATCTAGGCTCTGAAGTATACATGCAAGCTGATGTGTACGGTATCTCCTCTTAATGAGATTGGTTAACCTGTGGTCTCTGCTGTTAACTTTTCCAAGGATCTGACCATATAAATGTTTATATATAAAAAAAAGAAGGGATCTTTTATTGTGATAGGTTAATTCTGTTGATTCTATACTTGTTTACAGTTTAAGAAACTTTGAATACCTACTCCAAAATCTCAGAGTTGAAATCAGATCTGAAACTTTGAGAAGAAACTTGACTGCTTTTTTTTGGATGGTCCTTAATACGCAACAGAGGAGAATATACATAGAGAAAAATCTTTTTGAATGATAAGAGTGGACAACGAATACACAAATAGTATCTAACAGTTCATTTAAGCTTATTAAATTTGACATGGCTGATTTTGACTGGTAAATTCATGTTGATTTTTGTTACTTGTTTCTTCATATGTACAGTCCAGATACCCGGCATATATTTGTAGATTTTGGACTTGGATTTCATGTGGAGTTTACATGGTCTGAAGCTCTGAACTTTATTGACCTTATGGAAGAAAAGTTATCAAGGTATATAAGTATAAAGTATATATATGCTGATGCTGATAATTAGCTTTGCGCCATCACTTACCTAATAGACACTATTTAAACTGAGTTTTCATTGGTTGCATTTTCAACTTATTACATATTTTTTCAAAATATATACTCTGCCATATGCAACAAAACTTATTTTTACTTGTTCTTCTTGTATGCAAATAGAAGACTACACTAGCTTAATTGCATCAATTAAAGCTCAGATCAAGATGGTAATGGTGCAGCTTTAATATCATATTCTTGCAGTTCGTGTATTAATTGAAAAGAACATTTTCTAAGAAACTTGCAATCTTTTTCTTTGTTTCGCCGTTAAATGAAATACATTTTAGTATTAAACATATATTGACTGTGAATTCATTGGTTCATGCAGGTATGCGAAGGAATAAGGGAGCTACTTCAGCTACCAGTTTCTTAGCTCTAACCAGTAATCAATTGTGAATCACTTAGTTTACCATGAGTATTATACATATTAAACCCTACAAGAGAGCTAGAAAACATAAGCCTTGTACTGTTTCATTTTTAACGTGACTTGTTGTCGATAGGATTCTTTCAAGTTTCTTTAAATTAAAGTATGAAGTGTAGTTATTGTTTGTTTAAATCAAAATTTTGGAGCAAATTTCATGTCATGTTTCTTCATCGTACTATGTGACATGATTGTTCAATTTAGTAGATCTCATGATAAAATAACTCCACAAAGTTTCTCAAGTACAAAATAAGGTGATGTATTAAACATTTATCCAACCCTTGTACCTCTTTCAGCTCTACTATTCTCTGAGAATTTGATGCTAGCTCTGTGGAAACCTTTTTGTTTTTCAGATGATGTCCATTCAGACATGTAGTAATCCTCTTCAGTTGCACCATGGGAGGGCCCACACAGGATTCCACCCCACTGTGGGAAGTGTACGAGTGTTATTACAAGGGTGCAGCATATGATCATGATCCCCATCAGTGTTATCCCTGGTTCAGTGGAGTATCGAGATCCTCTAAAGAAGATCACTTGTGTGATCACTGCACCCACGTTTCCACCGCCGCCTGTCCTCCCTGATATGATTCCCAGCGACCTGGTAACACACATTGTTATGCTTATGTTTTTTAATGGTGGTCTATGAATTAAGGAACGGTGTCGTACCTTTGTGAAACGAATGGAACAATTCCGAATGTGAGCCCACAGGCTGCTTGAACCAAGATGGAGAAGACAACCATGGCTGCAATGGAAGCACCTAAAGATGATATTCTTCCTAACAGGATGCACAGGACTCCTCCCATCGTTTGGACAATCCACGGAGTCCATAGTCTTCCTCGCATTACGAATTTCTTCGCCACTGAATCTGACAGCAAGCCCCCTACTGGCCTTGAGAAGAGATTCGCCGTTCCAAAACTAGCTGCGATTAGCCCTGCTGTGTGAAGACTCACGTCGAATCTGTCGTATAAATACTGTGAAATGATGTTGTCGATCGTGAGTTCTACACCGAAGCAGTAACCGTAGGTTAGAGCTAAGATCCATCCTCTGTAATTTGTAACAGCATTGTACAAAACCTTGCCGAAATGGTCCCGGTGTTTCTCACCGGTTTTATGGAGCTCCAAATAGTTTCCGTCTGGCAGATCTTGGCCCAGAAAGAAAATACCATATGCTGATATGGTTTGGAACAGAGCTGGGATGAAGAATGCAATCCTCCAGGCGGTGAATTTATTTGCGCCAAGATGAGAGATGAGATTGAACACCAGAGGCATGATTAGCTGTGTTGCTCCACCGCCTAGATTTCCCCAACCAGCGGCAACACCATTGGCCGTGCCTACCACATTGGTGGAGAATAAAGAGCTCATCCAGAATTGTGTGGAGACGAAGGTGGCGAGAGAGAAACTGGTGAAGAACCGAGCAACGAGGAAAGTAGCAGGAGAATTGACCATAGAGGTGCAGTACACTGCGGGTGCTGTGAGAAGAGTGACAGTGGAGAAAGCCAAACGAGGGCCAAACAAATCACAGGCCGTTCCCATGACAATACAGCAAAAACTGCACCTGACACAGCTGCAATGCCTGCATCTCCAATGTCAGTTGCTGTGAGATTCATGTTATCCCGGATGATGGGAAGAAGAGGCGGTGCAGCAAAGGTGGAGACGAAGCATGCGAAGAAGGAAATCCATGAAAGATGAAAGGAACGCATGTGGGGAGAAGCTACTGAAAACAGTCTGAATTCAGTAGCTTTGTGTTCAGAATCAACGGCTACAGGAAATTTAATCTGCGTTCTTTCAACATCAACCGCATCAGGAGATTGAATCTGCGTGCTTTCAGCTCATCTCTCAGATATTTCCATTGCAATCACAGATTTCTTACAAGCTACAAGAAAGAGATTATCAGGTATGAAAAAAATTCTTGAATGGCCTTTGCTATACTGATACTGTAACGGTCCGTTTGATAGCCATTATTATGGGCTTTTCACATTCCTAATAAGGCCTATACATAGTTTGATAGCACACAAGTAACTTGGAAGGGGCTCGGTAGAAAATCAAAAGCCCAGTGTTATTCACTGTTTCTTAATGATTCCTTGTAAAGCCAAAATTGCAGTATTAGCATTACAAAGTGAACAGTTGTTCCATATAATTGAATACTATTACAAAAATACCCTTGTTGCCCATATTGTTCGTATTTGGATTCTTGCCCAAACAGCAGGCACAGTATTGTGGCCCATTCTCTCCTCCTTAATCTCTATATCTCCAATTATTAGGAGGGTGTTCGTAAGGTAAGAATTTTGTTTTTTATTTGAGAATTCTAAATGGTAGAATATTTAAATCCATATCTTATGTTCTAATAAAAAGCGGAGATTTGGGCACGCTATTGTCGATTTCATGGTTTATACCATAATCCCAGATTTTGATGTTTTCAAAGTTTTCTTTTGGTTATGTGAAGTATAGAGAGAGAGAATATTAGATATTGGGAAGATTTTGTGAACCTTCCACTGGAGTGTTAGTTGTATGGATGAATCAAAAAAAAGAAAAAATTATGATAAATGAGTTGTAGAAATCAAATCCAATCACTTGCAAAATCATTCCCATAATTAGTTAAAATTAAATAAAATCAGTTAGTGACTGGGTTAATGTTTCAATTTAAGATTATGGTGAGAACCCACAACAAGAAATGGCAAAAACACGATTATGTGATTATTGGGTTTTTAACTTTTCATTGAATATTTTAATTTTTTGTTTTATGGTGGATGCTTGCAGGTTTCATTTGAGAGTTTCAAGATGAAGTCGTTGGAATCAGTTTTATGATGGAGGTTATTGGAATTTTGTAGTTGTTGGTTCTTGAAATGTGTCCCAACAATTTATGACCATTGTATTCGTTTTCTGCATTTGTAGATACCATCGTGTGAATGGTGATTTAATGTTGAAATTAATATTTGTAATTTAAAATAAAATCAAAGGATATAAATGTAATTTCATTATTTATAATAATACTTTTACCTCCCACCAAATACTTAAAATTTTGTTCTCATTTCTTATACAACTTATCAGACAATTTCTATTATTTATTTTGGTATGACTACATTTCTTAATGTACTAGTTTCAACACATGTTTATATGGTTGAGTTGGGTTGAAAAGTTGTGATGCTAGCAAATCTACATTCATTAAAGCTTAGATGAACATTAGAATCTCTAATTGATATTTCCCTGATTTAGAGTTTTGAAATAACTCTTTAAGATATGAGCTTGTAAAGAAGATAATGTTGTTGAAACCACTTCATTACCTTTACTTTCAAATGTTAATGTTGTTGAAACCACTTCTGGAGTGAATTGATTGTGTTCACATATTAGCATAATAATTTATCATCGTAGGTAGCGGTAATCGTGCTACGATTACTTCTCCTACTAAAAAGCAAAAAGCAACCTATTATCTCTAGGTCATCTACTGTAGTTGAGTATAGAACGGTACTGTTTGTGAACTTCAATTGATCTAGTTCCTTCTCCGAGATTTCAGATTGAGTATTCCTCTTCCCATCTCACTTCACTGCGATAACAAAGCAGCATTTCATATATTACTGCCAATCTATTCTTCATGAAAGAACAAAACACTTTGAGATTAATTATTACTTGTTAGAGAAATTTAAAAAGGATTTTGTCTATCCTTGTTTTATTTCTTCAAAGATGCATGTTGCATATGGGGTCTCCATAATTTTTTCAATTTGTGGCCAAGTTGGGGATTAGGGGTATTAGAATTTTATCATAATAATAGCATAATAATTTCTTATTGCAACGGTAGCGGTAATCGTGTTATGGTTACTTCTTCTATTAGCAAGATTACATTTATATATTTGTAGTTGTAGTTTTATTTTTGTATGACTATATAGAAAAATAAATTTCAATTTATTATTTTAATTTTTCAAATTTCTTATTATGATCTTATAGAAGATCATATCAATTGATAATTTCAACAATACAAAGTGGTGAAATAACTCAAAGATATGTGGAATTGGATTTTTTTTTTAATTATTCTACAGGGCTGGTCGTCGGCAATTTAGGAAAAAGAAAATGTCTAAATTTTATTATGCTGTAATAGATTTTGCTTAGAATATGTTTTCTAAAGTACAATATTTATTTATTAAAGTATAATTACAGTGTTATACATTAATATAATTTACTGTAAATAATTAAATACTATGTTCTATCTATATAATGTATTTTAATAATGAATCCATCTGTTTTATCATTATTTCTTTTTTTAGTGAGGCTCTTGTGTCCCGGAGACACCGCCCCTTTGCAATTTTCGTGTCCCTTTGCAATTTTGAACCCCTAGCAATACATAGGTTTAAATATAATATAGTAGGGAGGATTGTATTCACATGGGGATACGGTGTGTCCTCGGGGGCGCATGAACTTTTGACTTCTTCTGAGTTTTTTTATTAAAAAAATATATATAGTATGGGATATGGGGTGTGTGATTTCAGCGCTGCTGAGGTATGTTTACGTTGGGCGATTGGGGAATTCGCCACCTCAATCGATCAACCTTCTTTTATTTTTGGTTAGTCCCTGAAATTTTAGCAATTGCACATATGCCCCGCGTTCTAAAAATGAGTACATCCCTACCAATAATTACTGATTTACTAATTGCTCTCATAATCCCCAACAAAAGTCATGTTTGAGAATATAATATTTGGTGTTTGGTCAAATTTAATTTAATTAATTGGCGAGACTTATTTAACTCTATTGGATGGAAAAATAAAGTTTAATATGCGTGTCATATAAATTTTTATGTTAGTTAAAGAAATGAGTTGGCATTAAATAATTAAGGAAAATACTTATTTAAGATCGTATAGACATTTTAATAAAACGATTATAATCATTTAAGTAGATTATTTTACCGTATAAATAAAAAATAATATAAGTGATTCATAATTTACCTGTCTCTTAATAACCTACAAGATTTTAAGTATGAATTTGGAATTATCCAATTCTATTAACACTTGCATGTGTTTTGCTATATAATAGTAATATTCTTCCCGGTTACCATTCAATGCTACTCCTATCTCGTTTTGTCATCAGCTCAATGATTAGCATGTACTGGTCATCATTTCACTATTCGTGCATAGACGAACAAAATATTAAACATAATTTTTAGAAATATTTAGGAAAGTTAGTTCAAATGATTCATGTACAAACGAATAGAACATTGAACATAGTTCCTAGTGATATTTAAGGAAGTTAGTAAAACGATTTGTATACAGACGTACAAAAAATTAAACATAATTTCTGACGATATTTAAGGAACAAGGAACTTAGTTAGAATGATTCGTGCACAAACGAACAAAATATTAAACATGATTTCTGGCAGTATTTAGGGGAGTTAGTTCAAAAGATTCGTGTATAGACGAACAAAATATTAAACATAACTCCTGGCGATAATTTAGGGAAGTTAGTCAAACAATTCGAGCTAAATTCATTTTTTGTCCCGTAACTAAAACAAAATTCGATTTTTATTCCAAAAAATAAATAAATTATTCAATTTTATCTCATAACTCATGGCGCATGTGGGGCTTTCCGGCGAAATTAGTATTTTTCGGCGAAAATTGATCAAAATTGAACAAATCCATAAATTATGGGACAAAATTGAATCATTTATCTTTTTGATATAGTGAATTTAACTCATATTTTTCTATGTATGATGTATTTTCTATTACACAATTCATCCCATTATGCTCTCCACCTTTTGGTTTTGTTTATTGTGACACTCCTAAAGAAACCCATTGGTTTTGTTTCACTTTCTATGCACAATCTGAAATGGGTCGAATCTAAATGGTGCCTGCCATTGAACGATTAATTTCATGAAAATAAATCTTTAAACTGAAAAGTCATTAGAGATTTGGGAAAAATCAATTAGATTGTGTTTGGATGGAAGGAGTTGAGAAGGAATTTATAAATCCTTCTCTCAAATCCCTTTATCATATTTGGATAACACTTGAAATCAATAAATTTATAAATTCAAGATTTTAAATCAATGAATTTCAAATAATTGATTGGATTTTAAATTTTTTAGTTGTTTTTGGATAAATTTCAAATACTCACCGAAAACGTGTCATTTGAAATCCTTCCGTTGTTGTGTAATTGATATATATATATATATATATATATATATTATGTTTTAAACTCTACCATCCAGTCTACACCATACCCACCCTCAACCCAACCTCCCCCACCCCCGGCCACCTACCCCTCCCAAAAAAAATTTATAAAATTTTAGATTTTTAATATTTTGAATAATAAAAATATTAGCACCCAGCCCTACCCATCAACACCACCCCCACTCCAAATTTTTTCTTTATAAAATTTTAGATTTTAATATTTAAATAATAAAAATATTATCATCCAACTTACCCCTACACACCCCCCACCCCACAAAATTTTTTTTTTTTTTATAAAATTCTAGATTTTAATATTTAAAAAATAAAAATATTACCACCCCCTCCACCACCCCACCCAAAAAAAATTGAAATAAAATATTAGATTTTATTTTTTAAAAATTAAAATCTAATTTTTTTAAAAAAAATTTGGTGGGTAGGGGGGTGGTGAGTGGGGGTGGGGTGGGGTGGGGTGGTGTGGGTGGATGGATATGGTGGTAGGATTGAGTGACAATATTTTTATTATTTAAATATTAAAATCTAAGATTTTATATAAAATTTTTTTTTGGGGGTGGGGTGGGGTGGGGTGGGGGTGGTATTGGGTGATGGAAGATGGGTAGGGGTAGGAATGAGTGATAATATTTTTTTATTATTCAAATATGGTTAGGTGGTAGAGTTCCCTCCCAAAAAATTATTTTTAATGAAATTTTAGATTTTAATATTTAATATAATAAAATTTTATTATTTTTATTTATCATATATAAAATTCTATTTTAAAAATAATTTTTGAATTATGAATTTGAAATCCTTTCAAAAATCCATAATTTATGTACGAATTGTTTGGAATTAAATTCACTTTTTGTACAGACAAAATTTGATTTATATCTTTTTGGTTCAATTTTATCTCATAACTCACGGATTTGTTCAAATTTTGCCGAAAAACACTAATTTTGCCGGAAAGCCCCACGTGCGCTGCACGCACGGTTCACTAATTTCGCCGAAAAGCCTCAAATTGAAGTCGCACGTGGGTGTTTTCGGATCAAAAATTTTGGCGGAACAGAGCTGGGATGAAGAATGCAATCCTCCAGGCGGTGAATTTATTTGCGCCAAAATGAGAGATGAGATTGAATACCAGAGGCATGATTAGCTGTGTTTCCCCAACCAGCGGCAACACCATTGGCCGTGCCTACCACATTGGTGGAGAATAAAGAGCTCATCCAGAATTGTGTGGAGACGAAGGTGGCGAGAGAGAAACTGGTGAAGAACCGAGCAACGAGGAAAGTAGCAGGAGAATTCACCATAGAGGTGCAGTACACTCCGGGTGCTGTGAGAAGAGTGACAGTGGAGAGAGCCAAACGAGGGCCAAACAAATCACAGGCGACAATACGAGCAAAAACTGCACCTGACACAGCTGCAATGCCTGCATTTCCAATGTCAGTTGCTGTGAGATTCAGGCTATCCCGGATGATGGGAAGAAGAGGCGGTGGAGACGAAGCATGCGAAGAAGGAAATCCATGAAAGATGAAAGGAACGCATGTGGGGAGAAGCTACTGAAAACAGTCTGAATTCAGTAGCTTTGTGTTCAGAATCAACGGCTACAGGAAATTTAATCTGCGTTCTTTCAACATCAACTGCAGCAGGAGATCGAATCTGCGTGCTTTCAGCTCCACTCTCAGATATTTCCATCGCAATCACAGATTTCTTACAAGCTACAAGAAAGAGATTATCAGGTATGAAAATAAATTCTTGAAAGTGTTTTGCTATACTAATACTGTAAAAGACTTTCAGATATGACTAAATTTCTTAATGTATTAGTTTCAGCACATGTTTATATAGTTGAGTTGGGTTGAAAGTTGTGATGCTAGCAAATCTACATTCATTAAAGCTTAGATGAACATTAGAATCTCTAATTGATATTTCCCTGATTTAGAGTTTTGAAATAACTCTTAAGATATGAGCTTGTAAAGAAGATAATGTTGTTAAAACCACTTCATTACCTTTACTTTCAAATTCTAATGTTGTTGAAAACACTTCTGGAGTGAATTGATTGTGTTGTACATATTAGCATAAAATTTCTCGGTAGCGGTAATCCGCTACGGTTACTTCTCCTATTAAAAAGCAAAAAGCAACCTCTAGGTCTAGATGAAGTTGAGTATAAAGATGTGAGTACTGCTGTTTGTGAATTTCAATAGATCCAGTTCCTTCTCTAGGATTTCAGATTGAGTATTCCTCTTCTCATCTCACTTCATTGTAATAACAAGCTGCATTACATATTACTACCAATCCAGTCTTTCATGAAAGAACAAAACACCTTGAGATTGATTGTCACTTGTTAGAGACAAATTTAAAGAGGGTTTTGTCTATCCTTGTTTTATTCCTTCAAAGATGCAGGTTGCATATGGTTTCACCAAGGTGTTGGGGTCTCCACAATTTTCTCAATTTGTGGGCAAGTTGGGAATTAGAATATTTTCTTGCTCCCAACTTGAGGAGGGAGTATTAGAATTTTATAATAATAATAGCATAATAATTTCTCATTGTAACGATAGCGGTAATCGTGCTACGGTTATTTCTCCTACCAAGATTACATCTATATATTTGTAGTTGTAATTTTGTTTTTGTATGATTATATAGAAAAATAAATTTCAATTTATCACATTTCCACCTCAATTGATCAACCTTCTTTTATTTTTGGTTAGTCCCTGAAATTTTAGCAATTGCACATGCTAGGTTACTCACCTTAGTGAAATCCAGTTACAAGTGGTCTAGCTCACTCATTTACTAATTGCTCTCATAATCCCCAACAAAAGTCATGTTTGAGAATATAATATTTGGTGTTTGGTCAAATTTAATTTAATTAATTGGCGAGACTTATTTAACTCTATTGGATGGAAAAATAAAGTAATATGCATAAATTTTTATGTTAGTTAAAGAAATGAGTTGCCATTAAAAATTAAGGAAAATACTATTTAAGATCGTCTAGACATTTTAATAAAATGATTTTAACCATTTAAGTAGATTATTTTACCGTATAAATAAAAAATAATATTAAGTGGTTCATAATTTACCTATCTCTTAATAACGTACAAGATTTTAAGTATGAATTTGGAATTATCCAACTCTATTAACACTTTCATGTCTATTCTTCCCGGTTACCATTCAAGGCTACTCCTATCTCGTTTTGTCATCACCTCAATGATTAGCAATGTACTGGTCATCGTTTCACTATTTTTTATAGACGAACAAAATATTAAACATAATTTTTAGAAATATTTAGGGAAATTAGTTCAAATGATTTATGTACAGACGAACAGAACATTAAACATAGTTCCTAGTTATATTTAAAGAAGTTAGTAAAACGATTTGTATATAGACGCACAAAAAATTAAACATAATTTTTGGCAATATTTAAGGAACTTAGTTCGAATGATTCGTGTACTGACGAACAATATTAAACATGATTTCTGGCAGTATTTAGGGGAGTTAGTTCAAACGATTCGTGTATAGACGAACAAAATATTAAACATAATTCCTGGCGATATTTAGGGAAGTTAGTCAAATAATTCGAGTTAAATTATTAACTAAAACAGAATTCGATTTTTATTCCAAAAAAATTAATTGTTCAATTTTGTCTCATAACTCACGGATTGACGCATGTAGGGCTTTCCAGCGAAATTAATGTTTTCTGGCGAAATTGGTCAAAATTGAGCAAATCCATGAATTATTGGACAAAACTAAATTATTATTTTTAGATAGAAATCGAATTTTTTCTTAGGTAAAAGTGAATTTAACTCATATTTTTTCAATGAATGATGTATTTTCTATTACTCATTTCATCCCATTATGTTCTCCACCTTTTAGTTTTGTTTATTGTGACACTACTAAAGAAACCTGTTGGTTTTGTTTCACTTTCTCTTCACAATATGAAATGGGTCGAATCTAAATGGGACCCGCCATTGAACGATTAATTTCATGAAAATAAATCCTTAAAATAAAAAGTTATTAGCATTGCACTTCATAAAATAAAACATGACATGCTACACAGTGATTCGAATTAGAGATCAAGAAAAATCAATTAGAGATTATAATGTTCATCTTAGTCTTAATGAGTGTAGCTTTTCTAGTACTGACAACTTTCAACTCTACTAAACTGTATAACCCTTTGTGGGAGACTAATATGTTAAAAGAATTCAGTCATCATGTGTTTACTATGAATTTATTTGTGGGTTAAATGGTACATTGAAATTTGAAATTAAGAATAAAATAACATTCATAAACATTCTCATTTGAACTAAGTTTCCTAAATATCACAGAGAATTATGTTCATTATTATGCTTGTCTATATACCAATTGTTTGGAGTTAAATTAACTTTTTGTCCCGTAACTAAGACAAAATTCGATTTATATTAAAAAAAAAAAATAGTTCAATTTTATCTCATAATTCACAGATTTGTTCTATAATCGCCGAAAAACACTAATTTCGCAGGAAAGTCTCATGTGCGCTGCACGTGCGACTTCAATTTGAGAGCAAAATTAGTGAGCCGCACGTGCATCGCACGTAGGTCTTTTTTTTTCGAAAATTGGTCAAAATTGAACAAATTCGTGAGTTATTGGAGAAAATTGAACCATTCATTTTTTTGGAATTGACTTTTGTCTTAGTCATGGGGTAAAAAGTAGATTTAATTCAAAAAATATTGATTAATGATTAATAGTAATTAAAAATAATAAAGAATATTTTTTTTGAAAAGAATAAAGGAATAAAGTTAATAGAATAGAAGTTAGAAATTAATTATCTCCTAATATTTGAGAAAAGACATAGTACCCACAAAAAAAATGTTTGACTAATGAAAAGTAATCAAGGAAAAATAATAAGAATAAAATAAAAAAGAAAAAAAGAAAATTAGTAAAGAGAAAAGTTTATCACCTCCCAATATTCATACACTAAAGCTCATCCAATATGGAAACTCCAATTCTTGGTTAGTATGGTAAGAATTGAGTAATTTAGGTATGGTGTAGTGTGTGGTTTTTAAGTATACCCCTATCATATCTTATCTTATTTGTTTACATCTATAGTAATTACCATATGTACGACACAATAAATTCTTGAAAAATAGTGAAATCTACACATGGTTGGTGCGTCAAATGGGTGATTTGAAGGCGGTGTCTTAAATGGTCAGAATCCTGTGTGGTAATTTGAGAACACTCTCGACATTGCAGGTTGGTCTTTTCTCCGTATGGGATGGGAATTATACATTTCTTCAGTGGCTCCTGTCAGGCAACGATCGAAGTTTCAACGACGTCGTCAATGATATTGTTTGCAGGAGATTAAGCAAACAATTTTTATTTTTTTCCTTTTTAATTTGGGTAGAGTTTTATGACACACCTATAATTATTATTATATGTCCTAAATTATACTCCACATATACGTTATTGAAGCCGCACTTGGGCATTTCGGAAAAATTAGTATTTTCCGGCAAAAATTGAACAAATCTTTGAATTACATGACAAAATTGAATTATTTATCTTTTTAGGGATATAAATAGAATTTTATCTTAAATATGGGATAAAAAGTAAATTTAACTCAAAATGTATATAGCCAAGCATAATAATGATCATAATTCCCGGTGAAATGTAGGAAAGTAAGTTAAATGAGAATGTTTATTAGTGTTATTCTATTTTAATCTTCTACCATTTAACCTATCAATAAATATATAGTAGTAATATATTTTTTTTTATGTCAATATATAGTAATATTGATGAACATATGACTGAATTCTTTTAACATAGTAGTCTCCTACAAATGGTTATACAGTTTAGTAGTGTTGAAAGTTGTGAATACTATAAAATCTACACTCATTAAGGCTAAGATGAACATTAGAATATCTAAATGAATTTTCTCAAATCTCTAATTCGAATCACTACGTAGCATGTCGTGTTTTATTTTATTAAGTGTACTGTTAATACTTTTCACTTTATGAATCAATCGATGGCGGGCACATTTAGATTCGACCCATTTTAAATTATGCAATGAAGTGAAACAAAACCAACAGATTTCTTTAGTAATGTCACAACAATATTAACGAGTTACGGAGGCAGGGATTTTTTCAAGGGGTTTAATTTATGTATTGTAAATATGAAGTTAAAGATTTTTTTCTAAAAAGCAAATTTGATTGATTTTTAAGAGTAATATATAATCTATTTAAGTATTTAAAATTAAATATAGTAAATTATGTGTATTAAGTGAAGTGATATTTTTTTTGTTTTAATATAATGTACTCTATTGAGAAGTTATTTATTTTTTTAAATTTATACTCCCTCCACCCACTTGAAATGTAACTGTTTGCTGTTTGCACGTGGACAATTCTAAGGTCATTATTTGCTTTTTGCACATGGATTAATGAGTATTATTATTATAGGTAAAGTAAGTAGTTGTATTAGAGAAAAGTGGTAGGTCATATTGTGTACTTTCTTTACTAAATAGAATAAATTGATACATTTGAGTGAACGTCAGAAATAGTGAAATGAATACCTTGTAAGTGGCGGGAGGTAGTACTTTTTAGAAAAGTGAAAAGAGCAATGAGACAATAAATGTAAAATAAAATAAAAGAAAAAGGAAGGTGGAAACCATAATGGGATGTAGTGAATAATAGAAAGTACATCATAGTACATAAAAAATATTGATTAAAGATTAAAGAAAAGTAATTAAAAAAAAGAAATTCTTTTTTAAAGAATGAAGAAAAAAGTTAACAGAGGAGAAGTTAGAAATTAATTGTCTCCCAATATTTGAGAAAGACATAAAAAAAATGATTAAAGAAAAATAATTAGAATAAAATAAAAAATAAATAAAGAAAAATAGTTAAATAGGAGAGAAGCAATAAAGAAAAGTAGTAAAGAGAAGTTAATCACCTCCCAAGATTCATACACTAAACCAACCACATCAACATGTAAATTAACTCCATTTTTGGGGTAGTATGGTAGATATTGAGTAATTTAGATATGGAGTTAATATGTGGATCTAGGTGTACTCATATCAATTTATATTTACAGTAAATATACCCAATAAATTCTTGGAAAATTATGAAATTTACACACCTAGTTGGTGCGTCAAATGGGCATTTGAGGGCAGCATTTTAGATGGTCAGAATCCCTACGTGGTGATTCGAGGACACTCTCGACACTGCAGTTTAATCTTTTCTTTGTGTGGAATGAGAATTATACTATTTTTCAATAACTCATGTCAATCCCCGATCAAAGTTTCGACGTTGTCAAGGAGATTAAGCAATATTTTTCTTTTTCCCTTTTTAATTTGGGTTGAGTTTTTTTTTAACTAGGAATGACTAATGAGTAGGTTGTGGTTTGGGGTAGGAAATTGGGGGTGGGTGGGTACGAGGGTGTCACTGGGTGTTCATTTTCTATTTTTATTTTGTTGAGGGGCGTTAATATTTAATTTTGGACAATTGGATAAAAAATTTGCATTTGATTTTGGACATTTTTAGAATTGACACACCTATAATTATAATTATTCTACCTAAATTATACTCCACATACAAGTTATAAATTGTAAATACTTTTTATTGCATTTGCAGTAACTCTACATGCTTTGGTTCATAATGCCCAAATAAGAGATAACAATTTTCTTTTTTAACTTAATTTTAATACTCCTATTATATCTTTTAATGTCATGACGAAAATACGTTTACACGAATACATTCAAGTAATGAATTCAAGTAAAGTGAAAAATAATTTTTGAGTTAAAAATTGAGTAAATTTTTTTTTGAGTTAGCATTCGAGTCAAATAATGTACTCGAGTATTCGAGTAATAAATTCGAGTAATGTGTTTTAATGATTTTCAAGTAATAGTAATTGGTTTACTCGAATACTTTACTCAAATAAGTACATTACTCGAATATTTGAGTAAATGATAATTGGGTTAATTGCAAAAAAAAAAAAAAAAAACTTTACTCCTATTGCAAATTAATCCGCACTTTTGAAAAATTGCAAAAAAATCATCACATTTAAGTATTGTTTTTAAAAAAAATCCAAAAAAATCATACTTTTATTGAAAAATTGGATTTTTTGCAACAATATTTAAAGGTAGTGGTTTTTTTGCAATTTCTCAAAAGTGATGATTAATTTGCCATAGGAATAAAGTTCGTGAAAGTTCATGATTTTTTTTTCAATTAGTCCATGATAATTTGGTCAATTCGAGCATAAAATATAATATTAAATTTAAGATAAAAATAAAATGATTAAATAAAGTAGGGTATAGTGATTTTTAGCTCGATTATTTAATTTATAAACGAGTAGTAATAAACATTTGCTCGTGTATTTTGGCTTAATATGATTAGTATACTGTATACTCCATATAATGAAGAAATATAGTGTGTATTTTCTCATTTTTCAGGTTCTACGCGCCAATCCTAAATTCCTAAAATTTCTAACCTAAATTTTCGCGCCCTCACAGAGTCACTCCCTACCCACTTCGTACCTCTCCTTCACGAGTCTCACGCGGTCGTCGGCAGCCACCATTAGCACAGATCAGCTCCACCACCATCACAAAGCTGCCACCGCCTCCTCTCTCAGACTCGATCATTCAGTGTATGTAGATATTTTTATTTTGATATTGTTTCTTGATTTTTTTGTAGTTTTTTTTTTTCTTGATTTTTTTTCCTTCCGTTCTTGTTTCTTGGTTTTTTTTTTTTTTAAATGTTGTTCTTGTTACTTGAAACATAATGTCTGTTTCATGCTAATTTCTGTCGTTTAATCATTCTTTTCTTGATGTTGATATGCTACAATGTCTCCCATAGATATTGCGACAACCACACCCTGAAGTGATTGTTTATCTGTTTATTTTTTGGGCTTTTGTTTTTGAGTTTGTTTCCCGTTAAATCACAATAAAGCAGAAGCAATTTATTGAGATGTCAAAGATTCACCACGTTATTGAGTTTGTCGCCTTTATGATTTTTTGTGGAATATTTCTATATTCTATGGTATATGAAGCTCTAGCATTGTTGAACTGATAGATTTCTCTTATTTTTCTGTGTGCTAATAGCTCTAAATGGCTTGGTGGGATGGCGTAGATGAAACTCGCGTTCTCGTTGCACAAGGTATACATTTGCATAGGACTCTTATATTATAGTTTTATCTATTCACAATCCTGCAAATACTATTGTACCTAGAGTAAGTGATTGTGTTTCATTTAATTTTATTATTTTGAAATATCTTGTCTACAGGTCCTTCAACTAGCGGGAAGAATGCAGGTGCAATTATATCACTTCGTCACCCCAGAACTGGTAATGTTGATAAACTTTGTCTCTCTTATCATCCAACCAATATTTGGCGGCAGTTATTCCTAAAGTATGTTGATAATCAAGTTAATGTTTAGATAAATTTCTATAATGTGTGTGTACATAGAAGTTTTTATTTGTTCATGCTGGGACATGCTTCATTTTACATTTGTGATGTGTCTGAACTTATCATCGGATGGCTGATATATATGTACTTTTCTGTGAAATTCTGTTTTCTGTTTTAGTTTTGTTATTGATTATGAGGCAAGCTTAGCAGCTTGCTGTTGCTCCCTTTTCTTTTATCATTCTGTTCGTTCATTGTCCTTAAAATTGAAATTATAGATGCTTTGCATTGTTTTGAAGTTTAAGACTTACAGATGACACTTTAATTTTACCAGGAAATACAGCGTGTTACATTCATATTGATGAAGGTCTTCAAGAACTTCACTGGTTTAAGCAATCTTATGGGTCCTGGTTCCTTGGGGATTATGTTAATGAAGGTAGAGGAAGATTCATGCATTAGAGTAATCAATAATGACAACATTTATGCTATATATTACCCCAATTGTCACAGATGATTGGATGGATTCTTTACGCATTCACTAATCATTAATACCAGCTGCTTCCCATTTTCTACCTGCAGCCTTCTCATAATTGTCTTGATCTTATGCACCTCTAGTATGACTCCTCAAAATTCTCATCTATTTTTACTTGGTTTGATGCATGCAGATGGTCGCTTGTATACTGCCACTCCAGTTGATCCTGTTTTCATTCTTCTGCCAGTCTTTGAGGAAGCTCGAATGAAGGTTCACTGTTGTTTTTGCTGTTTGTTGTGGTTTGGATAAACTTTCATACTCATTTTGTTGTCATTGCTTTTACTTCTATTCAACTAATCCAGCAATATAATGAGGTATAAATATAACATAGAGTGCATATTCAAAAATATCATTACGATTTGCAATCTAAATTCAGAATATGAACTATTTAACCTCATTTAATATGAGTTTGTTTCTAACCATTATTGATGTGCAAAAGTTAAATGTTGTATTCAGTTTTTCCTGTCATCTCTAGTGAGTCTACGATGTAATGCTTGCAGAAAGGAAATGAACCTGGGAAGTTTAGGCAACTTGATGAAATTATTTATATTCATGGTTATCCTGGATATCAATCTTTGTCATCAATTGCAGAGAAGACAATGCCAATTGTTTGTGATCTTAAAGGTACTCATAAGCTTCAACCTTCTTACTACAACCTACACACTTGCTCTTCCCAGAATAAGTGGGCTTAACAGAAGTGGATCTGGTGGAGATGGGATCTACATATGAAGAATTGATGTGTGAGTAGAGGGAGTTAAGTGCTGTAGTTGCCTGGAAGGGAAGACATGCATCAGTTTTTGTTGGATATTAGAGAAGCTAGAATGTAGATTTATATATACAAGGGAAATATTTGGTGTGTATTGGAGGTTACTTTGCCTATCATCTGCTAAAATACCAGAATGTTATTCACTTGATTAAGTTACATAATAGTATCCATCTCTCTTTGTACAGAAGTTGGCTCAACCAAGTTTTTCAGGCTCAATGACTTGAAGGTCCTGAAGTGGTTATGCTGTAAGGTTAGACTTAATCTCCTTTTCTCATCTACCAAAGCATACCTGGATTAAATCAATATCATGTATGTTGGAACGTGGATTTGCAGAAGAAACAACTGTTCCAAGATGCCATGGATTGGTCTATCGTTTTGATGATTAATTATTTGTGAAGCCATGACTGGCCCTTTTCATAGTTTGCCCTGTGGACCCTGTTCATTTTCCTTCCTTGTTTGGCTCTAATGAATTTCAATATTGAAAAAATGTAGGTCCAGCAATTGAAGCAGACATTACCAACATTGGACACTAATTATGCTGCTCGAGACAATAGAGATACATGTATGTTGTCAGAAAAATATTACTTTCACCCTCTTCTTTGAATTAATGAACTGGCATGTCCACTGCTACATCAATTCCTTCTCAATATCTTTAGGTTGGTAGTACATTTACATGTCTCTCTACTTTTAGCATGACGGTTTTGGTACTCTCATCTTGTACAAAATTTATTCTCACAACGATCTTACTTTCTTTTGGGTGATCTATTAACTTAAATTCCTATCTTTAATATATATATTTATTTCAATTACATTTTGTCACCATAGGGAATCTATTTCCTTCCATAATAATGCAAAAAAATGACTTTTGTTTGCATGAAATAAGATACCTAAATGTTGGGTGGAATGATGAGGATGTATTTTGACACATACTTATAATCACTGATAAGTCCTTTATCACAGTATTTGATGCAGTGTCGATAGTGCGAGAATACTTGAAGGAGGAGCCCTGGGTGAACCTCCTATGTAACAAATTAAAGTACAGTATTTGCTTTCAAACCACTATATGCACGTTTGCTTGAATTCTTTAACATGTTATTTGTTGAAGAAAAAAGAGTCAATTAGGCCAACAACGATGTACTTGTCTTATCCAATCAATAACTGTGTAAATATCAAGTAAGAATTAACACGTATGATGCATGCTAGAGAGTTTTGAAGGATAAAATCATGACATTATTTGAAAATTGCACTCATTTAGTTTCACATTGATTAATGTGTGATTCTTATTTGTATGAACCTCTTTAAGTATTTCTGTGCTTGTTGCAGATTAAACTTACAGGATTGCAAAGATGCACGAAATATTGAAATTCTTCCACCTTCAATAGAAACCTGCGCTGCATTGTTTAATCCTGTTCAGGTACATACATACATTAACTACGTACTAATAGAAACCTGAAACTGGAGCTGTGTTCACTATAGAGTTTGCTAATTCAATACATTGCCATGAAAGTTTGAATTCTTTTGCGATTATCCCTTTAAGGAGAATAACAGGACAGAGATCAAAGTTCCTCGGACGACCAGGCAAGCTAAGAAGGCAAAAGTGGAGAAAGATTCACATAATATCAAGGACATGTTCACCAGGGCTACTAAGAAGAGAGGGTGATTGCTTTTAATCAAAAATCACAATTCTGACTATTGAGGCCCTTTGGATTAAGGATGATCATCACCATCAAACATTTATAACCAAGGTGCAATATATTCTTTTGATGCAATATTTTAGTATATGTATTTGTCTGTGGTTATCTTCTTGCAGTTTGATCCATGTTTGGGTTGTGCCTTGTGCATATAAATTTGGTCCTGATCTGTAGAAACAGAATAACCATCTTCTCCCTTGTCTGTAACTTCAGCTGTGACAGAAGAAATTTGAGGATGGAAGTGCAGTTATGATTTTTGGTAACATTATTTGAATCTAAATCATCTATTAAAGTTTAATTAATTCAATTATACAAAATTTATGCAATATTATGCTTATTTATGTGTTTATTGGTAGTTAAAGTGTATTTGTAGTAAATTATATTACTCCCTCTGTCCCGGGTATTTTTACCTGTTTGTACGGGCACATAGATTAAGACGTTTTATTTTTTTAATATATAATGTAAGAGAAAGTAGGGATAAATTAGTAATTTAAAAAGAAAAAGTGAATAAAGTTATTGGGAATGATGAATAAAGTGTAAAAAAGTAATTAAAGTTGTTGGAATTGTAAAAAGTAGGTAATAAAATATTATGTATTTTTGCCAAAAATGAAATGGGTAAAAATACGTGGGACACCCCAAAATGGAAAGTGGATAAAAATACGTGGGACGGAGGGAGTATAATATCTTAAAATCATATTATGAAAGTATTATTCATCATATTTCAGAAGAATGTAATATATAATAGTCATATTTTAATAATGAACCGACATGTATCACGTAGACAATATAGAGAATAAAATTTTGACTAAATCAAACTAAAAAAAAAAAAGAAGCATTCTTTGAAACTCAAAGGTGATGTTTGTTTTGAAGTTTTGTGGATTTTGAAAATCATGAATAGTAATGTTATGTTTGTTTTGAGTTTTTGATAGAGTAGATTTTAACTTTATGTCAAATCGATGAGTAAGAATGTACTCCCTCCGTCCCCTTGAAAGGTATTCTACTTTTTGCACGTGAATTAAGGAGTATAATAATTTAATGTATAGTAAGGTGAAAGAAATAATATTTTAATGCATAGTGGGTAGTTGTATTAGTGTTGAATGTGGGGTTATGTGTAATGGTTGTGGGTCACATCAATCCAAAAAGGGAAATTGATACTTTGTAATGGGACGAACCAAAATGGGAAAATGGATACGTACCAAGGGGACAGAGGGAATATTAATTAATGTAAAAAAAATGAGAGACGAGAGATAAAGAGAAAAAAATATATTAATTGTGGAGAGAGAGAATGTATATAGGTATATATAGGGATGATATGTATTAATTTATGCAATAAAAAAAAGATGAGAGATAAAGAGAAAAAATGTATTAATTGATGAGAGAGAATGTATATAAGTATCTATAGGGGTCGTTTTTAAAATTTAGGTGTGGATTTTGAATTTCAATTTTGGGGTTTCAAACCCGAAAACAAACATCCTCAAAGAGTACTCCCTTCGTCCCGTCCTTATAGTTACATTTGCTTTTTGCACGGGAATTAATGAATATAATGTTTTAATGTATATTGAGGTGAGAGAAATAATAATTTAATATAAAATTGGTAGGTGTATTAGTGGGATGTGTGGACCTATGGAGAGAAAAATAATTAATTTGTGTGGATCCCATATGTTAAAAATAAAAATATAACTATTAGGATGAGACGGTCAAAATAAAAATATGTAATCATTAGATGGAATAGAGAGAATATTTATTTATAGGTTTAGTTGTATCTTGATATGTGTATTGGTGGTCAGGAAGCATCCACGGTAGATTAGAATGTCGAGAGTGATGATGAACAATGCCGCAATCGGGTGGGTCCAACCAGACCCGACATATGATTCTGATGCTAGTCACTAGCATGTCACTACCCAAAAAACGGATCTCGATATCTGTGACTGATTGATGGGACTTATCATAACATCTTTTAGTTTATAATAATAATAATAATAATAATAATTTTATTATTATTGTACTAAAAAGAAAACAAACGATTTGATGACTGGTGGTTGCTGGTTGGATTTTTTTGTCTAAATATATCCCTTTTCAGATTCTCTTGTTTTAATACAACATAATTTAGATTTTGATTTGTAATAATATGAGCATGCCATTTAGGTACTCCCTCCGTCCCGCACCAGGGTATATTTTGTTTTTTGCATGTAAATTAAGGAATATTATTATTTAATATGTAGTGGGTAGTTATATTAGTCGGAGTGTGGACCTCATGTTTTAATTGTATTAGTGGGTGAGTGTGAGACCATGTGTATAAAAAAGGAAAGGGAACCCTTTGAGTGAGACGACCAAAATGGAAAAAAGAGACCCTTGGTGCGGGACAGAGGGAGTATGATTTTAACGTATTACTCCCTCCGTTCCGTTCTTATGGTTACGTTTGCTTTTTGCACGTTGATTAATTAATATAGTATTTTAATGTGTATTGAGGTGAGAGAAATAATATTTTAATGTAAAGTTGGTAGGTGTATTAGTGTGATGTGTGGACCCAATGGGAAAGGAATAATTAATTTGTGTGAGTCTCATATGTTAAAAAGGGAAATGTAATCATTAGGATGAGATGTCCAAAAAGAAAATATGTAACTATTAGGATGGGACGGAGGGAATATTTAGTTAAGAGATACTCCATATATTTTACGTATTTTTGTATATGGAGTTTATCAAAATTTTATTTTTTATGTATAAATAAGAAAGAAAAAAATACTTTAATTAATTTAATGAAAAATATATGTATAGTTGTTGTGTTAAAATGTGAAAAATATGTATTATTACTAGTAAAAAGCACCTCACCTCCGTGAGGTGTGGGCTCGTATTTGTGTGATTTTTTTAGCTCTTCACTTGTATATAGGGTAATGCATATTTATAGTGATATGAAATGGTTATCGCCACAAAATGTGACTATACATTTACAATGAGTACTTCATAAGCAAATATTAAAACTATAATTCTACCTAAAGTCTATGCCAATCAAGATATATAGCCACCAAACGTTGCCACATTCTGCTACCGTGGCATAGTTGGGAACCTCAGCTATCTAAGCAATTAAATTCCATGAGGAGGAGATAGAACTTGATTGATAAAATTGCAACAATGGTAGATGATAATGATGGTAGAAATGTTTCAAAATATAGATTAATCTTGATCAGCAAAAGTAACTACCCAACAATTTAACACCATAACTACATTGACACCACTGTACCGTACCCAGCAGCCCATCCTCACACACAAAAACATATCATAGAAACATCCCAACTCATCTTATGACAACCAATACTGGCATACAACTTCCACAATGATCAAATTGTAAAACCTATATTCCAATTTCCAAATAAAAATACCATCAGGTCCATCTAGAACACAAGCACATGAACCTTTTACTAAATAGTTAAAACACAAACCAAGCAATGGTTCAAAAGGAGAGTAACAGAAAATAGTGCCTCAACAAAAACAAAATTAACTTGCTTGAGTATGAGTATTAAATATAAACCAAACACATACAAATCAAACATGGGTAAACATGCAAGAAAATATGTCTAATAAAAATAAAGGTTGACATGGGTCAGTAATAAATATAATGAAACAGGGTCTTCTAAGATGAGAGAACATAACCCTGTTGCCAAAATAATTAAATTCAACCCTAGCTATGTAATGATAAATGATCACACAAGCAACTTGCCGGTATTGCAACCTTTAAAAGTCTTCTCCAAGATAAACAAAATAATTGAAGTGGAATAATATATCGCGAGTATGAACTGGGTGCGGGGATTCGCACATTTTGTTGGGTTTTCCAACCCAAAAGCTAGTTTTTCGAGTTCTTAATCTAGAATCAAGTATCAGTCATGCATATAGGGCTATCACAATTCCAATTTTTCAGTGACATCAAGGCAGAGAACATGATTGATAAACAAGTTTCTATTTAAGCATTTCATCAAACATCTTACATGCAAGTTCAAATTTGCTTAGAAATTGCAATAATGGCAAATTGTATGAAGGTAACCAAGAAAAAAAATTTCATTTGTCGAAAACTACGAGAGCTGTAGCAAGCAAGTAAAGCCATCCTGAGCAAGAAGATCAGAGATGAATCGGAAGAAAAGGGGGAATTGACTATTGAGAAGTTAGGCTAGATCAGTGATTGTAGAGGGGACCGAGAGATTTCTAATCCACCTTTCATCTTTCTAGTTGAATGATGACTTGAAAGACTATAGACGAATAGATAAACGCAAATCTCCAGCCCATATACACTACATTTAGGAAAACTGAGACGACCACAAATATTTAAATCTCAAGAAACATGTAATGCAGTTCTATGGGTGTCCTCTCCCATATGTATCTTAAAAATATTCTTGTATGCTTCCCTGAATATTCAGATGAAAGCATCTTAGAACCTCTAAATTTACAAATAATTATGGAGTTCATTCAATTACAGAAATTAAAAGGAATGCCCACCCAATTTTCAGTCTATGGCGTCACACAAACAACATAGCCTATCCATTGAAGCAAAACCACAGATCCGCACAGCGTGCAATTGGGGGAAACCTTACCGCACAAAATAGATAGAATTAGATGGGAAGGACCAAAGGGAATAAGTTGCTTGAACTGTAGAGGCAAAACTCCTACGCGGTGGAGTAAGAAATGTCAGAAACAAACACACACAAATAGACAGCTAACCTATGGAGAAACTGGGACGAACGGGATCAGTGTAGTAGTGTCGAGCTGAGTGATGACGGAGGGGTAAAACCAAATTAAAATCCGTATCTGTAAGTAGGAGTTAGAAATGATTTCCGTAGAATTACGTGATAAAGAAAGGAATTGGGCTAATGAAGGTGGCGAGAGGCATCTCAGGCGTTTCAGCCGTTAAACTCGTATGGATACTAATAATCAGGGTTCAATATAAACAGCATAAACAATTAAAGGTATATTACCTGTGCCTCTGCAATTGAAGCACAATCGGAGTGAAATTAGAGGGGAAACCAAATTGAAACAGTGCCGGCCGGAGTGAAATCAAAAGAGGAAACCAAATTGAGAAAGGGGTTGAAATGTGAAGCAGCGGAAATGATTTTAGTAGAAGCCCAGGAGAAAGAGGGGAAAGAGCGGAAACCGACACGTGAAATGTGGAAAGGCGTACAGCAGGAGCAACCGCCATATCTCTCATCTATAGTGCGCCACGTATGAAATAGGGTGACCGGGAACGAAACAAAAACATGCACATTTTGGGATGAAATCTCTTTATATATAGAGTAAGATAATGTATTTTTTATTATTTTTAATAAAAGTGAAATGTAAATTACTTTTTGGAATTGAAAAACAAAAAAAAACCAGGGAGACGAAGGGAGCATGTATTCTCTGGATTCAGTCATTTACTCTTTATTATATTGATTTTGATTTTCCCTACATATAATATTGAGTTGTGATTTAAAAAAAAGAGTTAGTTTTTTGTATTCCCATGTGCACAAGATGTTAAAGGGTATAATATTTTGTTGTAAAGGGTATAATACATTAATTAATAAGGGTATACTATTTTGTTCTAAAGAATATACATTTTCATTGATTTTTTTTTATTTTTTCAGAAAATAAATGATACACTTCCTTATAATAAAAGATATACCAGTTAATACTAAAAGTTATTTGAACACACGGTGGGTGCACGTGCAGGGTACACAAGTTTTTGCCATTAAAAAATTACAATTTTCTAATTAAAAGTTAAACCATAGTTATAAATCCAATTTAAAAGTACAAACCTAAATTCTCATTACCCCACCCACCAAATGAAGATGTAAATAATAAAATAAAGACGAAATTGTGCAGTACCCAATTATATTTTACAAATTACTTTTCTATTCCAATTTTAAAGGTATATCTTTTTATGCCTGAATTGACGAAAATACCTTTTACTCAAATACATTCGAGTAATGCATTCGAGTAAAATAATGGTAAAGTAAAAAAAAAAAGAAATTCGAGTAATAAAAAATCTTCGAGTAATGTTTTCGAATAATGTGAGTGAGTAATATAATTTTCGAGTAATATGTGTGAGTAATGTAATTTTCGAGTAATGTGAATAATGTGAGTGAATAATGTAATTTTGAGTAACATGAGTGAGCGGGTAATACAATTTCGAGTAATATGAGTGAGCGTGTAATGCAATTTTGAGTAATATGAGTGAGCGGGTAATGTAATTTCGAGTAATGTGTTCCTCGAGTAATGTATTCGAGTAAAAGTGTTTATATTCGAGTAATGTATTTCGAGTAATGTATTCGAGTAAAAGTGTTATATTCAAGTAATGTATTTCGAGTAATGTTTTTTTTATGACTTTTCATGTTTTTATTGCTTTATTAGAATACTTTACCCGAATATTCGAGTAAAGAGCATTTTGCACAATTTGGGCATAAAAAAAGTTTGTATTATATTTAGGATAAAATAGAACATGTAATTTAAATTATGGTTTAGTGATTATTTACCCTAAAATAAAATAATTGAAGTTTATGAAAGTAGTGGGGCCCAGTCTGTGGGGAGACAAAAGGCTGAAGAATACATTAAACACATGGATGAATAATAGAGACAAAAATATTAGAAGAGAGAATGGGTGAGACAGAAGAGAAATTGGAGAAGTGAAGTCATGAAAGAGACAAATAGGAAGTCACAAAGTTTGTACCACATCAACTTTTACTTCAAATCCAACTCCTTTTTTTTTTTTTTTGGCTTTTCTTTCACCCCTACTTTCCCTATCTATTGTTTTGCTACCACTGTCAGTCTGTCTGTCACCCATCTAAAATTACTAGATACCCCTCATTTTCTTTTTAAATTTTATTTTAATTAATTAATTCAATGTAAATCAACTTCATTTTAGAGCATAAACTTTCATTGTATAATATCATTAGTAAGAATTAGATACTACATCCTCCACCCTGCTCAAACGTCAATGATTGTTTTTTATACGTAGATTAAAGAATATTATTATTTTATGTATAGTGAGTAGTTGTATTAGTAGTAAGTGGTGGACCACGTACCTTTTTACTAAAAGTGAGAAATGATGACATTTGGATAAGATGTCTAATATAGTAAAATGGTGACCTTTCGGTGTGACGGAGGGAGTACTATTTCTTGGTTCCATTGATACAGTACATTTTTGCATTTTCGTCATGTGAAGAGGTGTTGTTATTCGATCATAAACAATATATTGAATTGATGGCCTTCCCACTATGTTCAAATAATAGAGAGAATTGTGAAAATACCTTCCAACAAAACTAGTAGCGGTAGGGTATAGGT
This sequence comes from Pogostemon cablin, assembly GCA_023678885.1. Taxonomy (NCBI): domain Eukaryota; kingdom Viridiplantae; phylum Streptophyta; class Magnoliopsida; order Lamiales; family Lamiaceae; genus Pogostemon; species Pogostemon cablin. Next base: position 23,760,233 of record CM043006.1, read on the forward strand.
TCAAATCATTTATAAAAATGTGTGTGTACGTGGCTATTAAAGTAGTATTAATCTTATGTAGTATATTACAATAAGAAGCGATAAATTATATTATTATACTATTAAAATTGTGTTGAAGATATTCCATGATTCACTTTTAATTTGTGAAGATATATAAATACACCCAAAAAATAATACTCCTTATAATAATATGGAGTGAAAAATTGGCAAGGCTAGGCGTAATTTCGCTCATTCATGTTCTTATGTCTTGACATAAACCGTAATTACACTCCATATAGTTTAAATTATTCTCCTCCTACAATTAAGAAAGAAAAAATTGTGAGAAATTAATAGTGGATTAAAAAAATATTACCCTTTGTCAACCCGTGTATTTACTTTTTACACGTTGATTAAAAATATTATTATTTAATGTATAGTTGGTAGTTGTATTAGTGATTGTGTGAGCCACATATTTTAATTGTATTAGTGGATGTATGTGGGTTTCATGTATGTAAAAAGATAAATGGGGCCCTTAGGGACGGACGTCCAAAATGAAAAAAATGGACTATTTGGAGCGAATGGAGGGAGTATTAAATTAATGTGTAGTTGATTGTATTACTCCTTCAGTCCGCCCAGAAGGTGGACATTTGTTTTTTACAAGTGAATTAATGAATATTATATTTAATGTTTAGTTGATAGTTGTATTAGTGGGGTGTATGAGTCTCATATATTAGTTATATTAGTAATGTGTGTGGATATCATGTGTTTAAAAAGAAAAATGTACTCCAATATCCCTTTAAACACATGAGACCCACACACATTACTAATATAACTAATATAACCCGATTTATATTTTATTATGTAAACCCTGATTTTTCTCATACTAAACCCTCTCCCTTCCAATTCTATTATATCCTATGTATTGCCAGAGATTTAAATTAAAGTGAAAAAAAAGTTTTACAAGAGTTTATGACGTAAATCTAATTTACAAGATAGTAACTCAAATGAAAATGAATTCTATCTTGGAATGAACCATTTTTAAGTAGAGGGAGTAAATACTTTTTTTTGTGCACCAGGGCATAGCTCAAGTGGTAGAGGGAGGGTGAAAAGGTCTTCCAATTGAGCTTGGTTGTTGCAGGGTAGGGGTTCGAATCCTGCCTTTGACATGTATTTGGCCCCTTGCAAGCACAAGTTTAACAGTGAATCCCAAGTTTAACCATGAATCCTCCCTATAAGCTACTTGAGGCACATCCTGTGATTTACCTCCTCTATCAATTCTCAGGGCCCCAGTGAATCCCAAGTTTAACCATGAATCCTCCCTATAAGCTACTTGAGGCACATCCTGTGATTTACCTCCTCTATCAATTCTCAGGGCTGGGGCGGTGGACACCCATAATAGTGGGATGCACCATTTTTTGTAAATACTTTTTGCGTAATGTATTGAAGTGGGGTTCTTCTGTCAAGATTGAGAATATAAATGTAGAAGCAGCCTTTTAGTTAGTCATTTTAACCAGTTATAAAGCATATCCCTATATGTGTACCCTAGGGCCCACCGCCCCCTAGAATCTGCACTACCCCCTCTCCCCAGTCCCCTCTTCTGTTCATTCTTCAATTCTGAATGTGACTATTCATCTTATGCCAATGACACATTCTCTCTCTCACTTCATAAAAACATGACATCTTCTCTCTCCTCTTCTCAAATTTTGCTTCAAATTTTCATGACAAACCTCCATTAATGTCAACTCAATACTGCTGCACACTCCCATTATTGGACCTGCTTTCACAACACGTCAAATTCCCACTATACCATCACCACCTTGCTGCATTTTCGGACTCCCTTCTATTACATGAAGGGTAAAACTGTACTTCCCTTCTCACCAAGTTTTTCAAGGTTCAGTTCAACTATTTCATTTTCACCCCCTAATTTCATTTACTCCCCCAAAGTCATCTCGAAATACCCTTCAAGTTTATCGTTCTACATTATTTAAAAAAATGTATTTTTTCTTTATTAATTTTGTTAATTTTAGAAAATATGGAATAGTATTTTTAGGTCATAAAGTAATGATATAATATGTATCAGGTTGGAGTGACAAATATGATAATAGTATTTTAGTAACTTTTGAAGTTATAGTTAGAGCAAATGGGATCACCTATTCTACAATGGTATTTCATCACCTATTCCAATAATTAAATGATTGTCATGTGTCATAGTTAGAGTGTAAAGGATATTAAGGAATGCACAAATGTAGAAAATGTAAAGTGTTTTTAGAATAGGGATAGTATTATATAATCTCTCAATCCACTACTACAACTATCTATTTTATACTCAAATTATTATTTTTCTTAATTCACGTGAAAAAATTAAATAAATACATGGATGGATAATTGCTGTACTAATCCTTATCACACTTATTTTTAATTTTAATCTCTATTTTTGTCTTTGAAATCAAAGTGCTATTCTGATTTGATGGAAGTTGCCTACATATGTCCACATGAAGATTCTTGAGCTTACTAGGATGATGTTAATCAGCATGATGTCTATAGATGCATGCATGGGGGAGTTTAACACATGGAGTATGTTTATTGGAGTCTTGGATATGATCATCACGTGTTGCATGTGTGCTGGAAGTAAGTGGAAGCAGTTTAAACAAGCCAAACAACTCAACTGTCAAAACTGCCAATTTGAAGCAGTGGTGAGCAGCCGACTTTGGAACAGTTTTTGAGCGGTTTGTCAAGCTACCTGGAACTGGCTAGATGGCTGCTTCTTGACTACTAAGTGAGGACTATCTAGTGTTGGTTTAACCAAATCAATAGGTTGAAGGGGTAGTTAGATATTGCTAAAAGTTGCTTGATCAACATAGTTTTTCACATTTGAGAGTTGACAGTTTTCAGCTGCGTTTTCATTCTTGTTGCATCAGATTGAGGTCAATCTGTTCTTGGTTGTAAGCATTGAATGATAATAAAATTTCTTCTCCCCAAAGTGGATGTAGGTTATTCATAACCGAACCACTATACATCTTTGTGCAAGCTTTACATTTAATTTGAAGTTCTATCATTTTATGTGTATGCATTCTTGAGTGTTTATGAGATTCTTGTGTGTTTATCACGTCAATTGGCGCCGTCTGTGGGAAACTGAACACACAGCAAGCATTCAAGATGAATACCACAAGATTTGATGTTGAAAAACTCTCAGAAAAGTAAGATTTCAACATATGGAAGCTAAAGATAAAGGCAGTTCTTATGCAGCAAGGTTTGATGGATGCTCTGAAACTTCCTTCACCATTGAAGATTGAAATCCTCAGAGATCCTCATGCTGCAACAGGTGGTGTAAGAGCTCCAGTAGATGATCAGGTACTTCAAAAAGCCTATTCTACAATAATCCTATGTCTAAGTGATAAAATACTCAGAGAAGTATCAAATAAGACAACAGCTGTTAGGGTATGGAATAAATTGGAAGCTCTGTTTATGGTTAAATCATCTGCAAATAAGATGCATTTGAGGCAAATTCTTCATGCCTTCAAGATGACTGATGAAAGGTCTTTGATGGATCAAGATGATGAGTTCTGCAAGATCACAGATGATCTTGAAAGTGTTGATTTCAAGCTCACCAGTGAAGATAAGGCCATCATGTTGTTGTCTGCATTGCCAAGATCACAGAGATACTTCAAAGATGCTCTTCTCTATGGAGGGAAGGATGTTGTGTTGCTTGAAGATGTACTGAAAGTACTTAGATCAAAAGATCTAGAGGAGAGGACTGACAGCAAAGAAAAGTCAGGAGCAGAAGGACTCTTTGCCAAGAAAGGAAATCAAAACAAGAAATGGAACAAGAGAGGAAATTCTAATCAAAAGAAGGGTGCAACAGGACAGTCAACTGGAAAGAAGTGTTACCATTGCCATGAACCAGATCACTTCAAGAAACAATGTGCAAAATAGAAGACAACTGCTGGAAATCAGAATAACCAAGTAAATCAGGTTGGTAAATTGCAAAACAATGCTGGTATGGAAGGTATTGAAGCTCTGGCCATCACATCATCAGATGTGTCTGTTGAGTGGGTATTCGATTCAGGGTGTACATAGCATATGACACCTATGAAGCATTGATTTGAAGAATTGAAGCATTAGCAAGAAGGATCAGTGTTGTTAGGTAATGATCAATCTTGTGAGATAAAGGGAGTGAGATCCATCAGATTGCTCATGTTTAATGGAGTTCAGAGGCTTCTTAGGAATGTAAGGTATGTTCCTGGATTAAAAAAGAAACCTAATCTCCCTTGGGATGCTTGATTCACAAGGATGTGATTCAAATCTGAAAAGGGAAATTCTCACAGTGACTAAGGATGATATGGTAGTCATGAAGGGAACTAGGTGATCTGATTTATACTTCTTAGATGGAAGTGTTGTTGTTGGACAGATATACAACACTGATCAGCAGGATGATACCAAGCTATGACATGGCAGGTTGGGTCATGTTAGTGAAAAAGGAATGCAAGAATTGGCTATACAACAGCTGATCAAGTTCAGTGTAGATGATCAGATCAGACAGTGTGAGCATTGCATTCTTGGTAAGTCCAAGAGACTTAAGTTTGGTGAATCAAAACATACAACCAAAGCAAGGATGGATTATGTTCATTCAGACCTCTGGGGACCTTCAAAAATAATAACCAGATGTGGAGGAAGATACATAATGACCATAATTGATGACTACTCAAGGAAACTATGGGTTTATGTTCTGAAAACTAAGGATGAAGCTTTATCTACATTCAAGATTTGGCTGACAGAAACTGAGAATAACACTGGAAGTAGTTTGAAGTACTTGAGGACAGACAATGGATTGGAATTTGTGTCTGAAGAGTTCAATTCATACTGCAAGGAAAAGAGGATTAAGAGACACAAAACTGTCTCTGGAACTCCGCAACAAAATGGCATTGCAGAGAGGATGAATCAGACACTTTTGCAAAGAATCAGATGTATGCTGAGCAGTACAGGTTTAAGCAAGATATTTTGGGGAGAATTAGCTGCAAGTGCAGCTTACTTGATCAACTTATATCCTGTTACAGCTCTAAATTTTAAAACTCCAGAAGAAGTCTGGTCAGGTAAGGTTCCAAGCTACTCACATCTTAGAGTTATAGGTTGTCAAGCCTATCCCCATGTGAAACAGGATAAATTAGAACCTAGAGCACTTAAATGTGTTATGATTGGTTATCCTAAAGGTGTAAAGGGGTATAAATTGTGGTGTTATGATGAGAACAGGCTCTTGGTTAGTAGAGATGTTGTTTTTATTGAAGATAAGATGTCATTGATCAAGGATGACCAGAGAAGAGAGTATGAGCTTGAGGTGGAGCCTCAAAACTTGAACAGATCAGGTGACAGTGAAGAGAGCTCCACTGACAGAGGTACAGATGAAGTATCAAGGCTTAAAGAACAATCTAATACTTATCAACTTGCAAGAGACAGACAGAAAAGGACCATAGTGCCACCTGCAAGGTATGTACAGGCTGATATAGTGTCATTTGCACTATATACAGCTATTGAAGTTGAAGCTTATGAACCTAGAAACTATACTGAAGCATTGGGAAGTCAAGACAGTAATAAGTGGCTCATAGCCATGGAAGAAGAATTGTTGTCCCTGAATAAGAATGGAACATGGAGAATTGTTGACAAGCCAAAGTTTCAGAAGCTAGTTGGATGTAAGTGGATTTTCAAGAGAAAACCAGCACCTGCAGCTGAAGGTGGAGTCAGATATAAGGCTAGACTAGTAGCTAGGGGTTTTTCACAAAAGGAATGAGTGGATTACAATGAGATCTTCTCACCTGTGGTTAAACATTGTTCAATCAGAGTATTACTAGCACTAGTGACTCAATATGATCTTGAGCTTCATCATATGGATGTAACTACTGCATTTCTGCATGGGAAATTGGAAGAAAGTATCTACATGAAGATACCAGAGGGTGTTACAGTTGAGAGGGCTGATACAAAGACCTGTTTACTACTCAAGTCCCTGTATGGACTCAAACAAAGTCCAAGACAGTGGTACTTGAGATTTGATGAATAAATAGTTGCAAATGGATTTCAGAGAAGTCTCTATGACAGCTGTGTATACATCAAGGAGGAGAACAATTGTTATACATATTTGCTGCTCTATGTCGATGATATCTTGATTGCTTGCAAGAGCATTCAAGACATTGATGCAATGAAGGGAGTACTCAAATTAGAGTTTGAGATGAAGGATCTTGGTGAAGCTAAGATGATACTAGGTATGGAAATAAGTAGAGACAGATCAGCTGATACACTTGTGTTGAAACAACAATCTTATCTTGTTAAAGTACTTAAAAGGTACAATATGGATCAATGCAATGTTGTTACAACACCTGTCAAGCAAGGGCTGAGTCTGTTACTACTTAATGGAGCTAAATCAGATAGAGAATTAGCTGAAATGAGCAGGATTCCTTATGCAAGTTCAGTGGACAGTCTTATGTATACTATGGTTTGTAGTAAGCCTGATCTTGCTTATGTAATGAGCTTGATCAGTAGATTTTTAAGTTGTCCAAGGAAGCAGCATTGGGAAGTAGTCAAATGGGCATTGAAATATGTCAAAGGGACTGAGAAAACTGGATTGAAGTTTCAGAAAGGGGAAGTAAAATCAGTGCTGTCATTGGATATGTTGATGCTGATTTTGCAGCAAATTTGGATTCCAGGAAGTCTCTTACAGGTTATATGTTCAATACGTATGGTACATTATTGAGCTGGAAGGCAAGCCATCAGTCTATAGTGGCATTATCAACTACAGAAGCTGAATTCATTGCCTTAACAGAAGCAATTAAAGAAGGAGTATGACTTGTTGGTTTGCTGAAAGAATTTGGGAAATATCAGGATATTGTAGTAGTGTATTGTGACAATCAAAGTGCAATACACTTAGCTAAGCATCAGGGATATCATGAAAGGACCAAACATATTGATGTTAAGATATACTTTGTAAGAGATATGGTGGAAAGTGGATTTGTTGAAGTAAGGAAGATTGATACAGCTGTGAATCCAGCTGATGGTCTTACTAAAGCATTGCTAGCAGCAAAATTTGAGCTGTGCAAGACTTTAGTTGGCATGTATGAAGACATAGAGGTTACTGCTCCTTAAAAACAGCTAAGTGGGGAGAAGGGACCATTTTAAGCATGCATACATCTAAGGTGGAGATTGATATCTATAGATACATGCATGGGGGAGTTTAACACGTGGAGTATGTTCATTGGAGTCTTGGATATGTTCATCACGTATTGCATGTGTGCTGGAAGCAAGTGGAAGCAGTTTAAACAAGCCAAACAACTCAACTGTCAAAACTGCCAATTTGGAGCAGTGGTGAGCAGCCGACTTTGGAACAGTTTTTGAGTGGTTTGTCGAGCTACCTGGAACTGGTTAGATAGCTGCATCTTGACTACTAAGTGAGGGCTATCTAGTGTAGTTTAACCAGATCAATAGGTTGAAGGGGTAGCTAGATATAAGGGCTCAAAGTTGCTTGATCAACACAATTTTTCACATTTGAGAGTTAACAGTTTTCAGCTGCGTTTTCATTCTTGTTGCATCAGATTGAGATCAATCTGTTCTTGGTTATAAGCATTGAGTGATAATAAAGTTTCTTCTCCCCAAAGTGGATATATGTTATTCATAACCGAACCACTATACATCTTTGTGCAAGCTTTACATTTCATTTGAAGTTCTATCATTTTATGTGTATGAATTCTTGAGTGTGTGTGAGATTCTTGTGTGTTTATCACGTCACAGCAAATATGATAATTAATGGTTTGAAAATGTCAATTTCTTAACTGTTATAATCTTATTTTATTAGGAAACAGATGATGAGGCGGCAGTGGTCACTTCTCACCAGAACTCCCAACCTATCATGATGTGTGCTACTAATCAAGAAAATTATGCTAAATATCATATCAAAATTGACCCCCCACTTTCCAAATTAAGTAGCTAAAGATGAAAGAGTCAATACATTTTACTCCTAAAGAAGATTAATAAAACAGGAACTCATGCTGCTGTACAAAACAACACTTAAAACAACTAGTTTAAACTGTTAAGAACATGAAGACATAGTATTGAACTAAGCCTGTAATGGTAAGCATCAAGGTGTAGTTAACTTTGTCTGAATATCAGCAGTAAAACATTAGCTTCCTAATATTCTCACTAAGTTTAGGTAAAGGCATTGTCTTCGGAGGCGAAGGGCGAGAGACGGTTGAAGTCGTCGTGTAGGCGTTTTAATCGGATCTTTCGAGGTACAATCTTCCTCTGTAGGCAGCCAGATGAGCATAGTAAGCAGGTGGCACCAAGGAAATAGGCTTGGTGCATCTCACAAATGTGTAGCAAAGATTGTACACCAACTTTTGGACCTCATCAGATGTGAAATTGTTTTCATCCCACAAATCATGGTAATGGATTGGTCTACTGGTTCCTTTTACACCCCAGTAGCTACATAGATAGAAGTCGAACTCTCTTGGATGAGTGATCACTGTGTCTACAACAGTTCCTGGTGGTACATTCTCATCCAAGAATTTGTTATCTGGAAATGGTGGATCAGTTTCAGACAGGAACAGCCTTGTATGGTGCCTCTTCTGCACTACCATGAAAGTAATGGGAGGACTGTATCCAGGAAACTTTGAACAGCCATGGCGAATCGCCTCGAGTTCCTCTTGTAGAACTTTGTTAAACTGTGTTTCACTAACTCCATCTCTGAAAAATATGATCCTTCTTGGAAGTTCAGAGAGCTCCTCATAGAAGTCATCCAATATCTCCCCTACCATTGCACTGAGATATTGGATGATTTCATGTCTGTGTGTCTGAGACCTCATTCATGAGACGTATTTGTTCGCAGATGGCCAGTTTACGCTACCAACAACTGCAGCAACGGAGGGACTATAATCATCCAACGGATGAGGATGAGTAACATCAGCTCCCATGAAGATCACTGGCTCATCTTGTCTGAAGAGCCTTGGCATCTGAGAAGGTAGAGAGTTGTACAGGGCGACGGTGCTGCCTCCGACTTTGGCGTTGATCTTGAGAGCTATGTTTGCTAAGAACTGTGAGCTCAGCTTGCCAAGATTGGAATACAAACAGCACTGGCTTAAGACCCCAATACTCGTCTCTGCAATCCGTTTCAAGTCAGCGTAGCCTTTGTGTTTCTTCTCCATGACACAAATGAGAAGTTGGAGATTGTTGAAAGCAGCCTGATTAATCTTCTTCAGTTTCGATTCCAAAAGCTTAGCGATTCCAAGAACATGCATCGGCTCATAGAGTGGACTAATCACAGTGTTCTTGTTGAGAAAAATGCCCAACTGCTCACATCTTTGAGACAACTGATTCATGAATTTTGGAATGATTGATTTCTGATCAGTGGATCCACCAAAGCTAATTACAGCCCATCTCTCGACGCGAGTACCCTCAAAGACATGGCTCCCAAGAAGGTTCCATTGGCGATCATAACGAGAAGGAGTGAGGTTTCTCACGACCACCATGGCCTAGCTTCAGCTTGGGAGGCTGAAGAAGTCGCCCTTTCAACCGCGTCATTTCTCGGGTAACTTGGAGCTTAAATTCTTTAGCTTGATCCCCATTGTTAAGAGCAGAAAAAACTGATCAACATGACAACATGGGAACAAAAACTCAGTAAAATGGAAGATAATATCATCCATCAGCTATACTTATACTACCTAGTTGGCCCTGCAGCTCCTTCCATAACTCTATCGATTATTGCCTTACGTTCAGCCGGCAGTTGACATCCTATTTTGAGCAGTTTAGCAGTTTGATCATCTGAGAGCTTTCCAAGAAACTTCTGCCCTTCACAGATCACACAAAGCTCCATAGGAAGGTAGCATGGTTTCCTCCTACTAATCTGCAAACATGGCAAGTTTCTGTACTGTATGTCATGCTCATAATGATCCTTAAAATAGTCGACAAGTCTTAAACTGTTTCCATCTCTATCAGGAAACCATAGATTCTCAGTAAATTCCTCAGTTAAGCTGTAAACTCTATATCTCTGCACATTTTCTCTGTGGCAAACAAAGATCCTCATGTTCTTAAGTGCCTTCTCCACTTCCTTACTCTCTTCGCTCGTCAAACTCCTCGTCTTTCTCCGACTAACATCATGCATAAAATCCAACCGTTTCTGCAAATAAGGGATCACTCCAATACTTTCATGAAAAGCTGTCACTGAAAAATCTACATTCAGAGCAAGACCTTGTTGTGTTGGCCTTAAACTCTGAAAGAAGCCTCTGTATGCTACCGCCCCTCCCCCGAGTTCTTTCGCTCCTCTCATCGAGCTCGAGTAAAACGAACTTCCCGATGCTATACACTTCTCCATTGGCCTCTCCCTCAATACAACATCCAAGGCATGGATATACTCCTGAGGAAGTGGAGGAGCACAATCCTCACCTATATCCAAATAGCTTCTTGCAACTTTTCCATCAAACTTGGATACAAGCTTGATGTTTACGCAAAAGATCTTATGCTGCTGCTCCGTTTATGGCGAAAACGGAGCAGCTTTGGCAATAGATAAGGGTACGCTAATGTAGAATTCAAGCCTATCATTTTGGAACTCAAGGGGACTGTATATGGTCCTCCTTCCATCATAAACTGGGAGAGCACCCGAAAGAAGTTTCCAGTGCTCTTCCACTAGTTTCTGTTTGATCTTTCGAGCAACATCCTTGGACGGATTAGGAGTTATCTCAACATCGTAATGGAAGACTCTCTGTGAAGGGTCGAACTGTACTAAGAAATGATTAGCAAGTAGGTTGATTACTCTCCCTTCCACCCCACCACAGTCTGGTCTTCTTGCAACTGCATATGATGCTGGTTTACCATCAACAGTTTTTCCTACACTTGTCCTTATTACAGGGATGGCAACTTCTGTTTTCGATTGGTTTTCGACCTGTTTATTTGATCCAATTAGTACAACCTCAGCAGAAGGCACCATCCAAGATGAATGAATATCAAGAACAACATGAAAACAAGCTTGCTAAGAAGCTTAAATACCAGAAAATTGAATTGATAAGATATATGCTACCCCAAAAACTCCCCCCAAAAAAGAAATTTTGCAGAACTTGTAAGAAAAACCAGAGATTTGAGAACTCAAATCAAGATGTTGGCTTTGAGAATGAATTTCAAGAATATCAAATAGTTAGACCAAGAACAACTTCCAACATTCACTTCCACTCCCTCTTAACAAACACAACATAAGCAAACATAATGAAAAGAAAGACCAAGACAAACAGAAGGGTTTCCAACATGGTACCTTGAAGCTGGTAATCTGAGGAGGTTGCCAGAGGGGGGTGGTTTTGGGGTTTCAGAAGGTGGGGTTTGGATCCAAAAGAGTGGCTTTGAGTGAAAGGTGAAGTTAGAGTGAGTTGCAGAGGTATGGTTGTAGGAAGAGGAAGCAAAGCAGGGAAGGTCTGGTATTGATTTTGGTAACCACAATGAAGCCTGTAGGAATTGTGCAACAACTGATGGTGATACTCATAGCCATAAGCTGTTTCACTCCCTCTAAAACTCCTCCCTTTTGGACTGCATTCCCTGCTTGTTTTATTACAACCTTCTTCCTCCATTACTCTTTTCAGAGATGAAGCTGAGAGAATCAGCAAAAGGAACTATGCTCATGAAACAGAAATACCAATTTATAAAAGCAGAAGAAATTAATAGTTCAGTTAATGCCCCTGCTAGAGAGAGAGAAAGAGAGTGTGTCTCTTTTGCTCTTCAACTTTTTATCACTCTGTTCTGGTCTGAAAGGAGGTTTTATGTCATTAGCAGGTGGGGATGGATACAGACAACTCCACACTTCACTGTTTAATCTTTTTTTAATTTAATTATTATACTACTAATTTGTGTTATGAAAGTATTATCCATTCTAACAATCTTTGACACAAAAATTGGTCACAACTGATCCAAAGAGGAGAAGCAGTGGTGGGCCTTGGAAATTTTGATGAAGAAGTGAAGAAGATATTCTATTGAAAGCTAAGAATTCATTGGGTTGATCAAATTCAAACATATTTATTTATGTTGCTTTTGACTTAAACATAGTAAAGGGAGATGATATTAATATAATTAATTTTGGCTTTTTGTGTTTTGTCTTTTGATTAGTGTTGGTCGGAAGTCAAATGCAGGATTTGTTGTCTGTTGAGCTCTTAACAATTGATTAATGACTTGTTATAATAATAATCTTGATTTTGATTGATTGGTGCTTAATTATACTCATCCATTCACGTAAACTACCAAACCTAACCTTCTAACAGGTGTTCTTACCATCATCATTATATTCCATGAACATCGTTAAAATCGTCACCCTCGTCATCATTTTCGTCTTTATTACAATTTTTACTATGTACTCTGCTTTTTTTGGTTTTTATATTTTTAATGATTAATGCGTTTAAATTACCTTTTTCCCAGTATTTTTTCATTTATAGTGAGACAATAATACTATCTTTAATCTGACAAATATAAATTCAGGTCACATGAGACAGTATTACTCTTATAAAGTCTGCACATGATTAATCATAGTTTAAAATTTAATTAGCGCTCTTCCACAGTATTTTTGTGCATGTAATTTTTTTTTTAAATCGTAATAAAAAAAATGACTTTAGTCTTGGTTATTCTAGCGAATACCTTTGTCAACGGATTAATCATGTGTAGTTTTTTAGATGACAAAATAATATAGGCATCATCAAAATTGAAAGTTAATTAATGAAGTCAAATATGGGAAAAAGTATTTGATATCATCCACTCTTTCCAAAGTAAAGTGATCGAGATTGATAAAGTTAAATTATTTTTTTCCTTATAATTAAATAAAATTTAGATTTTTGTTATAAAAAAATAAGTGGTTTAATTTTGTTCTATAAGTAACGAATTGTTTCAATTTTTATTTATTTTTGCAAGAAAATGCAAATTTGGAATCCACCATGTCATGTTTCAATTCTGATTGGTCAATCAGACATGGCAATTTTGACTATTTTTAGCCAATGAATCCGCCACATCATATTCCACCTATTTATTTTATTTTATTTTTTTCATATTCCACCGTCTGCTGTTGCTGCTTGTCACCTCCGCAGCCCGTCAACCACATCGACTCCGCCATACGAGGCCACCACTACAGCTGAACCCGGCATTGTCGGAAAAGCAACACCAATCACTGCCGGAGCCGCCGAAGGCCGCTGCTGAATCGCGCAAACCCGTCACATGAAATTGGAGTTTCTCAAGAAAAATAAACTGGGAGACTAAGACTATTTCTGTAGGAAATCTAATTTTTCCAAATTTGGTGCCCAGGTCAGCAACAAACTCATAAATGAATTTCTCTAGAAGTTAAAATCTTATCAAACTACTGAGGTGAAATGAAAATTCTAAAAAAAAATTGATACGCCTATCAAACACCACCTTTGCTCTGCTGCTGCTGAAAAAAAAAACGCCATCGCCGCGTGCTGCTACTCGGATCCGACGCCGCTTCCCGGAATGAACGCCAGCAATCACCACCAATGGCTGATGTTTGTTGGCGTTTCCCATCGCAAAGTGTCGCGCCAGATCTGCCGCTGCAGGAAATCATCGCCGCGGGTCGCCCAACGTTCAGTGGACCATCGTCGCCGGTGATAGTCAAGTGTCAGCGCCGTTCGCTGGGTCTGCCGCAGTACTCCAGCTTCGCCAGGTCGCTATCAGATGGAGTTCAACTTCCAGAAGCCATCGTGCGCCCGTCGCTGTATGCCGCCGTCAGATACATTACCGCCAAAACCGTGAACTCTAAAGCTGCTGCCCACATCGTTGCTTCCCATAGATAGAGTCGCGAACCCACTCGTCAACACCGTTGGAGACGCAAACGCCATCGCCTGAACTCGTGATGCATTCCAATCGCTGGAAATAGCCGCAATTTTTATTTTATTTTATTTTATTTTTCTAATTTAATTAAGTATTTTGTTGATTTGGAAATAAAAAAATAATAATAAATAGTGAGAATATGACGTGGTAGATTTATTGGCTAAGAAAAGTTAAAATTGCCACGTCAGATTGACCAACCGAAATTGAAGCATGACATGGCGGATTCGGGAGAAATTTGTAATTTCCGGCAAAAATGGGCAAAAATTGAAACAATTCGTTAGTTATAGGGTAAAATTGAACCACTTATTTTTTCTAAGGCAAAAATCGAAGTTTTACAGCAAAAAATAAATTTAAGTCAGATTGATACTGCAATCCAATGTCATCATATCTTTGAATATGATGACTAGAAAGGTTTTAAATTAAATCAAATAATTCCATGGATGTACAACCTCTCTATTAACTTCACTCAAAGAGTAATATAAACAGAAAATTAAGTGAATTTAAGGGAGAGGATCCTAGTTCATAACCGCCAAAAAATATCCCTAGAAGTGCTTAAAAATTTTACATTTTCCGTCAAACATTAAATTTTATTATTAAAAAAAGAAATATAATATCAATTTTAATCTTAAAAATATTTTTTAATTATAAATTTAATACTCACACCTACCACACATAATATAATTAATAATTTATTTATTACATAAAAGAATTATATTAATTTCTCAAAATTAACAAAATGATCAAATAACAACTATTCTTAAACTTTATATATGTAGTTACATTTTACAGTAACGGTGCAATTTGATGTGAGAAGAAGAAGTACTAAATTCAGTGATTTGAAAACAGGACCGAAGAGCTAATCGATGACCCTAACGGTTTAAGGTCGTGTCGGGCGGTTCAATCGGAAAAACAAAAATTACATATTTTTTAAATTTAATAATACATTATTATTTTACATATAATTTATTATTAATATACTTAGTATAATGAAAAATGAATGGGAAGAGTAAAGTTAAATTTGAAAATAAAATAATTTTTGAATTTTAATTTATATTAATATCTTATTTAATACAAATTTACTTTGAAATTGAATGTAAATTAATTAAGAATATTAGAATTGGAATAAAAATGAAATAAAAATTGTTAGTTCTTTTTATTTGTTGACTCTAATTTTAATTAATATTCATTCAAAAAGAAAAAAATTATAATTATTTGGATACAATTAAGTAAATAAATTTATTTATTTAAAAATTAAATATTATTGAGTGACAAGTTACATATAGTTAAATATAGGAGTATATGTTTATAGGAAGAGATAAGATCTCACATTGATTAATTATAAGAGAGAAAGATGTTTTGAATATATATATATATATATAAAGACATTTTAAAAGAAGGGGGTATTGTGACTCAATATATAATGATCATTACTTCCTTTTCTTTGCATCCATCATATCATGAGACGTTGGCTCAAAATTTAGTTGACGACTCGAATCTCAAATATGAAAAAAATTCAAAAAAAAATCACGGTTTCCAGTTTGACCGGTTTAGCCGATTATTTTGATTTGAACCGGTTCAATCCAATTTTTTTTTTGGACTTAGAATCCGATTTTTATGGTGCATTCAGACAGGTTGAACTCGCCGGTCCGATTCGATTTTTTGACTAAATTATTACTAATTGTTTTAAGTTTGATTAGTACTATTTTATGCAAGTTAAATACTATCGATGAATAATTATTTAGGTTAGATTATATTTCTTATATTAAATTTTTTGTTAATTATTTAGGTTAGATTATATTTTCTTATATTAAATTTTTTGTTAGCTCAAATAGTAACAAGTTAAAGAAAATTGTAAATACAAATATAAAAAAATATAAAAAGTTCAATAAATTTTGAATTATTTTCCCATTAAATTGAATTCGATAAATTATAAATAAATCTTGAAGCTCAATTAATATGTTAGGCTCATTAGTGGATTTTCTTGATTATAATCTTCCACTTAAGTAACTAAGGTAATTAATCCATGTGTCCTACTTCTATGCTTCCAGCCACCCTTTTGCCTTAACTTTTGTCAACATTTAAAGGGGAAGCAATTCTTACATGGGTCCTCTTTTTAGTTCTTTCAAGGAATAAAATATTGGTTGGAATTTGGTTATGGGACATTATCATTGTCTTGCATTTTCAAATTAATTTATTTTTAAGTTTTATTACATCTTTAGTTTATGATCATCTCTAATAATTTTAGTTTCATCGAAAATATAATATGTAGTAGTACTTTAATTTAAAATTAAGGCATTTTATTTGAAATTTTGTTATAAAAGAAAGAAGGGAGATCACCACTAGGTACATTAAAAAATTCTTAAGTACTATGAAATACAAACATACAAAAATATTACTACTAACTATAAAAGTATATAGTGATATTCCAATATTACCCTTGTGGTAGGGTCCCAGATACTGGGTCCGTGGAGATAACAATTGGGCCACCGACGAGGAAGCCCAGGAAGCATAAACTCGGTCAAGCCCAATTGAAGGGGGTCCTAATCCTTGAGGAGTTGCGGCGCCTTGAAAACCACCCTCCTGACTAGGACGACTCACCCATTACATCCACTTGGCCACTTGCCCCCATCAAGCTACGAGACTATGCAGATATCCCCTAAAATTCGGAATTAAGGAATATCCTAAAAAGAATTAGAAGAATAGCCACATGGCGCTATGGTATTTAATGCTCGCACTGTACGCATTTATTGTGATGTGACCTAGCGATATATCCGGATACGGATGACGTCAGGTTATACAACATATATATGGGGACACCCCGAAATGAATAAACAACATTCACCTCCAATAGGCACAAGATCGCCATGAGGGAACTCTTGATTATCATCCATAATAATCCTAATATTATGTTAGATCAGTATGAATAATCCCTCAATTATCCCTAAACAGCCACATCAATTTATAACCAAGGGCGGATTGATTCTACTGTCTAAAACTCTTATAATGTGCTACACATAAATGTTTGTGTGCAACAAAAATATGTGCAGTAAAAAAAGTGTGTGCAGCAAAAAAGTGTGGTGGTCCGGCAATTTTCCGGTGGCCGGCCGATGGTGCGGCGGTGGTTCTGCGCTGGGTGAGTGTTTAGGGTTTGTGGTTTAAAAATGTATGAGTTTAGGGTTATATTTGATATTTTACTTTAATATTTTGTATGTGAAAGTAATTTTTTTAAATCAATGTATCTCACCGTAATTATAGATACAAAGTGTGTACCTACAAATAATTTTTCCAAGAAAAAATAATCCGCCCCCCCCCCCCCCCCCCCCACCACCCAATTGATAATGCTTGATATATAAGTTGCCATTTGAATACCTAATTTCTCACAAATTGTTGGTGGTCTGGGCTCATGTTTCATGCAAAATTATGATGAAGAGATATGGGCTCATTTTCATAATTAGAAGAGAAATGGGCTCATAATTCATAATTAATGCAGAATTATTAATTGTAATAAAGTGATCATTGAAGTTTAAGATAAAGTGAAGTTTAAAATTAATAAATTCTTATAAGAGGAACAATCACTTTATGCTCCACCAATCAATTATGCTTAGTGTCCATAATAGCCAAGTTCAATTGCCTTAACTACTTAATTCACTCCCAATTATTTGTAAGTTATAGTCTGGAGAAAAAAAAAATAATTGGACCAATTCATTAACCCTTCAATCTCAAATAAAAATTGAATACTTCAAAAGTAGAAGATCCTTTATTTATTTATTTATTTTATTTTTATTATTATTATTATTATTATTATTATTATTATTATTATTATTATTGAATAAAAAAATGCTCTTACAGGGAACCGATGCAGAAGCATGACATTATGGGGAATGGAGATCACTATAATGCACATATTCATATATCCCAATATCTGACATGATAATTTACAATTTTATTTTTTATTTAATAATAATAATAATAATGATAATTAAAGAGAATAAAACAAATATAGTCCTTCCACCTTGTCACTTTCCGTATTGTGATTGTACATCTCTCTCTCATTGATCTAAACCATTTAAAGGAAAAGTTGCCCCAGGACATAGCTCAAGTGGTAGAGGGGAGAGTGGAAAGACCTTTCAACTGAGTTTGATTACCCCCAGGGTGGGGGTTCAAATCCTACTTTGGTATGAATTTGGCCCCTTGCAAGCAGCTTGGGGCCCTAATGGTGGATACACCATTTAAAGGAAAAGTAGGTTAAACACCTTTTAATTCAGTTAAAAAATTAATAAAGTAAATTTAGCCACATGGGCTTTTGAATCTCTAATGAAGGCCCAAAACTTTAATGGGCTCGATCCCTACAAGCCCAAGCCCAACGCTCTATCTTTATCCAGTCCATTATAATTAGTCACTTCCGTTATTGTTGAACAACACATGTGTTCGAGTTTTAAAAAAAATCTAACAAAATAGAATGTGACAACAATGATCAACACTCGTGTGTAGCAGAAGGGTTAAAATGAAGTTTATTATTTATTTTTCATCAAAATAAAATAAATAGAAAAAAAAAAGATATCGTGACAAATTTGTTTCTTCCACGACAATTTGTCTACGACTTCTTCTATCATTTTTGTTTTTCCTTTTTTTGTAAATATAAAATTGAAACAAAATTACGAACAAAAATATAGCAAAGTCACAGACGCAAATGATATCGCCGCATTTTCTGATAAATATTTAAAATAACACAAATAAAAAAATAGATTAATTACAAAAACAGAAACTTCTGAAATATTTATTTTCTTTTTTACAAATTAAATTTGATGAGAGGAAACCCAAAATACTTTCGCATTACTAATTGGACTGGATTTTTATTTCAACGACCCGACCCGACCCGAAGTTAGGCCAACAAAATATCTGCAGAAACATGAATCTCGTTTTCCTAATTTTCCTGTTCTCATTTTTCTTCCCTCCAACCTAAAACTTCACCATTCCCTCCAATTATAATCATACAGTCGAGTTGAATATAAGAAAGATAAATTAATCGAGATAGAGATTATGGATGCATCATCAGTCTCGCCATCAATTGTGCTGCCTCTCGGCCGCCGCCACCACCACCATCGCCGGCGGCTAACGGCTGTAACTTTTACATGTGAAAGCTTTTATAGTAGATTACGAATTTACGATGAATTTCATAGAAGAAATCAGAGTATGAGAGTTTGTGGTAAACTGAGGGGAGAAGACGAAGAGGAAGGGCAAAATCATCGGAGAGATGAGGAGTTGGAGAGAGCGCTGCGGATGGACGGTACGATTCCGGGAACCTCGGATGCGTTCGTGAAGCAAGTGTCTTCACGCGCATATGATATGCGTAGGCATCTCCAGCAGACTTTTGATAGCAGTAGTTACGATGGTAAGGTCGCTCATATAATTGATTTTTCTAGTATTTATTCTAAACTAGTTGTTTCCCCATTTGGATTATAGTGTTTAATATATTGTTTCTGTAATCAGCACTGATATGTGAATTTGTGATTTGTTATCAGCAACTATTGTGTTTTTCAAATTCTAAAAAATTAGAAATATGAAGATTGGTATAGTGCTTAATTGTAATTTGATCTAGCTTTTTAAAAAAATCCTATATCATATGGAGGATTTATGATCTGAAAATATATATGATAATACTATAATCTGTGCGGTCAACCTCTGACGAAGTTAGATATCCTAGAAACTTTATCCCTGATCACGAATTTTGTCATCGTTTATTTTTTCAGAAATGCAGTATATAGTATTTAATAATTTTGTATTGGCTGATTATGAATGCATTAAAATTTTATTACAGAAGTCATTCTCCACTCAATTGCTAATTTTTTATGCTTGTATGACATCAAACGTAAATCCAAAGTTTTAACTGGTGCCTAATTTGTGGATTAAAGTAACAACTCTGCAAACTGGTGATAACTATCAATCACACTGAATTTATTGCGTATTTTTCTTTATTGACAGTATGACACCGTTTTGATTCTTTATTATGTAATTACAATTGTATAGGCAACATTAAGTTTTTCTTTGAATATTACATGCAGTATTGGAGGCAAATCCTTGGCGAGAGGCTTCAAAATCTGTTTTTGTGCTGACTCACCAGGAAAACCAACTATGTACTATGAAAACTCGTAGAAATCGCAGGTGATTTAACTTTCAGTTGACACATATTTACTTGGTGTATGTCTTTATCGAGTACTCCATTCCAGGTTCCTTCATGTCTTATTCTCCAATGCAGTGAGGTCGAGAGAGAGCTTGGACTTCTGTTTTCTAAAGGAGGAAAGAGGAGACATCAGTCAAAGCAGTCAGGAACCAGCACTAAATTTCAGATGCTTGTCGAGGACATCCGAGAGGGTGTGCTTGTAAGTTTTTATTTACGTATTTTATTTTATGTTATTACTTCCTCCGTCCCAAAATTTTTTGCACACTTCCTTTGTAATTTACAAAGGAAGTGTGCAAAAAATTCCGGGACGGAGGGAATATCTCGTTTCAATTCATGTTTCAATGTCAAGTAGTTTGTAATATCATATTTGAAATTTACATTTCGCATTCTAAGCTTCAATTGAAGTCTTTCTTTAGTATTGAGATACAGTTGTCCACAATAATTGCAAGAAAAAATTTCAGTGCTAGAATTCAAGTTTTCAAGTGGTTTTTTGTTTCCACACGTGGATATGACTTCTTCTGATTTTTTATAGCTGCTGTTTACTTGCGTTAATATAAATTTGCATATCCTTTGGTTTTCTTTGCCTTTTTTCAATGGGAATTGGCAGTCATATAGAGATATGTTCAAGAGTGAGGGTATAAAATGATCTATGGTGAAGCTAATCTGTCAATTATGTCGCTGCAGTTTGATTTAAACACTAGTTGTTTTAAAAATATTTGTAACAATGACAGTGTGAGATTGGTCTACTTTGGAACTTATACGAACCCACAGAAAAGAGAGATTTTCTTCGTTGGGGATTAACCAGGGAATGAAAATGATATACTTGTCTAGTTGCTTTATTTGATAGTATGATTCTTGCCTTAATTTTGATAAATGGAATTGTCGCCCCTTAAATTTAATTTTGTTTACGTCCAAGGTATTCGAAGATCAAAATGAAGCTGCAAGGTACTGCGGCTTGCTTCAAGGAGGAGGGCAAGGCTGTGAAGGCGTTGCAGAAATAGAAGCCTCATCAGTAAGCATCACAACTGCATTGCATGTTTAACAGACTCAGTAATGCAAGTTTCTCCGGTAATGACCGGACATTTTCTGCAGGTCTTTGATCTTTGTCGTAAAAATAGGGCTCTCGCAGTTTTGTTCCGTAGGGGCAGAACGCCGCCTCAACCTGACAGCCTTAAGCTTGATCTGGGTGCACGGAAACGCTCTCTTGAAGATCAAGATGATTTGATCTGAAGGCTTCAGATGATTTGGATACAAGTAATCTGTCAAATATTGGACACTTATAAAATTTAGTGTAAAGTGGAAGACTCCATTGGGCATGGACATATAATTTGTGACATAATTTTAGCTTAATTGACTACATTATACTATACTGTAAATAGTTCATAACTGTACTTTGTTGCCAATTATTGCGTGGTCATAACTCAATGTTTCTTTACATTTTCAAGAGAAAATTCCCATTTCATCTTTCTAGATATAATTTCCATTTCCTTACTTTGACTATATTTTTAATATTTCCTTTTGTCTTGTGTAGTTGTAGTCTGTGATAACTTATAGATAAATAAGAAATCTAATTATGGTCAACGTTGATTAATTAGTCATAAAGAACCATACAGCTTTATTATTATTATTAGACAAGTGCACCTAAAGATAGGGTGTACCCATATACAAATATAAACAAAAATATATATAATTAAGAGTAAAAATGTATACAATTTAATTGTTAATTTTTTTAATGAAAAATTGTACTATATAATATTTAATAAAATGTTATACATATGGATGTTAGTTTTTTTAATGATAACTTAATGCGAAAAAAATGTATACAATTATTATAAAACACGTATACAAAATAGAATAAAAAGACATACACATATGGGTGCACGAGTGCACCCAATATATACTCTTATTATTATTACTCTATGTCAATTTATGCATTATGTTATTTTGATTTTTTTCCATTTCAAGGTACATATTTTTATTTTTTGAAAGCATGTCCTCACATTAAAAAAAATGAAATTAATATTTGAAAATCATGTTTTTTTGTTTTAGATTTTTTATTTATTTTGAAAGTAATTAAGGCAATGTTCGTTTTCGAATTTTAAATCCAGGCTTTGGTTTTCAAAACCCACATCCAGATTTTAAAAATCTCCCCTATATATACCTACTACATCCTCTCTCTCCTCAATTAATACACTTTCTCTCTTTATCTTTTATCTTTTTAAATAAATTAATACATTGATTTAACATAAAGTTAAAACTCACCCTACTCAAAACCCAAAACAAACATAGAACACACTATTCATAAGTGTATTTTATAGCATTTGAGTTTTGGTATGCTAAATTAATAAATCAATGTGAGAGAGGTAAGTGTATTTTATAAAATCTGATTTATTACAATTGAAAATGAAAAAAGATTAGATTTTCAAAATCTGAATTTTAAGATTTATTATTAATTCTTATGATATACTTAATTATATTCAGATTTAAGTATAAACTATTGGAGTAGGATTTATTTAACCTAGATATTTTAAGTAGGAAAGAAGGTATAAATAAATTGACAGCCTACAGAACGGTTATTGACTGTGGATTCAGCAAAACATTTCCCAAGTCTTAGACATCGATCCTACTCCATCGAATGAGCGGAAGCGAGGGCAGCTCTGGGCATTCGGCCGCCGGAGATGCTCAGCCACCACCGTCTGCGACGAAGAAGAAAGAAAAGGCGCGTGTGAGCCGGACTTCTCTAATTCTATGGCACGCGCACCAGAACGATCCCGCTGCGGTGAGGAAGCTTCTCGAGGAGGACCGATCGCTGGTGCATGCTAGGGACTATGACGATAGGACTCCGCTTCATGTGGCGGCTATCCACGGCTTGATCGATGTCGCCAAGTGTCTTCTGGAGTACAAAGCAGATGTCAACGCTCTAGATCGCTGGAAAAATACAGTAAATTCTATCATCATACCCAAATTACACTCTTGTGTTGTTTGAAATTTTGAGCTATTTCCGATTTTAATTATACTCTATGCGTTGTTATGTCTAATTAACTGATGCAGTAGATATGGTGAGGCCTAGTCCATTGGTACTCATTTTGCGTGAATCTCGTAAACTATTACTGTTGTTGTGCGATCCCTTGTATTTCCATTTGAAATGCAGTTGTAATTTGAGGCTAATTTCTTATTTTGTACCATTTTTTAAGTGAAAGGGTGTAATTCATTGATAATGAAAATGAATGGCGAACCTTTGAACTATATACCAAAATACTGTATACGGACATTATTAGATTTCGAGCTTAACCGAAAATGATGAAACAGCCAATTCTTGAGTATGTGCTACTATTGCATTGCAGGTGATATCTTTGCTTTTGATCATTAGATGAACATTAAGATGTTCTTTTTTCTTGTGTATAATCGCGAGGTTTTTTCTGTCTTGACACAATATCAATCACCGTGCAATAGTTACATACTTGAGACTGACTTTTGTTGATTCAACTCTATATGAGTGAAGGCCAGATGTCCTAAAATTATTGCCCACTTTATGTTTTTCTGGCAGCATTGACTTCATACTAAGTCTAGTGACAAGAGTTAAAGCCGTAGATGATCTTTCATTATTTGATATTCCAATCTGTTAAATGTGCCCATTAAATTTTTTTGACTTTGCCTATACTTATGAACAAAAGGAATAAAATTGTTTATAACTATTACATGCTCGATTTGTATTGAGAATAAATGCTCCGAGAGAAATCCAAATTCATCAGTTAGATTTTTTCTTTCACAATAACAACCAGAGTAATATGGCATCTTCCTTTTCTTTTCTTTTTTAACTGCATCTGTTAAGTTAAATGACTCGAATAAATTATTTCGGTAACCCACTAAGTGGTCTGTGCAAAATTTTAATTAGTTAGTTTATCAAGTGTTGGGCCCAGAGAAGTGAAAACTATCCCTTGTACCATGAATCTTTTCTATCTTGCTTAGTCCTCACTCAACACCATATATTATACTCTATGTGTTGTTATTTGTAATTAACTGACGCATATGCTCAGAGGACATCACCATAGTGAATATGCCTTAGTTCACCTATGTTATATTAAACCATCTTTTAACACAATTTCTTGTACTTTTTCTAGACTTGTACGGCTACTCTTTAATCTGAACTTTGTATGCTTGAAACAGCCTTTAGCTGATGCCGAAGGAGCAAAAAAATCTGCTATGATTGACCTATTAAAACTCCACGGTGGAGAATCTTATGTAAGTTTAATGCTTCTTAATTTCATTCTTCCTACTGTGCGTTACAACTGCAAATACTGAAATGCTTTACCATACAATTGGTTTTTTTTCCTTCCGCTCTGCGTGCCCTTTCAATTTGAGACAAGGGTTCCATCACTTCTTGGAGTTGGAGTACTTGTTAGTTCCGCATTCTTGTAAAAAGCATTATTTGGCTGATGATGATTTCATGGTGCATAGAGTTCTTTTCCCATTGGCTATTTCCTTTCTTCTTTGTTTTATCTTCTTACTTATTGGGAAAAATTTACTGTATTATTTGGCAAATTGCAGGGACAGAATGGGAGCCATTTTGAACCAAAACCTGTACCACCCCCTCTACCAAATAAGTGTGACTGGGAGATTGACCCTGATGAGTTGGACTTCTCAAATTCTATTCTCGTTGGGAAGGTTTGATTCAATTCTAAAATATATCTGATAACCTGCTGCCAGATCAACACAGTGACTTTTTAGTTCTTTGAAATATTTAAAATCATAATCTGAACTCTTTTGCTGCAAATACCCCTGGATGTTGATTCGTTCCTTGTGCTTTGAAATTTGAATTAAATTAAACTTTCATCTCATCAGAATGTACATATCGTGGTCTTTTATATTTTCACTAGTTATAGCAGTTATGCTTACTGTTAATCTGCATTAGAAACCAACATGGAGTTGATTCAATTACGGGTTTTTTTTTTAGCATATTTTTCTGAGTCTGGCTCTGTCTTCATTGGATTTTTGAAAATTCAGTGGGAGTCTGATTATTCTCTGTGCAACTATATATCATCATCATGCATTATGAAACTTATTTATGTCTCAGAATATTTATATTTCGGATGTTCAATTTGCCCACCCAGGCTATGCTTTTTACTTTATATTCTGAAGAGTGTGGGCAGCTGTGGGTGGGTGAGAAACCATAATTTGGTTCAGTTTTATTTTTTTTTTTGATGGAATTGTGCTTAAATCTAATTTTTCCTCTATTTTCCTTTTATGCATATAAAGTTATTCCTCTTGTTGCTTAGGCGTTATATAATTTTGTATCTCTCTTGTTTTTTACTAGCACATTCTAATTGATGGTAATTGATGTTGATAGGGTTCTTTTGGTGAGATACTAAAAGCTTCTTGGCGGGGAACACCAGTAGCTGTCAAACGGATTCTTCCAAGCCTATCAGATGATAGATTAGTAATGTATGGTTTTACACTGTGTTCTAGTTGTTTTTTACTTTCTTACTTTCAGATCTTCAATAATAAGATATTGGAATAGTCTGAGTTGCAGCTTAGTGTCCCTAATTCCTTGTGTCAACTCAGTTTTCTCCTTTTATCTTCTGGAAGTTCTGCTAGTTGAGCTTCCCAGTCATATCTATTATATCTGCTAGTGTGCGTACCATTTTACTGCCAATCTAAATTTATCTCATATCTTGAACACAATGCAGACAGGACTTCAGACACGAGGTCAATTTGCTGGTGAAGCTTCGACATCCTAATATCGTCCAGTTTCTTGGAGCCGTTACTGACAAGAAACCGTTAATGTTAATCACAGAGTACTTGAGAGGGGTGAGTCATATAATTTCCTAGGAACTCTCAGGAATTCTTTTTTTATTTCAAATGTCCTAACCTTGTTTGTCCCCTTTATATTCGAATAGGGTGATCTACATCAGCATCTAAAAGAAAAGGGGGCCCTGAATACGTTAACTGCAATAAACTTTGCAATGGATATTGCCAGGCAAGTTGGTATTTATTGTTTGTTTTCGCCAGTGGAGCACTTGGGACCTCTATAATTGCAATTACAGATCTGCATATCCTCCCCCCAACAACCAAATTCCATCTCAATACATAGGCAAACTCAATCTGCAAATATAGTTGTTTATTTAGTTTTTTTTTTTTTTTTTTTATTCTCTTTGGTTGGGGTGGATGTGGGGTGTTTTTGAGGGGAGTTGAGGGAGAGGGTTAAGCATCTTACCTTCTCTGAGTCTAGGTATCAGAGACTGCATCTACATTTAATTTTATTATAATACAAAAAAACCACATACTAATTTTATATAGATGGAAATGATGAATTTTGTTTTATTTCAGCATTATACAATGTGTTCTATGCTACTCTGATTGTCACAATCTTGTTTTGACAGAGGCATGGCATATCTCCACAGTGAACCAAATGTTATTATACATAGGGATCTTAAACCGAGGTTAGTTGGGTTCATTTGTTGCGAGATCGTTTGTAAATTAATTTGGATTGCTTTTCCCAATTCCCCCTTAATAAATTGGATATTTTAAGAATTGAAAATTTCTGCTGCCTGTCCTTTTCTCTCATCAAAGGTTACATTCACAGTCTAGGCACAATGTTTCTCTATTTCTGTTCAATAAGGACAATCTTATCTAATGTTGTATTTTTCTAGAAATGTTCTCCTTGTCAACACAGGTGCGGACCATTTAAAAGTGGGAGATTTTGGGTTAAGCAAGCTCATCCGGGTACAGCATTCGCGTGATGTGTACAAAATGACTGGCGAAACTGGAAGCTGTGAGTATAATTTCCTCAAACTATTCTGGTGGGATTTTAATTGATTGTAATGCTGTATTGTCTTGTATTTGTGTCTCAATAGATCGTTACATGGCACCCGAAGTTTTCAAGCACAGGAAATATGACAAGAAGGTCGATGTTTTTTCCTTTGGGATGATATTATATGAGGTAATATTAATATTTGAAATGGCTTTACACTGGAACTTGGTTGAAACAAAAGGTTAAAGTGACTGCTAACTTGTGCAGATGCTTGAGGGTGAACCTCCAATGTCACATCATGAACCATATGAAGCGGCCAGATATGTTGCAGAAGGACATAGGCCAATGTTTAGGTCAAAAATTATACCAGATTTGAAAGAGTAAGTACATGTGATCTTTGTAGTTCGTATCGATTGATGTGATTCTGCTAAGATAGCATAGTTGGGCTGTTTTATAATCTCCGTTAAACTGAAAAACATCTAGGTTAACAGCACAGTGTTGGTCTGAAGACATGAATCAGAGGCCCTCGTTCTTGGACATTTTAAAGAGACTCGAAAAAATCAAGGAAACTCAACCATCTGATACTCACTGGCACATATTTGCATCATGATGCGAGATTTCGAGGGACGAATCTCTCTCTTTGTTGGATTAGGCATGATCTGCAAGAGTAGTTACTCTGACCATTTCATCAGTGTAAATTTGGATTTTAAAACTCCGGCTCTAAAGACCCAATATTGTCTTCATAGTTGTGAGTGTATTGATTAACGGATTCTGGAGCGACGCTCTCTCTTAAATTTCTTTTATTGATGTGATGTGATTTATACAGCATAAGTTGCTAAATCCTCTGTAAACATGTATGTATTCTAAATTTCCACATTTGAGTTTTATATATTTGTGAAAGATGTGTTTACATACAGTACAAATTAATCATCGCTATTTGATACATAAACAAAATGGGCTACATTTTGTTTATTTTATATTGAAGGTGGCTGCAAAATTTTTGACCTGGCTATCAAAATGAATGAATTAATGAATGTTTAGAAGAAGTAAAGAAGTGATGAACATTTAACATTAAATAAGCTTCTTCTTATGGAAGAATGCCTTCAAATGCCAAAGCTGCAATCCAGCTACAGATAGGGAAACGATAAGCGACAGATAACTCAACCACGCCATTTTCGAGTTTGTAGATATATTCAGCAGTTGCATCTCATCTTCTCTGTAACCAAAAAACCACATTCTTAAACAACTTGATTCTTAAAGATGCATCGAGATTTTGTTAGTTAACTTGCCTTTCACGTAGATGATGCATCTCTTCATGAATGGCCTTGACTTTATCAAACATTTTCTTTAATTCTACTTCCATTGACTGCGATAAATAAATAATGCAAACATCAGTGACTATGAAAACACAAGAATGCATGTTTCGAGATTACAGAGGGATTTTACAAATCAGGGATCTGAACACAGTCAATGTGGTATGAGCAATAACGTAAATGGAAATCATCAGAACTGGCAATCAACGTCATGGTAAGCAGCTTCACCATTCCAAAGTAAAAACTACATAACCAGAAAGAATTTGATTATAATATGGATTCCAAATTCAGTGGAAGTCATCAAGGGAGTAGAAGGCAGGATATTTATTGCCTATAGAATTAAATATGCTTTCCTTGTACTTTACACACATCACAATAAAAGATAAGTCAATACAGTTGATACTTGATACTAGTAGTATAAAAGAAAACAAAGGACATATAGATAGATGATGAATGCCATCTATACTTTGAGTTGTTTTTTTATGTGACGTCTGGGCTAATGCAAGATTGTACTAATATTGATCTAGATGATAAAATTTTGTGTAACACCATGTTGTAGCTTTGAAAATGTTTATACAATGAAAACAATGGCTTCACTGATTCTATGACATTTTCCTGTTTTTTTTTTTGAAAAAAAATGAAATATTAATCAGGAAAAGTACATAGTGAATCAATTCTTACGTAGCACTATCTATTTTAGTGTAAAAGGTGTGAATGTAATCACAACATTCCATTACTCCCAACAAACCAACTATAGCATAAATCAGCAACTCCAACACATAATTCCAACAACACACAAACTAAAACCATATCGATTAAGCAATAATCATCCCTCATAAAAAAAAAGAAGTAAAATTAGTTTTCCTTACCACACATTACAAGAGAGTAAAGAAGTCTTTAAAGCTGTGCATAAAGAGGATTAATAGTGAGGGCAAAAAGAGATGACAACTTACTTCAACAGAACCTTTCCTGGCAACAGTGGTCCAGTCCTTAGCAGCAACACCAGACTTCCAATCGAAGTCGATGATCATAGTAGTTGGAGGTTTGAGATCGGATGCAAAAAAACAAGCCATGTAATCACCCGCCTCCAATGCCTGAAATGCAAATTGCCCCTCGTTCACGTTGTCCATATGGTGAAAGCTGTTCCCAATTGCTGATGTTACCTATGAATCCAATAGATTGATAAAATATACATCATTCTCATGGAAATAAAGCATTCAAGATCATGGGAAAGTCTTCTCCTCAAATAAGCCCGAACAGAGGCATCCACTAAATAAAATTTCTTACAGAACCAGTAAAATTTTTAAGGCTCGGGTAGAACAGATTAAAAGTAGTAACCAATAAATTATTAGAGATTTGCTTTCAACATATCTGGACATGAAAATATGCATCAATGAAAATTAAAGCAAACCTAGCAAACATAACAAAGTATATAAAAAATAAAGAAAATAAAATATTGCTTTGATCAATAAGTCAAAACATAAACTCTGAAACTTCTGCAAAACCACATTATTTAGAAATTCCACGTATAATCATACAAGCATAAAGCTTACAGAAAAGATAATTCTCATCCTCGAAGAAAAATACAGAATATAAATCACACAAAAATATGGAAAAGAGTGAGAGAAAAATGAATACCCGAACAGTGATTTTAAGCTTATCAGATAAAGGTACCCCTTCATTAGGGTTTACAATTCTATACTTCCCCACAGTCATTGAATTGGCCTTGATATCTTCAGTTATGCATTTGGTGTGGCCCGTCTCCAGATCTAATCGAAGAGATTTCACCTGCGTGCATAACAACAGAAGAATCGACGCTAAAACGACGAAACAACGGCATCTTGGGATTCGAAATTGGATTGCCATTGCCCAAACAGAGGGATCGATAGTGTTGGGAGATTGAAGGCGCATCAATGATGAGATTGCAGTAAGTGAGGAAATTCGAAAACCCAGAGGTACGATTCTTGACAAAAATGTGGGAACGCGGTGATTCAAAAGCTTTCATGGTTTCCCTGATTTTCTTCCATAACCGTTTTCTTATTCTTCTCGTTAGTTAACACACTACACCACTCACCTTGCATGTTTTTAATTTGCACCTAATACAGTATAATTTTTAGTATAATGATTTTTAATAAAAAAAATACATTTTTTTTTGGTAATTTAATTGAATATAAGCCGTATGATATTATTTATTTTAATTGAATTGTATGTAAAAGAAAATAAAGTATTGTAAGAGAATTTATATTGTGTGATTTTTTTTTTTTTTTTTTGGAACGATAAAAGTTTACAAGTTTTATTGGTATATAGGTGGAGTAGTACTTTCTTGAGAATAATCAATTGAGCATGTTTGTATTTGGTGCACCTATTTATAATGAGATTGATTAAATCATTTATAAAAATCTTCAATTCATTTGAAAATTTCTAAACAATGATATGGAGTAAATATTGTTCATTCTACGTATACAGGTAGGTTATATAAAGAGTGAAAAATGCGTGCGCTCGGGTGCACATCGTGCGACTTTAGAATTTAGTATAATGGGTAAGAGTATATTATTTGTTTTAAAAGGTATACACTTTAATTAATATAAGAGTACATCATTTCATTTTAAAGGATATACACTTTTCATTAATATTTTTTTTATTTTTTTTCAAAAAAAATTTTAAAGGCGCACGGGCCGTGCTCCCGGATGCACACAAGTTTTTGCCCTATATAAAACACATATGAGTGGGGAGAAAATTAAATGTGGATATATAAAATTCTTTCTATTCATTTGAAATTAATTGAGAAAATAGAATATCTAGATATATGAATGAACGGGACAATAATAGGGTTTGTAAAGATATGATATGAATGAACGGGTGGGATTTGTAGGTGTAAGCAAGAATTTTTTAATTAAGGCTTTAAAAATCCAATTTTGTATAAATATAGGTTCTCAAAATTTAAAAATCAATTTTCAAAATTGAAAATAAACATAACATGTAAGGATATAGTAGAATTCTCTCCCTGCTTTATGTGACTACTGACTATGTCAATCATCCAAAAAAAAAATGAAATAAAAAATTTACATCCAACCATCATAGAACATCCATGCCAACATACTAAGGATGGTTTCACGTGTACATAAGGTCATCTCAGCAACACGAGAAAACATGCTACATCTCAATTATGCAGCAAAAAACACCCTCCAGCAGTTATTCATAATACCCTGCAAAATGATGAAATATTTACTGTAGCGATTGGAAAATACAGTCGCTACAGTAACATTCTGCATTTTTTTTTTATTTCTAATTAATAATTTAAATAAGTAAAATTATTTAGTTGGTCAGTTGCAACGATAAATTTAGAATTAATAGGTATATTGTATGTATGTGTGACGGCTACAGCTAAAATCCAATTTTCTATTTTTTTACTTATTTATATAATTAATTTAAATAAGTGAAAAATATTATAATTATTAGTTTTAATAGTAAATTAATATGTATGTTGTATATGTGAAAAAATTATACATTTTTAGATAAGTTAAAAAAATATTTACTTAAATAATAAAATATATTAAAATTAAAATTACATTATTTATTAAAATCCTAAACACAAACTTACATTATATTAATATATTTTAATGATTATGTTATTTTAATTTTAGGCATATTAATATTTTTATTATATTATTTTTTGTATTCAAAAATAAAAATAGAGATAAAAAATAAATTAAATGAAAAATAAATAAAAATAATATTAATAAAATAAATGTGCTGCAAAATGGAGTTAATTGCTAGAAATAATTTATTGAATTGACTGCATTTTATGGGTGAATTTACTGTAAAATGGTGTTAACAGATGGGGATGGCCTAAATAGTCACGAGCATCTTTCTCAACCCCACATTTCCATCTCATTTACTACAATTTTATGGAATACTGAGGGTTTATTTTATATATGAACAATGTAAGAAATAAATACTACAATAAAATTGTGTTGAAGAAAACAAATGTGTTACACTTTGAGCTTTTTCTTACTATATTTCTTGTTAGATGACCACTTCATTTAATTAAACACTCTTTAAACATTTTTCAATTCAAGATTTAACTGTACTAGAAAGTAGAGTTTGAAGATATAGATACACACACAGTAGACTAAAAATTGGCATCCCCTGGAACTGGGGTTAAAAAAGAAAAGCTTATGCATGCTGCTGTTAGTTTGCTGCTTCCATTCCATTTCATCATGTTCTGATTAACAGGGTACTGCCTAAAAGCAACAGATTAGCTCTTTTGCAGCTGTCTTATTCGACTAAGGCCATTAGAATTGTTGACCCAAATCAGAATAGCAGACAGCCAACAACAACTGCAGGGTGGTAATAAAGGAAGTTCCTAAAGAAAACACCCATTTCGATGCATTCACAAGATACATTGTTGGCTCAAAGAAAGAACATAGCCCGAATTTTGAATATGATAGTAAAATAAAAAATGTGCTCGTCACTCAACAGGCTGCCGTTTGCCAATGCATGTGAAGATCAAAAGGAGTAACAAAAAAGTTTTTGTGCACTAAGGTAAAAGTCCCTAAGTTCTTGATCTTAACAGAACTGATTGAAGCATATCCTGATACTTAGAGTGGATACATATCACAGGTTTTGAAAATCTGTTGTCCCAGTCCCAAGAATTAGCAATCGGATTTCCTACTTCATTTGCTTGCTCTGGTCGAACGCAAGTCTCCTGGCTAATGAAGTTGAGATAATGTTTTTCTGGTTTGTAACTGGAGGCAACTGTCTTCCTAAAGCTAGCAACATGACTTTGTGACTCCAACTAGAAACCCCCTAAGTCTCAAAAGACAACATTCAAAACACAGAAAGATTTCAAGATTACATGAATATTATGAGTACACACACATTCAAGCACACGGATCAATCAATACTCGTCATTAGCAGCAAACATGACCTTTCACTAGGTAGAGTGTGATATGTACACAAAAAAAAGGATACGAACTACAAAATGGTAGTTATGATAAAGATATTGAGAATCAGGGGAAAGCAGACAATTCTTAAACCTATGTAATAGGGATCCATCAAGCCCAAATTATGACAAAGAGGTAAACACCAAGAACTTCTCGATGATACTACAAATGCACGTAGTTGTATTCATCATTTGTTCGTTGAAAACAACAGCATCACCCACAGAGTTCAAATCAAATTAATCTTGACCACCATAGAATTACAACTATAAAGACTATCACTCTTTGAAAGCAAAATTTCTAGCTCAATGCAAGTAGAATCACATGCGCATGCAAAAGATCACATCTTTAAGCTGGCAATTCATATGTTAGTATCATCAGCATATGCATTGAATGAACTTCCAATTAGAGATTCAATACAATTATTCAGGATATGGTAATTTCTATCATCAGAAACTCTCAAGTTTTTCAATTGAATAACCTCGAGCAAAAATTGTCAAAATCAAACCTCAAACTTGTGATCTGTAGAAAAAAGCCGTATGATCAGAATCAAGATGCTTCCTTATTCTCAGAACCATCCTCTTCCTTCTTCCCCAAATCATGGCCACCGCTGTTGGACCTATCATTCTCTTCATCCTTCTTCCCCGAATCATCGCCACCGCTGTTGGACCGATCATTCTCTTGCTGCTGCAATTGCTTCGCAGCCTCCTCCTCCGCCGCCTTCTCCGCCTCCAACAGCGGCGCATAGTAATCGGAATGCGCCTCCATACACTTCTTCAACGCAGCAGTGGCTTGGAAACACTTCTCCACAATGTCCGATTTGTTCTTCTCTCCTTCATCCACGCACTTTTCCCAATCGGTGAACGTGTCTCTACACCCGCCCGCTTTCATAAACAAACAAAACCCACACTCGCCCACCTCTTCTTCGTCGCCGTTCTCTTCTTCGATCGAAGCTTCTAGAACTTGTTCCGAAGGCGTCTCTTTCTCTGGTGGAGTTTCGTCGGATTGCTGAATTAGGGATTCGGATTCTGGGGTTACGGGCGGGCCGGCGGGTTCCGTTTCGGGCTTGGGTAGAGAGGCTTCCGATAAATTTGAAGAAGCCATAGTCCAGTTGGAAGCGGCGGAGTTAGGGCTTTTTTGGGATAGATCTTAAACCTCTCCTCTTAATTCTTAAACCCTCTCTCTCTCTCTCTTCCAACTATCAATATTCAATATTTTGACTGGAATGTGAAATTCAGCGTTTCTTGGCGGAAAAGATGACTTTTATTTTATTATTTTATTTTATTTTATTTGGGAATATCACCAATTTCATTGTAATACAAATATGTTCCATAATTAATATATTATCATATCTACTATTTTATTATGGAATATTGTTTTTTTTGGATAATATTCATCTGCCATCATCGAGAAACATATAAATTGGTTTTCCGTCACTTCTTTCATAATTTTATTAAGAACGGTAAATTCATTACCAAAGTATGCTTATTATACAGTGGCAGATACAGGGGGTACAAGAGGATACGGCTGTACCCCCAACCCCCACCCCCACCCCCACCCCCACCCCCACTCCCACCCCCTAATTTCTTTTTAAATTATATATATATATATATATATATATATATATATATATATATATATATATAGTTATATATTAATTCATAATAATAATGTCATACATTGCTTTTTACAAATAAAAAGTAGATAGTGTCAACAATAATTATAATTTTAGAGTGTTATTTAATTATTATACGAATTTTGAATATCAAATACTCCCTTCATCCCTCTAATTATTTCACACTTTTCATTTGATCTGCCTCAGCACAAATATACTTTTCTAAAAATGGTAGAAATACATCTCAATAATATTCATTTTTACACATATTTCAATAACTTTATACATATTTTCATTAAATTATCTAAAATACTCATTTTTTACACACATCTTAGCAACTTTAAATATAAAAATTAATTTTTTTTAATCTATGCATACAAAAAACACATGTTACTTACGGATGGAGTAATATTTTTATAATTACATGTCGTACCCCGAAAAAAATTTCCTGGATCCGCCACTGTTATTATATAAGTAAAATATGCTTATTTGTAGTTAAAATATGTCGATAATGAATTATATTATCACCCTAAAATCATATTTTAATTCATTATTTATCATACTTTAGAAAACATACTTTAACAATAATTTAACATAATTTATTTATATTATAGACATACTTTAATACGCCTCACAAACCGTCTCACATATATAGCGTCTCACAAGAGAATTTGTCTTATTTATTTGTTATCTTTGCATAATTAATCGAAATTTAAAATTTGCATATAATGATAATCCACTAGGGCTGGGCATCATCGAGGTAAATCTTGGGCCGGTCCAATGGATAAAATGAAATGGGCCCGTTTTGTCAACTGGTTTTCACACTCATGTGAGAAACTGTATAAATATATCTACAATGGGGTATATATGTATGACAATTGAGAAGATAAATAAAAATTTTGAGATCCAATGAAATAAATAATACACCTCATAATTAATAAAGTCATTTTAAAGTTAGAAATGTTCACGTGATAATAAATTTTACACTGACAAAGTTATTTGTGAGACTTTGTCTATGCGAGATGAGACGGTAATTGTAAGATAGATTATCTAATAATAAATTGATCTATTATTAATGGGAGAGTCTCTTGTGCCATGCTCCGGGGACATCGTGTCCTCATATCCCAATTTAAATCCTTAGCAATATATAGGTCATAGGGTTAAATAAAATATGGAGGGGGAGTTTGAGACATTTTATTCTTATATCCCATAAGGACATGGTGTGTAACCGAGGTGAAAGAACTGACAATATTTCACTAACTATAAATGAATTTTATTAGATTGATTACTAAAGTCTTTTTGTTCTTTGTTAGTGGGATATTTTCCATAGTAACGACTAACACTTTGGAAGTTCTATTTTTTAATTGACTTATGGAATATAAACTTTTTGAAAAAACTCAACACTTCGAAATGTAGAGCTTTGTTTTTTTTCGAAAAGAGTTATAACTTTCATATATATAGAAGTAATATTCCCTCTATATTAAGTGACGGTTCATTTTTTCTTAGCAAACTACAAAGAAAAAGTGAGGCGAAGGGAGTATCTCATTTTATTTTTAAAAATAACAATTTATTATACTCGATTTATTATGCAAAAGAGTACATATAAATGCGTCGTATTTTTTATTACCCCCGCCCGTTCCATTAATTATTTTCACTGAGGTGAAAACATTTTTGAGACGGCAACGGTATTTTTTGGAAAAAAATTAGAAGCAAGAGGGTAGTTAGAGGTGGGGTTAAAGAAATGTTGGGGCCTTGAAGGAGGAGAATGATGATGTTGTACTGTAGCATGCTATATAAATGCAGATTGATTTTCTTACAGCAAAATGGATAGCACAGAGTACAACCACCTGATGCATAGCCATTCCATATGGCTAAAACATGAATTCACCATCTTCATTAAATCCTTTCACTTCAATCTTCAGTCTATGATATCCCCCACTTGTACTTTACTACATGTATATTCTTGCAATTGCTTTCCATTTTGGGGAGATTATTCTAATTAATATAAATGTAGACTTTCCAAGTATATACCTTTCATTAATTTTACTCCTTCTGCATGCTTTCATGTTCCAATTTACATATTTTTACAATTATATATATGTTAAATATTCTTGAATTTATCAGTTGGTGTGTGTATCTTGATCATCATAAGAATTGGAGAGAGAATCATGTGTATATATCTGGTGTTTGAATAAGTTTATAATATAAGGGTCAGGAAAGTATTAAATCTTATATACATCCCTAAGCTGATTCCAAAAATAGGAAATCGATTTGTATGTTGTATTATATTTTGGTATTATATCCATTATTACAAATTATTGGATAATTGACATATATATATATATATATATAAAAAAATCTATACTCTAAAAGGAAAATTTTAACAAGAAAGGTTAATTTTTTCTCCACGTACATATCATTTATATCTTAACATGTTTAACAGTAAATGTTGTAGCTGAAAATTAAATCGAGATATATAGTGAATTAAGTGAAACAGAAAAAAGTTATTAATGATAAATTTAGATCCGCCTAAGATACGTTATACATACAAGGCAATTTATTTTTATCTTAATTAAAAATTTTATTGACACGTGCCATAATGGACATACTTGATAGTTGATACTACAACAAAGGATCACACACAATTGGTATACAGCTGTAAACACTAGTAAAGGTACAAAATTCTCATGGTAATATCTAAAATTCATAAATTCATAACATTATTTAATTAAATTTTTAATCAAATATAAATTTGGTACATGATTGACTTATGATTACATGGACAAACCTTATTTAAAAAAATAAAAATAAAAAATAACATGGCCATAAATTTCCTCATAATAAGCACGTGCGCGCGCATAACATATAAGAATAAATAGCATTAATTAATTATCCTTAAAACATAGGAGAATCCATTGGCAAAGCTGTCACATTAAGGTTGTTGCTCCAAAGCTATTAATCCCCCAGCAACTCCCAAGGGCATTGTCGGAACTTGAAACATCATTAAACCCGAAGGAATCCGGATGAAATTCCATTGAATTCTCCATAATGCCCTTAGGATCATGAGTGATCGGAAAAGCATGGGTGTTTTCGGGCGGGTTGAGAACCATGGTTGAGATATCTTTACCAGGGTTAGTCCATTCCCAAACTTTGAGTACGTCCAAACAAGGTGGAGGTGGGAGCGGCAGTGGCGGTGGAGCAGCGGCGGTGTAGTAAGGGAGGTTGGATTGTCGGACGAGGCGCGCCTCGGCTTGGAGGCGCGCCATCTCCCACTGAGCCATGTGGCTTATGTTGGGGACGTATTTGGTGGGCTTGTGAGTGGTCGGATCGATTCCCATGATCATCAATTTCTTCTTCAAATGAGTGTTCCAGTAATTCTTGATCTCATTATCAGTCCTCTTTGACAGCTGACCTGCTATGGCTGACCATCTATTCATATATATCAATAATGTTACAAATTAATTGCATAAAGTTACTATGAATAGATAAATATAATCGGTAAAAAAAAAATCGTTTTTTTCTTAAACAAAGTAGAGGGAAACATATACAATAGTTTATTAGTGTTGTAAATTAGAGTATGTGAATATTGTCACAATCAGGCAATAAATATTGTCACATGGAATACCATTTTTATGCTGGAAAATTCTCTAAACTAAATAGCACATATGCTATAAAAGTGGGCGACACTGGTTGATGTAAAACATGCACATTACGTTAGGACCTAAAATTTCTTAATTTTACTTTCTACTTCATTAATATATATATATATATATATATATATATATATATATATATATATATATATATATATATATATATATTAAAAAAATTGACTATAGTCTGAGTCGAATTGTTTCATAAAAGGAGCTTTGTTTTTCCAAGGTCTATACGTTGCCTGTAATTAATATTGGAACTTGTAGTTCGACGTATAGTATTATGTTTTATTTTTATCTTCAGAATTTTAATTCTTAGTCCTAATTCTAAGAACATATTATTTCTAAGAAAATATTATTCTTATGGCTTATGGTTTATTTTATATTGGAATTAACTACTCCACTTAGGATCCAGATTTAAAAAAATAATTAATAACCACCTTTAAATTAAATAAAATAATTAAATTTTTTTTAAAAAAATAACTATTCCCTCCGCCCCGTTCTCATAGTTACGTTTGCTTTTTACACGAGATTAAAGAATATAATATTTTAATGTGTAGTGAATAAATATATTAGTATTGTAGGTGGGTTCAATGGAGATATTTTGATTGTTTTGTGTGAGTTCCATATACCAAAAAAAGAAATGTAATGGGAAGACCAAATTGAAAATATTAACCATTAGGACGGGATGGGGAAGTATATACTAAAAAAATTATCTCATAAACCCTATCCATAGCACCACATAATAACCCAATAATCTAATGTTAATTCTTATAAAGTATTATCAATTTGGAAATGATCGATTGCATTTTTCTTATGATACACAGGATCGACTATAATAACATGAATTAGAAAAAGAAATAGGGAAATAAGTAAAGTAAAAAAGAGAGAGTGGCTGGCCTGTTTCCAAGAAGGGCATGGAGCTGAATAATGGTTCGTTCTTCTTCAAAGCTGAAGTTGCCTCTCTTGATATCGGGCCTCAAGTAATTAATCCACCTTAATCTGCAGCTTTTCCCGCATCTTTCAAGTCCTAAAAGTCAAATTTAATTAAATAAATATTTAATTTGTATGCATGAGACGAGACGAAGAAGAGAAGAGACGAGACGAGACGATGACCAGCTTTTGAAGGAAGGGAACGCCAGCTTCCATGGCCATGTCGTTGAATGTATGCCAACAACATTCCATCTTCTTGGGGCGTCCATGGCCCTTTCTTCATCCTCATCTTTTCACACTTCCTCTTTTACCAATAACCTATATATATTTATAAACATCATCCACTAAAGAGTAACTCTTTCAAAATTAAAATTACTCACCACCATCTCATATTAATTACAAACAACACCTACCTTTTTCATACTTTTATTTACTCCCTTCATCTCGCACCACGTTTTTCGTTTACTGTTCCACATTGTTTAAGAAAATTTATACTTTTTTACCAGATTTGTTGACTTTAGAGGGTATTGTAGTATTTTTAGGTAATTAAAAGATATAAAGTAATTATATGTGTGTGAAAAATGAGTGACAAATTTGAAATTAAAATAATTTTTGAGGTTGTTGGATAAAGTAATGTTTTCTTTTTTGGAGTGTGAAGGGTGGTGTGGGACGGACAAATAAGGAAAGTGTGAAATGTGGTGTGGGATAACAGAAGTACTCCTTCCGTCCTGCCCATATTGCAACGTTTACTGTAGCTTTTGTGAGAATTTTATGCGGTCAAATGTTGCAATTTGGCCGGAACAGAGGGAGTATATTTTATATTCCCTCCGTCCCGTGTTAACGTTGACGTTTACTTTTTGCTTGGAGATTAAGAGATATAATAATTTAATGTGTAGTGAGGAGAGAGAAATAATATTTAATGTAAAGTGGATAGTTATATTAGTGTTGTATATAGGCCTACATTAAATAATTAATTTTTTTGTGTAGGCCCAACATGATAAAAAAGAAAATGTAAATTTTAACTTAGAACAATCCAAAATGAAAAACGTAAAATTTAATGCGAGACGAGGGAATATATACGTGTCATATGTGCCGGGTTTGAAGGTGCAAATAGGTCTACTATAGGCAGAGTGGTTGTTGAAGAACACAAGTAATTGGGATTTGGGGTTTAATTACCACGACCATCCTAGCTAGTTACCATGTCTGAAATATGTTGTTCTTTTAGGACAATCTCTTTCTCCGGGAATAGTAATGCTTACTCTACTTCTCAAAACTTTTTTTTTTTAATTAATATATCGTCATTTACAGCTAGCTAGTTAAACGTCACAACTATTTTTTCTTGATATCATACAAATATACTTCCTCCGTCCCATTCAAAAAGTTCCTTTTTGGCATTTTGGTCGTCCTACTCAAAGGATTTCCTTTTCTTTTTTACACACATGGGACTCACACACCCCCTCTAATACAATTAAAATATGGAGTCCACACTCCCACTAATACAACTACCAACTACACATTAAATAATAATACTCCTTAATTCACGTGCCAAAAAGCAAAAACATCCCTTTGAACGGGACGAATGGAGTATT
This sequence comes from Pogostemon cablin, assembly GCA_023678885.1. NCBI lineage: Eukaryota > Viridiplantae > Streptophyta > Magnoliopsida > Lamiales > Lamiaceae > Pogostemon > Pogostemon cablin. The sequence goes on from CM043006.1 coordinate 23,801,026, forward strand.
TTAAAATAAAGTTATTTAATTAATTTATGTTTGGACAATGTAAATATTTTATGTTTTAGTAGTTAGGATGATAATTTTGAAATTAAAGTTTGTGATGTGGTTACTGAATTAATGAAGTATGAAATTAATTTTGAGATGGATGTAATTTACTTTTTTTCCCTTCATATATTTTTTAGTGAAAAAATGACTTGTTTAAAATAAAACACAAATGTAAAATAAAATTAACTTCATTTAAAGTAAAAGTGTAAAACGAAAGTAAATAATATTTATAATTTGTATCCATATAAAATTTGTTCAAAATATATATGTCAAAAATCACATTATCACTACAACATTTAATATTTTTATTAAAAATTATTCAAATGTTACCTAAAAGGTCTAAAATATCCTTAAGGGTGTCGATACCAATATAGCAACGGATGAGATCACCAACTTAGAAACCAACATGAGTATATAAATAAAATGTTATTAAAGTCCTAAAAGTACCTACTCCTTCTGTCTCGGAGAAGTTGATATAATTTTTTTTGGGCACGGAGATTAAGGAGTATAATAATTTAATGTAAAGTGAAGTAAAGTGAAGTGAGAGAAATAATATTTAATGTGTAGTTGGTAGTTGTATTAGAGGTGATATGTGGGGCCCATGAGAATAGATTAATTGTTTTTGTGTGGGTCTCATGTATTAAAAAGAAAATGTGTCAATTTTAGTGGGACAAATCAAAAAAGAAAGTGTGTCAACTTCTATGGGACGGAGGGAGTATTAATTAAAATTGATAGAGAAGTTATTGGTTCGGTAAAGATTTTGAACGATAAAGATTAGTTATATTTAAAATTTTCCCATATATACAAATGATTGTTCATAAGGTTGCTATTTCATTTGAAACTATTAAAATTAGACTGAAATTAAAAGCTAAGGGTAAATTACCAAAATCTCCCTCGAATTTTGTTCAAATTATTAAATAAACCCCGTAGTTTGAAATATTACCAATTACCACCTTTAAAAAATATTTTTTAAAAAAAATAGTGAAATTTAAAAATACAATGTTAAATATATGGATCTTGATGTCATTTCCATCCTTCTTTATTTTAAGAAAAAAGTGTATTTTTATTAATATTCAAATAAAAAATAAGTTAAATGACGTAATTGGTAATTTTTCAAATCATGAGATTTATTTGGTAGTTTGGACATGTGATTTTGTTAATTTACCCTAAAAGCAAAAGTAGTGATTATAATTTATATATCACGAATACCAATTGCAGTTTAATATGCGAACCCATATATTCCGGTAAATTTCAGATTCTGATGAAAATAACATTAACCATGTCGGATTGAAAGAAGAAATTTCCACAAATAATAATTCACCAATCAATTGTTATATCAAAATGGTAGGCCCAAAATTTAAAACTAGACTTCCTCATAGGCCCAACTTTTTCTATTTAGTCATAAAAGCCCACTAGCAAGTGACAACCCATTTTTTCCGGCTACAGCTCAGATTTTAGAAAAAAGGCATCACTAAAGTAAAAAAAATAGTTTGGAAAAAAAAATTGTGGTAGCTTAGGGGATTAAACACTATGCTTCGAAAATATTAAATTAGCTCCGTGGGAATAATACCAGCCTACCAGGAATGTCCAAAATTTTTTAAAATTTTTAAGTTTAACTTTAAGATCTAAAATAGTAATAAGTATAAAAGCCTAATTAATTATTTTACATTAAATAATAGCCATCTTCTTGCTACACAATTTTCAAACCCAGTATCAATATTGGAATTAATGGGCGATCTTAAGTGGGTCCATTTCGGAATATCAAGATAACAGTTAACCATTATGGTAGAAATTAATGTTATGTTCTTAAAACTGTTTTCTAGGGAGAATTAACTAAGAAAATTGTTGAAATGGGGAGATGGGAGGAATGGAATTGGGTGTGGGAATGGAAATGGAGAAGAATTTTAAGTGAAGAAGATGAAAATGAGCTTAGTAATCTTTTGAGGCTTTTGAGAAGGTGTAATCTTAAGCAAGGAAAGATAGATATGTGGAGGTGGAGACATACTTCAAATGGTAGATATTGCACGAAAAAGGCATATGAAATATTGATGAAGTGTGCTATTGATTCTACAAACCAATCGGAGGGGTACTATAAGCTTTGGGATAGTCATGCACCGAGAAGAGTCCAAATGATTGCGTGGAAGGTGTTGAAATAGAGAATAGCAACGACGGACAATCTCATGAAGCGTGGACTGCCAATTCCATATGAGGAGATGAAGTGCAAACTATGTGAAGAGACGGAGGAAACGGTATGTCATTTATTCTTACAATGTAATTTTGCATGTGGAATTTGACATGAATGCTTCAAGTGGTTGGGTCTTTCTGTGGCTGCACATAATGTTTCGTATGTACACTTTCTTCAGTTCAGTGATTTACTCGGTCTCAATAAGGTGGAGATAAAGGTCGCCTCAAGTATTTGGGTGTCTGTAGTATGGAATTTGTGGAAATGTAGAAATATGTTGGTGTTTAATGGTGAAGAACCAAATTCAAGAAAAATTGTAGATGATATTAAAAGGTGTGAGCTTGGCTATATGTCAAGAATCAAATTAGAAGTGATAGTCGAGTAAATAAGTGGTTTCATGCACCAAGAAATTGTCTCATAAATTAGAAGTGGGTGTTATAATCTGTATTATAAATGTTTAATCTTGTATCATGGGTTGAGTATCCCTTGTACTCAATTGAATAATATATATTCTCTTTACCTTAAAAAAAAAAAAGAATGTTATCGTATAGCTACATACGTGTATATTTCTATTTTTAGTATGAGAGATGATGTGATTTTTTATTTCAGCGAATCTTTAGCCATAAATCAATTTATTAATATTATATAAATCTTCAAATATATATATTTTTAGGAGTAAAATGAGAAAAATATATTGGTAAAAGAGTTGCAAGTTAATGAAAAGGGACCCAAATATTAAGTTTGTCGGATAGAATTGTCCAAATTATATAATTGTATGATCCAAGTGGTAGAGGCCCATATTAAACTATTTAAACTTTAAGGCCCAATTTCTACTATTCAATCATAAAGCCCAATAGCGAAAACCCCACGTCAACTATGCTTTTCTGGGTGCATTTAAGATTATCTGGAAAACTAAGTTAATTGTGTCTGTTGCAAATAAGACCACTTAATTGTAAATCCGAAATGTAATAAAACCCACTAACTGAGTGGGCCAGTAGCAACCCAATATAGACCTTCTTTTCTGGGCCCATTTCAGAATATTAACCTCTTTTTGGTATAAATAAGGAGTAATAAAATAGAAGTGTAATTAAAATATTATTATGTGGTGATCACAACAGTTCCAAATCCTGTTTATTGTGTATTAGTGTATTAATTTACTTAATTTTATCCGTTGATAAAGAGTAAAATTTTCATATACATATTAATTAACTAAGGTTATCTTGATTCATTTAGATGTAATAATGAATATCTTGATTTAGGGGTGATTTTTTGTGATTTTCTAATATATATATAAGTGTTAATTTGAAATCTAAGTTAATTAATTAATTTGTTACGTAGCATAAAGTAGTTTTATTTTATTTTATGAGATATACCTTATTATGTAGTAACAAATATAATTTACTTAAATGCATCATAAATGTCATTTATATTTGTTAGTTGATTATTTAATGATAAATTGATAATCATCAACAATATACACGTTGGATCATATCTAAAATTTATGACATGTAAAAAAGATACCTGACAGTGGGCTTATCATTAAAGTCATAGGTTAAACATTAATTAATTAATAATAAAAAGAGATACTCCTTTTCAATAAAGTATATTTGCTTGTTTATGAACGTGTTACTCTATAGAACGTTGATCATTCCCTTCTTAATAGAGTAATAATTTATTTTAATAATTAAAAGTTATAACATTACCCTTTCTCCTAAAGAATAATAGTAATATATATATATATATATATATATATATATATATATATATATATATATATATATATATATATTACTATTATATAAAATTTGACACGTATAATTTTATGCATAATAGGAATTTAACTACAATGATGATATTGCATGCCTTTGTGTGTGTGTATATATATATATATATATTATAGAAAATTTGACACGTATAATTTTATGCATAATAGGGATTTAACTACAATGATGATATTGCATGCCTGTATGTTTGTATCTATGCATATGTCATGTGTGTATGTACCATGCAGATTTCTTTGTGAATTATTTTTTGTGTCGCTCATTTTATGATAAGCGCGTAATTTCTTACTCCTACATATCATTTAATGTGGATAGAATATGAAATGTTATATTAAAATAACGAAAAATCCAGATGGTATATGTTTATCTAAGGGGTACAATCGTTTCATGTTGTTCAAGGACAAGTTAATTTTTTAAACTTTACTAAACTTTTGTTTATGTAATTTGATTAATTTTATATAATAAATACGGTCATAATTTAAAAATAAATGAAAAAAGAGTGAATATTTTTATGAATATTAGAAAACATTTAAAAAATAATTACGGTCATAATTTAAAATCTATATAAACTCCATTCCTAATATACGCAAGTTTTTCCCTCATGTTTTTTCTAGTTGGGTGAGATGACTAGAGAATTTTGTTGCCTACCTTCTAGCTCAATTTACTTTATCTTTTACTCTTTGTTTTTCTTTTCGCATTCCATTCTTGAAGCGAGGATTGTTCTAACTGTTGAAGCTGATATCTCAGTTATTTAATTAATATATATATATAATAATAATTATTATTATTATTATTATTCGAAAATTTTCTGGCCAACAAAGGTTACCACTTTGGATTGTTAAAATAATGTAGAGGGCATTCTTGATGGGAAGTTGAGGCCCACTTATTTAATATGAATGCGCACTTTAAATACTTCTATTGGGCCTTTCTACACACAACTCCTTACGCCCTAAATACAAAGTTTGCAAACTCTTCACCCAACTCTATTTTCATTTATTTATGTATTTTAATTAAATGCTGCCGCCGTCGTTAAATAAATGAGCAATGTGTAATTTTATTTTTTATTTATCATAAATAGATAATATATATAAATAATACTATAACTTAAATTAGAATGGTTAAATAATAATAATATGTGGATTAACTAAATAAAAAAATCTAAATACTATACTCAATATTGAGTAGACAATAAGAAATATTCCCTATGTCCCAACAACAATACTAGTAATAATTTCTATTACAGTCAACTTCAAAGTAAGGTAAATAATAATTCAAAAATAGCAAAAGTCTGTTTCACACAATAACCTCATAATACATTTTCATTTTAAAATTATCATCAATAAATAACACACACCTTATATTTTTATATAACCTAAAATACTAAACTACGAGGAGTATAAAAGATCTACTCCACCCTCCGGAAAAGTTTGCGCCCCCTTTTCGACACGGAGATTAAGAAAGTGATAACTTTTAGGGGTATAATGGTATTTTTTATAATAAATAAATGATAAAGTATGTTAGGTAGAGATGAGTTTTTGTAAATAAGGTGTATGAGGAAGAGTGGTTGTTTTTTACTTTTTGCTTTTTTTGGAATGTGCAAATTTTTTGGGACAGCCCAAAATAGAAAATGTGTCATCTCCTTTGAGACGGGGGAGTAATAAAATTAGTCAAAAATTTTATTTTTATAATTCTATGTAAAATTTCAATTGCTCACAATTCAATAAGACGAGGAAATACTTCATTTTTTTTTATCTTATTACACATATTTTATTTTTATTTATTTGTTCCATTAATTACCTTCGTACTTAAAAAAGATAGTTAAAGTTTCAAAATGACTAATCTTTCGTTACATTATTATAAAATTTTTATAAATGCTACTCTCACTTAACATGTACTCCCTCCATCCCATTTTAGATGACACACTTTTCATTTTGGGTTCTCCCACAAAAGTTTGCACATTTCTAAAAAAACAAAAAGTCAAACGTAATCACCCTTCCCCCATACACTTTATTTATAAAAAAATCACTCATACCTAACTCATCTAACATACTTTATCATTTATTTATTATCAAAAAAATACCATAATACCTGTAAAAGTTATCACTTTCTTAATCTCCGTGCCGGAAGGGGTGTGCAGACTTTCTTGAGACGGAGGGAGTATATAACTTATTTTATTATTTAAAAATTTCATACTATCACTTTGAGAAATTTAGTAAGAGGGAGCATTAGCTACCAACATTTGAATATGAGGACATATAAAGTATAAATCTACACACACATGGAATAATTAATGTACTTACTACTCCCTCCGTCCTATAGAAGTTGATACACTTTCCTCTTTGGTTTGTCTCACTAAAGTTGACACATTTCCTTTTTAATACATGTGACCCACACAAAAACAATTAATTTATTCTCATGGCCCCACATATCACCTCTAATACAACTACCAACTAAACATTAAATATTATTTCTCTCAACTCACTTTACTTCATTTTACATTAAATTATTATACTCCTTAATCTCTGTGCCAAAAAAAATATATTCCAACTTCTTCGGGACAGAGGGAGTACTTATTATGGAGTATAAAGGATAATAGTTTTACAAAAATTCGTTCATGTGATGAAAATTATTTGAGTTAAAATCAAACGGACTGTACAATTTTTACGAGGCAGATCGAACATAAATTTATAAAATGCACTTTTACTGTGTTAGAAATTGTCCAAAAATATTAAAAAATCAATATGGCCATACAATTGAAGCAATTTTCAAAATTCTAGATCAAGTATATACTGCATTAAGTGTTCTTTTTTTTCTTCGAATAGAGTACGTAAAAGATGTGGGAGTATTTTGGTTTTTAATTTAAAATTATTTATCACCAATTTTTGTTTTGTCATCTGTTACTCCATTATCTTTAATGCTTATGTTTTAAATAAAAGTTTGTGCAATACAATTGATAAGGAATGGTTAATTATTTCAAAGCGATAAACATCTCTCATACTTATGTACATACTTTCCGTTTTCGTCCGTCCCATACTTATGTTCACCACCCAAGAAAGAAAACTTCACATCAACCAACAACCTCAAAAGTTATCTTAAAATATCATTCTCACCTAACACACATAACATACTTTATAATTTATTTATTACCTTAAAAATACCACAATACCCCTAAAAAATTAATAAAGTTGGTTAAAAAACAACTTTCTTAAGCTCCGTATCTACAATGTCACTCAACATAAGTTTGGGATGGAGGAAGTACTATGTAATTATGGTTGAAACTCTATTAATAAATTAAGGCGTATGTAGTGGCTAATTAAGTATACGAATAATGGCCGATTCCAACTTATTTATATGCTTTTTGTTTTTCCAAAAAAGTATATCTGAATTATTCAATTTGAAAACAACCAAGATTCTAAGATTAATTATATCTTGCTCAATAATTACTCTTGTCATATACTAATCGCTCATAATTAGCAATTAAACGACACAAGCATTACACACACTTAAATCATGATTAGACTAAATTACATGAGATATATTAATTAAATCTGGTACAATTAACAGCTTACTCAAAATACAGGCGACTCCATTGGAGAACACACTAAATTAAGCAACTCGTTCCAATAATTCTTGTTGTCTTCGAACTCTCCAACATAAGCACTCGTGGAGTTGCTGTAGCATTCGGAGTTTACCAACGTTGTCTGAATATCCATGGAACCCTGGAGATTATGATCATGATCCATGGAAGAATACACACTACCGCTGCTGTGAAAATCTCCCAGTTTGCTTCTTTCCTGCATGTACCCATTAACTTCGGTGACGCCGGCATCCGCTGCTCCGCCCGTTGGAGCGGAGAAGTTAAGGGTAGAAGTGGGCGAGTCGAGGGTTCCGACGGGGGAGGAGAAGAAGCTGTTTTGTGAGACGGTGGCTTGCCAGACCTTGAGCACGTCGAGGCAAGGCGGCTGCAGCGGCGGAGGCGGTGGTGGGGCGGTGATTTTGTGGAGGAGCTGGAGCTTGGAGAGAAGCTTCGACTCCCGGACTAGGCGTGCCTCGGCTTCGAGGCGCGCAGTCTCCCATTGGGCCATGTGGCTGACGACGGCAGCTTGCCGGGAGTGGGCTGACCCGGTGGAGTTGTCCTTGGGTTTGTGGGTTACCGGGTCGATTCCCATCCGGGTCAGGCGCTTCTTGAGACGGGTGTTCCAGTAGTTCTTGATCTCGTTATCGGTTCTCTTTGGCAGATGAGCTGCTATTGCCGACCATCTAAAACTATGCAAAACAAAATCAATATTTCTAGCTCTTCAACTACATATCAATATCAATTATGAAATGCAATATATTAATATTTCCAAAGTGAGAGAAGTGTTCACCTATTGCCTAAAAGGGCATGGAGTCGAATAATAGCCTTCTCCTCTTGGGTGCTGAATTTCCCTCTCTTGATATCAGGTCTTAGGTAATTAGTCCACCTCAATCTGCAGCTCTTTCCACACCTTTGAAGCCCTATATATTTATTTATTTCATATTAATCTATCTTTAAAAGAAAAAAAAAAAAAGAAAATAAAGGAAAAAATATATACCAGCTTTAGCAGGTAGAGCACGCCAGCTTCCATGGCCATGTTCTTCAATATAAGCCAGAAGCTTCTGATACTCCTCTCTGGTCCATGGCCCCTTCTTCAACTCCATCTTGTCGTTCCCACCGTTGGATCTTCCCATTTCGATGAATGCAACCTTGGATCACAGAAGATGTTTTCACAAAACAAGGCAAGAAAACTCAAGGTTTGGGGAGGAGAATGAATTCAGTTATGAGGGTTGTGGATAATGAGGGCATGCATATATAGGTCGGAAGAATTTAATACGACTAGTATGCTAAAATTATAACGTGGGGCATCCCATGTTTTTTCTACTCCTAATTATGCAGTAGAAAGTATCCAACACAAGTGAACTAGTAATTTAGACTAATTTTTTACCACTAATAGAATCACTCTCTCTAAAACCCATAGGACTAGTACATTTTAATCAAATTAATTAATAAGATGATGAGTGAGGGCAGTGTGTCTGGTTCGGAAGAGAAAAATAATAAAAGCAAGTATAAATGGAGATACATAATGGTGTCGGAACATTAAAGAAGGGGTGGTGTAGTGATGACGTCAGGGCAGGGCAGCCTCGTATGGTATGTGGGAGTTAACGATGGCTTAATTAAATATTTTCGTGTCTTTAAAACGGCGGGGCCCCGCCTAGATTTTGTAGTGGGATTTGGAGCAGCCCGTATTTGAGAAAGGAAAGCGATGTTAAGATTATCTATTTATTTTTACTACATTGCTTTGCTACTCTTACTACTCCCTCCGTCCTATTAAAGTTGGTATAATTTTTTTTGGCACGGAGATTAAGGAATATAATAATTTAATATAAAGTGAAGTGAGAGAAATAATATTTAATGTGTAGTGGGTAGTTGTATTAGAGGTGATATGTAGGGCCCATGAGAATAGATTAATTGTTTTTATGTGGGTCCATGTATTAAAAAGAAAATGTGTCAACTTTAGTGGGACAAATCAAAAAGGAAAGTGTGTCAACTTCTATGGTACGGAAGGGTAGTATAAACTATATTACTAATTAATTGTGGAGTAGAGAGTAGTATATTATTTATTGGTAGGATATTAATACATGTCTCCATATTCCACTATTTTCTTACTTTCTATTTTCAATTATTTATTTATCATATATATATATATATCCTCTAGACCATTTTTTTTAATGACCGCCCCTCACTAAAAAAATTTGGGTTGAATTTTATTGGAAATTATCAACAAAAAATTCATTTAATTTTTAGCGATGGATTGTTGACAGATTAATAGTATTTTCACCGACGAAATAATATCCGTTGTTATAATTTACCAAAGAATTACCAATAAAATCATTGAATATATTGCCAACGTAATTATTAGCAACGAATTATTAATAGAATTGGATTTCCATTGATAAAAATTTATCATCCACCACTTTATCAACGAAATATTACCAATAAAATTTATTATTAATCGATTGATAAACCAATTTAATAATAAAATTAAGATTTTTACCGATGAAAAATTCCGTTGGTTAAAAGTTCCCATGTTTCTATTTTTACTTAAATTTATTAAAAATAGGGATATTTTTTCCTTCTAATAAACAGTGTGCTTTTTATATTTAATTCTGCATGTGAGTTAATGTTTTGTCCTAAATTTTTTATATTGTTATTATTAGTATTTAATTCTGTTAAATTGATTTGGTATATAGCCAGGTTACAACAATTTGAACATGATTTAGTCTTTAAAATTTGGTCGTAAGTCACTATTGAGTGAATTAATATATACTTTTAGCAATAAAGTAATTAATTATAGTACAAAATGGTGTTGATGGGTTCTAACAAATTGGGTTGAGAGGTAATAATAATTAGTGGTCCATCATCTATAGAATAGTTTATAACCAAAAAAATATCTAATTATGTGGACCTATATTTATATAAGCGCCGGTATTATTATGATATTATATCTACGCGATCCAAAATACAACAACCAAATATGCTTTCTTACATATTATATACGAACAAACGTGTATTTCTATTTCTCTATACAACATTAAATTAGGTATATCTATTGGAACAAATTGAATATTATTTTTTTAAATAAATATATGACTTAGAGACACAATGCATTCTATTGTATCGGTTTTAAATTTATGTGTGTGTTTTTTTATTTAGAACCAGTTCCACGTAAAATCTTCTTACTAATTGTAAGTATCGAGTATTCCTTGTACTCAATTTTCAATTTTAAAAATGGAAAGAAAAAAAAAAATCAAAATCAACCTTTTTAAAATTTAAAATTTACAGTAGTAGTAAACTTCTACTTCTTTTCTAAGATAGATAGAATATAAGTCTTAACATTTTCATAATTTGTCTAGTATACTAATCTTACTACACATGTGGCTTGTATTATGTAGCTAACTCTTATTTAGTATGGAAATAAGACACACTGCTAAAATAAAAATTTTCCTGAAGTGGAGTTCTAGTGCATTGCTGGAGATGCTCTTATCATTAACTAAGAGCAATATATATTATTTAAAAATTGAGAAGCTACATTGCTTAATTATGTACCTATTAGGCTATATATGCAATATACTCCTATATCATTTAAAAATAGAAAACCTACATTGTTTTATCATGCAGTATGTATTAGGCGATATATAGGCTATAGACTATTGGCTAGCTTTTGACTGGAAATCGTGTAAATATAAAGTCATCTCTAAATTCGATCGACTTCCAATCCTCTTATGCTTTCTACTTTTAGACTATATATAATTAATATTTTTCAATTTTAGGATATTTGTGTATCAGTTTTATATTTGAAAATTAACATTTTTTTTCTACATCACTGGAATTTGAATTATTGGTTTTCCTACTGTTAAGAAAAACATTTCCCTTAAAGTTTGAGATTTAAAAAAAATTCAAAAGGTTATAACCCTTTTATTGCCAAGACTTGAGCATTCAAAGAAAAATCCAACCAATAAATTAATGATCATTAAATTATTATCAGTTTTCCTAGCTATGAACCTCTTTCCCATTTAATCTTACATCATAAATTTGAACTCCAAATAACTCTTCGCATAAAACTGTCATAGGTAGCTAGGTGAAAACTGTATTTTACTTGTAAATTCATTAAAAAATAGAACATATATAAAATCATAGTAATGAAGTTAAATAAATGAAAATTTTCAAATGGAACGTTTAGTACGAATTAATTATGGAACGTCCATATATTATTACTGTATTAACATCGTAAATCCTTAAAAAAAAAAAAGTTCGAATTGTTGTATTGTTTTGATCAGGAGCGGATCCAGGAAATAAGATTTGGGGGCACGACATATAATGACAAAAACTTGTGTATCCTCGAGGACACACCGTGCCCCAATGGGAACACAACATTCCCCCTTCATATTTTATTTAACCCTATGTATTGCTAGGGGTTTAAAATGCAAAGGGGCACGTAAATTATAGAGGGGCACAATGTCCCCAGAGCACAAGAGCCTCACTCACATATAATTATAAATTTTATTTTTAATATTGAAAATCCTATAATAAATAAATATAATTGGAAAAATTATAATTACTATTGACACTGTCTAATTTTTTTTTAAAAAAAGCAATTAAAAATATTATTATCATAAATTTATAACACATATTTAGAACAATAATAATGAATTGAATATAAATTTATGTTGCAATTAATTAATAATTTAAGTACTAGATAAAATGAAAGATAAAAAAAAAAAACACAATGTTTAAAATGAAAAAAAAAGAAAAAAAAAAGAAAGAAGGTGGAGTATATAACATTAAAAGTACATATGTTTGATAAATAATTAATATGAAATAAATAAAAAAATATAAATAAATAAAAAATATAAATATTAAGAAGAAAAATGGATAACAAGATTGACAAAGTGTAATGGTGAGACAGTTTCCAAAAGTGGGCATATATAGAAATGAAAAATATAAAATAAATTATTGATACAATAATAATACATTAATATAAAAAAGAAGAGGATGGTGAGACAGTTTCCAAAAGTGGGCATATATAGAAATGAAAAATATAAAATAAATTATTGATACAATAATAATACATTAATATAAAAAAGAAGAGAAAAGAAGATGTGGGAATCGAATCCTTAACATGGGGTTAAGCTATGAAAACTCTTAACCACTAAGCTATTGGAGTACAATTGTAACTACATACTATATATATATATATATATATATATATATATATATATATATATATATATATATATATATATTATTTTTTATTTTGGGGGTACAGCTGTACCCCCTTGTGCCTATACTGCATCCGCCCTTGGTTTTGATAGTGCAATTTTCTATGGTAATTTTTCAGGACAAAAAAAATCAACTTTTTTAAGGGTTAAATTTTTATATACTCAAATAATTTTTTTTAATGTCCCATATTCAGTGATTCTTTTTAATTAAAAGGCTCTAAATGACGAAATTACTCTTGACTCGATTTATGACTTGATTAAAAAGTTTTAAACGAGTCATAAGTATATACTATCAAATCGTAATAGGTACAATCGAGTCAATAACCGAATTAAGAGTATTTTGTAAAAATGGACATTTTTAAACTTATCCTTAAAAATAGGTTAAGATTTTATGGTTAAAAGATTTTTATTTTATTTTTTGATCTTATAAAAAATAGTACTCCATCAAATAGATTTTTATAGCAAGTGTTGTTCCGTACCCAGTGCATAGAGGTAGCTAGTAGTTAAAAGTTTATTACTTCTTCCGTCCCATAATATTTTTCCCACTTTTCTCATTTGTTTGTTTCACAAAACTTTTCATGCCCCAAAAAAGGAAACACCATTTTATCCAACAACCTTAAAAGTTACTTTAATTTCAAATTTGTCATTTCTTTTTCACACATATATCATTACTTTATACTTTTTTTATTACCTGAAAATACTAAAATACCCTCCAAAGTCAATAAAGTTTGTCAAAAAGTATAATTTTTTTTAAACAATATGAAACAATAAACGTGAAAAATTTTTCAGAACGGATGGAGTAGTTATTACCACGGGTGGTCATTTTTAAATCCGAAGTACAATATAGGATTGCATAAAAATCATTGACTCCTGTTAAATTGACTAATGGGGTAAAAAAATGTTTAATTTGGGTAATAAATGTAAATCCAACTACTTCCATTATATTTGCTGCAACTGCCACATCATCTCTCCTCTCTCTAAATGCCACGCATTCAGTTTCATAACGGTTCATCATCATTATGCACCCTTTTTTTTATTATTATAAAAATAAATAAATTTATTTCGACAATATTATTGTTATTGTAATGCACCCTAGCTATTTATAACACGAAAATTATGTGACATAATATTGAGCCGCACATTATACAGATATTAAATGAAAACACGGTTTCAGATCTGTAATTGTCACATACGTACATCTAAAGCCGTTGGCCCATTTAATATTTTGTACGTGTGATGCCTGAACTATCAATATCGTCGAATTATCATATTTATTTATTTTTATTTTTATTTTTCATTATGGCTTACCTTCTAATTTACTGCTAACTATTCTTATATTAGTTTAACGTGTACGTAGAAGTTACTGCTGTACTTAAATTTATAATGTGAATGATGTGAAGCATTTGTGTATAGCATTTTTATATACATGCATACAAAAATAACATATAAATAACTCACATTGTGTAAAAATAACTCAGCAAAAAATATATTTATATTAATCTAATTTTAATATATAGTAGTATAGTATAGTAATGCTCACATTGCTAGTTTTGATCTTAAATTGCGGCCCTCCTTAATTTAAGGGGGCATACACTAAATTCACAAATGACAAAAATATAGAATATAATATCCTTTTGAAATCATAATTTTGTGGGGTTATAGATGCATAATACCAAACGACAACATGGCCACACGAATATTAATTATAAAAGTCATCAAGAATTGGTGTTTAGCTAAATTATATAGCAACGGTGTCGTCATAATCTGTTATTAAGATTCCTGCATTTACGCGTTTTAAATTTTCCACTGTTATTTAAGAATTGGTTTTTTTTTTCAATATATATCTAGATAACAATGGGATATTAATTGTAATGTGGATATCCACATGTTAAATTGCTAGGGATGTTTTATAGCTGTAACAATACATTTGCCATATCTCTTGCAAATTGTTCATTTTTAGGGAGGGTTTTTGTGACCGTATGGCCAGTTTTATGATCGCCGCAAAATAAGTGGTCACAAACAATTTGTGACGGGACTATCACAATTGTGACAGACATTTTTACTGATGATTTTTTTGATAGCGTTCAGCGACCGTTTATTTGTGATGGCTATTAGCGATTAGAAAAGCCCTAATAACCTTATTTTTAAAAAAAACCATTTCGACTAGTGATTAACCATAATCAATGTTTTACTAATATTCCTTTTATTTAGACTCCTTTTAAAATTTCATTTAGAATTGTCTCAGGTGGGTTCCAACTCCCGATTGACTAAAGGCAAGTGAAGAATTTGTGTGAAGGGTGCTAACCACATTAGCTAGCTGATGACTTATTTTGTGATGGTTTACATGACGGCTAGAATTTGTGATGTATTCTTTCCGTCAAAAGAGTTACTTTTTTAAGTTTTAAAATTTTGTGATGAATTTTGTGACCTAAATGAATTTGTCACAAAGTTTGTATTGGTTTTTGACCTTTACAAAGTTTTTTACTATAATGAGCGGCGACAAAGGCCATCACAAAAGGAAGCAGTGACCAACTCGCAGATCGGCCAATTGTAGGCCAATATACACTCGATTTGCCATCAGAAAAACCTTTACAACTATAACAAAGTATAAGGCCGTTAAAAAAATTTGCACTATCTGGCAATATTTATATAGTGATCTTTAATGATTGACACTTATAAGGTGGAGAAATTTCAATTTGAAAATTGTGCACTGAATTAGTGTAATTTTGAAAGATATAAGTGACGCAATTTTTAAAGTTTTGAAATTAATTTAGTGCAGTGCACCAGAGTCTCTATTTAGCGCATCACTTTAATGAAACTGATCTAAGCAAAAATTACCATTTTCAGCAAAAATTAGGTTGAGATAAAGTGGTAAAAACTTGTATGTCCCGGGGACATACCGTGTCCAGCCCCATAGGAACACAACCCTCCCACTTCATATTCTATTTAACTCTATGTATTGCTAAGGATTTAAATTATAAAGGGATACGGTGTTCCTGGTGGCACAAGAGCCTCACTTGAGATAAGTTGGTGTTATTTTAAATTGTACAATTAAATTGAAATGTATAACCTTTCTAAGGATTTTTTTTAATAGTAAAATATTAAAGCATCCCAAAAGCTTTATTGAACAATGTATATATTTTTTATTTTAAAGAGTAATGACTTAAAAATGGTTTGCAACATACTCTTTAATTTAACATTTAGATTTAAATAATGATTTCTACTTTTCAAATTAATAACTTTAATAAAATTAATTTGACTAGTGTCAATTCGAGACTAATTCAAATTTGAATACCAATCAATTAATAATAATCACTACTACAAAAATGAGTTTTTATGACATGTATAAGTGTAGTATAAGAATTGTTAACAATACATTTTATATATGAGTGGGTCTCTTGTGAGCCCGGACACACGAATTTAGATCTATATTCCTTTGCAATTTTCGTGCCCCTTTACAATTTAAACTCCAAGCAATACATAAGTTTAAATAGGATAAGGAGGCGAATAATTGTGTTCATATGGGACACGGACCATGTACCCGTGTCCCAGGGGCGCAGAAGCTTTTACCTTTATATATAACGACATTTCTACAAAGTGTCTTCTATTCCAATGTAGCGATAGTTAATAAGTTATCAATACACTTTTTATTGCCATTGTATATTATTTTAAACTACACTT
The DNA here is from genome assembly GCA_023678885.1 of Pogostemon cablin. Classification (NCBI taxonomy): domain Eukaryota; kingdom Viridiplantae; phylum Streptophyta; class Magnoliopsida; order Lamiales; family Lamiaceae; genus Pogostemon; species Pogostemon cablin. Next base: position 23,817,508 of record CM043006.1, read on the forward strand.
AATTAAAAATAATTTTAATAATTATAATAATTGAAAAAAATTAATTAACTAATTTAATAAAAATAGATGAAAAATAAATAAATTGATTTGTTTCCGCAGGATTCAAACTCGGGATGATTAAGGAACACGAATTAACTTTATAGATTTGTAGCCAATTGGACCAAATGTATACTTGTTGAATTTTTTTTTTTCAAATTTCATATATATACATACACTTTTGCTTTATTTTTATATTTACTTTAGTTTTTTTTTTCATTTAAGTTTTTGTTTACTTTAATTAGTTTTTATTTTTATTTATCTTTTCATTTTAGTTTTTGTTTTTATTTTTATATATTTTTTCATTTTGGTTTTTGTTTTTATTTTTACTTTAATTAGTTTTTATTTTTGTTTATTTTTCATTTTAGTTTTAGTTTTTTTGTTTTTATTTTTACTTTAGTTTTTATTTTTATTTTCATTTTAGTTTTTGTTTCAATTTTATTTTTACATTTTTAATTTAACTTTATAGTCAAATAAATTTACGAATATTATAATTATGATTATAATTAATTAATTATTTATTTATTTAAATTAAGATTACGATACATTATGATTTCTTTAATTAATAAAAAATTGTTTGTTGTTTTTTATCTTTACTAATTAAATTATTTTTAATTAATACTGTTTTTTTAAATCAACATGTAATAAATATTTAAATTAATTATAAATTACTAATGAATTTACATTACCTATCAGCCATTTAGTTATGAAATTTAATTATATATTTATATTCATTTAATTTTTATTATTAATAAAATTTATTTTATTTCATTAACTTATTATTATTATATAAATTGAATCAAACTAATTAAATAGAAATATACGCAGTATATTTTATTATTTTATAAATGTTTATATTTATCTTTATTTTATTTAAAATATATTATTATAAAATAAAAGTATTAGTAATTGTAAATTAAAAAAATATATATCAACACACTTTTCAGTTCTGTCTTAATAACGTTATTATAATACACTTATTAGATAATGTATTAACAGATATTATAATAGTGCAGTTAAAAGAGTTGTAATAATATATTTATTGAATAGTGTATTAATAGATATTATAGTAGCGTAGTTATTATAGAATTAATGTATTTAAAAAATAGCTTTTAAGATATTTCAAATAAAATGTATCAAATTTAGTGTAGTGATAAAACTTTTTTTAAGTAGTAAATATATTATTTTATTAGAAAATCGTAAGTATACTTTATAAGTTCTCAATGAAAACATTTTAAGACAATATATACTCTAATCAACATATTTTTAATAATATAAGTTCATGAAACAATCTTTATGTATATAATCTCATTAAATTAATAAAAATTTTCAGTTTTTACAATAAATAAATAAATAAATATGAGTATATATTTCTGAATCATGAAGGATATAAATTAGTGTGTTGATGACATTCATTCTTTTTCAGAGAGCATGATTCCCAACTTGAATCTGACCCTACAATGATACAGTAACATTACAAGTTCTTTTCGGGTTACGTATTCATGACAACTTACATAATTACTCCCTCCGTCCATCAAAATTGGTATAATTTTTTTTGGCATGTAAATTAAAAAATATAATAATTTAATATAAAGTGAAGTAAAGTGAAATGAGAGAAATAATATTTAATGTGTAGTAGGTAATTGTATTAGAGGTGATATGTAGGACCATGAAAGTAGATTAATTGTTTTTATGTGGGTCACATGTATTAAAAAGGAAATGTGTTAATTTTAGTAGGATAAATCAAAAAGAAAAGTGTGTCAATTTCTATGTAACGGTGGGAGTAAATCTTTTCTTCTGAGTTGGTCAGATTTTAATTATGCCTTTTTATTATTCAATTCTTTTAATTGTGGGCCTTACCTCATTTAATTTTTATTGTAATTCACCCTTTTTATGCGCACGTATTTCATGATCCCTTGCTAGATTAAATTTTATTTATAATATTATAACTTTATAAAGATGAAATATAAATCGTTGTTCTTTTATTTTATGTGAAAATATGTAAAAATAGTTGGTAAATTCATTTTCATCTCACAATATTCAATTTTGTTGTAATTTGTTTTATAATTTTTTAAAAGCATTGATTCAATCCCATAAAAATAGCAAAATTTGTCTTTCTTTTTTGTAGTAAAAATAATTTTTTTATAAAAATTAAGTTATGGAGTTATTTTAGACAAATTAAATTTCTTTAAATTATTTTAAATTAAGTAAAATGATAGGAGAAAATTTATGTTATAACTCTTACTTTATATCACTATTTGTTATTTTATTTTCACTAAATTAAATGAAAATCCTGTCATTACGTGTGCAAGATCACGATTTTAAATGTGATCTATTATGATATTATTTATGTTATTTTTAAAATATACATGAGACATCCTTTTCAAAATGGACTACCCCGTACGAATATGTTTAAAATATTTGACAATTTTCGATTCGTTTCATTTATAAAAATTGGATCAGCTATGTAATCATTTCGTCATATTTTCTAAAGTGTATAATCATTAGGATGCGGATAATTAATCTTAAAAATAATTGATCACATTATTAAAATTAAAAACTTAATTACATGCCATATACGTTGCATGCTTGACTGTGTGCCAATAATTACAACTTACAATTTAACTCTTATAAAATAAAATTACACGTGAGTTAATAGGAATCTTTATTTTAAATAATTGAACAATAATCATCTTTGTATCAAAATAAAATAATTAAAATTTTATAAATAAAAATAACTATACCAAGAAGTAACTATAAACTCAGCTGTGGGACTGTGTAACTCGATGCACTAACCCACAATTATAATAAAGTAAGTGAATATGAGACCCAATATTTCAAAATTAAAAAAAATATATGAATATAAATATTAATTATTAAGTACTCCATCCGTCCCATAGAAGTTGACACACTTTCCTTTTTGATTTGTCCCACTAAAGTTGACACATTTCTTTTTAATACATGAGATCCACATAAAAATAATTAACCTATTCTCATGGGCCCTATATATCACCTCTAATACAACTATCCACTATACATTAAATATTATTTCTCTTACTTCACTTTACTTCATTTTATATTAAATTATTATATTCCTTAATCTCCGTGCAAAAAAAATTATACCAATTTTAATGGAATGGAGTGAGTATTATTTTATCCATGCATATTAAAGGCAAGACTTGCCCACAGGAACAGGCTTTTAATACATGGCAGTACAAGCCGGTCGGCCAATTCGCAATTATATACAAAAATATTTATACACTCTCTGCTGCATAAATTTAATCACTTCAAAATATACCCACTATACATAATTTGAATTTTGTATTTTATTTTTCAATTTCTTTACTCTTAACTTAATTCAATAGCAAAACTTTTCTCCTCCATTCCAATTTCCAAAAGATGCCTGATGTTTTTTTTATTTTTTCATTAAAAAAAACACGTGAATTACGTGATTATATTTAAATATTCTTAATTACATAAAAAACAATGTAGTATATAAAATAATTAAATTAATTTAATAAACAGCATTTCATACAAAAAGATGCCTCTCGAGTCTATAAGGTTGTCAATTTTACCCGCGGGTCGGGTAATCCGTGGATACCCGAGTGATTGGTTAAGAATAGGTAGGCAAAATCAGGTAGAGGACCGGGTAATACCCGTACAAAAAAAAATCAGCGGGTAAGGGTAGGGTACGTGTTTCCCTTTTATACCAGCGTACCCGACCCGATTGTCCGTTATATAATATATATATTAATATTATATATATATAATATTGTATTATATTATATATTACTAAGGAGATCCTAGTTTTCGATATACTTTCAAGTGTTAGATTACAATATTTCTTCTCATGTTATTGTATTAACTATGTTGATTTCTTGTTGTTACACTTGGATTAAATATTATTCTCTGTTGTGAACTTTATTTTTATACTTTATGTTTTATTTTGATGTTTTTGTGTCGATTTTGATGGAAAAAAATTGATATGGGAAGGTGTGGGTCGATGCAGGTAGAGTTGGTTAGGTTCAAGTTATTGCGGGTATCCGTATTGTACTCGTTTAAAATATCCATCCATCATTTCTTGCGGGTATCCGTATATCCGCGGGTTACCCATTTATTCGATGGATAAACCCGCATCCTACTCGATGCTAGATTGGTATGACTAAATGAAATTACAGTGGAATTGAATGAATTCATGAATGGAATCTAAATGAGAATGCAATGATTATGGAATGATAATTCTTGAGATTGGTATAACCTCAGTAATGGAAAGTACATTTCTAAGTTGATTTCAATTTCATGATTGATATGTCACTGTAATGGTGTAAGTATCAAATTATTTGATCTGAAATGACTAAATTACCTTTTAATATATACTTTGTTAAAAAAAATTAATTGAATTCTTCAATATGATATAATTTTATTTAATGTTAAAATTTTACAAAAATAAAAAAAAGTTAATATTATAAAACTCACATAACATATAATTATAAATTTTGAATTTACATAAATAAATTATATCATATACAAAATATTTATTTTCAAAAAGGAAAAAAAATCTAATAAAAAAAAATATAACAAAATTAATAAAAATATGTCGCTGGTGTTCTTCTATTCTTTTTCTGTAATTTGAGTTTAATATAATAAATACGATATGAAAGGGGAAAGAATTGTAAAATAAAATAGAAAGAAATATAATATAATTTAAAATGGAATAATGGTAAGGAATGGAATCACAAATACCATGGGGGTGAGATAAATGGGGATTCCTTAAAATGAGGAATACACATTCCCCATGGACCCATGATTCTAAATTAACTTAATATACCTAGGAATTGGAACATAATTAAGAATGATGATTCCATTTTTAATCTATTCTCTTATACCAATTGTGCCCTTAAAGGTAATAGGATAGAGTATGTATAGGGTAATTAAGTAGCGGATAGTATATGAATTTACTCAACCTGTACCCTACGCTACCTGTTTATATCTCTAATAATTGGTGTATAAGTTAGCAATTAAGACAATGATTTCGAAATAAATAATAATAATAAGAGTGATGTCATATGATTGAAGCTAAATTGACATAACATACTCTTATTTATTAGGTTCTCAGTTACTACTTTTCACCTTGCAGATGTCTAATATTCTCTGATTTATGCTCGAATTCTTTACCCACATTAACCTCCACTTTTATTTAAATATAATTGTGCATTAATTGTCGTGTGGTCTCTCTGTTTAATTTATTCTATTTCAGATAATTATACTCTTCCCCATAAAACTGTAAATTCTTTCTTTATTTTGTTTATCTTATAATATTATTATTAACTTTGAAAAAGGGAATAATGCCTCAAGTGAAAAATTATACTTTGTCTCTCTTGTTTTCTCATTATATTGAGGGGTAAGTTTTGTTTGATTTTTTTAACCATATACATGACCTTTTGAAATGGATTAAAAAATTTTTTATGTTTACATTTGCTTTTTTTTTTTTCATGGATGTTAAAGAATATATAGTATTTTATTAAGTATATAGTGTGTAGTTTTGAATTGTATTTTTACTTTTTTTTTGCCATAGTTTTAGTTTGAATGGATAAAAAATTGTGTAATATCATAAATTTTTTGGAGTGTTAATTATAGGTGTAGGATCTACACAAACGTAAAATTTAAACCATTTAAGTGAAATTAAAAAATATTCATATTATAATTTTATTAGAGGTGTAAGAAATTGAGTTTTAAATAGTTTGACTCTGGATCCTTTTTTGGTCCCATGATCATAAACATGTGACAGTAAGTAAAGATGCTTCAAAAGTCAAAATGAGTTACTGTTTACTACAATTAAAAAAAAAGTTTGTGATTAAATTAATATGAAATATTTATGAATTTGTTATTGGGAATTAGTGGTGTATATAATAATTGATTAAAAATGCAAAGTTATGCATGAACCTTTACATTACCTAAACATGTGATAATAAAAATTACACATAATCAAGTCATGTAATTTAGTACTCCCTCCTTCTGGTATTTTTACCTGTTTGTACGGACACGGAGATTAAGACGTTTTATTTTTTTAATATATAATGTAAGAGAAAGTAGAGATAAATTAGTATTTAAAAAAAATGAATAAAGTTATTGAGAATGATGAATAAAGTGTAAAAAAGTACTACATCCGTCCCATAGAAGTTGACACACTTTCATTTTTGGTTTGTCCCACTAAAGTTGACATATTTCTTTTTTAATACATGTGACCCACACAAAAATAACTAATCTATTCTCATGGGCCCCACATATCACCTCTAATACAACTACCCACTACACATTAAATATTATTTCTATCACTTCATTTTACTTCACTTTACATTAAATTATTATACTCATTAATCTCCGTGCCCAAAAAAATTATATCAACTTCTCCAGGACGGAGGGAGTAATTGAAGTTATTGGGATTGTAAAAATAGGTAATAAAATATTATGTATTTTTGCAAAAAATGAAATAAATAAAAATACATGGGACATCCCAAAATGAAAAGTGAATAAAAATACATATGGAACGAGGGAGTACCAAATTTTCAATAATGCATGTTGTTGTTGTAGAGAGAGAAAGAGGAGAGAGACAGTAGGGGGTGGGTGGCATGTGGGGTTGTGTGAGTTTTGGGATGATGTAATAGAGAGGTAAGCACGTGTGGACTGTCATGCATTATTTGCTACAATCCTAATTTCTTACCTTCCATTCTGCCACGCACTTATTTCTCACACTGCACTCTTATAATATCAAACTCCAACTCCCCCCCCCCCCCTCCACCCCCTACCCCCACCCTACCTACGTTTCACACAAATGACCTAAACAACTTCCTTAATTAATCCATCCATAGAACTCATCGCATTCAAATAACCTACTACTCTACTACTACCCTACCTCGCTTCTAAGTAGACTAAATTTTCTTTTTATTTCTTTTTTCAAAAACTTTATATCGTAATTAATTTATATCTTCCAATACATATTGACCAGTGAAAAAAAAACAATTATATATTTTTATGGTAAAAATTAATATTACTATTAGAAATTTAAGAAATGAGTAATTAGCTAGAACTTGTAAAAATAATATTCTTTGTCCCACAAAAATTTTCATCCTTTTAGTTTTCGTCGTCTCATAAAAGTTTTCTAACTTCTAAAAAAATAAAAATGTCAAAATAACAATTAGCTTGATCACATACACTTTATTTAAATAAAAAAATTATTACTCAACATATTTTATCATTTATTTACTATAATTAAAAAAAATATTTTATCTCAAAAATCACACTTTTCTTAATTCTTGGAACCAATTTAAGGTGAAATTTTTTTGTGAAAGTAGAGGTAGTAATACATTTGGTTTTGTTTTAAAAAGTACTTTGAATGATTAATCTTGATTATGCGTTCTAATAACACACCTTCATATTACAAGTAATGATTTCATGTCACTACTTAATAGAATCACAATCTGGAAATAATGAAGAATATCTTTCTATTATTAAGTAATAATAATAGCTCAAACACATCCGATCAAGAAAAAAAGCTCAAACACATGAAGTAATAATTATTATTATTATTATTATTATTATTATTATTATTATTATTATTATTATTATTATTCTCAATCTCGTTAGTCAATAGTCAATACTGCGTAAAAATGGGTGCACATAGTTTGGGTAGGCTAGCTAGAATAAACTCAAATAACCTAAACAATTACTTGCATCATGATATGTCCTATTTTTACCCTTCCATTTCTAACTAACACACACACACACACATATATATATATGCTCATCACATTCTAATGAACCTAATTAAATACTAGTTTTATTCTATTTCAATTTCTCCAACATTATTAGCAGCTGAAAAAGGAAACAAAAAAATCTTTAACAATAATATTATTATAAGTAGATTGACTAAATTATTTGTATGATCAAGTGATATACTATTATTAAAAGTTCAATTAATAAATACTGAAAACAGAAAATAATATTCTCGCTAGTCAAAAAAGTATAGCACCCTGTGCACCTAGTCTAGCTAGCCTTGCTTTCACCCAAATAACCAAACAATTTATTCACACTAAACCTTTTTCCCCTGCCATTTCTTACTTACATTTATATATATACTCATCATTTTCAATATAAGGTCCTACTCCTACCCTCTGAATTCATTTCTTATTTTTATTTTAATTTATATAAGGTAAAATATCATGCATTTGGTTATTCACAAATTTTTTCATGGGTTTAGGATTTTATATATGGTAAAATATCATCCATGATTAAACGAGCTTTTATATATATTAGCGTTTATTACATATTTTTTAGATGTTGATTTAAATTCAAATTATTCAACCAAAAAGTTTAAACTTTAAGGCATATTTACATAGGTATGAAAGAAAAACACACTTGTAAGATGGATATATGAGTCGATTTGTGAGATGGATAGGGGTGTAAACGAACAGAGCGTGCGGCGAGCAGCTTATGACTCGACTCGTAAAGAGCTCGTCTGTGTTCGTTAGATTAAGCTCGTTATGTAAACAAATAGAGTTTGAGCATTTCATAGCTTATTTGTTAAAAGCTCGTGAACAAGCTCATTTAGTGTTCGTTTATAATATAAATATAATATTAAAAATATTGAAAGCATTTATACATGTTGTATTTTCTTATTTTTATGAAATAATAATAATAATAATTTTATTGGTAGTTGATAAATATTTAGTTATTTTAGAATAGTGATGTGCTTGTTTATAATGTTCGCGAATGAATTATATAGGTGTTCACGAACAAATTTTCATGAACACATTATTAAACATGTTCGCGAACAAAACGAGCTTTCACTAACGAACTCGAGCTACAACTCGTTTATTTCTTAACAAACGGGACTCAATCTTCGTAAAACTCGACTCGACTCGTTTACAGTCCTAGAGACAGATCAACTCACATATATGTTAACTACCGTTTTGCAAAAGTTTCATCTCACATAAGTACCGTCTCACAGGAAACGAGACGTGATAAAGGTTTTTGAAGAATGGATATAAGATGATCAGTTTTTTCACTAACAAGTGGAGTAAAAAAAACAGAATTGTACTCCATATTTTGTCGTTTAATTGCATTGATGATATGATATCTTCTCTACTGTGCTTGTCAATACTGTGATTTCAAATTAAGCGGGTGACATACGTAGAGATCATTGCAGATTTGGAACATGAACCAGATCGTACAGTAGAGAGATCATTGCATGATATCACCATCTTTCTTGATTAATTACTGGACCCCATTTTTACATAACACACCATGATTACGGATTTTGTACCTTAGTCAAAATAATTCATTCATGAGCTGTTACCAATTCTTCATTATTATTCTGCTATAGTATTATTATATTTGTAAATAACAATACAATATAGTGGTAGCAAAAGTAAATAGCAAATGTAATGTGATGTAAGAAACAATGAATTCATTATGAAAATCAATTTAGTAAATTTTATCTGATCGTTACCACAAGACATACTGTAAATATCCATTTGGGGTCGGATTTTAAGCTGTAAGAAATGCAACTGTATTTGTGTAGTTGAATTTAACAATAAAAAACCAAAAAACACTTCATGACAAATATGTGCACAGACTCTGATCAACAGAAATGAAATACAGTACACATTCACAAACCCCAATACAAACATAAATTATTTAATTAAAATAAATTAGGGTTTCTTTATAATTTTATTTTTTTATTATACTGAAAAATGAAATAAAAATACTAATCTATTTTCGAGTTGAAAAGTGTTTATTCTTTTGTACTCCCCCCGTCTCATAGAAGTTAACACACTTTCCTTTTTGATTTGTCCCACTAAAGTTGACACATTTCCTTTTTGATACATGAGACCCATAAAAAAATAATTAATCTATTCTCATGGGCCCCACATATCACCTCTAATACAACTACCCACTATACATTAAATATTATTTCTCTTACTTCACTTTACATTAAATTATTATACTCCTTAATCTCCGTGCCCAAAAAAAATTATATCAACTTCTCCGGAGGGAGTACTAAGGAAAAAGTTGAAGTTAGAGGGCCTCGAAAATAAATAAATGGAATATTTATTGGTAAACATTATTAGAGTGAGAGATCATATGACAAAATATAATTTATAAAAAAATATATATCATGAGAGAGAGAATATGCGTGTGTACATATTAATTAGCATTTACATAATTGATGCATTATTTGATACAAGTTTGTATGAAATACTTAAATAATTGGACTATGGGAATGCCGAGCATTGAGTTATCATAACGGTTCATAACAATTATGGACCAGGTTTATTAATATTATAACCACCTGACAGCGATTAAACAATATTGATTATTGCAACCTTGCCCGATTGGACCAATGTTTTAACCCAATTTTGGACCCAAAATCCAATCATATCTTAATTGGACTAATTCATCTATTCGGGCCCATTTCTCGTATCTGGGCCCTCTTCACCTATAAATGGTCTCTTAGGGCTTTTATTTGTTTTGTATTGGATTGGGCTGTTTATGCCTACTGAAACGTGCGTGATTTGAGTGGCGACTATCTAGTATCAATTGTAATAGCGTTTTAACTCGTGCGATGCGCGGCGTTATGACAATAATATTATTTTGTGTGGTAAATTTAAAGTATTTAAAATGAATGATTATTTCTTATTTAGAATTTTATTTATAAAGTACTACGGGTACAAAAAACGATTTTGGGTATGGACCACTAATTTGATACTCGTTGAATTAAATATTTATTAAGAGTTTTATCGCGTGAAACCTCTTTTTACATGACACTGTAAGTGAAATTATATTAGGAAGTAGGGATGTGAAAGTTAAAAAAATCTCTGATAAAATTAATTTAAAGGCGAAATGACAAAGTAAAACTTCAAACAAAATGTTAATATAGAGTAAAAATGGCAATGATATTCACAACTAATATCCATTAAATATGGCAATATATTAAGTACGGCAATTATAATAAGAGAATAAGTGATTATCACTGATTGATTAATACTAACTTCAAAATCAATTGATGCTTCAAAAATTTTGTTAAACTTTATCAATTTCTCTATCTCTATTCGTTATAGTATTGCAGGAAAGAGGATGGAATGAGAAAAATATTCATATTAGTTTTGCAGATTTCATAATTTTGAATACCCACAAACACCCAATACATATACTTGTAACAATCCTAATTGGATAATTTTTTAACCATTTATATCTGTCTAAAATCCGTTTTAAACAAAACATACCATTCTCAATAAGCTTGGGGTAAAACATATATAAAAAAATATAATTATTAAAGATATCCAATATCGGTATTAGGGGTACCCATATCCTATATCCATTTAAATGTCCACCATCTGTACTCATACCGTTCCATTTTTTTAAATTCATTATGAAATTAGTATTTATCCCAAACTGATCATTTATTATGATATCTACTCGAAGAAGGCCATCATCTACCCCATATAAATACTCACGTGCTCACAAAATAAACACATCCTATATTTTAACTAACTAAATCACATACAGACTCAAATCCCAAATCTAAACAGCAAAATCACCATCTACATATTAAAACCACAATACATAAATTCTTAATTTGCATCTCAAAAGAAGGTAACAAATCCTATAAAAAAAGGATCACATGTTTTCTAAAACAGGTGAAAATAATATTTTCTTACTTATTTTTCAAACACATAATCTCATTAAGAAATGAACCAAGCTAAGTGTTAGTCTTGAACTATATTTTCAGCAACTTTATAATCCATCCCACAGCATTGCAGGTGACACTGGACTGAAAAATGAGAAATAAAATTAGATAGAGTAGCAAAGAACGACATAAATCACCATACATTGCTAATCACAACATAAGAATTCAATACCATCTTCTTGAGGCAAGGATTGGAGCTCCTTTTTTTCTTGTTCTTATAACATGGTTAGAAACAACATAAATCTTGTTCAATACCTCATGCTGTAAGAATGTACATCATTTTGTAATCTTGTCATAAATTTTGTTGTAAGAAACAAATATAAAAATTGAAATTGAAGTAAATTAGAGAGATGGGATCATTAACATTCTTACTTGATTCTACAGTCACTAACATTTACACAAAGGAATGAGGAAGAAATAAAGTTAGCTCAAGGTACCAAGCATATTTCGACTATATTATCATCAATAATCTTCAAAAAGGTAATGTGCAATCAAGACATTGAAAGATTTTCTACCTCATGAAACCCAAATTCTAATTATCCTATAATTTTAGCACTTCAAACTAACACATTTTATAATCAAAATTTATCTTACATGATTTAAAAGAGGACCTAGAGAGCCGATAAGATTAAATAGGGTACATAAACTAAAACAATGCACAGAGAAAATAGATATAGCACGTAGTTCAAAGATAAAAGTAAACAACTGAAAATAAATTAAATAAATCAATGAAAAATTCTACGTTTAAGATCATGTCGACAAAAGAACTTTGAGGTTCTAAAACATGTTAATATGCCAAATATTCAGTTTTCAAATATTTACACAAAATATCAAATTCTTGAACTCAACATCACCCATGATATCCAAATCAAAGTTGCATTTCAATAAAGTCATTGAAAAATCCAAACTTTTGAAATTAAAATAATAATAAATTAAAAATTCTATCTCTATCACCCATTAGTCATTGTCACCTAAGCATAAAAATTTAAAATAAATAAAAAATTATATATTTATACATGCACACACACCTATAATAATCACTTTTCGTATCTCAACTAAAAAAAGTGAAACATAAGGCAAAGCATAATGTAACCAAATGAAATAAGTGAAACGAAGGGGGGTTTAGGCAAGAATTAAATATCACCAAAATAAATACCTAGATGGACCTAGTACGACTACAAACTAATACACAACTCATTTAAAAAATTGAGAAAATTTCCTAGGTGCCATGAATATAGCTCAAATGCAAAATAAAAAGAAATAACCAATATTAATTTAAACTGGTCAACTTATGAACTGGAATCCCAAAATTCCTATCGATTAGTTGTATATGCCTTACCCCTATACCTCTAGCAAAATCTTAGAAAGAGGGGGAAAGATTTAAGACAAATAGAATTTACAACATTAAAAGAAAGAATGATCAAAATACTTAAGTACCTTTGACAAATGTTTATAGTTTCCGAAAGCACTACTCCCCATCTTTAATCCCCCGTAAAGTAAACAAAAAAAAAAACATAGAACCCATGAATAAAGATATGAAGTTGTTCTGAGAAAATAATAAACTCATTTAAACAAATTTAGAAACATTACAATAGACAATATTCCGTCTATCATGCCAATCTACAAACATATATCAGAATATAAATATGCAGAACCAATGGACTCACATTCCCAAACTGCAACAATATCACATTAAAAACACAGAATGACCAAACTTCACTCAGTGTGTTGGCTCAAATTCACATAAGTCTAAAAATTATTTTTACATATATGCATTTCTAATTGCATAATACTGCACATAGACGTAGAAGCCAAATAAAAGACAATATAATCTGACCAGAAATCTACCTTTGCAAATCTAAAATCAGTCAATTTCAAAGAGCCACTAACATCCACTAATAAGTCTAATATATTGGCACAATTAAAAAAAAATCATTTAGGCAATTTTCATAACGCACCTTTCATGCACTTTCAAAGCATGAGAATATCATAAATATTTGCAATGCAATTCATGCCAATTTTTCAATATAGCAAAACCAACAAAGTAATTCTCCCCTCAATTCACTTATTCTAAAATGTAAAATATAAACAAAGCATTAACACTAAAACTGAAGTGCATGGAAAAAATTTTACACATGTAGAAATCTAAATTCTACAAATTCATGTAGAATGAGTATAGATATGAGTGTGCATGTACACTTACTCTTCATAAGAGACTGTTAGATCACCGGCATTCTAAAAATGTATTCTGATATTTATACTCATTCTAAAAGTTTTTAACCTTATCCGTGGAAAAATTATAACTATATCTAAATATTATGAAATGATGGGAAATATCAGTAAATATCATTATCAATTCAAGCGCATATTGTCACTATTATATGATAAATGAAAATAGACATCAATATCAATGACCTCTATAATATTCAACGTAGAGTTCCATAGGGCTATAAGTGCCCTTGATCCAACATATGTATCTCATCCAACGAATAGATGCTTATAACGAACTTCCACTTTTGAAATATCTACTTCAACCCTGCTCAACAAAAGATCCATAATCTCAAGATAAATGGGAATGACAGTAATTGCAGAGAGAGAGGTATAGTCCTCAATCCTTCCCTAATGTAGAATCGATATCAAATTGGTAGTGTTTATAATTCTTTGATTATAAATGAAATAATCCCATGTTAATGAGTACAATTTAGAATAAATCAATTCTCAATGCAAGAAAAACTGACGTGCATCGAACTTCAAAATTTTCCCTTATTCATTTGACACAATTTGTTCTTTTTTTTTTACTGTGAGCTAAGGATAAAGTTCAGTCTAATCTATTGTTTGACCATCTAATCTGTGATTCCTGTACTTTTGTTTTACATAGACTTGTTCTATATGATGGTTTTTGTCATTAGAAAAAAATATTTTATGATTGTCAAATGACTATAATCTGTAATCTTTTTTTCTATATTTTCATATTATCGTCTTTTATGACAATTTACACTTACCGACCTTTAATTACTTGGCCACCCTCAAGTTGAAATTCAATTGGATCCCCCCTCTCAAAGCTGGAATCGAAAACAGTTCCACCAGTAAGCGTTCCTTGAAAATGAAATTATATATACATCAGCAAAACAGATAATATAATGGCTGTAACTTATTAGGTAATAATTGGGGTAGGCCAAGAGCTCACTTCTTAATATGCTAAACACATCCAACATTATCACATTTCAAGACAGTTTAAGGACATGTTAAAACTCACACACACAGAGACACACACACAATGAAGTAATGTAACTGATTGTTTTCTTCAACATCAAGGGATTTTTACTGAAAGGCTCATATGCCTTCAATTTCCATACCTCAAATGAAGCACAAAAACCTCTAGATGAAAATTCAAAAAATGCCCAGACGAAATTTAAACCTTCATTAAATACAGCGATCATAGAAGATTAAAAGCTTAAATATACGAACCTCAAATCTCCAAAGGCAAGTTCCAACCTGATCACCAAATTTCATTGAATTGATATCTAAAATAGTTGACGCAAGTCGAATAGAAAATAGTTCAGCACTCTAAAGTTCCATAAAATGATGATTCTGAACATAATTATTAGACATTAATAATGTGATGGGATAAAATTGCAGCAACACAACTACTGAAGTGAACATCAAGAAAGCCCATTTGAAGTCTCTTCTCTCATTCTTTTCTTGAAATCAAGTTCGGGGGAAAAAAACGTACTACCATCACTACTTCTAGTACAACTCCTATTAATCATAAACAGAGCCACATGATAAAGCCATTAAAAGAAAAGCAGCTTATTCTTCCTATCCTAATTTTTTCTCCGATTAGTGTATCTCGGAATTAATATCAGTTTAATCAAAAGTATAGGAAATCTAAACAGAGATGTTATCAACCATATCAATAAGTCAAGCAACTCATTACCTACATCAGTGAAACTAATCCCAATATATCAAATAGCTCATTTTCATGGTCTAATCAATAATTATCAGTATAGAACTTAACTAAAGCACTACATGTAAGTATTTAGAGTTTACCCAAAGACATAATTTGCTGTTAAGTGGGATTCTACAAAACTAAAAACTTCAATACCTTGTTAAATCTCAATAAACCACCTGGAGAAAAATGATTGCAAAAATAAGAATGCATACAGATATGATTTCAAAAATGATTTTGAGCAAACTAATTAGTTCAAAGATTTCAAATGTATATATAAACTGGATAATAAAATTTTTAATTAGGAGTGTTGTGATTATTGTTCATAATCATATTATCAACATCCCTTTAGAGGTGAACACAGTCTGGATGCAAAAGATATGGCACGGAGGTTAATCACTACTCATGACTCAACGAAATAGTATGAAATACGCTGAACCTATGGGCTATAAGGATGTTCATAATTTCATAATTAATTTTCACAATGATTGATTCCTAAGCAGTCATAAAAAAATAAAATATACATAGACACAACTGTTTCCCAAAAAAATTGCTTACTATAGTTAGAAGCAAAAAGTGGCACAAGTAATTCCACCTAAACACCTATAAAATGAATATTGCATTATACACTTTTGAATTTGAGGATTCACTGAATACAAAAATCAAAATGTTTTTATCCTGAGTTTGTCATAAAATCTAGCATTTTATTATCACTTTACTGAGCAGCCTAAATGGTAATAAGAAAAACTAAATCCAGCAAGGCCACTATTGCATGCTTCGTAAAATCTAACCAAATTGAGTACTCGTTCAGAAGGATTATGGATGTGGGGGACTCGGCACATCTAATAAAATTGATTAGAAAAGTGTGAAAAATCATGAATTTCATCATTAGTATCAGTAATGGGGTCAAGAATTTCGAATCATGTAACCCACTAAATTTAGTAGCTTTATTATTTTTTCTTAACAAAAGAATGATGGTTACATACTAATGCATGTACAATCCTCTTCATTAGTATCATAATTGAGGCATTCCATTCATTAAACGACTTTAAGTACAACAATACGTCAAATATTTTATTTTCCAGGTTCTAAAATATTTAAGGTCATCCTTTCATTAAATTTCTATTGCAGATCGGTTCCTCAACTCAGAGTCAAGCCACAGAAGGTCACATACGGAATACTCGACCAACTCCACCATATTATATATAATAATACAGAAGGTCCACACATGTAAGATGTAACAAAAAAATAGCAAAAGACCTTTTTCTAAATCATGGTATCAAGATCTGTGAACATACGCCTCTCAATGACTTCACGATATTCTTGATGTATATTCTCTCTTAAAGTCTGCAAAATACTTGTAATAATAGAAATAGAGAAATAAAAAAATACGTGAAAATTTACACACACCAAAGAACATGCAGCAAATTTACATGAAAATTAGAACATTCTATATTTAAATTTCATTTTCAAAGCTTTGCATTCAAAAAAAAAAACTTTCCATGTTTTACATTATAGTAAACATAAAAATTAATGAAATCAAATAAAGGAATAGAAAATGAAATTTCTATTGCAAACAATTTAATAATAGATATTGCAGTAATTCTTTTGAAAATCGACATTTACAAAAAGAAAAATACTTAGCAGCTGATTAACTACTCGTGAGAAAATGCAATGTATATAACAAAAAGTATGATGGTCATAATCCAATAGTATACTTAAAAGAAGAAAACAGATTGCACTTATACCCAACCACATCAAGTTGGACACCCAACCACCTTTACAATCAGACACCAAATAATAATTAACTTCCATTCAATGGTAATGGCGGGTTCACTCTTGATAATACAAAATTGAATTACATTTTAAGACTGTCATTCATAAGATTAACGTGTAATTATTGAGAAACATAGCTGGAATACGTAATGACATTGATGTATTAAACCATTAGTCTATATCACACTATGAAGCCTAGTGGATTCTTTTCTTTGTTTCTCTCTACATCACCATCATTCACAAAATATAATTCTAATTTCAACAAATTACATTACAATTTCTAAGTCAAATAAAACCTACCAAAAATTTGTAACAAAAGGCCTCAAGATTCCCAAACACGAAAAATTACTCTCCGGTACAATTCAAATATAATTGGGCATTTGTATAGAGTATATGCCCTCTTTAAACATTGCAACGTGTAAATGTAAAGATAACTGATTGTTCCACTAAATCCTCGCAACACTGAAAAATGTTAAAATAATTAAACACTCATTCATTCAACTCATTTAAGGAGTACAACTCATAGTAATTCTTTTATACATGACAATAGAAAAAGAAATCTGTATTTAGTTTCCAAATGTAAATCACACTAAAAGCAATCAAAATGACTACTATCCTAATCTATTTACACCAATAACACCAGTCTTCCATATAAAAGACGTAAAGAAAAATTCCAATTAACCATGCAACAATTCTTATCGTTGGAATCTTCATTTCCTAAACTTTAAGAAGTAGAAAGTATCCTAATTATAGAAAATAAATCTGGATTTGATATAATAAAATTTTGGACTGATTAAAGATCAAATAAAATCAATTAAATATCATTTACAATAATACGGTATATAATAGAGAAAAAATATCCCAAAAATTATTGTAGTTTATTATGTAATGATAGAATGACTAAGATATATCATTCATAAACATGACAAAAGATTTGAAATCAGATCATATTATTTGGACCAAGTCTTCCAATTTTGAAATAAGATAAATCAATAACGACAATAATTAAGATATTACTATTAATGAGAGAGAAAACCATTTTTCATTTCTCCAAATAATACTCATACATGAAATTATGATGATCTCTGCATTTAATAACTCAAAGGCATTTTTCAGCTATTTATTTGGTTATGATGGTCTCCCTATAAATAATAAAATTTGAAGATGAGGGCATAAATTCACTCTTTATCACAAACTCCCACTAAAAATTTTCTTTAAATTCCAATATTGTTTTTTATTTTTTTAAGTTTGTTTATAAGAAACAAAACTTTAAAAAGCAATGTGAAGTTCTATAGTAATAAAAAAAATCGAAATCTAATAATTGAAAGAGTACTTTTTCACTGTCTTTTAAAATGAGTGTAATTTTCTTCCCCCAAAAGATATTTAAACAAATAAGCCTGAATATCAATTATCACAAAAAATAGTAAAAAGCAAAATGAAAAAGCCTCAAGAGAAGCTTTGAAATAAGAACATGAAAAAATATCAGTTAACAAAAAAATAAAGAACAAATAAAAATATTTGACAAATTTACCAATATGCATGTGAAGAATCTCTATTAGAGTTCAAGGCTGAAAGAATTATCAAAGTAAAGAATATCAGTTTATCTACAAATATAAGAAAATTTTTCCATACTATATCTTAGAGACTTAAGAGAAAAACCCATAGCTATTTGTGTAGAATTTTATATAATTTTGGAATACAACACTTTATTAATTGAATAATGAGAGTTCACTAGGATATCTGAGGTGAGAAAAAGAGTTTAATTTTTGTCATCAACCATATTTGGTTCCCTGATAAAGTTTGTCCAATATTTTTGACTTAAACATTAACAGTTTTATCATCCCTTCCATAAAAGCACTGATCGAATTTTTATACAGTCTAATGAGTACCAGGAAACTTATGGATCAGAATTCCTAAAGAATTTAGCAGTTAACAGGTTGAAGATAAGGAAGTTTACTACTCACTTTTGTCATTACATCACCACACTCAATAATCAGCTCAGGCCTAATGATCTGCCACCACTAAAATATTATTTTCCTTTTTCTAAAATACAAAAGTTTTTGAAAAGAAAACAGATCATTTAATGAATTAAACACATTTTATGAGCTCAAATATAAGAATCAAATAAATCAGTTAAGCCAAACCAAAGATAGATAATAATAACCAAACAGAAAAATAAATTCCCACAATTTTCCTTATAATTATAGGTATATAAACATGCACAACTCTATCAATTAAAGTTTAACTTTCTCTACGTACTTCACATACCTCCCTCTGCATTGCATGTTGTAAACTCTATTTACGAAATTCTCATTTTTTTAGAAGAATATCTTCACTCAAGAAACCTGAAAAAAATAAACAAATTAGTAACAAATAGAGCAAAAGTATGAAATCCAGACCTTAAACTTTGAATGTTGATGTCAATTTTTTTCATTTTAACTTATTAAAAGTACCAATAATAAACTTTCTAGGTAAGAAGAGCCAATGATTACCTAACTATCAATTTAAGCACCAAACCCTCTTCTAGGAATCTGATGCATGAATGTAATCTCGATTCTTAAGTGTTGAGACTGATCCTTTCAACTTTGAGAGGCTGAAG
Organism: Pogostemon cablin; assembly: GCA_023678885.1. Taxonomy (NCBI): domain Eukaryota; kingdom Viridiplantae; phylum Streptophyta; class Magnoliopsida; order Lamiales; family Lamiaceae; genus Pogostemon; species Pogostemon cablin. The sequence continues at coordinate 23,837,617 of CM043006.1, forward strand.
TATTTGTCGGAGTGATACTTTTTGTTCTTTAAGAGTCTTATCCTCCAACTGTAAACACCGCTGCTACTCCCAATCATGACTGAAAACTGAAATTTAAATTGATTTAATTTGAATAAAATGTTCAAGAACTGGAAATCATTTATTCACTCTTAGTCTAGTTTTGATCTTGTTATGCATACATCTCATAGTGTGGGACCATTATAAAACTATTCATCGAAATTGTGTTCACAATCCGTCCTTAAACTTCATTGTAACAACTCTGAAATGAGAATGAAATAAAATCTGAAGGCTTAAAAACATATTAATAGAACAAAGACAAAATACCAGAATCTGTGTTTAGTTCATTTTGTTCACAATACTTAAAGTGAGCATTAAAAGATATCCTTACTAAAATACTTAAATTTCTTAAAATTGATAGGTAGAAAAAAAGGATAGGAGTTGGAGTACCCACAATATTTTTTCACAGCAAGTGCCAATTTGTAGGCAAGGACACTGTTTTCCACATGATGGCAGGCAACCACATGGAGTATACTGCTTACATGGATGGTCTTTTTCATTTTCTATCCTTCTCCACAGGGATGGATGATTATTCTAGTTGTTGATAAGGCTCTAGTTGTAGCATACTCTCCTTCATAATAAATAATCACTGACTTAGCGAATTAACCATTGAATCCACATCATGAACTGTTATGACTTATGTGAGCAATAAATTTTATACATATAACATGGCGAACCTACATAATATAGGAACTTTTTTGAATAGTTAACTTCTATCTAAAACATAATATATCTTTCATGTCAATCTTTTGCAGTACTAAATACTAACACCAGGTGTCCCATGTTCATATTTACATGGAAATTAAATATATGAGCATCTAATGAAAATTAAAAATTCATTAACTAATGCACACTTTTGAATATAAATTGATAATTTTTACCATCAGGGTGAGCCATTTTCTGCATACACTTGGGGCAATCATAATGGGCATTGAAATCTTGAAACTAAAGTAGTAGTTGTCATATCTATATTGTTCACGTCAATTAGAACCCTTAGCCTACACTTGCTTTTTGTTTCATACGAATCATCACAATACCCAATTAAATAAATTAAAAGACTCAAAAGAAAGTAAGTTACAAAACGTACCTTATTTCTCAGTGCTAAGAAAGATACAAAAACATAGTCAAAAGATATAATTTTAAAATTAGATATGGGGGAAACATTTAATCTTGCACCTATAGTAAAATATGTGCTATTATACATATATAGGTATATCCAAGATTAAATAGGAGCCGGTGCCGGTGACAGTAGTAATCGGAATAGAATAATGAATCATATAAGTTCAATATAATAATGAAACAGAAATGGAGTATAGTCATTACTCTTTCAGCTAAACTGTGACTATCTGTAGCTTGACCTCTTCTCGCTCACACGTGGATGTAGTCTTGCTTTGATGGTTCAACTGATTTAGCAGGTGCCTCTGCTGCCTTTCCTGGTTTCCTTCTCCTTCTGCTTTATTTTCACGATTACCATTTGATCCAACTGCTTTAAGCCTTTTATTGTCACCCTCACTCTGATTCATGCCAACAATAACTCCATATCAAAAACTCAATTAAATTCAACACTGCTCTCTTCTTCTCTTTCTCTGTAATTCAGTTACTCATAAATTCAATACCAGCAAACACGCATCATAGATATGCTGAATAAGATGATAAAGAATCCTATCAAACAGATCACTATAAAAAATTAATTTCACTACCAACCCGGAAATCAACTGTTCAAGCTAGAAAAGATTAACTATAACATGCACACTGAACCCAATGCTGGCAAATTTATCAAAAAATTAGGGATGTGTGGATACAGAAAAATCTTATATAATTAAGAAAATTATTGGAATTGTGGAGTTTTGCCATAGCATTATTATTGATGTTTTCATTGCTATTGCTAGCAGAAGCTCCTCCTTTAGCGGCGCATCCTGAAATTGTGATTGGGGGGACTATGATTCGATCTGTGGTCCATCACCATCGGATCCAAGCCCAAACTATACGACGTCGAAGCAGCATTCATCTGAAATCCAGGCTAAATCTCGGCGAAGTTATAAACTCGACCATCGTTCATCATTGCGGCCCCTTGCGGATCCATTTCCAGCACCGGAAGAAATCAGGGCATGAATGTGTAGATACAGGAAGTGGTGTGTGTGTAGAAGAGGTCGTGGTTTACCTGAATTCAATGATGATTCTTGTGGAATTTGAGGAAAAGAGAACAGATACGTATACAAAAACCCTTTGTCAAATGGTAACTATTTCATCATAGATACAAAATTAAAAAACAAATACTAATTGAAGAAGATATGTAGGGTCGTAAAAATGAGAGAGATATGAGAGAAAAGTAATGTGTAGGGTTTTAATCAATGGTGTGGATTTAATTGTAATAAGTAAATAGTAGAGATCAATGGATATAAGTTACCAATAGGTGAATCTTAATTAACCAAAAGTGGTGAAATCAGTTTTGGGGGGAAAATTAGTGTAAAATAGATAGTAAATTTGATGTTATTATTATATATATATAAAGATGCACAAAAATAAAATTCAATTCTACTTTTAGGGCTATTTCTAGGATACACCTGTGCACTGGTGCACCCTAGGTTTTAAAGCCTAAAAATATGAGTTAATGGATAGTTATATATTTTTAATTTTTTATTATTTAATATAATTAATGGTTGAGATTGAATTATAGTTTAATCTAACGATTAATATTGTTCAGGTGCATCGATATCAATATTTTCATAATCGGACCGGAGACTGAACCGGTAGATGCAATAGTTCGAGGTTCAACCGGTGGTTCAATCGGAAAATTGAATTTTACATATTTTCAATTATATTTTATAATATTACAATTCATTAAAACAAATTATAATAATTAAAATTATTTTATAAAGAGAAAATTCAATTTATATAAAAATATAATTAAATAAAATATTTATAATTTATAATTCATATTTTATACACATTTTTATATATTCTCTTAGTATCATATTACATAATGACAAAAACTTGTGTGCGTCCGGTGCACGGAAGCACACTCAGTGTGCCTTTAGAATTTTGTGTTAAATTGTATACCCTTTAGTATAAAGATGTGTACCCTTTATTTTTTGAAGAAATATAAAAAATATTAATGAAAAGTTTATACTCTTTTGAACAAATGGTGTACCCTTATTAATTAAAGTGTATACTCTTTAAAACAAAATAATGTACCCTTATTCATAATACTAAATTCTAAAGGGGTACGGCGTGCGCCCGGGCGCACGCAAGCCTCACTCTTAGATACTAATTTATACTCAAACTGCTATACATCTGGTGCACCACTCCAGGAAAATCACATAATTTACTTCAAAATTTAAATATTATATTTTAAAATAAATAAAAATAAAAGTGAAATAATATAAAAATCTAAAATATAAAAAGAAAAATAAAAAAAATAAAAAAACTGATTGGATCAATTCAACCGATTTTCCGATTTTCTCGATTTTGATCGGTTCTGACCGGTTCAATTCAAAAAACGATTTTATATGGATTTTGGACCGATTTGGAGGTCGATTCCCGGTTCAACTGGCCGGTCCAACCGATTTTTAAAATCACCGATTGGTATCATGGGTGCGCCGAAGTTGAAATCTTAATTTTAAAATTGTAAAAGCTTGTTCACCTTGCGCCTTCCGAAAGCAATAAATTAATTACTTCTTACACTTTTAAATAAAAAATATTATTTCTTAAATTTTGATATGTAGTACTTTTTTATATTAATTCTTATTAAAATGAGTAATAATTTATTTATGGAGAGTAAAAATTTTATATAATAAAAATAATTTTGTAAAATTAAGATGAATCGCGATAAATTCATTTAAAATTTTAAATTACTCTACTAATTATATGAGCTTGTCTTGTATATTCTTTGTAATCACAAACTATTACTGAACACTGATAATCAAAATGGTAAATTACTATTCGTCTAATAAAATATATTCTTACATATATAAAAGATAATTTCATTTTTCTATTTTTGGTATTCATTTTAAAAGGGTTTTATATAGATGTCTAAGACTCACATATATTGTTAATATAATTAAAAATATGAGTTTTATATATTTTATCACTAATAAAATTACTCATTACATATAAATTAAAATACACCTTATCTATGTGCAAAAATTAAATGACATCCTTGATTCTAATATAATCAAGTTAAAGTATATACATTAAGTCAAGTAAAAAATTAACTAGATAATGAATAATTTTTTCAAAAATTAATACCATATCCATATTGAGTTAAGAATTTTTTTGTTATTTTAGACATTTTGATTTTTTTTTTTAAAAACTTGGTAAAAAAGAATTTATTTAAATCTAGAGGGCACCGTTATGAATTACTTAATGGGATTGCGAGAATAATAACTTTCAATGAATGTGCAGTAATGGCCCTTATTCTGCAAAAATATAGTCACTCCGATAAATTAAAGGCAAAAACTTGTGTGGATTCCCGCGTAAGGACACACTCCATGCGCCTTTAGAATTTTGTATTAAATTATATATATTTTAGTATAAATATGTGTATTATTTATTTTTTTGAAGAAAAATAAAAGAATTAATGAAAAGTGTATACTTTTTAAAATAAAATGGTGTGCCTTATTAATTAAAGTATATATTCTTTAGAACAAAATAATGTACTCTTATTCATAATACTAAATTTTAAAAGTGCACGTGTCTTCGGGGCACGCAAGACCAACTCTAAATTAAATAGATATGGAAGGTGATGGTTCTGATTGAAGACAAGCACAAAAAGACTGTCCAATCAAATAGAGATGCGAGTCAATGAAATTCTTTCGTTTATTTTATTTTAATTTCTTTATTTATCTTTTTTAATCGTCTTTTTTTGAATTTGAACATGGAACTCAATATAGATACTATGATTTTAATTTTAGAAAAAATAGGATAAGGTTTGTTAGAAGAAGAAGAATGCATGAACGTTTGTCGCATTCGCGGGAGCTGAGCTGTCTTTAATTTAATTTAATTTATTTTATTTCGATTTGTATATTAGTATATTACTTTGGTTTTCTTCATGCGTTCCCGAAAGTGTAAACATATACTATTAAGTTTTAATATTTAGAAGCACATATTTACGACACAATTAATACGTTCTTATTATATTATTATTTATAGAAATTTTCTTGTGAAACAATATTTAGATAAAACGATATGTGAGATATGTTTAACATGATTATTATATAGTTAAAGCATGTTTATTGACTGTTAAAATAAAATTCAATAAATGATATATTAAATTGTAATTTTATGGTATTATAATACAATTTATTATAATAAAATTCAAACTATCAATAAGTATATTTTACTTACTCCATAATAAATATATTTTTATAACACAAACACTCTTATAAATCCGATTTACATAACTTCGTATGTGAACTTGGGTATTTTTTTACTCTAAACTCTATGGTCCCCATTTCAATCCTATAAACTCTATGCATTGCTAGGGATTTAAAAGGAAGAATACAAGATTCACCGTAAACTCAATTCACAGACTAACTCTTTTTATAATGGATCTATACATCTTATAATTTGTTTCACAAGAATACATTCCTTATTATTTTATCATTGGATTAGCCTTCGAAGATGTATATTTGAATAGATTTTGTAATCATGCAAAACTCGTAAATTAACAACACTACACAATATTTTGGAGGCCCAAAAAATATTTTAGGGGCCCATATATTTTAAATTATATTTAAAGGCCCATGAGCGATGTTCTCAAATTCTTCAGAATAAATATAATAATTATAAATAAACCAATAAGAAACATACCGTGCTTGTTGTTACTTATTAACTAGTAATACACCCGCGCCGCCGATGCGCGGAAAAGAATTATGTATAAACTATTGTTTATTGTATAAAAATAATAATAATAATATAAATATAATAAAAAAAATTTGTGAGATGGTTATATGAGAATGATTAAATTATTATTGTTATATTAATAAGATATATTTTTAAGACTGACAAAAAAATATGATTTTTAGTTGTTGGAACTGGAATATTTTATTGGGAGGGATTAAAACTAAGGTTTGGGTATAGTTTGCTATTCAGAAAAAAAGATTATTGAAATGAGTTGATGTTAAAAAGTAAAAATAATAGAATTTTTATCTCAACGATAAGTATAAATTTAAGTTTAAAATATGAATAATAATAAGTTTATTTATATATGAAATTGCACAAGTCATTCCCATTGCAAAAACAATAAAAACAAATTAAAAACAAATTACTTGTACAAAATATATTGTAGAATAATTTAAAATTATAATAAAGGTGATTAATTTGTATTATTATATATTAATTAATAGAATTTTAATTCTAACTACTACCATTAATTAATTAATTAAGAATTTTAAATATACTTGTATCAATCTAATTTAAATTTATAAAAATAATTACAATCCTGAAAAAAAAAATATTTAATATTTTTTAATATATATCATGCTATTAATTTAATTATATTAGTTGTCAAAATTTTGTTATTTGATTTTTTATAAATATTAAAAACATTATTGATAATTAATTAATCATAGAAATACATAAGAAGGAAATAACTTTAATTACTATAGAATGAATAGAAAATGAATAAAATTTCAGTTTTTAATTAATTAATTCTAATTAGAGATGTTCTTTCCGTAAATTGCACCGAGAAGATAAAAGAACGAAATGAAAAATATCTCAATCTCCTTATAAATTAGTCAACCTCATACCTTCTCCATCTTCGAACTGTCTCCAAAATACGAACGGTCAATTGCTGCAAAAATTAGCATCCAGAGGTGATATTATGGAAAACACAATCTCTGCACATTAAAGTATAAGAGGAAAGTGTATTTCTAATAGGTTCAACAATCAATATAAAACTATTGATGAAGCCCCATGTAATTCCATAACAGGACAACCGATTGCTGTGATTTCTAAATGTTGATCACCTTAAGAGCCAAACTCACGAATCAAGACTATAGAACACTAATCTATTAATAATGAAAGTAAACAAAGAAAAATGATAGTGAAAAGAAAAGGGAAAACACACAAACTTACAACAAATAATCAGAAATCAATTCAACCTGGAATATGCTTGATGATCTAATAAAAGTGAAAGGAAATAAATGTAGAAACTGAACTTAAGCTTGGCTTGGACTTGGGAGTATGTGGCTTATATCTTTGATTCTGCTTGCAAACAGACTGAACCAAGCTCCCAATGAGCTACCGCGCCCCATCCACTTAACAGCTGAAACAACTAATAAATAGTGCAAAACCCCCTCATAAACCAGCTAATAAAACGTCCCAACTGATCCATATGCTAAAACGGGCAGACCGCCGCTTCTTGTACCCCTCCAACTGATAATCATTGGTGCATTAACTTCATGCAGCACGTCCAAATCATTCGTTATACACCTTTTGCACATATAATGGATCATGATTTACACCTCTAAACCCAACAACGATAATATATTTTCAACCACATGATGATGCAACTCTACATATTCCATCCGTTACTTAGTGGGAGATTTCAATGAATTTTAGACACACTGTATTATACTATAAGTTAGCATGGCTCAAAATATTATCAATAGCAAGGAAACAATCTTACCAATTTTGAGGTGGATATGCATGGACAGCTTTCCTTTTTGGCCTAGGTGGCGGCAGATACTCATTGGTTCTACCTTGAGAAAACACTTCTAGGCAATTGCATTTGGATCTACCCCTCAATGGCCACCATTGTTTATCAGAAATATGATGTCTTTTGGCCACTTTGCAGTATTGTTGACGCATCCTGAGCTGTAACATACACCCATAATCCACTATCTCTATTAACTTACATGTCTCATAAACAGTATTTCATTATCTAAAATGCAGATTAATTGTAATAAACCTGGAAGCTGACGTCTCCAATGCAAGCAATGACTTGTCTCTGAGGCAGTGTAGTTCAGTCTCAGCAATGATCCACAACATCTTCTGAATATGCTCAAACAGAACATTCACCTTCAATGCCCCAATTATTTCAACACATACTCCTACTTTTGAGCAATCTGCATCATCCTATATCGTAGACTAATGCATCATTAAATTAATCAAGTACAACTATAAAAAATATCAGCATTGTTGTACAACTGAAAAAATAGAACAGATGCTTAAATTTTTTAAATTTGGGAAATGAAAAACTTAGTAATGTTGCAATATATCTGTCTTACTTGTTGAACGATGGCATATTTACCTTCAATAAACCACCTTTGACCATAATCTTTTGTTTGGTGGAACTCCAATTAAGTCATACCGCTGGAACTCCATTTATAACATGAACATCAATCACAAAATTAGAGAAATAAATCCTCAAGCAAAAGGTTGATGAGTTAAGAAACTGCATACTAATGCCATGAAATTCCAGTGTATGCGCAAAAGCTACACCTTTCAGTTCAACAATTCAAAGATAAACAATACTCCATAATTTAGACTACTCCAAGTCTCAAACTTTAGTATATATTTGACCAAAGAAGCTTAACTTCACTACTATTCGTCAACATACAAAACCTGCATTCCTATTCCCCAAAGTTTCCACTCAAAGCTGCATAATGAAAAGGAAAACATAGCAAGTGGAAGGAGCAAGTTTCTATTTGCCTGAATGTAGCTTAGATACATGGGATTCCTCGTTGCTTTAGCAACCAAGCAGCACCCCACAACAGCTCATCCTTCCCAAATTAACAACATTAACCAACTCAGGATTAACAAAAAAAGCTAGATGATTTCATTTTCAAGAACACCATAGATTTCCTTACCTAATAACCTGAAAAATCACAGTAATAAGGACACTCATAAGGTCTCAAACCATTACTGTAAGCACCACGATGCTTATGATCAGCAAAATCAAACACCTACACCAACCAAAAAATGCAAGATTAGTACTTCCTTGCCACTGGGATTAAAAAATTAATAAACTGTTGGAATTGAAACCGAGGTGATTAAGAAATACCCTGATTGCCCTTCTGGCTAAAACTTTGGAGTAATTAGGATCACTTCTTCTGAAGACCAAGGAAGCAGCTGCAACTTCAGTGCTCATGTCCTCAGGCCTCTCCCAGGAAGCATGATCTTTACCAGCATCTCCCACCTTCAGTTAATGAGGCCCCATTTCAGAAAAAGAGAGGATTTTATTCAAGGCTGTGGTGAGAAGAAGATGAAGAACCTGAAGTATCGGGAAGAATAGTGGCTTTGAGGAGATAATATGGAATGGCTTCTTTGGCATTATGCAACTCTTCCTTTCATAATCCTGTCGTACTCGATGACACTCTATGAAAGCATGGTGGTGATGAATGCCATTGGAAATCCAAACTTCCTGTTGTCTCCAGCATCGTAGCATCCTCTCATTAAATCAACCTGATTGTTATTTAGAGATTAATAAGAGGAAGAGAAAGAGGAGAGAGAGATTTAAAAGGTGCATTGTTGTTTGCAGAATGAAAATCCAACTCAAATCATTGACCTTGCCTCTCAAACTACCTGCGGCGGATACACCCCGGGTGGTTGATCGAGGACCAGCAGGGTACGCCATGACGGTTTACCCGACGGTGCTACGTGGTGGTGGCTTATACGAAAATGTGAACTGACCTTTGGGCTCACAAATTGCTTCTCGTCGGAGCCAGTTTTCACCGGAGCACCGAGAATCTCTTTAAAATTTAGAGTAAGGCGGTTCACCTTAAGCTCCGCCTCATCCACCGTGACTTTCATCGAGAAATTTCAGGTTGAGTTGGCGTCTCCATCGTGATTCAGCGGCGTTCTGGTCTTCTATTTGGAGATCGAAAAGACATTGCTCAAATCCTTAAAGGATGGAAACGTGATTTCTAGAGTGCTAGACTCCATGGATGAATTCTTAGATCCAAAAATAGGGAAAATGGATTGCATCTCTGATTTCTGCTTCTTGATGTTCTCCATAAAGAAATTATTAAATCAAGTTCTACTACTAAACTTGTGGTGCTCTTGACTGTGAGTTGAAACGTTTTTGTTAATTCCATATGTATATGTTTATTTATAAATAAGCTCATACCAAGCTTCTTGGAGAAGCCGGCCTTCCACCTTGGTAAATGTTTCAAACTTCTTGGAGAAGAAGGCGCCTTCTTCCTTTATAAGCTACTATTGATATATAGATTACTACTAATTACTGACCATTTATGAAAATGTTTGCGATTATTTGGGAGAATTTCATGCAAACTCCTTTATACATTCATTAAATACTAGTATTTTATTTAATAATTATAAGGACAAAATAAATGGAAAAATAATTTTTTTTCTATAAATAAAAATTGTATTGATACTTTTGGGTATAAGAAATACCCAAAAAAAAAAAAAAAACAAGAATTACATATTACAATTACTAAAGAATCAAGTTTGGCTTTAGAAGCCACTAATTAAAAGACAATCTAGACTGATTCACATTATTAACATAAAACCAACTACATATTCTACTTTTCATCTCTTCTATCAATTTTTCAAAACAAAAAATTGTTCCTTAAAAAATGATGGCGTTCATGATCTTCCATATCAATCATATGACACATTGTCAAATAGCCACTAACTTCACTTTACTTTTACTCTCCTTAGCACAACATCTAAATGCATTCAAGTTCGAGGATTTGAATGGAGAACTGAAGAAATTCCAATTCAATTCAAACAAGTCATCCATAACTTATAAGCCACCTCACATTCAAATAATAAGTGCACTGCAGTTTCTTCATTTTCTTTACATAAAGCACACTTCAAGTCGACTGTAGAGTTAAGGATGTTTCTCCTATTCAAGTTAGTTTTTGTAGGTAAACGGTCCCAAAGAACTCTCCATGAGTGAACAATTACCTTCAAGGGCGTGAACTTGTTCTAAATACTTCTAAAACTTTTTTCATCATCTTTTTCGATAGGCTTGAATTCCCGCAATTCCAAAAGCATTTTATAGACTTCATTTGTTTCATAACAGCTTTGTTTGGACCTCTTCCATCTCCATCTATCTTCAACTCCTTTCTTTATTGTGTATTTGTCAACCAAAGACAAGAATAAATAAAATTGATCCTTATCACGTCTCGAGAGATCCCTACTAATTGAAACTGAGATCGTTAGATTTTATATTTCTTATTGGTAAACAACTCAATCATTTATCAACTTGGATAATCCGCATACGAAAGAACTAATTAACTATTAACCTCGAACTTCTTTTTCTAGTGGAATAAATTTTAAAACTAGTACTAGTAAATTATATTCGCATTGAAATAAAATAAAAAATTAAAATTACATACCAATTAAGTTAGATTAAACTGCAGTGGCAAACTGAGGAATGAATCCACTAAGAAATAGAGCATGGCAGAAAATGAAAGCAAAGAAATGGGCCAATAGAAATGGTGTTCTAGATTCGTATTAATATTCTTTATTTAGTTATCTTGACCACTTTTTTTTCATTTTCTTACATGGGTAGAACGCAATTCAACCACGACACGTGTTGATATGATAAATTAATACGAGTGGATTAAACCGTGAACACGTGACACTAAAATTAGAAATTAATTAGCAATGAATATGATATGTAATTATTAACATAAAATAATATGGTTCCTACAAATTAAATGTTCAAATCAAGAAGGTGATGGCTCCATAATGAAGTGAGGTGGCTCAGTGGCTAAGAGCCACAAAAACATCTCAAGTATTTTATTTATTTTTTTTTTTTAATTTCAGTGTTTATCCCATTTGGGATGTAAGTAACACCTGTCCTTTTGTAAACTTGGTTTTCTGTACTGATTAAAAAATATATTTACATTTTAGTACTTCCAACCTAAAGCATGAATAAAAACAAAACATGATAATGTATAATAATAATAATTGCAAGTACTTTAAACTTAATGCAGCTTAGAGTTTAGAGATTATGATATGGGATTAATATATCTTTTATTTTATCCTCGTACATACATTAATATTCCCCTAATTATAACCAAATATTTACTCTTATTGTAATGATAATATTTGACGATTTTTACATATTTGTCCTCTTTCTTCAATATACGTGAATGAGTTTTTATTTTTTAAAAAAATCATAAATGATTCATTATGATTAATTAATTTATTTATACATAATGAATGATATTAAAAGGAAAACGAGTCTACTCGTGTACAAAAATAGAAACAAATCTTTGTTGGATTAACAACGACTATTGAATTAATTATTTAATTGATAACCAGTTTGAAATCTTGAAATTATACTATATACACGAACGGAAGACTCGCACTTTATTTAATGAATCAAATTTCCAAATATAACACTTAAAAAAATAAATCAATAAAATGTGAAACAATCCCCCTTTATAACGATCATGGAGTATATTGCAACTCTTACATGAAATATGAATAAATGTAGAGATAATTTATTTATTTATTTATTTATTCAATTGCAGGTCAAATTATTGATTATATATTATTTTCTATAGTTCATTTTGTCACATAGAATAGTTATTCCACGAACTTTCTCCATATGATCATGCTTCTAAATAATAAAATAGGTCAAATAGTGATCATAGAAAATACATAATATAAACTTATTTTAATGCTATAAATTAATCATAAATGATAAGTTTTCCACAAAAGAAATACTATTTTTTAAAGCTTAAACAAAATCTCTTCTTAGAGAAAAGTATAACTTTTAAATTTGAAATTGTGGGCAAAAGGGCTGAATGATTAGCTTTTTAAAAATCATGCGTTTATTTTCCATTTTCCACCAAATATGAAATTGTTTTCATGCAATTATTGATCACATTTCCCAGCTTTTTATAAATGCATACAGAAAAAGTAGGGCATAATAGCTTCCACCCACATAATTATATAATTTGGCGTGTAACTTTTATGATATATAAAATACTCCCTACAATTTAAGAAGCAAGTCATTTTAATTTGCCTTGAATTTTTTTAAAAGCTTGAGGGAAAATTTTTAATAAATGTAGTGTATTCTAACATTTCAAGAATCACTAGCAAATACAGAGATTTATTTGGGATTTAAATATCGCAAAATAGTACTAATCATTTATATTTGTCTTGTTTTTTAATTTAATTTTTTATTAAAAAAATATGTAAGAATTAAGAGTTAATAGGTACGTATAAAGGAATATTAATTGGTGTAAAAAGATATTGGAGATGTTAGAGGGGAAAAAACATATAATTGAAAAGAAAAAGAGTATAAAATGTAGGTGAATTAATTAAATATTAATACCATATGGATTTTAAAAATCCAAAATTTATTTACAAAATTGCAAGCAAATATAACACTAGTGTAAGTGTATTTATTGAGCATGGGTAATTTTTATAAATCGTAACAGAATAATTCATCAAAAGATTGAATTAAATGAAACAATTCAGTTTTGTCATCTCAACAAAATAATTAACACTATTTTTTCCTAAGTAATTACAAGTTTATTAACGATTATAAACTTATTACATCTTTTTATTCGTCCCAAAAGAAAGCAAATATAAATAAACTCCTTTAAAACATAATAATAATCTAATAGGAATAAATCTTTGAGAGAGAGAAAACGCCTAAAAATTAAAATAAATTGAGGAGTCCAAAATCATCCCATAATTAATTTTCCATTATGTGATTCTTATCTCCCAACTTTATGACCAGACTGGATTACTAGAAGGATTATAGGAATAAAGTTTGTTAAAGCACCACAAAAAAAAACAAGAAAGCTCGACCCAAGATAGAATTATTATTAGTATATTCCAAATTTTATCCACACGACAAATTTAAAAAAAAAAAAAAAAAAGAAGAAGAAGAAGACAATATGGGTCGCAATATTCAAGTATTTTAGTATTCTATCTAATCCTCGTAAGTATGGCATCATTCATTGCATACACACACATTGTAACCCATAGAATGTAATGAAGAAAGTCAAGAAAACAGCCAATCAGAGGTGATGCAATCCATATAAAATGACAAAAAACCCTCAAGTATAAATATGCCAACCATTTCTTTGTAAACATTTCAAACACTCCCATTCCTCTCTTTCATACAATCTCTCTAACAACCCTAAAGAGAAAGAACCATTTGTTTGATCAAAAGTTGGCTCTATTCTCACCTTTTTAAGTAATGGCAGGAATATATGGCACTGATCTTCCACCTGGTTTTAGATTTCACCCAACTGATGAAGAACTCATCATGTTCTATCTCCGAAACCAGGCCACATCGCGGACATGTCCTGTTTCGATTATCCCGGAAATCGACATCTACAAATTTGATCCATGGGATTTGCCTGGTTAGTAAAAAAGATCAAACGTTAAAATATACAGTACTTAAATGCTAGGTTTTGTTTAATGATGGGGTGTGTTTGGATGTGGCAGAAAAAACAGAGTTCGGAGAGAGCGAGTGGTATTTCTTTAGCCCCAGAGACCGAAAGTATCCAAACGGGGTACGACCGAACAGAGCAGCTGTTTCGGGATACTGGAAAGCCACTGGCACAGATAAAGTCATACATAGTGGATCAAAGTTTGTAGGTGTGAAGAAATCCCTAGTGTTTTACAAGGGGAAGCCACCCAAGGGGATCAAAACAGATTGGATCATGCATGAATATAGGTTGAGTGAATCCAGATCATATCAAAACAAGCAAAATGGCTCCATGAGGGTAACTAATCACATCCATTCTTTTTTTTTTTTTCAATTTTATAATCCATACGCATATAACATTATTGTAATAAGAACAACCTTTGTGTCTGACATGCCTCCAATAACCGAGGCGGAATTTCTTGAGCCACATTGGTGTACCATTTTCTGTGTCACTGATTATATGATTGTCAAGTAGTGGAAATTTAACCGTTCCCCTTAGAGTTTAGGGTTTCCTTTTAGAGTTGAGTAACAGATAATACTAACTGCACTCGTGCATCACTTAAAAACTTTACTTATATAAGACATACTACAAATGCAAAGAACACATAATCAAGAAAGTACGCGATAATTTTATATATATTTTTTAATGAGCACAAATTTTAATTTCTTGTACTGAATTCATCAGAATTGATATTTTTTAAAATTTTGCGAAACAATAAAACTGAATACCTGAAAAGACTCAAAATTTTATTATTGGCAAAGAAGATGTGCACATAGCCATAGGTATCATAGTGTATCTAGCATACAAATTAATTGATCTTAGAATTTTCTCTAACACAGTTTATGAAATATAACTGAGTAATTCTTATCAGTTGCTTATAATTTGTTTTTTCATGTGAATCAGTTGGATGATTGGGTTCTATGCAGAATCTACAAGAAAAAGAATCTTACCAGATCACCTGAAATTAAAATTGAAGACTCAATTGCTCAAAGTGCGAGTTCCACTGATGTTACAGAACCTCAAATTCACAAATTCCCAAGAACTTGTTCTCTAACTCATCTGTGGGAGTTTGATTACATGGCCTCAATCTCTCATCTTCTGGATGAAGATGCATACAACATGCACTTCAACAATCAAGAAATGACAGTCGAAAATGGGATTGAGAAACATCAGCCAGGGCATGTTCAGCTACTCTACACAGATCCTATGAAGCACCAAGTGAATCAGCCAATTTTTTTGAACCCAGTATCTGAACTGCAGTAAAAAGACCACGTTCTCCAAACATTTAGGACATGGTGTTGAATAACAGAGGGAGCAAGTGTACAAAGAAACTAACAGAAGTTGTCTTTGTCGTGCAGAAATATCTTACAAGCTTTATCAGAATTGCTTATGGAGAAGTTCATTTATTGTAATATTACAAGGTAAATCTAGGGGTGTTTTGTTCATAGATAACTTAGAAGTTAGAACTGCAATTAGGTTTGTACAATATGCTTTTCAGATGATATGAAAGATTCCTATTTGTGCAAAATACCTGAAGAGATTCATTGATGTTAAAACACTAAACTAGAGAGAGAGAGAGAGCCCAACTCTAACCCACCATTGGAGAAAAAAAAACAGTTCATTGAACATGAAAAGTTGAATTGCATGACATGCCAATCTAACTAGGTCTTCTAACTTATTGTAAAAATACTCCCTGCATTTGTATTAGATATAACATAATCCATCTCTGTTTAAAAAGTAAAGTTCTACAAGCATTTTGTACAAACACTCTTCTCAGTCAAAAAACAGTATAAGGATTTTTTAATTCAAATACCTTTATATATAATTCTAAAAATAGTTCATATTGTAAATATGATTATCATAAGCACATAAATAGAGGTAAAAGCAAATAAAATATCAGAACACATACATATTTATCAGTTACTGTATTTAAGTATTTAACATAGAACAAATTTAGATTGACGTGTTTTTATGGTTTAGGTTGAATTTACGCCAGTCAGTACCTCAATACTTTCTAAGGTAACCATAAGATAACTATGTGGATGATAGAAGTTATCAAGTACTTAGTTCCTTCTTAGAACAGTAATATCTTGATGATTATATTCATATTATTTGACTTGTTTGAATAAGTAAGAATTTTCATAAAACTCCAATCACATTTCATATCGAGTGTACACGTTTAAATTAAAACAGGGTTCTTAGAATTGTTAGATTACCCAAAGTGGATATAGAGGGAAACATTGTACCTTTTCTCATAGCCTTTTTTTAGCTGCATGTTCATGAATTTTCTTTCATAGATTAAAGCAGAGGAATGCGACGGGTCACAGAACCTGGCCATTACTGAGTGCTGCCATCGACCAGCTGATGAATCACGACGCGGTACGTGATATACGTAGCAGTCAATAGCATAGTAGTGCTCATTCAGTACACGCCTTCTAGCCACACATCTAGAATATTCACTGAAAACAAAAATTAGTCATAATAACAAAAATATCTCCATCCTTATCCCCAGCTTGTATAACTTTCTCCCAAAATAAGATAACACTGAAGCATTCTTGTTTTGACCAAATTGTCATCAATCATTGATCCAACTTTCTGGGGATGTTTACAAGCCCTGCAAGTGGAATACAGTCAATTTATTCTTCTACTGAAATTGACATGAGCCTCATCAGAAGTTATATTTTTTTAATTATTTAATTTAACTTGAATCAAGATATTTCCTGCTTTTTTTTCCCTTTTCTATTGGTGAACTGTATCATACATATGCACAAATCCAAATTATAACCTTAAAACTCCCTTGTCATCCCACGACAAGCATCTATTTCCAAATACATGCAGATGTTGTAGTGACAATCTTTCAGTATACATGAAGGCATGACCAAGAATATGCCTGTTGAGGAATTTCATGCGAATTTCAGGCAACAAAACTGTCTATGCCACATGAGTTTCAGGAAAAAAACTACTAATTGATTTATAATCCTTAAGAATCGTTTCAATCCTTATTCATAGACTAAAACAGCCCTACTTGATTGAGTGATGCTGCAATTATATCTAGCAGAAATTTGCACAATGAAAAAACCAAAATTAAAATTCAATACGTATTAGGAACAAGAAATAGATGCATCACTCAACTCCACATAGAGAAATCCATACCTCGTTGCAATGAATTGCTACCCAATTGAAGAATATCCACGTAAATAGATGACAATACAGAAACTTTCAATTTGGGGGAAATTTCAGTCAAATTAGGGTTCGGAAACATAAGAACACGCTGACTGGCGACAGCGTGGCAGAAATTTCTTTCCTGGCATCGCAATCCCCTGCTGTCGTTTCCCTTGAATTTGATCGTCGTTTGACCACTTTATTGCCGTTTAAATAAATTAAATTAATAATTCATCTCCCTCCCACAGTCACTATATGAATCCATCTTCTTCAGAGAATATATATATTAACCCACAATTCACAAGCAATACTTTACACGTTCAAGAAACTCCAACCTATTACTAGTTGCATCTTGAATTAATATATCACAAATTTAATAATTTCTAAGTTGTTAATTAATTACTTGCAGTAATGTTGTTATTAATACACTTTGATTATTAAGTTAATTCTACGAATCTAAATTCATGGAGTATATATATTATAAGGAGATTTAAGACTCTGATTAGACAATCATCTTGTCTCATTTTTTTGGCGTGATCGGTGATACATTGTTTTAGTATTAATTAATAAATCATAAAAGAAATACCTAAAAAAGAAAGACAATAATAATATTCTCATTTATTACAAATGTTCATTGAAATTTGACATATTTATACTTGGAGTATCAATTAAATAGATATTGATGTCATTAAATGCACAATGATACGAGTGCAATAAAAAAAGTTGATTCATTGAAAGATTTGCATGTATTAATTATTATATATTCTTCATTCAAATGTTCACGTAATTAGTCATTGTAAATGATTTTGGCAAGACATCCTAAAATGAAAGTATATAAATAAATTATGTACTAGAATCATTATATATTACGTCCATCTAACAGTTTGTATTCTCAGTAGAGAGTGTATACATAAATTAATGCCGTGAGATATGTATAGTTCATTTTCTCTTAAACACATCCTTATTTTATTACAAGTGAAATGGAAATACTTGCTACATTTTCAAGGATTGGTAGCTAAAAATCATAAAGACAATGAAATAAAGCAAGCAAGCATATAATTCATGATAGGTCCACCATGTTTATACGACAAACAATTGTAGCCAACAATGACCTGCCGATCCTCCCATCAAATTCATTCATTCGGTAAGATTTCGGCAACTCACTCTTGGCTGCAATTCGCCTACATCGTACACACATGCACGACCTACCATGATCACATTCTTCAATCATCACTCACCAGAAATGGAGAGTCAAATCTTAATTTCTTCCATCTCTTTTCTTATTGAAAGATAAAAATAAGTATTACTTATTAATAGATATAGAGTTATACATATATATGCACGTACATTGGTCAGCATTTCGATGGTGTTGAGAATAGGGCAGATAATCCTATGTCGGTTGAGTTGTTAGAAACGTGAAATCTTATCATTTTTAACAAATTTTATTTATTTATATATTTATAAAATACATGTGCATGTGTGTGTTGGAAAAGGATAAGGGATGGGAAGTGATGACTTCAAGGCAGCACTCTCAAGTCTCAACCAATTATAATTAAAAAGCTACCTGTTTTCTGCTTCCCAACAAATCTGAAATCAATAACTTTATTTAAGAATATTACGTTCAATACTTTGTGCAAATTGTCCATTTCATATTTCTTGATTTCTACTAGATACATCTATTGATCTATCATTAGAACTATACATTATTTAAATAAACAAAATTGTTAACTTTATTCATTCACTTTTGGGGAAATCTGTAGTTCAGATAAAAATATTTGAGGCGTTTGTGAGATAAATTTAAGTAGGCTTATTATATAGATATGTAAGATGTATTAATTGATACTTATAAAATATCTTTAGTAAATCATATTATAACATACTAAAATTACACATTAATGTATCATTCATCCTATTTAAAAAAACGTATTTTAACTATCATCAAGTATGCTCCACTTATAAAATAATCATACTTAACACGTTTTATAGAGACGATACTACTAATAAGCATACTCCACTTATAAAACAATCATACTTTAATAATACCTTTTATGTAAGCACCGTCTCACATAGATTTTTGTCATTATTTTTTGTTGAGCATTCAATTAATGAGTTAATGCAATCTTTCTTATTTAAATAAGACAAAGTACGACTATTTTACTTGGTTTTATAATTTTATTTTATTTTATTTATTTCTAATGGTAACTCAACATCTCGTTTTTTTCCAATTTGCAGAAGTGTTGGAATTCGTCTTTTTTATACCCATGTTAACATTTTTATGCATAATTATAAGATTTAGAAAGTGGAAGGGAGATTATTGGACCTCATACAACACCATAAAAGCCCAATAGACCCATTATCAGATACAAAATAAAATCGAAAGGCCCATTTATAAAATAAAATACACAGTAAAGCCCAGCCCAAAAAGTACTGCGATAAATAAAGATGCTGAACACCTTTATTCGATGTAAGCTTGGCTAAGAAAACGCAACTTTCTTTCAAAATCTATCAACTGCAAATTCAGGTACACTTCTCAAGAAATATTATTATTATTTTCATCGTTATCTTTCTTTATCTGCAGGGTTTATAATGATTAAATGTTATTTTCTTTATCTAATTCTAAAATTTATAATGAAATATTCACACATGATTTAATTTTATTTTGTTTTCATAATTTCATCTCCCACCCCGAGTAGTGTAGGTTTATTTCTCAATAATCATTAAGGTTGTAAATGTTACAAATGCTGTGCAAATAATCTTTAGAGCTTGCTGTAACTTATATTTTGATATGATTTAAGAAAAAGAGAAGATTTATACCTCTAGCTTAGAACTTAAGAAAAAGAGAAGATTTACACTTCTAACTTAGAATTTAAGTCAACTCAGTGTAGAGAAAAATTTTAAGAAAAAGATTTACAGTTCTAGTTTAGAATTAATCAGAATTAGAGTAGAGAAAATATTGTAATAGTATGAAAAAAATTGTCAAAATATATTTTTAAAAAAAAAATTAAACTATTAACTTAGAATATAAGTCGACCTAGGAATATTGTAACAGAGAAAAGACCACTCCCTTGGCATAATCACCGTTTTCACCTCTTTCTCCGGCTCTGCTTGCGGCCTTTTCTTCAACCTTTCACATAATGAACTGTTCTTGAAAGTATAAAAGGGTTCGTTCTTGAAAGCATAAAAGTAGGGCGTGACGGTTTTTTAGACAGCCACGTATTTACATTATATGGATATATTTAATCGGATTGGATTTATTAATTAAAAAATATTAACATCAATATAAAAAGTAGGGTGTGACGGTTTTTTAGACAACCACGTGTTTACATTATAATGGGTATATTTGAGCGGATTGGATTTATTAAAAAAAATATTATAATCAAGAAAAAGAAAAAAAGAAATTGTCATTTTATTTTTATTTACATTTACATATCTAAGAAAAAGATTCTCTCATATAGCTTAGAATTTAAGCAAGAAAAAGATTCTCCCATATAATTTAGGCTAAGAATTGATAAAAATGAATTATAATTGAAAAATATATATATTACTTCTCTTATATATATTTTTTTACGTTTTTCGTCAACTTATTTTTTCAAAATTATATATAAAGAATCAAAAGGAATTATAGTCAAGTTAAAATATTGTAGTATTATTTTTCAATATTTCTACTTATCAATATAATGTCTTTTTTTTCTTTTTGTTAACTTATTTTTTAAATTTTGTATAAAGTATCAAAAAGAATTATAGTCCGAAAATATAGTATTTCTATTTAATTTAGATTAAAAAAATACGAAAAGAATTTTTTAATTTTAACAAAATATATGGAATATAAAATACTATTCCCTAAACCGTACATAAATAACCGGATGCAAAAAAAGTGTCGAATGACAAAGACTCAAATTTTAAGTTTGCTATGATATTTTTCAAATGTAGAAAATTAAAATATTTTGTAAAAATTGATAAATAAAAATTATATTTGGTCAATAAGTTGGTAAATAATGTGCTTATGTTATTTGCTCTGGGAAGAAAAAAAATGGCAGAGAAAAGTGAGGAAGTTTCCATGGAAGAAATAAATCATGTTGTTACTGCTTCAAAAGTTGAAGAGGTTGAAAATTTGTCTGATAGTGATTTAAAGGACGTGGGAAACCAGATGTCATACCAAATGCCCTCACCCAAGCATGAGGTAATTTATAATGAAGATTAATTGAAAATTTTATGTATATTAGATTATTAATCCTCTTCCCGTGCAATGTTACTAGTATAACATAACAACAATTGCTTACTATTAACCCTTTTGATAGGAGGAGACTATTAAGAAAAGGTATGGAGGCTTACTACCAAAGAAGCCTCCACTGATTTCCCAGGTAATCTACATTTTATTGTTGTTTATTCACTCTTTTTTTTAACGTACAATGCAAAGACGAATCATTATATTGATTATATTAGAAATCTCAAATAATTGAAAATAATTGAATAGTATTAGATTTTGTTTACATTTATTTATTATGTAATTTAACAGTTATTTGGAACTATAATTTCAAAGAAAATTTGCATTTGTTGACAGGACAATGAACGTGCTTTCTTTGATTCGGCTGATTGGGCTTTGGGGAAAGTAATTAATCGTTTCTCTTGCATTATGAAAATCCAACTTTGTAAGTAAATATCACAGCTTTGTTCCTTATGTGTATATATATATATATAATTTTAGGTTGGTGCACAGAAGAGCAAAGGACTATTGGAGGCTCTTCGCCCTAAGTTACAGGTATCTTATACCATGTAGTTCTTATGGCTTGGCGTTACCACAAATTTCGTATCCACCACCCTTAAAATCTCCTGAGTAATACATTTGGCTCTTTCAGACTAACTTTAAACTTCAGAGTAAATAGGCCCAAGAATGCTCACTTATTCACATTTTATCATTAAAATATTTCACAGCCAACACCTCATCATGCACGTACTCGATCAGCATATGCACTTGCAAGTGAAGGTAATAGCATTTATATACATACTCCACAAATTGAACTCATTATATTGTGTTTAACAAATTTTTTATAAGTTTTATTTTTCTCTAATCAGAAAGTTGCAACTCTGATGATTTAAACCCCAGTGAAAATCAGGATACCACCTCGGACAGCAACATGGAGTGCATCAACCCTTCTGAGAATCAGAATCTTCAGAACTAGTTCTTCCTCGAGTTATCTACTAAGTAAACTTCTCATGTTTATATTTACTTTCTTGCATCTAATGTTGTGCTAAGTCCTCTGTTTCAAATTTGGAGCTGTAAGAGGAAATCAGTTTTGTTTAAGTTCTAAGTATGTGTGTTCTTTTATGTTTGATTAGAAAACATGGAATCATTTTCCGGAAAAAGCTCAAGTCCGTCGTATATGAACATATATAACTCAGTCCAACGCTAATCACCTAATCCTAATAGTAGCGTTTCCTATGAATTAAAGAAAGACTTTGTTTGAAGTTTTGATCTTAATTAAACAATCAATTTCAACTCTCTCTTTATTATGTGACATATTTTAGAACTAAATTTTTAATTTGTTGCTTCTTGCTTATCAAGAAAGGAAAGTGACAGAACTTCTGTGACGTATTTAGAGAGTATTATTTTAAAAAAAAAAAAAGAGCATAATTCATCATTCACTACTTTCTATTAATACAATTATTCGCTACCAATAAAATAATAATACTTGTTAATTTAAGTAATATTGTTACCTCAGAGGAAGTAATAAAACTTACGGATTAATGGTTATGTATATAAATAAATATAATCAGATAATGAATAGAAAGTCGAAAGGCTAGAAATAATGAATGAACAAATGTTGTCCACATGTCCCAATCCACTCGCCAATTCTCCTCCCTATTACTCACTTTGCTATAATCTCCACAAATAAAAGCCATGACCACTATTCCAAGCTCCACCACCGCATTCCACCACCGCGCTGCCGCCGCAAACCACCACAAACTCCGAGCACAAGTTCAAGAAACTCCAACCCCTCGACGAAAAATCATCACCACAATTCTCACAGCTTCATTAGGTCTAACCCTACAGACCACCCCCCTAGCCCTTGTTGGGCCCGTTGGGCTTTTGGCCCAAATGCCGGTCTTCTTTCTCAAAGTATTGGGCCAAGTTTGTCTTGGCCCATAGCCTTACACTTGTGGCCTATTTGATCTCCCATTTGTGACCCTCTCGGGTAGAACGTGGATTTGAATTCTTGTGTGAGTTCAACGGGAATCTGAGCACTGTGTTCATTCCTCGACCACCTTCTCCGGCGACGACGAACACGGACGAGGACGACCGCATCCACCCAACAGTGGTATCAGAGCGGGTTTCGTCGTCCGTCTGTCTCCCGAAGCTGCTGATCGTCAGCCGCCGGTGGGAGATCGCCGCCGTCCGGCCGCCGCGGATTTTCTCGCCGGAATCGCGATCTGGTCGCGATCTGACCGATCGGAGCCGCCACCGTCGCGACCTTCACGCAGCCACCGGAATCGCGACCTCCAGCAGCTGACCGAAGCAGCGCCGCTGCTAGGGCTCCAACGCCGCCACCGGGATCGAGATCAGACGCCGCCGCCGGGATCGGGATCAGACGCTGCGCCGCCCCCCCTCCCGTGCCGGAATCGCGATCTGCTCCGGATCTGCCTGGATCTTCGCCTCACGTCCGCGCTCAGCCTCCGGGCCGCCGCTGCACAGTCGCTAGTGTTCCGCGCGCCGCCGCCAACGCCTCGCGATCTGCGCTGCCGCCTTGCGATCTGCAACGCGCCGCCGCCGTGTTCGCAATCTACAACCCTCCGCGCTGCCTCGCCGGGAACGCGACAGGGAGGAGCTCGCGCCGCCACCGGGAGCTGCTCGCTCAGATCTGACGCCGCCCGTCGCCAGCAGCTCGCCGCCGCATCTGCACGGGACCGCGACCACCCAGCTGTCCGCCGACCGCCACAGATCTGATGCCGGGAGCCACCACTTCCGGCTGCCCTTGCTGAACGCGGCTGACCGCCGTCCGCTGCCGGACGCCGCCGGAGACCGGAGACTGCCTCTGTCCGGCTGACAGCCGCCGCCGTCTCTGTCCGCCGGAGCTACTGACCGTTGGCCGCCGGAGTTGACCGCCGGCGTTAGGGTTCCGGTCAGATTGGGCTTTCCACTTGGTGATAGGGGAGTTTCTCTCATTCTCTTTGTTAAAGATTTGTTCTATTTTCTAACTTAGATATATCTTTGTGATACCCTGAGGCGGTTGGTCCTCCTTTGTGATGCTCTGAGGCGGCTGGTCCTCTCTTTGTGAGATTTTTCTGTGATATTTGTTATCCTGCTTCCGTTGTGTACTCTTGATTGTCAGTTTATTTCTTCGTGTGGTGTGGTTTGTGCTTTGTGCTTATAGAATGGCTTATAATCCCTTTGGCATGACTCCTTTTGATGGTAAAACTGATTTCAAAATTTGGAAACAAAAAATGAAATGTGTTTTGGTTCAACAACGTGTCTATAAGGCCATTGAGGGAACGCATGCTGCCACTGTAACTGAAGAACAGAAATCTGATATGAATGAGCTTGCTTTGTCATCCATTACTTTAAATCTCTCTGACTCTGTGATAAGAAAGGTTGGTCAATTTGAGTCTGCTGAAAAAATGTGGAAAAAGTTGGATGAATTGTTCAATGTGTCATCTTTGCCTAGTAGGATGTTCTTGCTTGAAAAATTTTTCAGTTTCAAATTGGATTTGAATAAGGACATTGATGAAAACTTGGACATGTTTACAAAGCTCATTATTGATATTAAGCAATCTGGTGATAAGCACATTGATGAGTATTCCCCCATTGTCTTGTTAAATGCTATTCCTGAATCTTATTGTGATGTCAAATCTGCTATTAAGTATGGTCGTGATGATGTTACTCTAGATGTGGTGGTTAATGCCTTAAAAAGCAAAGAGCATGATTTAAATCACAATGGGGGTGATAAGAATTCTGGGGGTGTTATGTTTGTTAAGGGAAGGCATAATAATAAGTTTAAGGCTAAGAATCATAGATGCTATAATTGTAATGAGCATGGCCATTATGCTAACAAATGTCCCCACCCCAAGAAGAATAAATCTAGTGAACAAGCCAATGTTGTGACTGAAACTGAGTGTTATGGTGAGGTTTACTAGTTGTGCTTGTGTGAATTGCTTGAGCCTTTAACTTGTGTGTTTAAATGGTTTTGAAAATTTTGTTTTTTCTGAAAATTTGTTTTTCTTATCTTGTTTGTCTTTGTGACTTTTATGTCTGTGTGACTGCGTGTGCTTGTTTCTCTTAGTGAGGTGGAGCATGTTGTGTGCTTTCGAATGTGGTGTAACATTTGATTGTTGTGATTGTCTGTGTGACTTTTATGTCTGTGTGACTGTGTGCGTCTGTGTGACTTTTATGTCTGTGTGACTGTGTGCGTCTGTGTGACTTTTATGTCTGTGTGACTGCGCATGCTTCTGTGTGAAGTGTCTGTGTGACTTGTGTGTCTGTGTGACTTGACTATGTGTCCGTATGAATTGTGTATTCATGTTAGCTTTGTGCTTATTTGTTCTATGTGAACTGTTCGTGTGTCATGAGAACTGTGAGTTCTAATCTATGTGATTACATGACTATGTGAACTTTGTGTTTTCTTGAGCTTGTGTGCTCCGTTTATTTTGTCCTTGGGATAATTTAATCATTCTGTGACTATGTGTCCGTGATCTTTGCTCCGGCTTAGATTTGTGTATCTTTTGTGATACCTTGACTTTTGTGTCAAATTTCTGGATCTTGCTTTTGACTTTGTGTCTTTCGTTTTGCAGGTGTCCGGGAAAAGTGCAATGATGAATTCCCATTTAGTTATACACAAGGGTAGATGATTTGGGCCAAGGTGGAGATTTGTTGGGCCCGTTGGGCTTTTGGCCCAAATGCCGGTCTTCTTTCTCAAAGTATTGGGCCAAGTTTGTCTTGGCCCATAGCCTTACACTTGTGGCCTATTTGATCTCCCATTTGTGACCCTCTCGGGTAGAACGTGGATTTGAATTCTTGTGTGAGTTCAACGGGAATCTGAGCACTGTGTTCATTCCTCGACCACCTTCTCCGGCGACGACGAACACGGACGAGGACGACCGCATCCACCCAACAGCCCTAGCTCAAAACTGGGGTACTCGTTCTCTGCTGCGGGAGAGATTCTTCGAGCCGGGGCTTTCGCCCGAAGATGCGGTGGCAAGGATCCGGCAGACGGCGGAGGGGCTTCACTTTCTGAGGGACATGCTGGAAACCATGTCGTGGAGGTACGTGTTGTTTTACATTCGACAGAAGCAAGTCTATCTCTCTCAGGACATGAAAACCGCCATGGCTGTGGTGCCCGAAGCTCGAAGAAACTCGTACGTACAAATTGCTAATGAGTTGGTGGATAACATGGCTGAGGTATTTTTATCAAGTTAATCTTTTTTAAATCGGGATTACATCATAAACGGATTACATCAATATATGGTCCTCCTTAATTTAAACACCCTAATAATATATTAGATATATTAGATTGGAAGAGGGACCATAGGGTTTACACCATGAATTCGATTTACACAAGTGTGTCTGTTATTTATTTATTTTTTACTTTCTTGAAATTATTTGAAGGTAGTTAATTAATTGGTTGGTATAATGTTTGTTGATGCAGTTTGATTATTACGTTCGGACACCAAAGGTCTACGAATCGTATGTATACTACGAGAAGACATTGAAATCAATTGACAAACTTGTTGCATTTTTAGCATGATATATATACAAGATGCCAATTGTTATAAGTAGATGAAAAATTAATCCTTTTGTGATGAGATGATTATTAGTTGAAGTGGCATGATTGATCAAGTGATTGATTCATCAAGATTTTTTTTTCCTAATGTATAAATATTCATATTAATTATTTGTAAGGTTGTGAATCATGAGGGGTTAAATTTCTACAAATTTTTTTTTTGCAATTCATTACCTAAGGGGATATTAAAACTTTGAATAATCAAAAAATTATTTATAAAAAAATCTATACTTTTGAATTATTCATTTAAAATTAAAAAAAATCATACGGTATAAAATCATACTTTAATTCATCATTTATCATACTGTATAAAACATACTTAAACCATCATTAAACATATTTTATGTATATAATAGACATACTAGAACACGTCTCACGTATATAACGAATCACAAGAGAATTTGTCTACTATTAAATAGATCTCAATTATATATTCTTCAGTAAGAGAAATACTAATATATTTTTTTAATTAAATGGTTATTTAAACTGTAGGCAGATTCTTGTGTGACCTGGGTATTACATGACCCAAACCACTATCCGTTGGATATATTGTATTTATTTTAAACCTTTAGATTAATAAATATTTATTTTTTAATAATACCTTAATTACTTGTACAATAGGTTATCTTTTAATTCCCTTTCCTCCCTTTCCATGTTTTTCAGGTAGCAGTTATTATTCAATTAACGGAGTTTTTCTGTGTCTTCTCTCTCTTTCATGCATGAATGGGAAGAATTAGAGAGTACTTAGACTGTTGACAAAAATTCAGTCATCCCATTAAAGATCTCTTGGTCTGTTTACAATCCCTCTCCCTCTTACATATTGATTTTCTTTCTTTCTTTCAAATTTAATTTCCTGACAATGGACAATACAGTTCCTAATATTGTTAAATTTCAGCAGCGGTCAATAAATTAAATAATTTTCTGTTTTAAAATTATTGCGAGAATTAACCGGTATAGTAGGTAATATTTTGGGTAATATATGACCGGGTTACATAAGTTATCCCCTAAACTGTATAGTTCGTGGGCCAAATTTTATCATAGTACAATATTTAGTTGAATATAAAAACCCAATGTAGTAACATTATTTGGGCCGTTATTACTATTTCGGACCACATATACATAAACTATTTCGGTGCGTTGTTGGGCTTTTATGATAATAGTATTTCTTTTATTACACAAGCCATACAAAATAAATACTAAATCTTTCTCTTTAGGAGTAAGTTAATGGCAATTTGACCTCCAAGATATATTAATATATAATAATGCATTAAAATTTTAATAAATAGTGATAACTGTCCTTTTATTTATTTTAATTTTCTTGATGAGACAACACTTTTAATTAAGTCTACACGTTAAGGGGTTCAAATTTTGAGTGTAATTTAGTGTGTGCAATCTCCTATATTGTATATTGTTATAAAAGCAATATATGGGAAAGAAAATTATTGTAAATTCGAAATTAGATAATAATTACTCTATATTATTGGTCCATATTAAAATAAAATAAAATAAATAAAAGACAAAAAATCTTCATGGATTAGAGATTTATGTTTTCAAAATCATGTTGGCTAGCTCACAATAATACAAATATCCAGCTAGAATTATGTCATCAACTTTTGTGATATACGAGGTAGGGTGAAAGTGTGAAAATACTAGTATACAAATTAAGTGTTGTAAATGATATTGTTGCGTGTTGTGTTTGTATAGTCGGTTAGACAGATACATAAATACATCTTCACAGGCTGACACCATATATTACATGATAATTTTATATATTTTTGTGCATCAAATTGATTAAATTTTATTTTTGGCAAAATACACACAATCTTACTTAACGATAAGAAATACTATTTGAATAAAAATTTATACCTGATTTATATTAAAAAAAAAAAACAGCTGTACTGTCTAGCATTTCATGAATAACTTATATATACCGAGTAATATATAAAAAAAATAAAATTTTCGAAAAAAAATAATGGAGTAATATATAGACAATTATAATTAATAAAAAGAAAATGTAAATCGGTCTAAGTGGTATTGCTCTCTATTTTTATACCTTCATGTATAATACTGATTGCTGAATTTTATGGAGTATTAAATTAATTTTACTTTCTTATATATTATGTTAGTGTTAATATTATGAATTTTCTTATATTCGTGTTATGTTTATACGAATATTATCAGTAGCATACAAAGTCGTAAAATTTGAAAAATCTGAAAATAATTGATTTCAGATGTGTCTGAAATTAAGTTTGGCCGCTTTGACTTTGAGAAATGAAAATATTGGTGGCAGCTAATTGTCGTATTGAGTTTTGTTTTATGTATTGAATATGTTTTCTGGTCCAGCTGTTGCCCACCACCATTTATAAGCTCAAACCTTAATTTCTTTCATCAGGTTTCATACTTATATATATATATATATATATATATATATATATATATATATATATATATATATATATATATATATATATATATATATTAATCCACATTTATTCTCTATTAATTAGTAAAATATTTGCAATGTAAATAGACTTACCTACTTGATCTAAGTGAATAATTGCAACAGAATCTAGATTTCATTCAATGATAAAGAAATTCACACGTGAAAATACTCATTTATGGTATTTAAGTTAATTAATTATTCAATCCCGTATGGACAGTTCAACTGATCAAATGGTGATATCGTTCATTAAGTGACTAAAATCGAATAGCATAGCCACAGTGTGAGAGGAACCATGCGGCTCCTTGTGAGGAGGGGCTCCTTTTGAATAGTGAGTAATTTACCTCTTCACCACTCTATCAGGCCGGGGTGTACCTTGTGGGTAGTGACTAATTTATCTCTTCACCATTCTATTGATTCGAGGTGCAAACCATGACTGAAATTCCTCTCAATATTTGTAACATTTTTATGTTCCATTGTATTTCCTTTGGCCACTTAGAAAATAATCGTTTGTTTTTTAAGAAATACTCCCTCTGTCCCACAGAAGTTGTGACATTTTTCTTTTTGGGTTGTCCCACAGAAGTTGTTATATTTCATTTTTAAGCATATGGGACCCACCCAAAATAATTAATCTATACATATGGAGCCCACACACACTTCACACATCACCAATACACATACCCACTACACATTAAAATATTATATCTTCAACCCACTGCCCATTAAATTATTATATTTATTAATCTCTGTGTCCAAAAAAATGTTACACTTTTAATGGGACGGAGGAAGTATTATTATTATATACATAGTGGGAAGTTGTTTTAAAGGAAAGTAGTGGACCACTTTTTACTAAATAAGGAATGTGGATACCTGAACATCCAAAATAGTAAAATGGATACTTTGTAAGTGGTTGGAAGAATATAATATTAAAGGAAATAGATTGTGAATTATTTAATTATAGTAACATCGACTATGCTTATACTGGTTATTGTCAATGATAGAGAGTGACGTTTAATTCGATATATGATTATTACTATTTTAGAATAATGAAAATAATTGTTAGGACCATACTCCTACTTGGTAAAAAATTGTGTGGAACCTCAAAGACAATTAATTTCACTTTTTTTTTTTGCTATATACGAATTACAGTTTTTTATTAAATATTAAGTATTTTATTTTTTTCAAATTATTTAAAAAGTAGTTTATTAGACAGATAGAGAAAATATTTTCAGTCCTGTAATTTGTTGGATTTAATTTTAATCATTTTACTTTTAATTTATTTTTTTAGTCCTTTTTATTCCTTGAAGTTTTATTTTTTCAATTTTAATTTTTTTTTTTTTGCAAATCTTCACTAAATTTAAAACTTAAAAGGACTTAGAGTCCTATAAGTTTCATTTTTTTTTAAAACCAACACTGCAAAAATTAAAGTAATAGGATTGAAATTAATGAATCAAAAAATTAAAGAATTAAAAGTTATATGATTGAAATTAATAAATCAAAAAATTACACGATCAAAATCAAATTTAACCAAAGCTAATAAAGTTATTTGAAATTTTCTCTAGGTATATATTAGTATCACTTCGATTTAAAAATATTCATGAAAAGGAAATTTCATTCCAACTGGGTATAAGAAATACTCCAAAATTACAAAGTACAACCAAAAGTATTAACCAAACATATCAATCTAAATTTAAAACAAACAAACAAAAACTGACTATCTATATCTCCAAGAATCTAAAAGTCAAACAAAACAGCGAATTACATAAGACTAAAAGCCAAACAAAGCAACGAATTACATAAGATGGCTAAAAGGATAAACAGATCACTCTCTATAATATGATTCATGACTGATTTTCCTCTTCTTCCAAGCATACCAAGACCATAATTGAGTTTTTACTTCATCTACTACACTCCTTGCTTCTCATTTACCATCATTAAATACTATATAATTTCTATTTTTCCATATTATCCACACAACACACATCCACAAATCGATCTTAAACGTTTTCTCACTACTTTTCAAAGAAAGGTTACTGAAGTGCATGAAGTGTACCTTTGGATTATTTGATAGTGGCATTTGATAATCTATCCATTTCAGAGTTTCTTGCCAGATTGTTGAAGACTTGTAACACTCGAAGAAGATATGATGTACCTCCTCTGGGACGGCTTTGCAAAGTGGACAGACATTTTGTACTCCTATGGGCAAACTATCTCTTTGTTGTAGTTCCACTTTTGTTGGAATTCTCCTTTTCAAAGTTATCCAAGCATGAATTTTAATTTTCAATGTAGCTTCGCTTTCCCACACCTTTTTTGAAAATTTTAGAATTCGAACATCTTCCTTCTTGTCCCTTTTGTGCAGTAGATAGTAGACTTCATTGACAAAGTAGCATCCTCTCTTGCTCTCTTTCCATTTCCAACTGTCTGGAGAGTCTTTCTTCAAGCACAACCTGTTTATAATTTCAAGAAGATCATTAGAAGACTCGGACTCCCACTGTCTAAGTGTTCTTCTCCAATCCAATGTCCAAATCCAAGACTCAGACTCCCACTTACCCATATGCGACACTAATTGACCCTTACTAACATTGATGTTGAATAATCTAGGAAACCTAGACTCTAGTGCTGACTCTTCAATCCACACATCCTTCCAAAACCTAGTACCCGACCCATTGCCAATGACTCTAGAGATATTTTCAGTAAACCAATTACCCTTACCATCTTTTAAACTTAAGAAAACGCGTCCCCACCAACCTCTCCCATGACCCCCTCTCTATTAACCCAAGGGTTGAAATCAGACCCCCCAAAGCCGAAGGAACAAGACTCAACTACCCTCGCCCATAGTCTACCCTTTTCGTGAAGTGCCCTATGCCTTCTAAGGAATTCATATAGTTATCTCACTAATCTCACTATTAAAGACTATATATATTACTCATTCGTCAGCTTATAAGGTATTCATTTTATTATTTTTGGCGTCCGCTTCAAAGGTATCAATTTTCCCTATTTAGTAAAAAAGTATATAATATGGTTCACCACTTCCCTCTAATACAACTACCCACTTTATATATAATAATACTTCTTAATTCACGTGCAAAAAGTAAATTGGTATCTTAGAATCGGATCGAGGGAGTATATATATTTTGTTAAGGAGTAGAATTACTCGAATATAACATCTGAATTAAAACAAAGATAAGGGGATATTTTTGCCAGCTAAAACCCCCTTTTTTCCACTCTTTTGTGCTGTTAATTAATTATATATATTATGATAACGGCTGTTTATTCATGATTGCACTTTATTTCATGTGCATGCTTAATTTCTCTTAATTAATTAATGTTTCTCACATACGTCTTCTTTATTCTTTTGCTTTTATTCTACGTAATTATTGCATAATAAGGTGAAAGAGTAAAGAGGGATTCACGTGCAAATTCTATAAACTTTCTTTCCACATATGATTAGTCATCTACAATGTAACATAAAAAGAGGTAGTTAGAGTTTATAATCAAATCTAACTGCTCAAAATCATGGCAGACACACATCAATTAACAACATTATCTTTGTCGGCTTATAACTTCATTCAACATTATCATATGTCTTCCATTTTTTTTTTCAATCTCTAATTAATTTACAATGTTAATTTTTGGGGTGATTAATTTGGTTATCTCACTACTAAAATTGTTTATATTTAATTGAACCACCTGCTAGGTTTATTTATTTTTAAGTGGTCCATATTATATATACCAAATAATACCTTGATTTGAATTCTTAATATATTTATGAGTGCGTGTGTGAATGTGGGCGAATTCAATTCCGATGATCCTTTTGTGCTGGCATTCTATGTTGTCAAGTTGACAGGAATGGATAATTCTGACATTTACAACAACGATACATTGTATCATATTTACTTAATTAATACTTTTGCTAACTAGTAAAACAAATTTAATAAATTGAAAGTATGGATAATTCTGACATTACAACAATGATACATTGTAGGAGTATATATCATACTACATTACTCAATAAGTGTTTGATGAAATGAAAATGTGAGAATGTTTTGAGTATACATGCATTTATATTGTTTATTGTTGTTTCGCACCTTATAACACCCACTTATATATTAATTAAAGGATATCATAAATCTCATTAGATCAAATTATTAAAAATAAAAAATAAAAAAATCAACGTAATACATATAATTTTGAAATTAACACATTATTGGAAGAATTTAAGTCGCATCTTTTAGGTTTAATTCTCAGAAGACATTAAAAGAACTTATCTATCTGTTTGGAAGAATGAAGATAATGATCCAAATTTATTCTAAGGGTATTGCGAGAATATTAATATTATCTTAACAATTTTTTTAACTTTTCCATATTGTAATGATGTTTCATATTTTCATGTAATTTTGAATATTTCTCTTATCCATTATTATTAATAATACTATTTACTTTTGTCGATAATATATATTTATTTATTTATATTTATATTTATGTGGATTATTGTGTATGGTAAAAGCAATGTGTATTAATTGATGAAAATGTTACTAAATTAAAAGGAGCAATTGCGAATCTCCGGCACACTCTTCAATATACATTTAAAATTATATGTTACATTTTATTTTATTTTTGGTCTAAAAGGGATGGAAGGATTTGAAATATTATTAATATTTCAAATAAAATAAAAACAAAATTATTCAAGTCTGATTAATGGATTTCAATTTTCCTTCAAGTCTTTTTAAATAATAACCAATCTAGAATTGGTTTTAAATAAATTTTAGGTTTATAAAAAAAATGTAATTATATATGACAGTTTTCATAAAGTAAAACTTACTTATGCAATTTAATAAAACAAAAATATTACTGTGGACCCATTCCATATAAATTTGTTCTTTTCATTTCATTTATCTAACGAATCATCCAAAACTTATTTGTCATGAATTTCTTAATTAGAAGGTCTGATGAGTTCTATCTGACGATTTGTCATAGTCTTATATTTCCTTGTTCATCAGCTATGTACGTGACTCATTAATTTCAATCACAATCTGAAGATAAATCCCAATTTTAATTTTATTCTGGCACATATTTAATTTAATAATTTTATTTTTGATGGGGTATATATATTTTATTACTCAAGGCGAATGATGGAATTTCATCTTCTTAAGTAATTACCACGACGGCGTCGTTTGTGTAACAAGTCAGTAGTTACGTCCTTAAGACAGACAATAAAAATTCTGAATTGCAAATTAAGATGTGATGATTGTTGGCTATTAAAACCTGCTTTATTTTTACGCACATAATTTTTTCCCTGTCACACCAAGTATTAATTCAAATTTGGAACAATATTCACCCACAAATTATGGTAATTTTGTATTTTCGTCCATTTTCGGACAGATGTCACACATTAGATCTGATAAGCATTAAATATATTTGATTTGATTTGTAAATTTATTCTCTCATCTATTTACATCGAACTGTGAACCACCCCAAATCCAACAATAAAATCAAAATCAAAATCCATTTTTTCTACTAAAATCTTGAAATCGTTATCAATAGATGGTCCAAATTTTTTGAGTGATTTTGAAAATAGAGTCTCGTGTTCTTCAACATATATATATATTTTAAATATAACATCTATTGTAACATTTAGCACCGTTGGATAAAGAAACTATATACTCTGAGCTAAGCTTAAATTTATAAATATTACTCATCATTTTATGATATTGAAAATTATTAAATGTTGCACCTAAATAGTTAAATCTAGGAATTTAAGATTTATTTTAAATTAACGGAAAAAAGAAAATGAAGGTCTTACTCAAATACCTTCCGTAGAATATTCTTTATGGATCAATAAACAAAGTGTATTCTACCAATTCTATCGTTTGAATAGATCACTGGCATCAAACTGAAGCGGAGGTTTTACTATTTTCAATCTAATATATATATATATATATATATATATATATATATATATATATATATATATATATATATATATGATTTTTTAAACTTTTCCAAGTTAATACTCTAATATTGGTAATTTTTGTTCTTGGATCCCAAACTAATCAAGCTTTAATTTCAGAACCACAAAATTAATTCTTTCTACAGAATCTTACATTAATTACAATATCTTTTCCACAAGTCAACATTGCTAATTATTCAATTTTATTTGGCTTTTATGAGGATTAATTGAGAAAAAAGTTACTGTAATAGTGTTTTCAAATCACAAACTAGGCATTTGGTATTCAGCAAGTAATTTAGCGATAAGTATTATCCCAAGAGTTTTTTAAGATAACTAGATCAGTTAGCCATCTGGTTATTGGACTTCTCATTAAAGTAAGTGATTCAAGTTTAATAGTAAGTGATTAAAGTTCGATTTTTTTGGGAACAAATTAAGAATGAGTTAGGGACTTTGAAGAAATCTTGAAGTATGGAGTGCTTGGTGAACTAATTTTTAACTACTAACATTTACCAATAAAAAAATAAAAAAGAAAAACTAGAGTTTCCAAATAAGATGGTTAAGAAGTAATTATATTTAAATAAAATAAATGCTTGATCGGTAAAAATTAGTTTTTTTAAAATAGATAAAAATGATTATATTTAAATAAAATGAATGTTAAAATTGATAGTCGTCAAGTGAATTATTTTATGAAAAAATCCTTATATAAATAAAAGATAACAATACTCTCCATATATAATAGTAATATTATATTTTAACGAAAAGTGATAACTAATTAAAAAAATATTAAACAGTGTTTACTTGTGTTGCTCTAGTTAATATTGAAGTCCTGAGTGATGGAGGATGAATAATTTTGAAATATTCATAATTTTAATTTAATTTATAAAAATAGTAATTTGAGGATGAATTGGAACAAAATTGATGAATAATAACTCTTTATAATTTCTTACACTAATTAGGATTTGTGTAGGTATTAGAATTTCAATTAGGTTTATGATAAATATCATAATATACTAGAGGATTAGGAAATGATTAACGAATATTCAGATAATTAATTAATTTAGGCATTTATTAAATTAATGCGGTCTATCTTAGCAAATGAAAATTGGAAGACGAGGGAAAGACCAAAAAGAGATCATGGGGTGGCTTGATGCCAGATGGACGGTCCAGATTATTTTGAACAGGCATCGCTGGAAAAGGCTGTCGGCGAACAAATATGTGGTAGGCGGTTTAAGGTTATATAGCAAAAAGATTTA
This sequence comes from Pogostemon cablin, assembly GCA_023678885.1. Taxonomy (NCBI): domain Eukaryota; kingdom Viridiplantae; phylum Streptophyta; class Magnoliopsida; order Lamiales; family Lamiaceae; genus Pogostemon; species Pogostemon cablin. The sequence continues at coordinate 23,874,627 of CM043006.1, forward strand.
AAAGATATTCCTTTCTTCCCAAATCACCAATTTCTGCCACACACAAAATTATGAAAGTATAATGTCGTGATGCCATATATTATTAAGTGAGAAAATATTGAGTAAATGAAATTGTAAGCAAATTATTATTATAAGAAAATAAAGCACAAAATAATGCATATAAATAGAAGAGTTATGCTTTATAATGTTATTTAGGGAAGAAGATTCCTTTCATGTATGTTGACGATTCGTTATTGGTGTTGGATATATGAGTTGGGCTTTAATTTGAAGCAGCTCAATAGATGGTACAAGAATAAAGCTACATTAAACAAGATCCATAAAAAATAGAAATACGTTCTCTTTGTATTATACTATATAGTTTTTTACATCATCAATCTTTTAATATTCTTTACAATGAGGAAGATGGAGTAGTAAAAACCTAATTGAAAATATAAGAAGCTAGCTATTTATATTCCTCTTACTCCGTCATACATGCTCTTATTTTGCCATAAGCTCTTGGCCTATGAGATAGCACCATTTGATGAAAGGGATCGGATCTCACCTTGTGAGGGAACATTGTGTAAAAAATGTAGAATGTAAGTGGTCCCAATCCTATAGAGAATTCTTATTGGTTGAGATGATGTAAAATGTCATTCTATTGTGTTCTTTTGATAGAAATATTGAGAGTGATTTGTTTCTATCAACTTTCAAGTGTCGTATCGAATTAAGTCCTTGATGGGCTATCCACTGGAGGGTCAGCCGAGCTTATACCTAAGACGTTAAGCCTAAGTAAGGTCGGCTCAACTGGGGTGACGAGGATGCCAACCTTATGCTCGGCCTGTCTTATGTACATGTTCAGCTAGATTTAAGCTTTTGCCATTCATGACCTTTGGTCCTTTACTTATGGTCGGTTTCTTCATTTTGGCCGACCTTATCCTCAGACTCATTCGTTTGACTTGTTAGATGTTGAACCTTGTGGCTGTCTATGGCCTATCATTTTGTTCTTGGGCCTTAGCCCATATATAAAGCGAATATAATACCAATAACAATGTACAATTAATAATATTTATACATAATAAATATTGAGGACAATTTAGATATTTCATTAACTTTCAATCACAATTATGCTCTTCAAGATAATCATGTTGATGAGGATGTATGACCTCTTGGCGTGCCAGTCAATAGGATGATGTCACCTTTTATACTTACTCATGATATGCTGATTCTAAGGTTACAACGCTAAAGTTTAGTGAACAAGCTTTTACTTGTACACCATGGAGAGTGGCACAAGTATGGAACATGTGCTTCTACTAAAACTGAGGACTGAGTCTCCAAAGTTTTTGGGACAAAGTGTATTTCGTTCTCGTGGTCTTATACCAAGCGATTAAAGAGATGTTCCAGATTCTTTCACTAACACGATTATCTAATTGGAACATAGACGATATAACGAATTGACTCTCTCCACCTACAAGTAGGTATACAAACAGCATTGGACATTCATAAATTGGGATCACACATATTAATAAAGTTATAAAACTAAAATATTTAATTTAAATAAATTTCGTTAACTAAAATCACTAATAATCTCCTTTCTCGCTAAAATATTAAATTTTCAAAAGTTGGAATAACTAAAATCGCTTTCAACACTCCTTTGCAATGTGAAATGCATATAAATAGAAAAGTTTGGAAAATTGAAGGACCAAAATGCAATAAGAATCAGAATTTTTAAAATTTCGAACGTAGAATTAAAGCGGGACCCAAGAAAGAGACAGGATTATGCAGTCAAAGAAAGCGAAAACTGTAAATCTTCCCTCTCCTTCATCTTCAAATAATATTTTACTTTTAAATTAGTTTTTAAACGTTTAGAAGGAGAAAAAGTTAAAAAGAAAAAAGAAAACAAAAACAAATACAGGAAAAAGCAAAATCGGTTTAGGATACGAAAACTAAGCGCCAAACATGGTGCATGTGCAGCCGTATTCTGCATGTGAACTTTCTCTCTCTCAATCTCCACCGTTGGAACCATTCTCTTCACTCTACTAACTAAAATTTTATTTATTTATTTATTTATTCTCTGTAATTATGTTAGTTTTGAATTACACACATTAATACCCATAAATTCTTTTAATCATCAATCAAGAGAGTGACATTTCTTGTGTCACTCCATTAAATGAGCGACACGTAGGAGAGATGAGAGATATTATACCCTAACCAATAAACCCTAAGGGGTAATGATTGATTCAACCTGCCACGTGTCATTCTATTAAAAGATGTCACATCAAAGTGTCACAGGACATCTCATGCATATTATACATACTCTCGCCCTTCCGATTCAATTATTACATTTTATTAATCTCTCCACTTAATTGTTATATTTTTTGTTTGAAAAGTCTCTTGCGGATTTTAATTGGAGGTGAGGAATAGACGGACTCTCTATAGGACCCATTTTAATGACGGAGTTCATCACTACTTTAGCGACTTGGCCAGTTATTCGAGATTCTCGATTTCTCATTTCCTAATGTTAGTAATGGTACAGTGGGCAAATAGATTATTTTCTTCTAAAGATCTTTTACTTTTTTTCTTCATGTGAGAGTTGGAATTAATTCCCGTTTATAATGATGTGAGACGGATCGATCCGTTATTAAAGTATACTTACTATATAAGTAAAATATGTTAATTTGTAATTAAAGTATGTTTCTTTAAAGTATGAAACTAAAATATTATATTTTTTAAGTGTTATAGTATAATTCACTCAGGGGCGGAGCCTCATATACATATGAGGGGTTTTAGCCCCCCAAACCCTCAAAATTCCCTTAGTATATATGTATACACTATTTTTAGTTATTAATGATTATATAGTATTTTTAGTTTATGAATGATTTTTCTTCTTAATAATAATTATATTCCCTCAAACTTTCTAATAATTGTTCCTATAATTAATTTGACCTTACAAATTGATAAAGAAACATCTATCATTTTTACTACAAACTCAATAATTTCTCACTTTGAATCAATGAAAAAATTGTCTATACTTTTTTTTTTGTTTTAGACATTGCAAATTGTATAAAAATATCTATAAAATTTTTTGGTAACAAGTTATATTTTTATATTGCACTACTTTGTATACCCGTAATCCCACAATTATCATTACATTTTATATTTTTATTCGTTTATAATAGCTTGCACCAACAAGAAAATAACATCATACTTTAAATTACATTTTAATTTTAAAAATAAAACTCTCATCTAATCAATCTCGCCTAGTCACCCTCTTTTTTTTTTTTTAATCAAAATACAAGATTTAACTTTATTTTTAATTTTTTATTTTTATAGATAAGATGGTGGTGGTGGTACCAGGTAATAAAGGCAAAGAGAATTTATTCTTATTTGTTTGTGGAACACAATTCATACAATTAGAGAAATATAACATAAATCAATGAATTAATCACAATTGACTTCGTATTATAAATTTATAACATGCATTATTCCATAATATATCATATCATTATGTGACAAGAAGGAATCAAATCCTGTCACTGCCCAGTATTTCAAATCCAATTGATAGAAATTCATTTTCACAGTAAAAAATAAAAATAAATACTAATAATAAAAGTAAGATAGGAAGATAAGGAAAAGGATAAACACCTTTGCGGCAAATGGTGGCATCCTGCTGATAATCAATCAATGTTAGCTTCATTTTATTAGTTTATTGTCAGCGTTATTTCACATTTTTAATTATATTTTATGTTGCTGTTAAATTTAAATCTTAATAAAAGAATTCAGTTTTAATTCCTAGAATATGGAGTAATTATTATTATTATTATTATTATATTTTTTTTTTTAAGAGGGGACATTTACAATTGAATGTATACATGACAAGTTCTTTAAAACTTGAGCAAAGTGTATGCAAAAATGTGATTTAGAAGAATGAAGATATTCATTTTGTCGGCCTTCTTGATTGACATAGGAAGTCAGGTATGATGGACAAGTGTGTTTCAATAGAAACATTATACTCCCGTCGTCTCACGTATTTTTATCCTCTTTTTATTTTGAGGTGTCCCACGTATTTTTACTCAGGGGACGTTTGGTATTTTATCAAGGAATGAGAATGGGTATGATGTTTATGATATATTGTTTGGTTAATGAAAAGAATCACTATCATAGTCTTTAATTTTGTTTGATTTATGTGGGATTGGAATCAATCCTATTATATTTTTATTTTTTTAAAATAAAAATATTATTTTTATAATTAATATACAGTTTTTATTATTATTAAATAATATTTAAAAATTAATAATATAAAAATATGCATAAAAATATCTCATTATTCTCTTCCCAAGAGAATGATTCCTATAGATACCAACAAGGGGAGGAACGGGGGATTCCATAATTCCAATGAATCAAAGTAATAGTGATCAAACAAAAATTGCTTAACAAACATTCAAGATTTTTCACCATTCTCATTCCACCCTCCATACCATCAAACCAAACAGTCTCTCATTCTATAAATGGTAAAAATATACTACACATTTTATCTATTTTTTACACTTTATTTATCATTTCCAATAATTCTATTTACTTTTTTCTCTCAATATTACCAATTAATCCAAACTTTTTCTTACATTATATATTAAAAAAATAACACTTCTTAATTTACGTGTCTGTACAAATGGGTAAAAATACTCAGGACGGAGGGAATATTTAACATAAGATGTTAGAGTATGATAAACACATTTCAAAGAGCTAGGCGCCAACAAATTCCTTTGCAGGTGAATGTTGGAAGGAGAGTAAGAATATCTTAAATGATTTGAATACATATAGATGGACAATTGATGAGTGATATTTTCACCTAGATTTTAGTGCCTTTTTATATCCGTTTTCGTATTATTTTATTCGTATTTATGTGTATTTTGGTTGTGTTTTGTATTTTTATGGAAATGTGTGTGAATAAGCTTAAACGTATGATTTTTAGGTAAAAATGGATTCTAGACGCAATAAAGAAGATTTGAGAAAAAACGGAGCTTAATTCGGAGTTGAAACGAGAGAGAATGAGTCAAATTAAGAAAAATACTGAAAAACTCACGTCCAATTTGTGTAATTTTTTTGTACTCTTGTGGAGCTCAAAACTAAAAGTGTGATATATGGTTGGAAAGCCACAGAAAAAATAATCATTTTGGCATAAGAAACACTTCAATCGGAGCCCAAACGAGAGAGTTATGATTAAAATGGCGACGTCGCGCAAGCTGTTCCTACTCAGCATGATTGTGCTATTTTGCATGACTTGTTACACCCTCAAATGTTGAAAGTTTTGTCAGATTTTTATATGGATAGAAATCCAACGAAGAGAGGATTGCGTGAGCGCAAGAATCACCCAAATCAGATTTCGGATGTGAAAGTTATATACGAAACGGTGAAACTGCGCTGCTCCAACCCGAATTCGACCTGAGCTCGGTCCAAAGTCAATTTTATGATTAGAATGTGTTCTAGAAGGTTCCAAGGGGTAAAAACACCCATTTTGGAGTGTAAAGATCAGAAAGGATCAGATCCACACCTAATTCACACCATTTTTCACACACTTTTACTCTCCATTCCATCTACCCTTCATCCCATTCGCTCATCCTTGATTCCATCCATCTACACTTGATCTCCTCCATCAAATTCATCATCCAAGTGATTAAGGAAGTAAGAGAGAGTGAAGATCACAAGAGGAAAAAGGAGATCTTCATTGAAGACCTTCAAAGGGGGAATCTAATTCTAAGTCTTGTGAAATTCTTTATAATTTTGTCATGGAATTTGTGGATCCAATTGTCTATGATTGTTTTCTCTAAAACTATGATAGACTAATCTCCTTTGTGAGATTAGCTTCATGATTGATGTTGGATAATTTAGTTATTATGCAATTTGATTTTAATCTTGAATGGGCTTTGTGTTATTTCTATCATTGATTATTTATTGCTTGATTTATATGATGACATGTGTGATTAATTGTCATGGACATATGATTAGATTGAGAAATCAATTATGTGTTTAGAATAGTTCATTGAATTATTTCATCATACACTTCATGTGCATTAATTTAGAATGAGATAGAGATATCCTTCTAAATTTAGATCCCTTTGATAGAATATTTGATTATCTTAATCGAGAGATTGGTTGATTAGTTGATGAGACCCAAACCATTAGTGAATTCATAGTACCTTAAAAGGGAATATTGCTTACGATTTAGTACCTAATAGGGAACTCGTGGGAGGTGTTCGCTATGGTATCGATCCTAAGTGCTTTTGGAAGCCTTATTGAGGACCTACATCCTATCCATCTCGAGAGAGAGTTTATGTGGAATTAGTGATCGCTTCTATGCCATGTCCATGAGAAATTATAATTAATTGCATAATTACTTAATTATCTATGTCATAATTGTTGTTAATCTCATCCGTGCATCATTTGGAACTCATTTTATTGCATTCATTTTATCTTATTTTCATTAGTTTAAGTGCATTTATTTGCATGCTTATCTATCCTCCTTTTAGATCGTCCTTATAAAATCACGATAAACTTGAGATCGCTTAAACTCTAGTACATTTCTCCCTGTGATTCGATAAATTTTTTAATTGATCATCCCAACTATATTACGACCAATCAACAATCAATATTCAAAGATAAATTGAAGCGACTTCGAAAATGAGAAATTTTGGATATTTAGACTTCTAAAAAAAATAAAGCTTCCGGAAATCCTAAAAACTCAACAATTTTGGATCATAAAACTCAAGAAAATACTTTGACAACACTATGAATGAATGAACCATCCTAAACCTCAAACATATATTTCGACGATATCTTTGCAACGACAAAGAAAGACAACATCATAAGAAAGATCTTGATGCCTGAAGAAGGTGAAGCACATTCAACGGGTTCAAGCAAATAAAGGCTCGCTTAGGCCATTCCCTAATTCCCTTTAATAACCGCATTCAAATTCAAATTCAAAAAAAAAAATGTTTCATAAGAATTTATTTATATATATATACTTCTTCCCTCCCGAAAATTCTTTACACTTTTTATATTTGTCCATCTCATAACACTCTAAAAAAAATGAGGCAACCCCTCTATTCGTAATCTAAAAAATTACTTAAATTTCAAATTTGTCATTTTCATCTTACACATATACTACCATTAATTATTTATACTTTTTTATTATCTAAAAATACTACTCCCTCCGTCCCGGAGAAGTTAGCAATTTTTTTTGGGCACAGAGATTAAGGAGTATAATAATTTAATGTAAAGTGAAGTAAAGTTAAGTGAGAGAAATAATATTTAATGTGTAGTGGGTAGTTGTATTAGAGGCGATAAGGTCATGGCAATAAAGATAATTGATTTTGTATGGGCCTCATGTCTTAAAAAGAAAATGTGTCAACTTTAATGAGACAAATAAGTGTCGACTTTAAAGGAAAGTGTGTCAACTCCTATGAGACGGAGGGAGTAATAATCTCTAAAATCACTATAATTGATGAAAAGATTTAAAAAAAAAAAGAATGTGAAATAATAAACGAGAAAAAGGGAGTAATTAATTAATAAAGTAATTATAGTGACCCATTAATTAAGGTTTAGTGGGAGGAAGCAGCAGAATCTGTTTTCTGGTTATATTTATCGTTGCAGTTTTTGGTCCCCCTTCCCAACAGCCTTAAAAGGTTTCAGTTAGTTGTGTGACTACTGACTGTGGGCCTATCACCCCCCCTCCCCCCGCTCCTACCCACCCCCAAATCTCAAACCCTAGCCTCTATTTATTTCCCCACCCTTTCTCATTTCCATCTCATTCAATTTCACTCTTCACCTTCCTACATTCCCTGTTTCCACCATTTTCAAAGGTAGTTCTCTTATTCATGCAGAATTTGGCTTTTGTTAATTTCTCGAGTTTATTAATTAACATTCGTAAATCTGTTGATTTCAGCAGGAAATTGAGATGGATTCCTTTGGAGTTTTGTTGGTGGTTTTTCTCGCAACGGCGTCGTGTGTTTGTGGCGACGGCGGAGGTTGGATCAACGCTCACGCCACCTTCTACGGCGGTAGCGACGCCTCCGGAACAATGGGTAAGCAGAGAATTACCTACCCGGTAATTAAATCCTACTTGGCGAGTTGGAAAATGGTTAATAATTGTTACTGTGGTGAAATCTGCAACAGGCGGTGCTTGTGGGTACGGGAATCTGTACAGCCAGGGGTATGGTACAAACACTGCAGCGCTGAGTACAGCTCTGTTCAACAATGGACTGAGCTGTGGCTCCTGCTATGAAATCAGGTGTGCGGGTGACAAACAGGGGTGTTTACCGGGTTCAATTGTGGTCACCGCCACCAATTTCTGCCCGCCAAACAACGCCTTACCCAACAACGCCGGCGGGTGGTGCAACCCGCCCCTCCACCACTTCGATCTCTCTCAGCCTGTCTTCCAACACATTGCTCAATACAGAGCTGGAATTGTCCCTGTTTCTTACCGAAGGTACTCACTCTTTCCTTTTTTTTTATTACACTTTTGCCCTTTTAAAATATAAATCTAGAAATGAATTTCACATCTAGAAATGAATTTCACACAATTATGTGTTTATAATTTCAGCAATTAGTAGGTCATAATAATAGATTATTAATGGGTGAATAGGTGGGTGTTATTTAATGCTCCCATGTGAGCACTATTCTCACCAACATCATTTACTGAATTCTTGCAGGATAGCTTGTAAGAGAAAGGGAGGCATAAGGTTCACCATTAATGGCCACTCCTTCTTCAACCTCGTACTAGTCACCAACGTCGGCGGCGCCGGCGACGTGCACTCTGTTTCCATCAAAGGCTCCAGGACAGGGTGGCAGCCTATGTCGCGCAACTGGGGGCAAAATTGGCAAAACAACGCCAACCTCAACAGCCAAAGCCTCTCTTTTAAAGTCACAACGAGCGATGGCCGCACCATCGTCTCGAACAATGCGGCCCCGGCTGGTTGGTCGTTCGGACAAACCTTTGCCGGAGCCCAATTTTGATGAAAGAAACTTATTTAGGTTTGTGGTAGGTGGGGTGGTGTGTCATTAATATGGTCACTGGTATTAGTAGAGTGATCTTAATTAATGTAGTGGGAATTAAGTTGATGTGTTGTTAGGGTTAATTTGAGAGGGGAGGGGACTAGTTTTAAAATGGTCCTAGTTGAGACCACCCAATTTATTAAGGAATGGGGGGTCTGGTTATTTTCAAATTTATTTCTGCTTTGTGTTGGAAAAAAGCAGAGATAGCTGAGGTGGTGTGGCACCACCCGCAAATTTAGTAGTACCTTGACATTACTATTGGTGTGTGTTTGTAATAGATTCAGCTTTGAAGCTGTATCCTAGTCATGGTTGGGCTTGTAAGAGACCCTTACCCCAATTTCACTACTAATGGAGTTGCTTTTTTCTTTATTGTCTCTTTGGTTTATGTTTAGTTATTTTTTTGATGTTCAAATCCTAGTTTATTTTATCAATCTACATGCCAACTATTAATTTCTGTATTTCATCTCATGGAATTTTTCATAAAAAAATATTTCAGCTTTTTTTCTTTTGCAAAGAAAATGGAGAACAAGAATATAGTCGACAAGATCTTGTAAAATTTAAAGAACTTAATTATTACAGTATATTATTACATAGTAGAGATTACAAAATTATAAAATTTGCATCCTCCATCGTAGTATTTTTATTTTCTTCAATTTCAATGTTCATTTATCATTTACTTAACTTTCTTTTCTATTCTCTTCTATTAGATGTACGTTGTGACTTGTAAAAAGAAAATTTGACTCTTCATTTTATAAATAAAAAAATAAAAAAACCTCTAAATTAAACAATTTCTCTACTTAATGACAAATTTTCATGTGAGACGGTGTGTGTGACATGTTAAAATACGTCTATTATATTGACAAAGTATGCTTAATGATTGTTAAAGTATGTTTTCAGATATAATAAATAATAAATTAAAGTATAATTTTAAAGTGTTATAATATGATTAATTATTGACATAGTATTACTACAAATAAATATATTTTACTTACTACTTTAGTAATGGATCGATCCGTCTCATAAACAAACCGTCTCTCTATAATTAAAGAACAATGTGAAAATCCTACATTAACACTTCAAAATAAAAATTCTTTACCAAAGCTTTAATGTCAATTAATCAGAAATATTCACACTTCCGTTCAATTTTATGCTTAATTTCCATTCAAATAATTAACGTGACGTTTTGTTTAAAAATAATTTTTTGTTTATATTATGAGTATTATATTTTGAATTTAATGTTTGGAAATCAAAATTATTTCATAACACTTGGATGTTTTAAGAATTCAAATAAAATATGTTAAAATTTTTATATCAACTACGGAGTATAATTAATATGAATAGTTTTTTTTCATAATTTTTCATTAAAACAAAAGATATTTTTATGATTTAATAACAAATTGTTTCTTTTTATGTAGACAATAAATCATATGGACCGGTTCTATGGAATTTATTTAAACCAATAATTTTTTTTATAATTTTTAAGATTTACAGTTAATTAATTAATTCGATTTTTTTATACTAGATTTTAGTATCACTAATTATCAATTATCGTTCACAATTTATTTTTTAAGTAGAAATATTTTTTTCAGATTTTTGTCGTTACCAATAAATTCCCCTACCAAGAGAGAAGGTAATACTCTATCAGTCCCATAAAAGATGACACACTTTTCTTTTTGGTTTGTCCCACTAAAGTTGACACATTTCCTTTTTAATACATGAGACTCACACAAAAACAATTAATCTATTCTCATGGACCCCATATATCACCACTAATACAACTACCCACTGCACATTAAATATTATTTCTCACTTCACTTTACTTCACTTTACATTAAATTATTATACTCCTTAATCTCCATGCCCAAAAGAAATTATACTAACTTATCCGGGATGGAGGGAGTTAAAACTTGGGAAGTGTGCCCAAATCCGCGTTTCTTGGAAATAATTGAAAAATAAAATATAAAAATCTAAAAGGATTTTGTTCGATTTTTGTGGATTCTTTTTCTTCATACATAAATATTTCTACCTCTGTGAACAGATTTTCGTATAATCTTATTTGTCTTTCTCTTGTTTTATTAATATGTTTCCATAAACATATAATGCTTTCAAATTTGAATTTATTACATGTCTAACTAATAATGTCTCGAATAACTTACTTATTAATTAGTTCTACCAAATAAGGAAAACATTAAATACTTTCACTTTCAATTCTTACCCACACATTCTCAACTCTCAAGTGGTATATATTTACACAACTCTAATTCCCTCAATTTTTAAGTAACCACGCCTACTCTCTATGTTTCCAAATAAAATAATAGTAGTATAGAATTTTATAAAAAAAAAAATTGATAAAATAATATTCCATCTATCCCTAAATGCCTACGACTATTTTGTAGTCGTGCCTTATATGAATCCAACGACATAGCTGACTTAGGGGCTACTAAATTTATGGGGCCTATTTTCTTAATATATACTTCATTCATCCCACAAAAGTTACATTTTATTAATTATGGTATTCCATTATAAAAATTATATTTCTTTTTTTTGGTAAATAAGACACACACAAAATAATCCATTTATCTTCATGGGGCCACAAAAGTATTAATACAAACTACACCTTATACATTAAAATATAAAATTATTATATCTCTCAATCCATGGTGCGCTGTCGCCGGCACCCAAAAATAATATTTGTAATTTTTCCAAACAAACCCACTAAAAATGTAGTAGGGTAAGTAAGGGTCGAACTCATAGGGAATAATTGAATTTAAAGTGTTTTCAAAAGTAATCGGAGGGGGGTTTGAATTAAATTCTAACAACTATTAAACATGAAAATAAATAATTAAAATAGCAAAAATATAAAATTAAGTTAATAAATAAAAACAAACATAGTTCAAGGATTTGATCCCCTCCCATATCCTATTTCACATATATGAAATTTCTAAAACACCAATAAGTTCATAAACTCAAGCCCCTAAACTAACGGTACGACCAGTTAACTCGAAATATCCTTAAGTTTAATAACCTAGGGTACGACCTCTAGATTAAACTATTCCCGAGTGACCCTATGGATTCGAACTCGACAATGCATGAAGGTTTAGATATTAGGACTACTAGGCTATGAAAACGGGGGTAGCGAATCATACAACCTAGATTTCGTTATTTCAAGAGGTACTCTCTCATTTTGCTACTCGGTTCACAATATTATAACAATTACGGATTACAATATGTAAAATAACTATTGAATAATCAATCACATATGAGAGGGGTAGTCTACACAAACAATTGAAAATTCAAGATTAACATCATAGTCAATCACAAAATAAATTCATAAAACAAGTTGATAATTTAATTCATAATCAAACATATAAATTATTCTATGGAGTTTCACAATCCCTGGACTAGAAACGAAATTACATAATTAAAACTATAAAATAAATTAAAAAGACTAAACTGATGTTCTTCGTGGTGGTACGTCCTCTTCCCCAGGCCAATCTGCCTTCAACATGTGTTCTCTGATGTCCAGGGATTGTGAAACTCCAGGTTCCTAGTTATCTTGGTCAACTCTTTATTTTCCTGCAGTTAAAATTATCCTACAAAATAAATTATGTCACTATACAATTTATTTCAATTTTGGTCTGTTTAAATAAGAAATAAAATAATTAAGGTTCAACTATGAAAAATATAAATAAGTCGTAATTACACTAAATAATTCACAACTCACGCGTAAAGAAGTGAATTTCATCAAAAATAATAATGTAAAATTACGACTTATGAACCTACTACAGATTAAAATACTATATTTCTTAATCATGTTCACACAACAAATGTAAATGGGAGTAAGAACCAATATATACGTACACAGATATTATAATGCTTGTAAATTATTTTGTTTTGATAGATTAGAGGTGAAGAGAATATATTTTTTTATTGACATGATTAGTGTTCAAATTTTATAGAAAATTTACCATTTATAATTAATGTATGTATTAAATGGGACGAGTACCATATAGGTACTCGATACCCTTATTCGAATATGTATACTAGTTTGGATAGCGGGTATCGATAGCTTAAATCCAAAACTTACATTAATCCTAGTGAAATTTTCTATATTTTCTAAACCCGTTTATAACTGCTCATATCCATCTCAATAGAAGGGTCGAGTATCTGATTATAGAGGGTAACACTATAAAAAAACTGTTTTTATCAACAGAATATTCCGTTGGTAAAAGTCTTAATCTCATTGTTAAATTGGCTTAACAATGGATTATCAATGAATCCATTGGTAAAATTTCGTTGGTAAAGTGGTGGTTGGTAAATTTTTAGCAACGAAAAATCAATTCCGATGCTAAATAATTCTGTTAGTAATCTGTTGCTAATAATTCCGTTGATAATTTATATAATGATTCCCTGGTAATCCGTTGGTAATTAGCAACAAATTGAATTCCGTTGCTAACATAGAAAATAATTCCGTTGACATTCCGTTGCTAAAATATAAATGTCATTTTTGTTGTTAACCTATTGGTAATCAGCAACAGATTGAATTTCATTGATAAATTCGGTTGCTATTTTTTTTTTATTTTTGGTAGTGTAACTCTCGTTCCCACATTGGAAATCAACCATTGCTTTAAATTATAATAATAAAAATGTGGATTTTGGGAAAAAAAAATTGAAATAAAAGGAATAATAGAAAGTTAAATAAGGTTGGGAGGTTTAGTTTGGGGGGTGACATTGATGGGTCAAAGCAGGGCAGGGCCAAATGGGATCACCCATCAACACTCCTCCTCGAGTAGAGAGCCAATTTTGACTTTAGTCAACAAACAAACACCTATTTCCAATGACTATCACACCCATCACTTTTTTATTTTTCAGAATTTTTTATTTATTTAATTTTAACGTCATCACCTTTTGTTGACGGACTGATCTATCATTCTTAGAATTGTCATTGGTCAATCTTCTCTGATATTTTCTTTTAATTAGCGTAAGCTTCAAGGACTTGTATGCAATATTCTATGTACTTGTTGTGTATTGTTACTGTTATCCCACTAGTTAGTTGACTATCAAGTACATTAATGAACCTAGTGTGGTCGTTTGGGTTTATTTATTAGTTGTGTGGAATGCAAAATTACAACTATAGACAAACTTGGGCCAAGTTAGAGAATGTTGTCTAATTAACTTCAATTTCTCAATAACCAGGAATTCAAACATGTGGAGAGTAGATTTTTTTTTTCCCTTGAAATTTATCATGGAAGAATGAAGTACTTTTACAAATTATTACAAGCCAAAGAGAATCTATGAATATTGTTTAATTTTGAGGAGAGGGGGGGGGGGGGGGGGGGGGTTGTTATGGTACACTCGAATCCATTTGGAAACTATATACTATTACATTTTATATATGAAGAGGTGTCGATGCGGCCTAATGGGCGGTTCGGTTCTCTTGTTATATATAAAGAAAATATGCGTCACTCGTGTAACGCGTGTAACATGAGATGTAGCATGAAAAAAGGTAACATAATATTCAAGATCCCTCACGCGCTATGTAGACACTTTTGTATCTTTATTGTGTTTGGGCAAATAGGATAAGTTTGAACGCTAAACTATACACAAGAATCTTGTTAACTATAAGAATCATGTAGATGGATAATCCAATTACACAACACAATTGGGTTGGGCCTGTAATATATTGGATAAGAAAAGCCCAAAATATTATAAATCTCCAAGATTTTGGGCCTTAGAATTGGAGTTGAAGGGCTGGCGTAGCAGCTAAAAGTGGGCCGTCCCTAGCCCAAAAAGTATATATGGATTCCGTCCAGGCCCAAACTGGGAGGAATTGGGCCCTTAACGTATTTATAGTTGTAAAATATCTTTTCGTCTGCCGCATGGAACTGTACCAGAAATGATCCTCCATCTGCAAATCCTCTCACCCTCAAACCCTCAAATTACCAGCTGCCTCCCCCTCCCCGCCGCTTCCGACGCCGGCGGCGGACTCAAATTTCGACGGAAGCTTCTGTACCTCCAATCACTCAAAGTAAATACCGCAAAAGCCCTCGAGTTAAATCCTAATTTCCGTTCTGCTCCACTCTCCACCCTCCACTCCCTCACACGATGCCTCTCTTCAATGGGACTCGACCTTTCAGCCATAGGCCGCATTCTCGACATGTACCCTCAACTCCTCACTGCCGATCCTTACTCCGACGTATACCCAATTCTCGACTTTTTACTTCACAATGTCCAAATCCCATTTCCTGATATCCGAAAATCCATAAATCGGTGCCCTAGGATTCTTGTCTCCGATTTGGAAGCACAACTAAAGCCCACGTTTGAGTTCTTGACAGAATTGGGTTTTGCAGGCCCGAACAAATTGACATCACAAACCACATTGCTGCTGGTTTCGAGCGTCGAGTATACGTTGATCCCGAAGATTGAGTATTTAATGGGATTGGGAATAGAGTATGACGACGTGAGGAATATGGTGCTGAGATCACCGGGGTTATTGACGTTGAGCGTGGACAATAACTATAGGCCAAAGGTGGAGTATTTTTTTAACGAAATGAATGGTAATTTGGATGAGATTAAGAAGTTTCCTCAGTATTTCTCGTTTAGTTTGGAGAGGAGGATTAAGCCGCGACATCGGCTTCTGAAGAAGCATAGGTTGTTCATGTCTTTGTCGGAGATGTTGAGGATTAGTGATGGGGAGTTCGCTGTACAGTTGCTCGAGAGACGTTTGCAAATGGCTGAGGAGAGGCGATAGTAGCAATTAAGTAAGTCGTTCTTGACTTCATTTGTACACTGCTGATTGCTGAGTAGGGATGATATCGAAGTTTGTACAATTGACTTGTGAATCGATAGCTTTTTGCTTAATGCACATGTTTATATTCGAATTCAAGGGTTGATTGTGCCAGAAGTGAATTTAGAATCCATATTCTGATTAAAAGTTGATGGGAGATAGAAATCATGTAACTTCTATACAGATGCTCTGATTCTTCATTTATTGTTAGTGTATTTATTTCTGGTTTGGGTAGAATTACATAGATGGAATAGATTTTAAGAATAGTTAGTATGGAACAGGGATGATAAGGAAAATGCATGAAGTAGCAGCAAAACGTGGCATGTAATTGTTGGTGCGATTTATCATCTTAGACCTGTTCTGCATTACGATTGCTTTTCAATCAATGTGGCAACTTTAAGCACTGGTCCTTCAATAATCGAAGATGATCAACTTGCTAAAACTAGTATGAATTGGGATTGTTGATTAAATTAGCTGCTGGGTAAGCCTTATTGTTGGATTTCTTCAAGTTTGAAGGATAGTTAAATATCTAGTCCTTGAAACTTGTTGAAGGTAAAAATGAATTAAATCGATAAACTCTTTTGATGTCTCGTGAGACTCTTGCCTTTGAGACAATGAATAGATTATATGCTAGGGAATTGTTAAATTGGTTCTTAGAAAATCTTTTCCCATGAATATTTGCTCAAGTGTCGTGCAATGGTTGTTTGATTGGACTTTCAGTTTGTTTTTCCAGGTTATTGAACTCTGCTTACTTTTTTGTATATAGTTAAGAAATATCCTTGGGATATTAAAACTTGCATTTCTAGCTTTTACAATCCTGGTATGATATATTTTTGTCCAGTGTGTATGGGTTGAGAAACATGCTTAATAGTTTTAGAAGAAACTAAACATTAGCGTTAAGAATAAGCCCATTATGATGTCCATGTTATACTTTGAAATTCTCTTTTAGTACTGTATATGCTGGACGATTCTGCACTTCTCATCACTCTTGACACTTGTTTTAGATATGTCAAGAGATTCCTGAATTGCTTCTCATTCAGGGTAGTAAATAAATAAGAGGCTAATATACCCTTCTCATTCCTGGTCAGACAATGTGAAGCTCACAAGTACGTTAATTAAACTATTTTATCGAAATGGACATGTTCATATTGGAACTTAATGCAAAAGTTCTGCCTGGTTGATTGCATTTGTTAGAACCCAAATTGCAATTTCTTGTTGATGGGTGAAAGAAACTGTGTAATTAAATTATTATCTGATTCTTTGCAGCTTCTTTATATGACGACTCATAGATATTATATTGTTGAGATCAAAATAGATAAGAAGATACCAGATAAGAAAACAACATTGAAAAGAATGGAGAATCCATGGAAAAGGGGCATAACTTATGGGGAACAGAGTTTATTAAATAGTTATCTTAGAGAAGTGTATTAACTTGTTTATTTTCTTCGTTTGCATGGGTAAAAGCTTCGGAATTTGTTCACTATATGGGTTGAAAAACCGGAATAAACAAAAGAACGAAACGTTGTGATCTAGAATAATCCATATCCTTATGGTAATTATTAGTTTTAAAGCTGGGTTGTTTTTTCCCCTCCACCCTTTATGCTGTGACAGGGGACACCAAATGTTCTTTTCAAATTGGAGGCTATTGATTTTAATTATCTAAAGGCAATGTGTATATGCAAGTATCAATTGTATAATGGTTCACTTGCTCTGTTGACTATATTTTGATCTCAGTGATGGCAGCTATTAATAGAAGCCTCTACTTAAGTATGAATATCATTTCAAGTTTAATAGTATGTGTTTTGGCCGGTGGTCAAATGCAGTTTCATTTTTAAACCCATTATTTTTTTAATAGATAAATTATTTTAATCTGAAAACTTATTGGGTAACATGTGAGGCCTCCTGTGTGTTGGTAAAAACTGGGATCCATGAAGAAGTGCAGTGGTCAGTCTATAGAATTACTGAATTAAAGTTAGACAAGATGAGGGTGGGGGGAGGTTAAGCAGTCAGTGGTGGAGTTTCAGTGCATTGTATGGATTGTACCTTTGTCCAACACCTGTGACTCCATTTTGGGTAAAAAAAGGACAAACCCTAGATTCAGTTATAGGAGCTTCAGATGATCTTCTGTGATGCAATGCTTACTGCAATCAAATCTGTTAACTGCTCCTGATTTAATGCCTGCTCTGCTTCTTGGAAATGATCAACTCCAACTATCTTTACTCTACCCTACTTCTAGACTAGACTCTATGCATTACACCCCTTCTCATCAAAACTTAATTACTGGAGTATAATTTTATTAAAAAAACACTCTGTTTTCATGTATTCATATGTATGTTCTATCCTTTATTTAGATCAATAATCTCTCTGATCATGTGATACATTAAATATCATGTTGAAAATTGACTCCCTGCTAGATTACTTCAATTATTTTCATATTTTAACAAGATTTCATTCTGCATTTCTAAACTGTATTTTTTAAAAGAATTTGACAGCATAGGTGGTTGGGCATTATTAATTAGATTTGATAAATGTAGCAGAAATAAATATTGATATGATAACTTAACTGTAGCAGACAAATCAAAGCTCCAAGGGTAGTAGACTCGTAGGTAGGTACCACACCTCTGGAGAGAGGGGGTGGGGGAGGGGGGTTAGCACTGTTGACGTTAACTTTCTAATGGAAGCTTCATTTATAATTTTTTTATCATTTATTTCATTGAAAGAAAAGGGTAATATTTGTACTGCTGGCCTTTATTTATTTATTTATGGGTTAATTATAAAAAAAAAATTACAAACTTTATTCATATTGCAAATTAATTTTTACTTTTGAAAAATTGCAAAAAAAATCACCACCTTTAAATATTGCTGCTAAAAAATCCTAAAAAATCATACTTTTATTGAAAAATTGAATTTTTT
The DNA here is from genome assembly GCA_023678885.1 of Pogostemon cablin. Lineage (NCBI taxonomy): Eukaryota > Viridiplantae > Streptophyta > Magnoliopsida > Lamiales > Lamiaceae > Pogostemon > Pogostemon cablin. The sequence goes on from CM043006.1 coordinate 23,893,354, forward strand.
TGCAATAATATTTTTTTTTGCAATTTCTCAAAAGTAAATATTAATTTGCAATAGGAGTAAAGTTCGTGATTTTTTTTTTTTTCAGTTAATCCTTTATTTTCCTTGAAGATTTCTGCAATGACTTGTTAACATCTGCAAAATCGTGGGAGACTGTGAAAACCCAACCTTTACTTACCATTTTTAGTATATCAAAGACCTGTTTCCTTCTCTGTCTCTATCTCAGAACAGAGGACTGACTGTTAATACATTAGAGGACAATTTAGTATGCCATATATGGTATAGGATGCAGTGAAATTCATGTCCCTGTTTGGATGGTTGAACAAGTCGGTAAAAGTAACTTCTTTTTACTAATTACTGCTTCTCTGCAACCACTCTACTACTACCCTTACCCTGCAATCTGGACACTATGCTACAAGACATTCACCATTTTTACTGAATTCTACAATTTTTTTGAGGTCTTTATATATTCACTAATCATGAAATCCATACATGTGCATAGGTTTAACATAGGGTATGAAGGAGATTGATGATGAGCAAAGGGTCTAAATTAACAACTCATAATTAAATTCATAATTGGTTTTTTTAACAAAATAACACAGCTTTTGTTTGAGAAAGCCCATGATTATATATGATGATGTGTTTAGAATTTTTGTGTTTATAGTATGCATTAAAGTTTCATGTATATACATTGACAGTCTAATAAAACTCACTCCTGCAGTCCCGTATTATTTAGCACTATTTCTTTGTAATTTACAAAGGAATTGTGCAAGACAACAGGAGCGGATGTAGTATTTGATTTGTTATGAATTATGGGTGATGTAATATAATCCTATTTGCTTAAGTACTGAGATGTTTTTAGTTTGTTGAAAGTAGCAACAACAAACATAAGATGTACACATAAAAATGTTTTTTTGTGATGAATGTAGATATAAAAAAATGGAATACTAGTGTTAATAGTAGATAAAAGCTGTTCGTATGTTTTATGGATAGTGAGAGATACGACTAGACATGGAAGCCAAGAAAAAAGATAATGGTAAAAGAAGAATAATAAAAGAGGTGGTTGGGAAGTGGGCTTCCACAAATGTCCTTTGACAAGATGTAAGCAAATTACCTGTTAGGGTTTTGCTGGAGGGTGTGGGCCCCCTAACTAGTTCTTTCATGTTTCTGTTTTTGAATAGTAACTTCTGTCAATTGCAGCCCCTTCACGTGCAAGTGCAGCACCCCCTCCCCCCAACATTACTAACCATCTTCTAACTTCTTCTCTCACCATTTTTTTTAGGAATTCATAACAGGGTGTAATCAGAATTTTAAAAATTCTATTTTGCCCACATTTTTAGTTGATGTCTAAAAATACCCTAGATGACGAAAAAAAATTTAATTCGATATTAACACGATATTAAAAAAATATGACTCGATATCTTTTATTAATATCATGTCAATATCAAGTTAAGATCTTTTCATTTCAGGTATTTTCGAATATTCTCTTAATATAGAGGTAAAAAAGAATTTTAAAATTAGATTACCAATTTTTAAAATTTTTACCTTTTTTTTAATGTTTCCACAATTTCATTCTTTATTTTCTGCAAGAATTATAGATGGAGTAGTTTATAATTAGTGTACATGATAAAAATAAATAGTAAAATGATAAGAGTTCATATTAAACAAATATTTCCTCACTCTCTGGGTGGGAAAAATAATATTTTAATATAAAATTTGGTTATTGTATTATTGTGTGTAAGCCTCATAGAAATATATTACTCCCTCCGTCCCATGTATTTTTATCCACTTTTTATTTTGGGTTGTCCTACGTATTTTACCCATTCCATTAATAGTAAAAATACGTAATATTTTATTACCTACTTTTTACAATCTCAACAACTTTAATTATTTTTTTACACTTTATTCATCATTCTCAACAACTTTATTTACTTTTTCTTTTTAAATTACTAATTTATCCCTACTTTTTCTTACCTTATATTTTAAAAAAATAACACGTGTTAATCTCCGTGCCTGTATAAATGAGTGAAAATACCCGGGACTGAGGGAGTAATTATTTTGTATGTGTCTAATTTTATCAAAAATGAAAACATAACTATTGAGATATAACGTCCAAATTAGAAATATGTACTATTATTATGGGATGAAGGAAGTATATAAGATTGAAGATTAATATACTCCCTCCATCCCACCCAAATAGCATCATTTTACTATATTGGGCATCCCATCCAAATTGCAACATTTTTCTCTTTTAATAAAAAGGATCCACCAATGGCCCACAACTACCCATCACATCTCTCTAATATACCTACCTATTTTACATAAAATAATAATTCTTCTTAATCTAAGTACAAAAAGCAAATGCATCTCTTGGATGAGCAGAAGGGAGTAGGTGTTAATGAACAAAACGTTTGTATGTACTATATATGCAGTTCACAAACAAGTTGTCAAACATATTTACATACGATACTCTATCAGCAAAAAGCTCGTTCGATTCCTTTACATATATCCCTAAATGTTTTCGACAGTAATTGGAGTATTATTTTGTGTTTAATTAAAATTAAAGTAACACGATGTGATCAAAATATTTAATTGTAGGATTACATTCCAGCGTGGATATAGTGGTCAAATTAAGAGCATTGAGAAGAAGTGAGATTTGAATGGCATGACAAACATAACCGACTTTGATGCATGGTTGAGATCTAACTTGACAACATTGTTGTTACAAATTCGTACTGTGAACTAATCATGTTTTCTTGTTCCTCTCTTTCTCTCTCCTCCTTTCTCTCTCTGATGGTAGACTAGTTATTACATTGTAGATTGCGATATTTCCATGCATGTTGCTCCAAGGGAACACCTCCAACAGAATCTCGTCCCACTAGGACCTCAAACACACTGTTCCCCCACTCTCTTTCTTTCTCTTTATACAACCGTGAGACGGGTTTAGCTCGTTGGATCAAACCGCCCCGACTTCATGTCTAGCATAATGACCCACCACCCCTCTATTAACCCATGTTACTTGGTTAAAGAATGGTTAGAGTGACATGATTTAATATTATAAATGAAACTTCCTCTATATTCACTTATTTAAATGAGGTGGTAATTTAATGGAAATGCTTTCGATATTCTGTTTCCTATATCATAATGTGTGCATGTAATATATATCATACAGGTTGAACTTTGGGAAAATATTAATTTTAGTCCTCTCTTTTTAGAGCTAAATTCAATTTCAGTTTTCAGGTTTGGTATTTTCTCAAAAGTAGTCTTTCGGAGTCCGCTTTTAGCCCTTTTCGTCCACTTTTTGTCATTAAAGTTGTTGGAAAAAGGGATCAAAAGTGAACAAAAATGACTAAATTCGGACATCGAAGAACCACTTTTGAAAAATTACCAAACCTGATGACTAAAATTGGATTTAACCTATTTTAAAGGATTAAAATTGATATTTACCCTTGAATTTTTTCGAAAATGAAGTGTTTATAATTTTTTATTGTATAGAGTAATATAGTCATTTTAAGTTCTAAATAATAAGATAAAGGTGAGAAAAAAATTAAAATAAAATGTAATTAAAAGTTATTTACTCCATGTAGGATATTTTAGTTAATTTTAAGGTGCATGTGAAAGTGTGTCATACTTATAACAATTAAATGATTAAATGATCACGAGGAAATATAAGACGTGTAATGTTATTGATAGAGAGATTAGCTATGCATATATATGCCACTTTATTAATTAGACCAACAAAGTTGTGATTAAAACTCTAATTTGATATAAACACGTTTGAGACATTATGGGCTGTGTCGAAACGTGACATGTCAGTCCAATGTCTATGACTAAAAAGAATTAGATGTGGGAGATACATCCATATGGCTTATCACTAAAGCAAAAGCTCCTGTATTTTCTATTTAAATTTATGTAATGTTAGAAATTTAAATTGTAAAGGAGTACAAAAATTGTAAAGATACACGGAATATGCTCAGTGTACCTGGGTGCACAGAAGCCTCGCTCATTTAAATTTTAATCCATTTAATATTGATTTTGAAAAAAAACGATCAAAATGTATTATAAAAACCTAACTTATCTAAAAATAAATTTGAGGATTTCACCGACATGAAAATGAACATATACAAATGTAGGTCCATTTATTTAAGAAAAATGTTTCAGTGTCGATCATATATATATATATATACACGTTAGTGTAATGACATTAATTCAACTAAGTAGGTATGCATGTTTTATATGCTCCTAAATATCAGCATTTAATTAGATATACCTCAAATATTTTGGTACATATACTAACCAACAAACTTGTATGGTAAGAAAGCAACCCTTAATTATTGCCAACTAATTTCTCCTCTTGCTTCGTACCTCACCACACCCCACTAATTTTGGCAAATTGTTTAATCCATTGAGTAACGGAGTCATTATTTTTATCTTTATTTAATTTAATTTAGTTTTATAATTCTATATTAATAATATTATATTATGATGGTAATAAAATATTTTAAGTGGTAAATGGTAATTTTAGTTGTTTATTTATGAGGCGGCAAAGCTTTGACAGGTGCGTCCGCGAAAAGATACACGTGTTAGTGGTGAGATGAGAAGAGATCTGATCCGTCAAATAATTGGGACCCACTCCACTACGTATGGACCTGATTTTCCCTGACTAGGTACTGCTTGCTGCAGCCAAAAGCTGAACTGCTTACCCTCATCATGAATAGAACTCCCTATATTCAGTGGGGTTTCTATTTCCATTAATAGTTATCGAATTTTCAAATTAATAATACTATTGAGTTTTACTCGTGTATTATACTCTGTCACGACGTAAGAGGAGTTTTGTTTTTTCACGTGAATTAAAGAGTATTATTATTTAATGTATAGTGAATAGTTATATTTGTGAAACTGTGAGGCCTATATTTCAATTGTATTAGAAATAATGTGTGAGTCTCATGTATATATAAAAAAAAAGGACTATTCGAATGGGACTATCAAAATAAAAAAAAAAATCCCTCCTTAAATGGGATGGAGGGAGTACGTGCATTCTCAATTATTGATTCGAATCAACTACTCTCTCAATCCATACTTCCTCCGTTCCATTTTAAATTTTACGTTTGTTTTTTACACGTAGATTAAGAAATGTAGTATTTTAATGTGTACTGAGGTGAGAGAAATAATATTTGAATGTAAAGTGAGTAGGTGTATTAGTGTGATGTGTGGATCTATGGAGAGAGAAATAATTAATTTGTATGAGTCTCATTTACTAAAAAGAGAAATGTAAAGATTGAAATTGAATGCCCAAATTGAAAATATGTAAAGATTAAAATGAGACGGAGGGAGTATATTAGTTAAAAAAATCTTTTTAGTGTATAAAAAAAATAAAAATTATAGTTACTAAATAATCTTTTAATTAAGGCAAATTATTCGGTGTACTCATACACTGTGAATTACTTTAAAAAATATATACAATTATAAATAAAAACATAAATATTAATACATAAAAATATATACACTTTATTATCGAATTTTCTATTAATTTTTTTAATGAAAAATTGAATATAAAAAAATATACAATTATTAAAAAATATATACTTACTTTGTCCCATTCAAAGAGGATATTTTTTTCATTTTTATATCCCACTCAAATGGTCATCTTTTCTTTTTTACACATAGTACCCACACATATCCACTAATACCTTTTTAATTTACTTTATTTATTTATTTCCATTTTCAGTTTTTTTATTTCTATATAAGATCATAATTATTAATAACTAAACATAGTTAAAGTGTGGAAAATGTAGATCCTTATTTCCATAAACACCTTTTCTTAATTTATTTGTCCAATAACATTATTCACTAAAAAAATCAAACAAAATCGCCAACCTTTATACTACTGCATTTTATTTTTATTTTATCATCTACACCTAATATACAAAGCATATCTTTTCAATTTAATTATTATAAAAATAATAATAATTTATGTGATATCATCTCACATAATGATTTTTGGGAGACGAATAAAAATTAAAAATAAATAATATTCAATTAATAAAAAATAAACTGTGAACTACCTCATGAATAATTTATAATATAAATAAATAATAATAATTAATTATAAAAATATAAAATAGTTTTATTGTGAAATAATATCGTACAAGACTAGCTAATAGTAGCTAAATTATCTTAGCTGGTAAACAAAATTGATTTAAAAAAAAAAACATCTTAAATGGAGTAATTCGAAAGAGTAAATAATACGTGTCCTAACACTAAAACCGATGAAGTAATTTTAAATCAATTTATGTAATAAAGAAATGCGTGTAATTATATATACTCCCAAATCCCAATCATCTTAAAAGAAATTAACAATAAAAGGCGAAACTGTGTATATAGCAGTATAACTGTATACGTCTTCTTCATACAGTTTAGATTCTTAAATGACAATTACACAGTCGAATTCAGCGTAGATATGTATTAATTTAATTTTTTTTATTAATCGTTAAACATTAATTATTGCACATATGCTACTATATATTCTGATAGAGGTAAAATCTTTTGTGCACTGTAGTTGAGTGAAAGTGTAAATGCAGTAATAATCTCAAATGATGTAAATAAAATCTTTACAGAGAGGATATGTGATACGGATTGATGGTGATGTAGAGAAAGAACGGGTATATGTAAGCAAATGTATTTATTCAGATTTGACAATTGTGGGTGTTTGATTAAATAGATACATACAGTGTCTGTAAGTAGAGAGAGAGAGAGAGAGAGAGTTGAGTGTGGGTAGAAATGAAGAAGCAGAGAGATCACATTGGTGGTGATTGTTGAGAGAGACAGCCTAAACCCCCCTAAAAACCCTACTACTCACTCTGTCTCTACTTAATTACCTCACTCTAATTAATGCCACTACTTTAATTCATTTCTTAAATACTTTTATAATCCCTATGCTCCTCCTATTTATATACATTTTCAAATTACTTCATCCCACTACTATTTTTTCAGAACTGGTGTTTGCCATTGGAGTAGTTTTTTTTTTTTTACATTACTATGAGATCGTGTGACACGTTAAATTTTTGCAAGACAAATTAACCAGTGGTACTAATATTTGAAAAAAAAACACTTAAATAATAAAAACTGAAAGTAATGTAATGAATTATTTCGAATAATTTATAAGTTTAAATAAAAATAATAATGAGAGGCATTGCATGGAATCATCTTCATGTGAACCTCAGTGGTCCCAATGAGATTCAATGTTGACTAAATGAAATCACCTTTTTATTTTTTTTATCTTTAGTCTTCTGTGTATTTCACTCCTTATATACACTTGTCATTTGTTATAATATTGTCTAAATTATCGTTAAATGTACAAAAGTTTAATTATGATATAATATTTTAGAAGAAAATAAGTTATGAATATATGACGTGATATATCTTGTAAAATAGAGGAGGATTCGAACCGAAACATTAAAACACGATTATATTACGCTATAACACCATATATATATATATAAAGAAAAGAATAAAGAAAACACAAAAAAAAAACTTATAAATATTTCATAGAACACTTTGTCATAGCACATATTTGTAACATTCTACGAATTACACAAGCGTACACAGTGAAAAACAATGCAGAATGGAATACTACGGTGTGAGTATTTGTTTTGGTTACTACTTACTACAGTATATTCCTTCAATCATACGTTAATGTTGACGTTTGCTTTTTGTATTGAGATTAAGAGAAACTCCCTCCGTCCTATTAAACTTGTAAAATTTTTTTTGGGCACGGAGATTAAGGAATATAATATTTTATTTAAAGTGAAGTGGGAGAAATAATATTTAATGTGTAGTTGGTAAGTGTATTAATAGTGTGTGTGGAGTGTGTGAACCAATGTGAATATGTTAATATTTTTTGTGTGGGTCTCATATGCTTTAAAAGGAATGTAACAACTTCTATGAGACAATCCAAAAAGGAAAATGTCACAACTCCTGTGGGACAGAGGGAGTATAATATTTTAATGTGTAGTAAGGTGAGAGAAAGAATATTTAATGTGAAGTAGGAAGTATGAAATAAATAATTTTTTGTGTGAGCCCAACTTGAAATGAAAAAGTGTAAACATTAACTTGAGACAAATTAAAATGAATAACTTAAACTTTAATACGAAACGAAGGGAGCATTTGGTTTGGTAGCTGTGTAAGTTTGAGGTGTTTTAAGGTGAAAATTCTTAAGAATCTAAGTTTGAAATTCGTGGATACAATAAGTAATTGTGGGGTCAGTTCATATAGAGCGCAAAATTCTAATTTTAAAATGAGGTCACCGTTAATGAACGATGAGTTCTGATTTCTTTCGAATTAGCCGATTTATGGATTGAAATAGTATTGCATACTCCCTCCATTCCATAAAACTTTACATAATTTCTCATTTGTTTGTCCCACAAATCCTTTCACACCCCAAAAAAGAAACATCACTTTATCTAACAATCTTAATTGTTACTCTAATTTCAAATTTGCCACTCTTTTTTCATACACATATCATTACCTAAAAATACTATAATACCCTCTAAAGTCAATAAAATTGATCAAATGTAATTTTTTTTTAAATAATACAAAAAATTAAATGTGAAAAATATTACGAGACTTAGGGATTATTATGTGTAAAAAAGAAAAAAAAAAACTCAATTAATTATCCATTGCAATCTCTTTCTCTCTCCTGAATCTCCATAAAGATCGAAGAGAGAGAAGGTCCTCTATCTATCTATCATTACCATGATTATCCTCTTTATCTAATCTACTTTCTGTTAACAGTTCAATTCCTGCCTTTTTATTGTGCTACCAACGATTCACTCAATTCCACTCCAGGAAATAAACTCCTCCCTTTCCTTCCCTTTCACTTGTATTATCTCTCCTCACATCTGCTCATAAACCATGTAACACTACACCCCTTGTCAGAACATAAATTCTTGTTTCAACACAAGAGAAAACGATGGACACCAACAATCCTTGTCTTTTATATACTGCATTTCCACCTCCCTCTTCTTCCTCCTCCTCCTCAATGGTGGGAATGATGTTTTCAGACATGACATCTCTCTCCATCAACCCAACTGCAAACAACAACAACTGTCCTTTCGATCTCAACACCAGTTTGTACGACGTAGATCAAGAATCATCCGACATGCATGCCAAGGATGAAACTACCAAGCTTTGCGCCAGAGGCCATTGGAGACCTGCAGAAGATTCTAAGCTCAAAGAACTGGTCGCTCTCTACGGCCCACAGAACTGGAATCTCATTGCAGAGAAATTGGAAGGAAGATCGGGTAAAAGCTGCAGATTGAGGTGGTTGAACCAGCTGGATCCAAGGATTAAAAGAAGAGCATTCAGTGAGGAAGAAGAAGAGAGACTAATGGCGGCTCATCGACTCTACGGCAACAAGTGGGCCATGATCGCCCGGCTTTTTCCTGGAAGAACCGACAATGCTGTTAAGAATCATTGGCATGTCGTGATGGCGAGAAAATACAGAGAGCAATCGAGTGCTTACAGGCGAAGAAAGATGGGCCAATTCGTGTTCAAAAGAGTGGAAGAAGACGATGATTATCCACCCATCAAATCCCACCTACACCTGCCGCCGTTCTCCGCCGGATTCTACCCACCTCGACCGTCCACCGCCTTTTTTCCAGGTAGGTGATTTTCGGACATTATTCTTGAATTTCGGACACGTTTCAGATTGTCTGTTTGTTTCGACAGGGGGGACTAGCGTTTTTAACCCGTGGGACGGGTCGGATTCGGGTTATTTGAACCGGCATTACCCGGCGCTGGTGATGAACGCGCTGTCGCACTATCATTACCCGACGGAGGATGGTTCGTCGACGGAAACGACGGCGTCTGAAGAAGGAATGGAACCCCAATTTATAGATTTTCTTGGAGTTGGAGGTTTGTGAAGGGAGTGCTAATCTCACCGCTGTGTTTATGGTAGATCGTGAACGCCATCTTCATCCTGTTTGAATTCTTTTGGTTGTTATTATTTCTGATTCATTAGTCATCACATTCACAAGGAACTGTTTCTGTGTTAATTAATGCCATGTCATGTCATATCCAAGCTATCTGTTTCTCTTTAATGTTTATGTTGAGAATTCGGGAAGAATGTTGGGGTATATACTTAATTTAACAGAAGTAATACTAATTACTCCATTAACTATTTGCGTGTGTTTTTTATTATTGAAACAAGAAAAAAATCAGTGTATTGATGAGTAAACGAGGTTTGGTCATCCTTTTACCTTGGCCATGCTAGTATGCTGCATGCACAAATAAGTCCTATGCCAATAAAATAAAATTAAAATTAATAGTGTTATTAGTATTTTTTTGGGTTCATGTTAATGGATGAGATTCTAAGAATGTGATTCATTTTAAGATAAATGAATAAAAATAGATATGGAATAATAGTTGAAGGACCTAGAATGAGTACACGAGTGTTAAGTAAGCTTTATTAATTATTTTCATACATATGTATATGTATGTATTTATATGACTTGTATTCCTTACACAAAGGACAGTATGACACAATTCACACGCGATTTTATGCATGTATCATATTCTCCACACTGAAATGATACAAGAAATTTAGAGCTTACAAAAGTAGTTGTGTTGAAAAATAATTATGCAATAGAAAAATATGAATAGGAGTAGGAGGGATGTTTTAAGGATTAGATGAATGTTGATGGCATTGAGATGGGATGACAACACATGAAAATGGAACCCCACAAATACTGCAGAAACGTAGCATCCAACAATTAAATGCACGAATGTAATGTAATCTATATTTACGGTCGCACCAAATCCAAATGGGCCGGGTCTATTTCTCCAGACGGGTCTTTAGTTTTTATATAATACGGGCTTGGGCTTTAATAAAATCGGATTCAGCCCAATTCGCTCCTTTCTTTCCAACTGAGTTGGGCCAAGCCACAAACATGCAAAATGCAGATAATTTTTTTTTTTGAACCAGTCCATAAAGATTGCCCACGTTTACGGTTTGTATTCCGTGATCACGACGGCCATGTTCAGATTTGGTGGACTTTGGCCCCATTTATCAAAAGTTTGCTTATTTTTCCTCTTAATGGGCCCAATAATGACACACACTTGGACTAACACCAAAGAAATCAAATTTGTAAGGGGCAGCCACTTTTTTTTTATTATTAATTTTATTATTTTTAATAATGTGGACAAATCAAAATTCATCAAATAGTAAAATAAATAGATAAATAAATAAAATTTCAACAATACTCATTTATTTCAATTTTTTTTTCATGTGTATTTCCATTAGTTAATACATTATTATAAAACAAACATGAAATGCAAAGTAAATTGAGCATTGGAAAACACATTAATGTAAAATAATGAGAGAGAGAGAGAGAGAGTGTAGGCATCAACAAAGACATTTCTCCATAAATTTGAGAAAGTCATGAAAATCAATTAGGCCATCCCCATTACCATCACAACATTGGATCATCCTTTTACATTCTTCCAAACAAGAACCTTCCTTCAACCCTAAGTTAGAAAGAACAATTTGCAACTCCCTAGCATCTATAAACCCATCTTTATTTACATCAAACACCCCAAAAGTTTCCTTAATTTCCTCTAAACTAGGCTCTTCTTCATCAAACATTTGTAATAAATATTCCTCCCCAACACTACCCTTATTCCCACTATCATCCATCCACCCCACCACTCCCAATCTATTCGCAATCAAATTCAAATCTGCTATTTGCATTCCTTTTTCATCCTCAGTAATACTTACCCCATGTTTGTGGAGTGCCCCCCAAGTATTCGATATTTGCATTTTCACCCACAAGGTATTCCATTTGGTTGAAAAGAACTTGGATAAAAATTGAAGGAAAAAGTGGAAATCAGAAAAGAAACACTCAATGTCAGTGATGAGGGAATTGAATGCCAATACCAGCAAACTTGAAATAACATTTGCCAGAGTCAACTCCATTTAAACACAATTTAATCTTCTTATTTTGATTTTTTTTTGGGGGGGTGGGGGGTGGGGGTGGGGGGGTTGGAGTTCTTCTTCTGCATATGATCATCAATCCTTCATGGTATTTATAACATGGAATTTGGCTTATGTATGAAGTTGTTGGATTAATATGTCAGAAAGTGTCGTGTGGGTGTGATAATGCTTTATAATATTCCGGAAATTTAATAATTGATATGGAAAATTTTCGAGGAAATTTATGGGCAAGAATCATTAATGATATTTTACTTAGAAAGTGTGTGAAAAATAATGTCCTGCCAAGATAAGTGTAAGATGGAGCGAAGTTTCGTAATATTAATCAATGGCTTCATTAATTTCCACGAAATTTCTGATCTTTATATTCTTTGATTTTATTTATTAATTTAATTTGACAGCCAATTCAGTTGAAACATGTATATGAAATCATGAGGCTGTTAATAATTAATCATCGTCAACGTATTCTGTGGGAAGTGACATAAAATTTCAATATCTTTGTTGGTAGTCGGCAACTGTAACTCGATTTATTTATTTTTAAATATATATATATATATATATATATATATATACTTAGAGAAAAAGAAAAAGATTGTGTCTAAATTCATTTAATGAGTTGAAAGTAAAATGTATTTGTTCACATACTATGTGGGTAAAAAGCGAAGCAAGCCCATGATCCATATTACCAGAAACTTGGAGTGACGTTCGGCCCATTATGGAGCCCAATGAGTTTAACCATAGTAATTATCTGAAAATTAGGCTTTAAAATATTCACATAATAATTTTGTTTGAACAAAGTCTCTTGTGAAAAGATAGGAAGTGTTGTGAGACATATTAAAGTATGATTATTTTATAGGTAAAAATTTATTTTTCTAAAATATTAATAAATGATACATTAAAATATGCTTATAAGTATTATAACACGATTCATTATAAATTTATTTTAACTTCAAATAAAAATACTTTAATTATATATAATAAATATACTTTAATAATTGATCTATTTTTCTCACATATAGAGAGACCACCTCTTTATTTTGATTATTACGTTTTCCAAGGATGGGTTTGATCATCAAAATAGGGTTTTCGAACATAAAGGGGAATCATACTAAATTTGAATTATATGAGGCATTAAACTAATAAAAGATGTAATAATTACATCGTACACATCATGTATTATATTAATATGGATACACAAAAAAGTGGATTCGAATATTATGGATGCCATATTCTACTTTCCCCAAAGGACACATTCTCTTCTCATACCTTTGCACGCCATTTTCGCTGCAACAACCTAATCTAATCTATGTAAGATTAATTTGAAAATATTAATAATAAAAAATAAAGGTAATAATAATGAGATGTGAATATTGTGAAGACACACAGCAAGTGAAGTGGCATTATGATAAGTTGCAGACAAAATAGTAATGATGAAAAATGAAGAAAAGATGTCAACGTCGTTTCTCACAGTAGCTTCCAACTTTACGTATTTGGCCTACAATAACGCACTCTACAAAGTTAATGTGTTCTAATTCTAATTAATTACATTAATTAATTAATTGCTTCTCTACCACAGTTAGTATATATACAACCACACAGCATTCTTTAATTTATTCTCATATGTTCACTCAAATCTTGATATTCTAATTTGACAAATATACCAGTCTTTTTTTTTTTAATTAGATGTTACATATTTGAGTACTAATCCGATCAATCCCAATATGAACGAGTAAGGTCGAATTGAAAGTTGATGTGTTAAAATTTGTCTATAATATCAAGCTTTGATATGTAGCTTGAGTTTGTTTAATAAATAATCGAGTCACGAAAGTAATTAGTTTGAAATTACATATATGTAGTAGCTAATTACTTAGTCAATTTCTAATTATAAAAGTCAAGTGTTTCAATTTTGATCGAAAAGTAAGACCTTGTGCCTGGTTCCCTTGAAATATATCAGATGATTGGTGAGAAAATATCAATTTTGGTCCGTTTTTAATCCCGTAATTTTTAGTATTTTGAATTTAATCCTTTAAATTTCAATTTTGGTCATTTATCTTTTAATCCTATTAGTTTCAAAATTACTCCTATATCTTTTTGAATCATCAAAATTAGTCCTTTTTATAAATTATATCATATTTCAAAAGATATATGACTAATTTTGATAATTAAAAAAAATTTAGGTCTAATTTTGAAACTAATAGGACGAAAATTGAAAATTTAAAAGATATAGAACCAAAATTGAAACTTAAAGAATTAAAATTGAAAATACTAAAAGTTATAGAGCTAAAATTGAATTTGGTAAAAGATACAAGACCAAAATTAATACTTTCTCGATGATTGGTCATGGTAAACAGTAGAAACGACGAAGTTCCTTACCCGAAATATAAGAGTAAAAGATAAATTAGATAATCTCAAAACACAAAAAATTGACTTGAACAAAAGTCAACAAAAGCTCGATGTTAGAATTAATGAAACCATAATGTTAACTGTCTATCAGCATTGTTATTAACGACAGCATAGAGAACACTCCATACCCACCAACAAGGTAAATTAGCTTATACAATGAATTAAATCATTTATTTATTAATAAACTCAGGACAGCATAAAGAACGTCCTAACGGTAAAGTTAAACACACAATCCTATTTTTTAATGGAATGTTCTATTGTTAAAAACTTTAATTTCATTGTTAAATTGGTTTACCAACAGATTAACAAAGAAATTCATTGGTAATTTTCTGTTAATAAAGTGATGGTTGGTAAATTTCTAACAACGAAAATTCAATTACATTAGTAAATAATTCTGTTGCTAATCCGTTGCTAATAATTTCGTTAATAAATAACAATGAATTTTTTCATTGGTAAAAATATAATAAATCCGTTAATATTCATTTACTAAAAGAAAATGGAGTGTAATTTTTGTGAGCAATCTGTTAAACATTATCAAGTGAATTTCATTGAAAGAAAATTTTTTTTTTCGTTGCAGTGTCAAATTTAAAAGTTAAAACAGAAATATAGCATTGGATGCACAATCAATTGCATGTTATATTTTACCTAAATTTAAAATTAAAACTAACATTGAAAAAGACTATTTGTAATTTGTGGTGGTAACAAGAGACAAAGTTGAAAAAATATACTACTATATAGTGTGTGTATATATATTATGATCAATCATGATTTAATGTCCACTTTTTTGGGTGGGATTTGTTTCAAAGCATTGACTTAAATCTATTTCTCTGGAAGTGCTCCATTAATTAATTAATCCCACAATCTCACTAAACTAAACAAGTGACAAAAGAAAGGGTGTGTGTAATTGTACATTAAGCAAGAAACATAGTTAATTAACATCTAACATGCAATTTTAGGATCTGCAAAATCCCTACAATATTTGCCTAAAAGAATGCTAAAGGTTAGGTACCCCTCCATCACAAAACCTTTTTGAGTACCTGCTTGTAATGGAAAATTTTGATGAATTTGTTCTTTATGCTATGAGAATGTTATTATAAAAAGTTGGATATTATATTTGACTGCATACTTTTAGTTTTCGTCCATCTCACTATTTTTATACATTTTAAAGAACAACAATATACCTAATATTAACATCCTTACAGCACTAATATACTACAAAAATATCGCCTATATATTTGCGCTTCAGTAAAAAATCCCAACAAATATATCCAATTTTTTTTCATTAAACCCCTATTTTATCTTACATTATACACTTAAAAAGTATTTTTTCTTAATACATGTGCATAAATACAGGGACGAAAAGAGTATTACAATGGGATTTACGACGTAGAATTAGTAGGGGACTGAAATATCTGGTCCCAGAAGAAACATGCCCTAAGGTATTTCAAGTATAAATAGGAGGTTATGGCTCATTAAACACATCAAAGGGTGCATTAGAAAAATGGCAAGCAATGTGACTTTACTAGCCTGGTCTATGCTTCTTTCTATCATTCATCTCCCATCCACAAGTAAATTAAATTGATCTTCTACTTATGTTTAATTTGTTTTCTCAGAAGAAAGAATGTTTGTATGTAATAACCAAACACTAACTGCATCTTTTGGCATTGCAGAGGGTAGACAGCTAGCACATGAAGTAACATCCCCAGAGGTTAAATCTGAGCTGGTAAGTAGGTTTATTAGTTGCATGTGTTTGTTCAAATGAGGTAAGAGTGCAATGTAATGAAACCATATTGATTGCATGTTTTAGTTGAAGGGTGATGAGAAGAAGTATGAGAGCAGAATGGATTTAGAGATCAACAGGGACTATCCTGGATCGGGAGCGAACAATCGCCACACGCCAAATCCACCACTTAAGGATTAGCTAGCTAGATAGCTAAGCATGCATAAATAATGCTTCTTGTGTTGTATCAACTTCATCTTATTTTGATCTACTTTCCTTCTCTTGTTCTTGTGTAATATGATCAAGTAATTTCATGTCTGTAGGAGCTGGCAAACCAAATCCAAAAGAAGGGAATCTAAGATATGTTTGAATGAATGAATAAATATAATAGTTATGTACCACATAAGTACAGACAAATAAAGATGGGAGTGGAGGAAGTGAAAGTGGAAATGAGGTGTAACCCACATCAGCTACAAAAAATACAATACAATACAATACTTGGCATGTACCCTATCATCTTTGATCAATTTTTCCATTTTGCAACCTTATTAAGGAGAATGCCATTTATGGCATCATCTACAGTTTCTGTTGCAAAAACAGACATCTACTGAAGAATCTTTTTTAGTGATCTTAATTTTGAAAGGGATCATTTCTCTTTCGATAAATCCAACCTAAACGATGAACCGAAACAACTAGATTCTCATAACTCAAGGTGTTGCAAGCACAAAAGTGCTTTCATACAACATGAAAGTGATCAGTGGGATAACTATCCAACAAAGGTGATCCTATGATGTTTAATCCAATTCATCTACAAGGTCCTATCTGGTAATGCAATTCTTGCTATCATGTTTGTGTGGAAGATGACAAAGAATTAGGACAATTCTGATGCATGATCCAACTGTTGCAACCACTTAATCAAAACATTAATTAATTCCGCACAAAGAAATACTCAAATAGATCGAACAGGATGTACCATGTCACACTCAAACTTGGACAAGCAAAACTATTAGTTAGAGAAACATGCAAGCAGAGATATCGAGCAGGATTGTAAAACGTTGAAGTCATCAAACATCTATGTGTAAAGGTCACAGTTATTAAGTCAATGGTTTCATATCCACTAGTATCAAAGTGTAGAACCAAAACGTAGAGTTGCAAAAGATCCACATTCCCATCATACACGGTTTGAGGATAATCAAGAACGATTCGTTGGTGGAAGAGTGACAAGTTCCTTTTAGTAATGTTCATCTTCACCTGATTCCTAAGGACATACCTATTCTTCTCATCCATGCATTGCATATCATACTTGGGTCCACTGCCAAAACGAACAATAATAATGACCTAACTTTAGATTCTCCCTGAGAAACCACCAAATCTCCTTTACGAATATATTAAAGAAAGAAACTATTATCATTGTTCCTTTTTCCTCACTTTTTTCCTACTTTACATCTGATCTTATTCTTTGTATGCCAATTCAACAACCACCCTTCGATTAAGATCCCTACTCGGGATTTATTGTTTCCCATTCTACATTTCTTCTATCTCTTCTTCTATCCTCTCCCCACCACTTTTTGAAGGATTCCTTTTGTGCGGAAGAAAAAGAGAGCAATATATTCTGTTCTATACATGCTGCTCTTTTTGTTATTTCCTTGTGTAGAGTAAAATGAGAATCTCTTGTACATATATAATATTACTATCATAACTAAATTTACTTCATCTATAATACTATCTATTCTGCTGCATTTTGACTACATTTAGTATAAGCAGTTTCCCTAAACTGGCTTAACATGAAACATAAGAGGTGAGTTGAAAGATTACTATGGTTAATCACATACATCCTAAACCAATATTCCTCAAAACTACTAGCTCCTCCTAATCCATATATATTCTCTGGTTACTTTTATCTCTAGAAGAAAGATGGAAAAGAACCAGCTAACTAATCAACATTCTCTCAGAAAGGAAAAGAGAGATGAATTGGATGAGAAAAAGAAGAAAAAAAAAAGTTCGATCATCACTTTCAATCTTTAAAATATCCACAAAAACCTCATCATTAATAAAAAGTTGCATCCAAATATGCATCACATAAGGTGGGGACTGCGTTACTCACTCATGTGTGACTCACACATACCACAGACAAGGGAGAGAAAAAAGAAACGAACCGCAAAGTTTGCTTCTTTCTCTTCTTTTAAGATGGATCAAATTGAAGTATGTAGTTTTCTCTAGTTTTACAGCATCATGGATTCTGTCCAACCCTTCCAAGTCAATGAAGAAGATAAAGAAAGTATGGTATGAAATGTGAAGGGGGAGAAAAGGAAGGCATGGCACATATTCTTCCAATGTAGCCCCACTTGTGTTTCTTGATATGGAGTGGTATCTTAGTAACAAAGTTCTCAACACCCTACTATAAGAAAATTTAGCAGAGTTAAAAGGATAACATCCTCTCTTTGCATACATGCCCCCAAATATCTTCTTCTCCTGAAATGGCTCGTCGCAATGCTCACGGTAAAGAAATGAGGTTGATTTTATCGAGTGATGCCAAACCTAGACTGAAGTGGACTTCAGACCTGCACCAGCGATTTGTCGATGCTGTTGACCAGCTCGGGGGTGCAGAGAAGGCTACACCAAAATCCTTGATGAGGGTTATGGGCATTCATGGACTCACTCTATACCACCTCAAAAGCCACTTGCAGGCAATTTCATTGTTTCATGTTGCCCAAATTAGTATTCAAGTTAAAACTTCTCCTCTCTTTGAATGATCCAAATTTCTTGAAAATGGTTTTCTGCAGAAGTATAGAATGGGAAGGAGTGAACAATGGCGAACCCAACACCAAAATAATCAAGAATCCGGTAAGCCATTTTTTTGCGAACACTTCATCAATTCATTAAACAAGTTGTTGCTTCTAAAGAATATAAGCTTCCCTTAAAACAATGCAGAAAGACAGAGGATTCATTTCGCCAGCAAGCCTCACGAAGAAGCCAAAGAGCAGATTGATGAGTAATAATTTCTATACAAAATCATTTTATAATGGAAATAAAAATGAAAGAAGATAATTGATTGATACAGGTTTTCTTTCTTTCCCTCAAAAAGTTTGCAGATGACTCAGGCTTTGGAGATTCAAATGGATGTACAGAGAAAGCTTCATGAACAAATTGAGGTAAGCCTAACAAGGTTTGCTCTGTTTTTCTTCGTAATAACAGAAAACTGATCAGGATATCATATCCATGGGTACATTAGGTGCAGAGAAATTTACAGCTGAGAATCGAAGCTCAAGGGAAGTACCTACAATCAGTGTTGGAAAAAGCACAAGAAACCGTATCCGAGCACGGTCCTTGCTCCGTTGAAGCAGAACACGTGAAAGCTCAACTGTCTAAACTAGTGTCATTTGTCGACACAGGGTGTCCGAGTTCATCATTCTGCGTATTGACACAGAGCGGAACTTCGATGTCCGAAGATGAAAGGAACAGACTGATAAGACACCATGGATGCTCCCTCGAGAGCTCTCTAACGTCATGTGAGAGCTCATGGAGGAAGGATGAAGCTCGACCAAATGAGAGAGAATGCATGATGCAAGAAAACAGAAGTTTTATCGCTCTCTCACTCATGGAAATGAATGCAACTGAAAAGAATGACTCAGAAAGTCAAGCTACAGCTAACTACACAGAGCAATCTAACAGTATAACGTACTCATTGAACTCCATTGATTTGAACAGAAAATCAATGAAAGAGTTCGATTCAGGTCCAAAAATGATAGATTTGAACAGTAATGGAGAAGGGAACTTTTAATCTTTAGAAACTTGTGGATTATTCATGTAATATTGTATACGCTCTTTCAATTATCATGCAATCTCTCGTATAGTTACTGATGGGCCCTTGAAAAGAACATATGTAACAATGGATAATGACATTACGTTTCAATCAAATCAACATAATCACAAGTTTTGATTCCCAAAATGATATTTTTATAACGAAAATGAATTATGTAGTCGAATTTACACATGTTATTGATTCCTACCTAAAGGTGGAAAATAAAAAAATTAAGGAAGCTTACAAAAGGTTTTCTAATCCTCTGTTTCTTGATGATTTGATGAAGAATCAGTAGAAGTATTCTGACTATCTCTTTGATCAGTCACAAAATTAAAGCGCACCCATATCTCCCTCCTTTCTCCATCATTCTCCTCTAGGGTTTTTCTGTTTGCATCTTCATCTTCTTCCACAGGCATTTCATATCTACAGGTAGGGCAAGTGCCATTGATTTTCAACCATTTCTCTATACAATTCGCGTGAAACCTATGCTTACATGGCATTTCCTTTGCCGTCCCACCGGCCTCCCATTCCTCCAAGCAAACAACGCAATGATCATCGCCGTGTTCACCTCTCGCGATTTCTACACTCGGCAAAGCATCAATGGCGGTTTTCGACGCAGATCGAGGACCGCTTTTTCCCGAAATTAAATCCCTAAAAAACGATTCCATCCCCTGTGATCCACCGCTGCTTTCCATAACAACCATTCTTTGTGTAATCGGGTTGATCATGATGAGTCGGTCGCGTGAGGAAGATTGATCCTGTGTTTCTTGAGTTGGATTAAACCCTAACACGAGGGGGAAGAAGAAGAACGCGAAACCTCCGTTGCTTGAATTCGATAATTCTTGAAGGAATGATTGGAATGGATCAGCAGAGCCTGTATCAGAAGCCATTTCCAGAAAACAAAAAAAAACTCAGAAATGACTTCTTGGAGGAAGATTGATGGAGAAATTGATGATGAGAAAGTGAAACAATGGCGTTTGGGATTTTTAGAAGGGTGAAAGAAGTAACTGGAAGATTGTGGAAGGATCTAGAATCATGTACCGTCGTAAACTGGAATTTCCGTTTCTTGAAATTTGAATGGATTCATTCTAAGTTTATTCTATACATTCAAATATTTAATCCTACGCTTTGATCTTGTTAGGGCCCACGTTAATTTAATCAAGAGTTTGGATAATTTAACATAAAACAAAATATACACTGTATCCCAATAGATAGTTTGGATAAATAAGAATAGTATAATATTTTTAAGATAAATAAATACAATTTTTTCTTTTACATAAAATGTAAAATAATATAAATATATTTTGAATTAATCTAATGTAAAATAAAATAATTGTATTTTGAATAAGTTGATGAGGAATGAAAAAAGTTATTTGGCGAATAAAATATGTAAAAAATATTATAGTAATATTAAGATATGGGAAAGTGTTAATAATATATATATATATATCTATATATATATATATATATATATATATAGAGGGTGTAATATTTTTAGATAAAAAAATGTGGTCCTTGATGATAAAAATCAACAAAAATATTCCTATCCTCGGACAGAAAAATGGCAAATATGGTGTACCCCACCGCTCCTACCCTGAGGATTAGTGGATGAGGTAAATTGCAAGATGTGGCTTATAGAGAGGGCCCACTGTTAACTTGTGCTTGCAAATTCATGTCAAAGGCAGGATTCGAACCCCCACACTGCAGCAACCAAACTTAGTTGGAAGGCATTTCCACCTTCCCCTCTACTACTTGAGCTATGCCCTGGGAGCAACAGAAAAATGGCAAATAGGTTCTACTTTTCGACGTTTATGAGCTGCAACAATTCGTAATAATATCCAAAATGCAAGATATGCTTTCAAATTAAATAGGGTTAATTGTGTTAAAAGTCACAAACTTTCAACGGATTGCAAATTAATTCTGACTTTTATAAAATTGCAAAAAAAACCATGTCCTTTCATATTTGTGCAATTCGCACCTATCGGGCAGCTGAAGCCTGCCCGACCGCTGACGTGGCGTTGACCTTGCCACGTCAGCTTTTAGTTGATCGCAAGAAAAACCTCAATCTTTACTTAAATTGCAATTCAATCCCAACCTTGAGATTTTGACAAAAAAGACCATCAAATTTATTTTTATTTTTAAATTGCGTTATCCAATAAAAAAATTATTTATTTAAAATTTTAAACTTAACTAAAGATTATATTAAATATTTATTTTTATTTTGTATTTTCATATTAAATGTTATATTAAATATTTATTTTTTTTACAAAGTCTTTTAAATTTTTTTTATTAATTTTTACCACACTCTCTGTCCCGTATGTATCTTCACTAGTACGGTAGATATTTAGCTTTAAAAAAATTATTTTTTGATAATTTTTTTTTGACTTTTTAAGGGTATTGTAGTTTTTTAAGATAATAAATAAAGTATAAAATATGTTATGTGTGTTAGGTGGGAGTGTTATTTTTTAGATTAATATATACCTTTTTTGAGGTTATTAGTTGATTTGATGTGATGAAGGTAAGTATGAGATGGATGAAAACGGAAAGTATGATGATAAGTACATGAAATTATTTTGGGTTGTATAACTTTAATCTTAACGAATATTTTTTCTCAGTATAAAACCTGAATTTATAAATTAATTTTAAATAATTTTTTTTATAAATAATAAAATTCCTTAAACATCTCATAGATATATTTGTCATGGGCTATATATAATGTGAAATTGCGAAAAAATATTGAGGCATGTTCACGAATACTTTGATTTTATAAATTATAATAATTTTATAATGTATAAAATATTTTAAAAATTAAAAGAATTTAAATATTTGAGTGAGGCTCTTGTGCTCCTGGGAACACACCGTGCGCCTTTAGAATTTAGTATTATAGGTAAGGGTATATTGTTTTGTTCTAAAGGATATACACTTTAGTTAATAAGTGTATATCATTTTGTTGTAAATGGTATACACTTTTCATTAGTATTTTTTATTTTTCTTTAGAAAATAAAGGGTACACATCTTTATACTAAAGCGTATATAATTTAACACAAAATTTTAAAGGCGCACGGAGTGTGATCTGTGCGTCCGGGTGCACACAAGTTTTTGCCTAAATATTTAGAGATTGTATAATTTTTTTACTACTTAATATATATAATTAATTTTATTCACATAATTTAAGTAATAAACATTTTATTCATATAATAATTTTATTATTTTATTTAATAATATTTTAGAATTTAAATTTAAAAATAAAATATTAAATTTTTATTAGATGATGCAATTTAAAAATAAAAATAAAAATTTATGGTCTTTTTTGTCAAAATTTCAAATGTTGGGATTAAATTCCAATTTAAGTAAAAGTTGGGGTTTTTTGTGCAATCAACTAAAAGCTGACGTGGCAAGGTCAACACCACATCCGCGATCGGGCAGACTTCAGCTGTCCGATGGGTGCGAATTGCACAAACATGAAAGATCATGATTTTTTTTGCAATTTTATAAAAGTCGGGATTAATTTACAATCCATTGAAAGTTCGTGATTTTTAACGCAATTAACCCAATTAAATATGATCTTCGTTCAATTTAATTTATATTGAATTCGACTTAGTTAGACAATGAAGTTTACTATTGAAATTTGAATTTTTCATTTGTACAACCTAAACTCACTTAAGAGTTAAAGTGTCAATAAGTTAAATTAATTTTTTTAATCGTAAAATTTATCATACAAGAAACACTTCACTACGAGAACATGATTGGTTACAAAGTGCTAGTTTAAACTAGCATTTATGAGTTTAAATTTATCAATCCTCATTGGTGAGTGTGATAAATTCTAGTTTAAATTAGAAATTTTTGTAACAATGCAGGTAAAACAAATACTCTCTCGTTCCATAGTTAAGTTCAACGATGTTGTAGATACATAGTTTAAGAAAAGTTACTTTTTGATTAAATTTATAGACTTTTTAGGGGTATTGTGATATTTTTAAGTAATAAATAAATTATAAAGTATGTTGTGTGTGTTAGGTGTGAATGATATTTTTGAAATTAAAGTTTTTGGTTAATGTGAAATTTCCTTTTTTGGTGGTGAATATAAGTGTGAAACGGATGAAAACGGAAAGTCTGAATATAAATGTGGGACGGAGGGAGTATTTAATAAATAAAAATATTAAACAATAATAATATAATGTTTTCTCACATGAACACACAATTGCCTGGAAATATTTCTCGGTTGGGCTACAATATCGCGATTTCTTGCATCTCAAATCAATTCATTTCTTTCAGGTATATAATTTCTTGATAATCATCTAAATTTTTTTTCTCTCGTTCGGTGGATTTGTATCCTTCTTCTTTTTTTATTACGAATCGACAGTTGCTTTGGCTCACCCGCGATAAAGAAATTCTCTGATCCCGCTGCATATTCCAGCGCGATCGGTTGATTTTCTTTAATTAGTTTATTTTCCTTTTCTGGATTGCCCACTCTAATTAAACTTTAGGTTATGCGTAGTTTCAGAAGTGTGTGAAATTTTGTAATGAATATGTTATTGTACTGATTGTATGTATCTTGAAATGGAATTCTTGTTTTAGTTTCAATAATCTTCCATGAGCTGGTTTCTTTAAAATTCAGGCAAAAAAAATTCAACAGTTTTCAAATAGGAAGACAGGATCATTTATTCGATTTCAATTTTGAGGTCAAAATGATATCTTTGTGAATGTGAATAATAGAAAGGGGCATTTATCCGATTGGAATATTGAGGGGTTGATTTTTGTGAATTTGTGTTTAGGGGGTACTTTTGGTTATTATTGTAGAAAAGTTTGTGAATGGGTGAACATTTGGTGGTGGATATGGACCAGTTGCCGAAGCCTGAGGTAGTTGGGCCTAGCCAACATGTTCCTCAGGCTGTGGCATGTGGGACCACAGGAAAGAAGCCGGAGTCGGTGGGTTCGTCATCATCATCAATACCTGTGGAAGGAAAAGTGGTGGTGGTGGTGGAAAATGAGGAGGGGGATGAGGAGGAGCCATTGATCGGGATGGGGGAATGCCGAATATGCCAGGAAGAGGATTCTCTGAACAATTTGGAGTCTCCTTGTGCTTGCAGTGGGAGTCTTAAGGTAGTTATTCTATATTTACGTATCATTCTTTTTTTTTTTTTTGAAAAAAAGGGTAAATTTTATTTCAGATCCAATGGTTACAGTATGCAAAAGTTTAAAGCAAAAACGATTCTAATCCCTACTACCTTAGCTCATAGCATAAGGTGTACAACATTAGTAGTTCAGGTACAAATGAACAATCTGCTTCATGATCTTGTCTGCAATACATTTTGGTGATAACATCATCGATCCAAAGAGTAAGGCATTTCTTTCTATCCATATGTTGTAGATCATGGATGAAAAGGCTATGACAAACAATCTCCTCACCTTCTTGTTACTTCTAGTGTCTGCGTGTATCTTCCGGAATCCATCCATGACTGATGTGAAACGCCTTCCCCAGCCTATACATGTTCTCACGATGTCCCATATTAGTAAGGTATATGGACATTGGAAGAACAAGTGCTTCTGTGATTCAATTGTCCCTATGCAAAATCCACAGTTTATGTCACCATTGAGATTCCAGACTCTATCTTTGGTATATAATCTGCCTCTGTGAAGTAACCACAGTCTGAAGCTCTGTTTCTTGACTATCCACTTATGCCAGATCTGTCTGTATACATATGCCTCCTCATCAATTTCTCCCTTCCTTAATTTTTGATACATTAGGGAAGGTAGGAATTTTCCTCTAACACATCCATGTATGATTGCGCTCACCGTGTCTCCTTCTCCTTCAATGCTTGCTATCACGTTCCTGAGATGGAGTAGGGATCTCCATAGATAAGTAGCATTAGTTCCTTGGTTGACCTCAGTCCAATCCCTCCCTCTAAGGTAAACAGTATGGATCCATCTCACCCACAAGGATGATGCTTCGCTTTGTATGTCCCATAGTGCTCCCGCCTTTAGTGCTCTATTCCAGGTTGTTATGTCTTTCAATCCCAAGCCCCCATTATTCTTGGGTTGAGTGACATCTTTCCAACTTACAGCACTAGCCCTAGAACCCCACAAGAATCGTCGGATGAGACTCTCGACCTTTCCAATTACTACGCTCGGTACCTTGACCATTGCACACCAAAATGAAAGAATGCCATAAATACCTGAGGTAATCAATTATAGTCTTCCTGTGAAGGAAAGGAATTTCGATGACCACTTCTGAATCATACTGTTGATGTCATCAATGAGGGGTTTGAAGTCATGTACTCCAATATGTTTACTACAGATAGGTATGCCCAAGTATTTGAATGGTATAGACCCTCTAGAGAAGGGTAGTATAGCCCTGATCTGCTCAATTCGATGGCTTCCAATACCTGCAGTGAAAAAGTTTGATTTGGTGGGGTTGACAGTAAGCCCCGAGGCCTTCTCAAACGTCTTTAAAACATGATCAATGCTAGAAGCTGTAGTGGTGTCTCCATATCCTAGAATTAGTAGATCGTCTGCAATTATCATATGTGATATTTCGACTTTCTTACATATTCTAGAGTGGAATTTGTATTCCCCCATTCTGACCTTGCTTTTCATCAGCCTGCTAAAGTACTCCATACAAAGAACGAAGAGTAAGGAAGAAATTGGATCTCCTTGCCTCAATCCCCGTTTGCCTTTGAAGAATCCTTCCGGTTTTCCATTGATCAATAATGAATAGGAAGTAGTAGAAACACATTGCTTGATCCAATTGAGGAATTTTGGAGGTGTGCCAAGGTACTGCATCATATCAAACAAGAAATCCCAGCTAACTGAGTCATACGCCTTAGAGATATCAATCTTCACTGCCATTCTGGGAGCTATAGTGTCCTGTCTCCTTCCATATCCTCGAAATATCTCTTTCGCCAACATCACACAATTCTTCATCTTTCGCCCCTTGATGAATCCAAATTGGGCTGGATCAGTAATGTTAGGCAGGATCCTTCTCAATCTAAGGGCCATCACTTTAGTGATGATCTTATATACCGCATTTAGTCTATGTTGATTGATAACTGGCTACCTGAATTGTAGTGTAATTATGTTGGAAATAGGTTTTTACAAGGTGTTAGAACATCGATTTTTTTTATCTTTAGATTAAAGTGAATCGTGCCACTTGTAATTGGGCTGAAATCAGGGTCTAGCTTATTGGCCTTGTTATATAAAGAGTGTGATGTGTTGATTAGAGTCTTTATACTTTTTTTTTGGTTGGTGATATAGATAGATCTTGCAGTGTTCATTCTGAGGTCTAGAAAAGCAACTCATTGAAATGGCATTGAGAAAATATTGTTTTAGAATATTACTTTTTAGCTTGAAAACTTGATATTTCAGTATGCTGTAATACATATAAGTTCTTTGTACTCTCCCCGTATCGTGATGTTCTAATGGGATGCCATTTTCATTTCATACTGTCTTATGATAAAACCTCTTTTTCTCCACAGTTATCAGCTTTGAGATAGCCTCTTGTTGTTTCAATTAATCAGTTTTGGTCTTTTCTCCCTCCTTCACATTGAGGATCTCAAAAGTAACTTCGTTACTGACTCTTGTCTTTTTGCAGTATGCTCACCGCAAATGTGTCCAGTACTGGTGCAATGAGAAAGGTGACATTACTTGTGAGATCTGCCATCAAGTATGTGATCATTGCTCTTGCTTTCATTACATTGCCAAAAATTTATGACTCTCTTCTGCCTTCTGGACTGTGTAGGGTAGTTTCATGTCACTCCTGTTCAAGTTTAGCTTCTTTTTTAACTAATACATCCTTTAGGTTCTCAAGCTACAGGAAAAGCACAACAGCTTAGAATGTTTGACTGACCAAGCAGCAATCTTGAAAGTAGATGATATGTGTACCTTTTACAGCAAATATATATCTTGATGGTTGTGTTTGGTTGATCAAACAAGTATTTCTGTTCCATTTGTGTTAACATTTTACATTTGACAGGTTTCTGGATCAGTACAGAAAATTCAATTTCACTTAGTTTAACATAGAATATTATAACTTTTTCCTTACTTCAAATGATATGATTACAATTCTTCACTTAGTTTTAGATAAAATTTCATTCAAGCTACAAGATCAGAATTCCATTTATCCATTTATTAGCATATATCAAGAAAGAACTAAATTTGGTTATAGTAATGATTTTTAATAAATAAGTAAAAGTTTAGTTCCATGTCAAAAATAATGACATGTCATTTAAGAACTTGTTAGCGGAGAGCCATTAGAACCCGTAACCACTTATAGGTGTGAAAATCATATGCTTCTAACTCCAAGAAAAGGGTATTCAGCATCAGTGCTGCTAAAAAAATGATTCTTTAAAGAAGCCCATCAATTTAGAGTATCTCTAATATTATTCTAGTGCTTTCATGTATATTCTTTTAAACATAATAATCTGCCTCATTGATATCATATTTTTCACCCTTATCTGCAGCAATATCAACCAGGTTATACAGCCCCTCCACGACCTCCACCTGATGAGACTAGCATTGATATTGGGTACTTACTGGTTTTTGCATATTTAGAACAATGTATACACTATACGGTATTTACACGCATTTTTCTTCTTCAATTCAAATGTTGAAGAACAGCTGTCGCTAGAAAATTAAAAACTAAACTATTCATGCTATTTAGTTTTCAAGTTTTCATGTCGACACAAAAACATTGTTGGAAACCGATATGTTTTAATTCCACTGATATTTTCTGTAGGGGAGTATGGCAAATTTCAGGCACCCCTCTGGATTTGCATGATCCTCGCCTTCTGGCAATTGCTGAGGCTGAACGCCAGTTGTTTGAAGCTGACTACGATGACTATAATGGTACAAACAGTAGTGGCACTGCATTTTGCCGTTCAGCTGCTTTAATTGTAAGTCTTACCACTTAAATTCTTGATTGCATTTCTTAGCATCTTCATACAACGAATGCTGTTCAATGTTTATGATAGGTATTTTTATCCTTTTAT
Source organism: Pogostemon cablin (assembly GCA_023678885.1). Taxonomy (NCBI): domain Eukaryota; kingdom Viridiplantae; phylum Streptophyta; class Magnoliopsida; order Lamiales; family Lamiaceae; genus Pogostemon; species Pogostemon cablin. The sequence continues at coordinate 23,922,249 of CM043006.1, forward strand.
TATCCGGCAAATAAATGTAGTTTAGAACATATATTTAAAACTATTCAATATGAAACAACCAATACTCCCATGAAATCTCCAGTCATAGGGAAACTTTGTGCGCATCAAGTTTGGGAAATTGATATTATTTGAATATCTTTAGTTAATTAGATGTGCGACTTTGAGAATTCTTGAGTGAGATTGCCGTGCATACTGCATTCAATTCAAAATTAGACAAAAAAGATGACACGGGTTTTGTTGAATGATAGTTGATGGCTCTTCTGCTACTAAGGCATGCTCTTTCCATCACTGATGATGGAGATGGAGATGCAGACGATGATGTATCTACTTTCTTCTCCGTAAGTGGAGTATATTTTAACGACTCAAGTTGTCTTAACTTGCTATTTATGTAGTTACTTGGAGTCACTGTATCATGTTCTGAATATTTGATTAATGCAGCTGTTCTTGCTTCGAGCTGTTGGCTTTCTTTTGCCGTGCTACATCATGATCTGGGCCATCAGTATCTTGCAACGCCGCAGGCAAAGACAGGTACTCTATTTTATTAATGACAATCAAACAGTTTCTTACCTATGTCAAGATTCATCCTCTTTTATGTCAAGATTCTTTTTGAAAATTCAGTAACAGTTTGGATTTGACCCAATTTTCCTCTGCTTCATTAATCTTGCATTCCTCTCCCTCAGGAGGCTGCGACTCTGGCAGCAGCCCGGTTTGCAATTGTTGTTCAAGCGGCACAAAGCAGAGGTCTCCTCGTGGCCTCTACTCCAGCTGTAGCTTCACAGGCAACTCCTCATTTCGAACATGCTTGAACTTCTCGATCCAGCACTCACGGCAGTGTTCTGGTTGGTGTGTCACGCAGAAGACACACCTGAGGTCATTTTTTTTTCCTGTCCTTTTGTAGCCTTATGTTACATTTGTACATAAATGTTGGTCCTGTAACGAGCCCGTCTGAGGCCGACCCGTTCGACATCCTGTCTTCATCTAAATGCCGAAATAACTGTGTTTAGTTTGTGTTAAACGTTGTTGTATAATTATTATTGTCAACGTTAAGCGGATATTGTTTACACCAAGAGTCGGTTATGTTGGTTGTTGGTCTGCAAGAAGGACGAGAATGGTATTTCCTTTAATTCCGTTCTACTTTTATATAACACATAAATATATAATTATTGAGTATTTGAGTTAAGGGGACAAAAATAATTTACTTCTGAATCTAGAGCATTTTCATCTTGTCCTAAATTGTGTATATTTGTGTTTGGAGGAATTTGATTTCATATAGCAACTTTTGAGTGATTTAATCGTAATTTTATTTTATTTTTTAAATTAAATTCGCGTATCCATACAAAACTTCTGAAAATGTGGTGGGTTGATAATAAAAATTTTCGATTAATTAGAAAAAAAAAAGAAAAAAGAAAAGAAGTGTGCTTTTTTGCAGCATGCATATTTTTGCTAGGCTTAGGCTGATGATCCATCCGATTCAGAAAGCACAAATTGGTGGATATGTGGCAGACAATTAATACATGCAAATGAATAGGATTTGTAGTTTGTAGCAAGAAAAGATGAATACAAGCGATAGTCACAATTCCAATTATGGCATCTTATTGCAAGGTTACCCCCTATCTGTCAGGTTTTTTTGTGGATGCCAAAGGTCGAAACTATTACACCCATAATGAATACTTATATCTTTTCTTAATAATGAAAATTATCTTTATGAATAAGATAATAACACCAGAATAAGAATGAGTAACTCTGGTATATCTGGATGTAGATCACATGCTCGTACATCCGAGTTGACCCAGTTCAATTTCAATGAGTAAAATGTAATAAACTACAAAAATAAAATACTTATAAAATCCAAACGAACTCTATTTAAGTTGTAATAAACGAGTACTGGGTAGTGAGACGAGCATATTTGAAAAGGGTTGTGAGAAAGGTCGACAAATTATTAAAATATTTTTATTGATAGTTATACTATGTTGTAAATTATATTTTAACACTCTAGAATTATATTTTAGAAAAACATATTTTAACTTCTAATAAACGTACTTTACTTATATAATAATCATACTTTAACACGTTTGACATAAGAACCATTTCACAAGAAATTTTGTCATTGACTATAAAAAATAGAGAGAGAGAGAGCGCAATTATTTAATGATATACCCTCAACCACAACGATAAAATAATAATATTACATCCTATTGTACGCATATCCGGGAGTGTTAAATATAATAAAATGGGATTAAATTAGGTCAACATGAAAGTTGCATATGTTATGATCTGAGTTCTAACTTGTATACAAATTGATGTCGACCAAGCTTATCATAATAGTGATTCAAATTCCTCTTCCATGATGCAATTGGATAATTAGTCTTCAAGGGCATAATAATATTTAGGCATGCATAAAATGAAGTATAAAGTGATGCTAAAAGAGTGAGGAGTAAGGTGGAAGTTGTATGGTTCTAAATGCAGATTGGATTCCATATCTTTATCTCACATGTAGCCCATTATGAGTGCATAAAAGCCTCTAATCTTCATCATCTCCCTATGCTGATATGAATTAGATATGTTTACTGTGTGTGAAAGCCATGCAATGCAGGTATGTACCCCCGGCTGGACACTTTGTACCTTCTAGAACCCAAGAACTGTCACAGTTTTGAACTCAAATTGGATGATCAAAAGACAGAATCAATTCATTTACTTGATCGGGATGTATTGTTCCGACCTAAACCACCAATTCCTCAACTTAAGACACCATCGAATCTCATCAATGCTAATTTAAAAGTAAAGCACCACAAGGTGTGCTTTAACATGTCCAACTTGTTTATGATATCTTGTGGAGTATTTTACTTGTGTCAAAACAAAGTGGAAATGAAAAGATGAGGAAAACAAATAATACATGCATATTTGTGGGGTGGGGGTTTCACATAAGATTGAAGAAGTGTGGCATGAAAGAAGGGGCACATCTGAGAGTCCAAGGTGACTGGATTGGTCTTTGTTGAAGAATACAAAAGCAGAGCAAATGATAGATATGTAGGGAAATAAATGAAAAAGATGCTAAGCTTCTTGAGGGTGTAGTTCTGATCACCTTTACTCAGATTCTTTTACCTTAATTGATGATTGAGGTGAATCGGGAACTCTTGTATGGATTCTGTACCCTCCCTGCTTTATGCTATAAGAATTTCATGAGCAGGAACGGAACATACAAACAGTCGGATTACCATACTGCTCCAATATCCCCTTCCTACATCCCCATATAAAGCATCCTCGCGCCTCGTAGTTACCTGAATCAACCATGCTTATATACATCCATAAGTCATTTCTGTTGATAATCTGCATAGGATTATTAGCATTCCAACCACATCAAGTCTATGGCATGACAAGTGCAGACCTCCCTCTCGGATGGGGTCAACCAATTATGGTGAAGGATCGTATCCTCAATTCAGCTGAAGTGAACAACCTGAAGAATACAAACAAGAAACCAGAACATGCAGGAGACACAGTTGATTCAAACCATTCAAGCAAAAGGACAGTTCGAAGAGGATCAGATCCTATCCATAACAAAACTTGAGATGTACAGGGCTTCTCAGGGAATGATGAAAGGGCAACTAGGTGTGAAGACTCTGTACCTTTAAGATCTTGACGGTGGATCTAAACTACTAGTTAAGGTTTCTGTTCTGTCGGTTGCATGGCTTCCCTCTTCTGTGTAGAAGTTTTCAATTTATAGCTGTGTATATTAGGGCTGGCTGAGGAAGAAATCACAAGCATCATCAGGATAAGGAGAAGTACAACAGGAGGGAACCAGACTATTGAAATTGAGAAGACTTGTGGTATTTAACTTAAAAAATTTGGTCAGTTTTGGATTCATTATTTCCTAGCTTCTAGCAACATGTAAGGGTATTTTGTGTTTTTCTTCATTCCATTCTCTTTCATATCTTACATTTGAAGCAGTAAGTTGTGAGAACATGCTTTTAACTTATGTTTAGCTGCCAACTGAACATGGATTCATCACCTAAACCTAGCTTATCTCATGCAAGCTCAGATATTCATTAAAAGGTTTCTAATCATACAAGTGTACTTTCTTTTGCTCCAAAAACATAAGTATTTTTTAGCCTTATTGCAGCTTAACAATGATTGTGCCAACTTGTAAAGGTTAATAAACCTATTTTATAAACAACAAACTAGAAAAAATAAGTTATCACTTTCTTCTGTAATTGCAGTACTTATGGGCATCTTTAAAAGTGTTGTCTTGCTAGCAACTAACAGAAAGAAGCAGAACAACTACTTCTCCATATCTAATTCACAAATTGTAGGTGATAGTTTTTAGACACAATTATAAGTAACTCGAAAGTCTTCCAAAAATGAGTTTGTCATACAACGTGTTCAAATTTCAGCATATACCACGCGCTCGCTAACATTCTCTTCATGTGAGAAATAGAGGACAGATTCTTCATCCTACTCACTGATTAATTATCTGGGAACTCCAATATGCATGCTTTTATTCTACGCAAACCAATAGCCATATTAGCTACAGAGATGTGATTATTTAATGGAATAAACATGTAAAACCAAGCATCCTATGTATGAGAATCAATAAACAGGAGCTCCACTTTCATATTCAAAAATTTTCAATTTATTATACAGTCAAGCAATCATTATTCCTACTAAGTGCCAAATTCTTCACTTCGAGTTCAGAAATAAAGTTCATAATGACCTATCATCTTTCTTACAAGTACCATGGAGGCCACAAGCAGCCTAGCACAAAGTTTATAACTGTATTCAAGCATAGCAGCAAGCTTGCATAAAGAGATTCTCTAAAGCAATAAAAAAGCATGCTCAAAGTAAGTAGATAACTACACCAACAGCACAATTAACCTCATTACCATGCCTTCGAAGTATAACATAATGATTTGCTGGTAAGCTTTAAAACAAACCATTTCGAGATTTCGTTAACTGCAATATTCAGCTTCATCTAATCAACAGAGTGTGGCTAACTCTAATCATGCATGTCAAAGTGTGAGGAAAAACAACTCAATCAAAATAGAAAGCTTTTTGAATATCTAAAAATATCTGTATAACACAAGTAAACTAAATGGTAACTAGATAATGCATATAAAGTAGTATTAAACAAATATAACCAGTATAACGCAATCGGAATCGGAATATACAGAATTTTGGCTGATCGGAATCGGACAGGCCTGTATTGTGAATTTCCGATGGTCACTATATTGTCAGATAGAAAATAAAACGCAAGACAAACCACATCAATTTCAAGGGAACTGTGAATTACCATTAACCAATATTACAGACGCGAAATTGAATAAGATACCTCAATTAGGGTTGATTTTGATCTTGAACAGTTGAATTTGACGGCAGAAACTGAAGAATTAACAAATATTTTGGGGGTTCTGATTCTGTTTAGGCCAAATCTACCACACACCCGCGCGGTTCACAAACCTGACCTGACCTGAAGATCGTTATTTTTTAAAAGAAAAACTTTTTTTTTAATGTATAAATTAAATTAGTAATTTCTCACAAATACTCGTTCTAATTGTAAAAATTGAATTTGATACTTTTAAGAAAATAAATACTATAAATAATTAATAAAACAAGATAAAAGGACTTTTAGAATATTAAAATTTAATGACCTCCAGGATCCAACTGTACAACTAACATCGATCAGATCTTCTAACCTAATTTCCTAATACAAGCATTAAAAGAAAGTCCACCACTATTATTAATTTTACAATCAATTCTGTGAGCACAAATAATTGATCACTCGTGACAATTTTAATGTAGTAATATATTTCCTATATCACCAAAAACATAAATATTTTCGATTTTTTTAATATTATGAGAACTTGCATGGTTGGATCGAATTTATTACTTCCATTTTGTCCAATTTAAAGGCAACTCCAATAGTTAGTTCAACCATATCTTATCACAAAAAGGATATATAACCAGTTACGGAGCTAGAAAAAATGAGTAGGCGGCCAAATATATGCACTCCCTCCATCTCATAATAAGGTACGCGTTTGCTGTTTGCACATGGACGGTTTTAGGGTCTTTATTTGCCTTTTGAAAGTAAATTAAGGAGTATTATTATTATAAATAAGTTGGGTAATTGTATTAGAGAGAAGTGGTGAGTTTTATTGTGTAATTTCTTTATTAAATAGAGGAAATAGTGAGTTTTATTGTGTAATTTCTTTATTAAATAGAGGAAATAATATAAATAAGTTGGGTAATTGTATTAGAGGGAAGTAGTGAGTTTTATTGTGTAATTTCTTTATTAAATAGAGGAAATAGTGAGTTTTATTGTGTAATTTCTTTATTAAATAGAGAAAATTGATGCATTTTAAGCAGATGTCAGGAATATTAAAATGCAAAAAAAGTAAAACTGGAGGGGTTTGAACATGTGTCGAGAAGCGGCATGGTAGAGTAGCAATCCACTATGACAAACTTACTTTAACCAATACAATTTACATACTATATAGTATTTATTATTTGTCCGGGGGGCCAGTGCCCCCTAGTCCTATACTAGCTCCGTCATTGTATATAACGCATACAACTCAATTGCAAGATGCGAATTAATCTTTTAAAATAATATTAATTGAAGTTTTTAATTATATATTTCTAGAGTGAGTCTTGCGTGCGCTCGGGCGGTCCTTTAGAATTTAGTATTATGGATAAGGGTACATTATTTTGTTCGGGTATATACTTTAGTTAATAAGGGTACACCATTTTGTTTTAAAGAGTATACATTTTTCATTAATATTTTTTATTTTTCTTCAAAAAATAAAGGGTATACATCTTTATACTAAAGTGTATACAATTTAACACAAAATTCTAAAAGCACACGGAGTGTGCTTCCATGCGTCCGAGCGCACATAAGTTTTTGCCTTGTAAAATAAAGGGTACACATCTTTATACTAAAGAGTATACAATTTAACACAAAATTCTAAAAGCACACGAAATGCCGGACACACAAGTTTTTGTCATATTCCTCTATCTCAAATTCATAACCCATTTTACACTTTTTTTTAATCATTAAAAAAATGTGAAAAGTATATTACAATGGTGGGAGTATATATTTTAGTGAAGCATTACTTTTTTTTTAATTAATCTCTTCAAAAATCATTTATATAACATATGTATGTTAATTATGTATGTTTTTGAAATAAAAATATGATTAATTAATTGCAACTTCAAAAAAATATTAGTAATGTAAATAGAAAACATCAATAACATGTTCAATGAGATCAGAGTACAAAATGGGAAAATCATATTTTAGCTATGAGAAAGGCATACTGTTAAGAAAAGTATGATATAATCTCACGAAAAATAATGACTTAGTTAAAAATAAATAATGTGTTATTTGATGTATATTTATATTTATACATTTTGTAATATGCAGGTAATTTAGGTTTTAAGACATTTTATAATTTACATAGTGGTTGACCAATTACTTTATGATTATGCGGTTCTAAAAATTTTGAAAAGTAAACAAAACTAATTTCATGAATAATTCTTTTGTTAATTGGCCAGTCTTAAAGCTAAGTCAATGTTTGCGGATATTTATCGAGTATATCCAAAGATATTTAAGAATAATCAAAAAGATATTTTTCGATAATCATGACTATATATATATATATATATATATATATATATATATATTATTCATAAAATATAACTTTGGAGTGCTAAAGCATGATGAATAATACATGAAAGTGTAATTTTATTATATTATAATAATGTAATTTATTAGCGAATAATTACTCCCTCCGTCCCATTTCAATGTTTACATATTTCTATTTTGGGCATCTCATTTCAATGTTTACGTTTCCTTTTTTGGAATATGAGACTCACCTAAAACAATTAATATATCACCATGGTCCCTACATCCAACATTAATACACCTACATACTTTATATTAAATATTAAGTATATCTTTCCACCCACTATTTATTAAAATACTATACTCTTTAATCAACGTGCAAAAAGTAAACGTAAACATTGAAACGAGACTGATGGAGTATATTTTAATAAATTATTCTATAACTCCCTAATTAAAATTATATTTTGATGCATCATGTATTATAATTTAATAAATTACTCCATATTTTAACTATCTAATAATATATTTTGTTTATATAATAATTGAGTTGGTCTCCTGTGTCCCCTAGAATACCATAGGGGCGCGGTGTGTTATCTGAAACACACAAGTTTTTGCCATAATAATTATATTTTAATAATGAGTTAACTCATCTTATATAAGTATTGCCTAACAAGAGAGTTTGTCTTTAAATTTATTCTCCTGTTGTTTATATTCTTTTATCACAATTGAGAGTTATTATTTTTGTATGATAAATTATTATTCAAAAATACCACGGTCCCATAATGAAATTCACAAGGGAATATTTTTATTAATTTATTTTTATCAGGAAAAATAAACGTGAGGAAGTATATTTATTTACTTGATTACACTCCTACACTCTTAGGATTAATCACTCTTATTTCCATATTGATATGGTAGATCCATTTCTCTCTTTGTTGGATTAAGACTCTGGAGTGAAGTATATTATTCTAGAAATTCAAGGAAAAATTTGTCTTTACACCTATCCACTCAATACCTCATTCAAAATTTATAAATAGAGAAAGTATTATTCTTCAAGATAAGGAGTTATACTGCTATTGTTTGTCACAAATTTATAAAGCTTAAAAAAAAAAGCAAAAAGGAAAAGCAGTTTGACGATATTAGTGTGATATTCTTCAAGAATTCAACGTAATTGTGCATTACTCTGGTTAGTAATTGTGCATTACTCTGGTTAGTTGAGGAGTTGACCACCAATACGAATTGAAGGCCTCATCATTATTCAGCCAATATAATGATTTTAATTAATATTATTAATGTGGTTCTCTAAAATTCCTTTTTCCACTATTTTTCCTTTTAAGAAAAGAAAATAAAAAATGAGAAAAAGCTAGAATTAATTAATTAATCACCGATGGATGTAATGACCAACGGCCAACCTAACCACCGAACTCAATTGAACTTCAAGTCTCCGCTAAGCAAGAAAATTACACCTGCAATTAATATGGGATTAAAGCAAAGTAATTATAGATTAGCTTAATTTCATGAGAGTGAGAGGCAAATTGCAATGTTACGCGTGCTAATTTTTGTCGTGATTTGACAATTGGTACTGACATTGTCCTAATCCACTAATTAATTGGAGGTATTATGGACTGCTAAACCTATGCCATATAGCTTAGTCTTACTCGCATGTCATTTTCCAACTTTCCTTACTTTCATCAAACCCTTATATATATATATATATATATATATATATATATATATATATATATATATATATATATATATATATATATATATATATATATATATAAATTTTTTGTGTGTATTTATTGCTATATATATTTTTTTGTATTCGTTAATATATTCCGTGTACGTTATAGAAAATAACTATCCATCATCAATCACATAGAAAGAAATGTTGGGGAGTTTTATTGGTATTACCATCGATTAAAAGGTAATTTTGTTTAAGGAATTAATAAAGCTAATTAATTTAATCTTTTCCCAAATTAAAATCCTTTGTTTTCTAGTCCAATTATATTTTAATGTGACATCATATTTCTAAAAAAGGATATAATTCACGTCAATCACGAATGTATCGTACATTACTTTCTGATGCATCTTGCACTAAATCGTGCGTTGGATTATGTATGAGATCAATTATTATTGCTTTCCAATATATCACAAAAAATTCACACTTTTTTTAATCGCTATTACCATAATAAATACCATTAAAATGTATTAATATCATTAGTCTCAAACTTATCCCTCTCACTCAACAAATCCAACGTACTTTATAATTTATATATTATTTAAAAAAATTATATTATTATTAAAAATCAATAAAAATTATAAAATATTTTTTTCAAAACTTCGATCTACAATAATGACGGAAGGAGTGTATTAATTATATATTTTTTTTAACTTTAATTGAATTCGAAAAATTAAAAGTTAGCTATATATATTTAAATCCTAAAATATATTCGATCAGTCGAAATACACCTGCATGATATTTTTTATTGTTAACAATATTTCTTTTCTGAATTATCTTACAGGATGCTTAAAAGATGAGTATATAGTAAAATGTAATAACATTAGTAAAACATAATATTTTTCTTTTTTTTTAAATTGAAATAATGAAATAAATTTTACTCCATTTTTTATCTAAAATAATATATTCTTAAATGAAAAAAATATTAATCATGCCATTTGTGAACTTGGTAATGTGATGAATGTATTTACCTTTTCAATGTTCTAAAGAAATTGTGCTAATTCATGGTTTATTAAATCCAAATAAGATTTGACTATCCAACCGTACTCATTAAGGTTCATATATTGATCACACAGTAAATCTGTATTAGTGATTAATCTAACATCGTTAACCCTTCTCTAGAAAATAAAAACATAATTAATTAGTAGACATGTATAGGTACAGATCTATGATATTTATTTATTAATTTTATTCCCAACTTTACTAAGTTTCTCTCTTCCATTGACACTTAGCAATCCACTTGATCAATTCAAATAATATTTACGTTGAGTTTCAGAATTTATAGAAAGATTAATCAAATAATTAATGTTTAAATCATGGTTATTAAGGGCGCAACGTGGCCATCAAATTATGATGTTCGGACAATGATTAAATAAATCGATTAACACTCACGTCGGCCATAATATTTGAGATTTTAAAATTATTATTATAATAATATTGCCAAATTCTTCGTCTTTTCCTATATCTGGAAATATGATTAGGTTAAATTTAGACTATTTTTGGAAATAAAGTCATCATATTAAAATACGATGATAACTATTTGAAAGTGCAATATTTTATTAATTTTGAGCGCACCCTATCTCTCCAGTTAACTTAATTACTTCTTATACATATTTTTTTATATATATTTTTTAAATTTGTTAGTTGATTAAGTGAGATTATTCAAACTCCATTCAATATTATTTTATTTATTTAATTTTTGTAGTTAAGAAGGGTTTGCCATATAATTGTGTGAGCAGCTAATTCGGACTTTGTGAGCCAATTAAATTGACGAAGTAAATGAGACTGGAGTCTACTCCCTCAATTGTTTTTGCTTTTAGCACATGAATTATTATTTAATGTGCAGTGGATAGTTGTATTAGTAAGAGTGTGAACTCAATATTCTAATTATATTAGAGAGGGTGTGTGGATCTCATGTGTGTAAAAAAAATGGGACCCTTTGGGTGGAATGACCAAAATGACAAAAAGAAACTCTTTGAATGGGACGGAGGGAATACTCTTTAATTTCAACTAATCGCAGTGAAGATCTAATTAAATCTTAGTTTCTTGGTCAAAATAAATAAATAAATAAATAAAATAAAAATCCTGGTTTCGAACCCCTAAAATCCAACTTATTTAATAACTAGGGATTCAATCTTATATTTCACCATTTGTGTTTCATTGTTATTATTTTATAACATAAAAATTATATTCTATAAGTGATTATTAAACTTTTAGGACATGTGACGTTATTCTGAAAATAATTATGATACGTGTCAATCATTTAAAATTAAATGAAATATAAAATGAAACATCATATTAAAATAAGTGATTCAGTGCCCTATCACGAATGCTTCTCTAATAACTTTCAAGTATAAGTATATTTCTTGATCGAGTGCAATTCTCAATCAAAGGATAAAATTTATGTGTTCAGAGTACACTACATGAATGTAGCACCCAAATCCAAAATCCTTTTTTTTAAAATAGGGAGCTACTTAATAAATCAAATCATATGTTAATTTTTATTAGAGTACAATTTTCAAAGTAAAATTCTCTTTAAATTTATTTATAAATCGCAACGGAATAAATATCTAAGATTCATTTAAAAGTATAGTATTTAAATATTATAAATACGTATTGAGAAAAGAAATAATTTTATCTTAAAAAAAGGTTTAGAAATGTAAATTGATATATTTATTTATTTATTCTTTATTTAGTAATACAAGGTAATAAATTCTCATAAAATATATTATATCAAACCAAACGTATTTAAGAAAATGTAAAGATACCTATTTTTATATAAAAAGGTATAGTTATATAAATATAAATATATATTTGTTTTATTATATATCATTCGGAGTTTCCACGTCTTGTTGCAGACCAAAAGACTTCATTCCTTAACCTGAAAATTTGTTGTTTGAAAATGTGAGATTGAAATCTCAGTGGGTAATTTTGGCGGAATGTTAATTAGTAAATACATAATGATATGATTACTCTTTTTCATAACAACCCGAAAGTTAGTCACTACCATATTTCATAGCCCGTCGACTACTACCATTGTCACAACTCTTCAGCCGCAAACATAAAATTTATGACTTGTACGACCACTACCATAAGAGAATAAATAAGCATACTTCATATGCAAACCAACAATAACATCCAACCATTTTCAAATATTTTACCCACCTTTGATTCTTTTAAAATACTGTGTTACGGCTTGAGCGGAAAAATGATCCGACATCCTGTTCACCAGCACTTCACATAGCATAATTACTAACTCTCTCATTTATTGTAGTTTCAAAATCTTATCAAAGTATTTTTAATATTTGTAAAATATATATGTATAACATATTACAAATTATATAATTATTTTGGGGGTTCAAATCCATTGCTTAAATAAAATATTAATAACATATTAATCACGTAAATTCATTTCATGATAAGATTAGAGGCTTAGTCTTCCTTTTATATCATTAAATGATATACGTAAAATAATATAATAAATAATCATGTACATAATATATGTGTCTGCATATATCATTATCATTTTATGATTAGATCAGAGACTTGACATTCCTTTTAAATCATAAAATGATAGTTGTATACACATAGTAATATATTATGACATAATAATAATAATAGTAATAGTAATTGTTGTAGCTATAATATGAGTGATTTAAGTGAGGATGGAAAATACGGACAATGAAATCTCACTTCACAATTATCACTTGTATTTTGTTTGGGTGGAAAAATGGTAACAAGCATATTACCTATTTATAGCCAATTTTTCACATAATATACATGTTAGTGTGTGTGAGTTTTGTTTCAAATTTTTTGAAAAATAGTGTGTGTGAGTGTGTGAGTTTGACTCCAAAATTTTAAAGGAATTAATCACTCCAACTTGTTATAGGCTATTAGGAAAATACATGCGTATTTTCATTTATTTATTATTATATAATAATAATATTATTATTATAATACTTTAAGTTAAGTTATACTCAATACTATAATAATAACAATGTAAGAATTTATAAAATTATATTATAAAATTATAAGTATAAAATAAATTAGAATAAAATAATAATAATAATATTCTAAAATTAAAGTAGAAATAATTTAAAAAAAAGAAATAAAGTGCTCAAAAACTAAAGTAAAAAAAGAGCTCACATTTTAATATCACTCCAACATTTTAAAAACTTTATTTGATTAAATTTTTGTGTGAAGAATGAAATTGAATTACCCTTATTTATAGAAGAAAATTAAAAGATGATTGTTATGGTCAAAATATTTTTTGCTATTTTTCCCTTTGAAATTCATGAAACCTTTTGTTTCATGAAGAGAGTTTATTGCCACTCGTAAAAAATTCCTTTTAGAAAAATAATTCATAAATTACAAAATTTTTATTAGAAAAATTAATTTGTCCCATAAATTTAATAAATAAATTCTCATCATGAATAAATCCTTTGAATAATTATTTGATTCATAAAATAATAATTGGCATCATCAAAAATAAAGAACCATCAATATCAAATTTAAATAATAAAAAAATACTATATCGCTCTTTATTTTATGATGATAAATTGAATTTCAATCATAAATATCTTTACGTTTATCAATCTTAAAATAATGATGCATTTAAATTTGACAAAGTCTCTTTAAATTTTTAGAATTTAAATAAAGTATAAAATCTTATAAATATTTTACCGTATGAAGAAAATTTACATTTTGTAACTTTAATAAAAATTTAAATCATAATAATTTATAATCATAAATTCATAAATTATCACTCATATAATAAGTGAGGTATCATATTATTGCTTTTTACTCCCTCCGTCCCATAGAAGTTGACACACTTTCCTTTTTGATTTGTCCCATTAAAATTCACACATTTTCTTTTTAATAAATAGAACTCACACAAAAACAATTAATCTATTCTCATGGGGCCCGCATATCACCTCTAATACAACTACTCACCACACATTAAATATTATTTATCTCACTCCACTTTACTTTACTTTACATTAAATTATTATACTCCTTAATCTGCATACAAAAAAAAAGTGTCATCTTCTCCGGAACGGAGGGAGTAGTAAATTAAGACTCTTATTATACATATAGGAAGTTTAAAGATTTATCGTAAATTATTTGTTAAGATATTTTTTCATGTTCTCATTATTCATTTTATAGTTTATATTTTCTTTTTAAATTCCAATTTAGTGTTCCTCTTATTTTATCTGTGCTAGGAGTGCATTTGAATTTGGACACCTCGATGACTTCTTCCTGCAAATTTTTGAAAATAAAAAATTTTTATAAATAAAAGTAATATAAAAATAATATTTAATTTTAGGGTATTACAATGAGCACATAATCAACGACTTCATAAAGTTATATTTTTAGCATTAAATGTCGCATTCTTTAACGTAAAAAATTGTAACCTTTTATTTGTCAAATAAACGGATACTATAGGTACTTTTTTATTTTACTTCATAAAAAGTATAGTGAAATTTATGTCACAACTCTACTAATGTAAGCGAAATTCGTACAATAATATTTAACATTTATATAGTGTCCCTAGTGAGTAGTCACCCAATCAAATATGACAGCTTCTAAACTGTTCATGATGTATGTCATACATATCCACACGTTCATCCATTAAATATTTAATAACTCGCTACAATATTACACATCCAATTCCACCCAACATACTCATAAAACCTTTTAGTTTATTTTTTTATTTAGAAATTATTCTTTATCTTTAAAATATTTATTTTATTCCAAAATTTATCATGATATATCTTTAGGATGTGGCATTAATTAATTTCTTTTAAGTATAATATTTTAATTTCATAATTTAAAAAGTTCCATGTAACACAAACGATGAAATTGAATTGAAAATATATTTATTTAGTGTTGTTAATGACTCTCACTTAATGTGTATATCACTTGACATACAAAATATTTCACTACTTTAATACCATATTAAATGAGTAATTTATTTAAAACTCAAGCTACCATAGACATGTACCAATAACACACATCTCTAATATCCTCAACATGGAGTATATATCATGAAAAAATTGTATCATCTCACTATTTTTGTACTAAGGTACATCTCTAATATCCTCAACATGGAGTATATATCATGAAAAAATTGTATGAGCTCACTGTTTTCTGTAATAAGTGAGACAAGTAAGAAGTAACTACTCCTTCATCTCAATTTATCCATTTTACTATTTTGCACCGTCCATTCTTAATCTATTCATTTTCATTTTTTTTATCATCCAAGTTAAAGTTTATAACTTTCTTTTTGTTAAACGGGAAAAAAATTAATTATTTTATGTAGGGTCAACAAACAACACTAATATAACTGCAAACTACATATTAAATATTATATTTTTCAGCTTTTTAATTATTAAAATATTACTCTTTCCATCCCACGTATTTTTACCTACTTTCCATTTTGGGGTGTCCCATGTATTTTTACTCATTCTATTAATAGTAAAAATACACTATACATCTTATCTACTTTTTACACTTTATTCATGAATCTCAATAACTTTATTTATTTGTTTACATTTTATTTATCATTTCCAACAACTTTATTTATTTTTTCTCTCAATATTACCAATTTATCCTTATTTTTCTTACATTATATATTAAAAAGAACAACATTTCTTAATTTACGTGCTCTTACAAACGGGTAAAAATACCCGGGACAAAAGGGGTATATTTCTTTTATTTGCGAGTAAAAAACAAACCTAAACAAAAATGTGAAGGGAGTATATGATTGATGAGCATTGATAATGTACATTTTTTCAATTGGTAATAGGGAATTGTAAGTGAAAAAATTGGAATGTATGTATTAGGAGTATGTAGATTTAGAGGGATAAGGCACAGGGCAATTAGGGTGCAACCACCACATGGAATAAATGCTCAAAGTTAGTGGGGGCCGAGTGGTGCTTCCACGTGTTACATTAACATTTTTCACATCAAGGGACATAGCATTAGTGATTATTAATTTCACCGCAACAAACATTGGTTTGTCAATTCCCTTATTGCTACACCAACAACAACCCTTATTCCCACAAAACCCCCAAAACTTCACTCAAATCTCCAAATCACCCCAATCATCAAATCAAATTCCCATTCAAGTTTTATTAAGAAAGAAAACCCTAACACCCAAAACTCATTCTTGAAATCACACCCAATGGACATAGACTTTACTCCCACTTCCACAAAAAGTCCTGATGACACTGAAATTGATACCCCACCACACCACCCTGCTCAGCCATTATCCGCCCTCAAGAACCACCACCTCCGCCGCCACGAACCACCGCCGGCATACAAGGAATGCATGAAGAACCATGCAGCTGCCATAGGTGGCCACGCCGTCGACGGCTGCGGCGAGTTCATGCCCTCCCCGTCCTCCTCCGCCACCCAACCCACCTCGCTAACGTGCGCTGCCTGCGGCTGCCACCGGAATTTCCACCGCCGAGATCCCGAATCCCCCACCTCCGCCATCACCCCGCCATTTCTCGACTTCCGCCACCCTCCCCTGCTCAAACGATTCTCTCTCTCGCCATCGCCGCCCCAAGCGTTCTTTTCATCCGCCGCCGCCGCGGCGGAGGATCACCACCAGGCGCCGGTGACGCCCACGGTGGAGAACCCAGTTGGGAGGAAGCGATTCAGGACGAAATTCAGCCAAGAACAGAAGGAAAAGATGCATTATTTCTCGGTGAAGCTTGGGTGGAAAATGCAGAAATCTGATGAAACGGAGGTGAAAGAATTCTGCCACCAAATTGGGGTTTCGAAAGGGGTGCTCAAAGTGTGGATGCACAACAACAAGAACTCATTTGGTAAGAAAGAAATTAGCAACGGCGGCGATGGAAGATCACCGGTCTGCTTACAGAGCATTAATGGCGGCGGCGGCCACGGTGGCGCCAATGCGGAGGAGAAAAAGATTGGGAACGGTAATTATAATTTTGAGAATCATGAGACCGGCAATGGAGTTCATTTCCATGCTCCTTCTTCTTCACCTGCGTGATGTAATTTTAGCAGATTAAGAGGGGTAATTAGTTCCCTTTTAAGCTAATTAACTGAGTGATTAGCAGTAATTTAATGACTGTTATAATGCAGGAGAAGCAGAAACACAGCAATAAAGAACAACAATTTTTCAAGAGAGACTTTTTTTTTCTTAAAAAAAAAAATCACAACACTTTTCATGAATATAATTATATTTTCTTATTTATTAGTA
This sequence comes from Pogostemon cablin, assembly GCA_023678885.1. Lineage (NCBI taxonomy): Eukaryota > Viridiplantae > Streptophyta > Magnoliopsida > Lamiales > Lamiaceae > Pogostemon > Pogostemon cablin. Next base: position 23,939,835 of record CM043006.1, read on the forward strand.
TTTCTCTTTTTTCATGTTATTATGACTTCTTAATTATGCTTTAAAAATAAAATTATCTTTAGCAGAAACAAATACAGTTAAAATTAAGCTGGCAGCAAAATATCTCCCTTTTCTTTATTTCCTTTTTTTTTTCCCATTTCATTTCGAAAGGCCCAGCATGGCAGCAACTTATTGATTATAATTATTTAATTTTTTTAAGAATAATAATAACTTTAATTAAAATCTTTTTTTTTTCAAACTCGATTGAATTACTTTATTGATAAGCATTTAGTCATTAAGTAGGTTGACAATTTTCAAATATGAAAATCGGGATCATTAATTACATCTTCTTTTCTTAGTTAGAAATTAATCATGATTTGGAAGAACATCTTCGAGTTGACATACACATAAGTCTTACATTATGGTGTGATTACTATAAATGCTCAAAGACTTGGTCAGTATTGGTTGTTCAATGTTAGATCCTTACAATTAATTTCATTTAATTACAACTAATGTAATTAAACGTTGTCTTTGCATTTAAAAACATTATTTTATTTTCTGTGATACCATTTTATACTAATATTATAATTAGTTTATTTAATATGTGGTTGTTCAATTCTAATTTAATAATTGCATTATGCTTTTATGATTTTATCACTACTTGGCCAAACAGTCAACTTAATTAATTTTAAACTCCACAATTAATTTTTGTATTGTACTCAATTTCTGAGATCTCAAATTTGTTTTATTAACTCTTGTTCTTTAATTTGACGATTTATTATTCATGCTAGATATATATAAAGGTTTAGTAAAATTAAATTTGTTCATAATTAGAATCATAATACTGTTAATTAAGTATTGTGTAATCAAGAAAGACTGAAATATATTATCAATGCACACTTATTGGCGTGTAATTTACAGAGATATTTGTTAAATAAAATTTAAAGAACATGATTTAGTAAAAGAAATAAATATAAAACGAGTTAGTTAATTATTATAATTATTTATTTTATTAATTTATGTATATTCTGAAATAGAGAGAAGAAAGAAAGTTTAGGATATCATATTACACGTTTAATACAAGGGTTAGTTAAAGGAAAGTTGAGAGTTTATAAGGGGCAAGCATATAATTTTTCGTAATAATATACTATTATCATTATTGATAGATATAAGAATAAAAAAATTGATTACTTTAATTTATGTTATCTTTACTCGTACACGTGGCTTCAAAGGGTTTAATCGCCCAGAGTGTCAAGTTGGTAGATTTGAATTATGTCTTCTTTTCTTTTCTGAAAAATAGTAGAAAAGTAAAAGAAAATCTAAAGAAATCTTCATAAAGATTTTAAATCGATCAGATTTTTTATTGATGAATGAAATGTTGGTAAGATTTTTGAAAGACATATATTCGAATTTGCGTTTTAATTAAATAAATAAATGAATCAAGTTGCATCTACACTTTGGCATCAAACTAATTCTTGTGGTACGAATTAATATATACCAAAAAAAAATTATGACAAATTAAATGATACTAATATGATACTAATATATTTTGGGTACACAATTTAATATCAAGTAATTCTATACGTATTGACGTCAATACATGTCATGATCGGATCCCTTATTTTAATTATCATCGCATTTGAAATTTAATAATTCATATATTTATGTTATTTATTTATTTATTATTCATATATTAACAATTAAACTATAATATATACTGATTAATTAAAGATAGCTCATCCCTTTTAAGTAATGATAGACGTAAACCTCCAAACTAAAACTTCTAATTCCAATCATTGCTTTGCTATTTTTAATTTTGAATAAAACCTATTCAACTCCAAACACCCCCCCCCCCCCCCCCCCCCCACCCCTTCATCTATCAGCAGATCTTATCCAAATTACTTAATTGAAATTTTTTAATAAAATGAGTTTGAATTTCAGAAAAGTGATCTATACATTATTATTACAAATTTCTTTTTTTAATTTTAATAATTGATACTTTATATTGCGGTTGGTTGGTGATAGCCGATTTAAATAGTTCAGGAACGAAGAAAGACGAATCTGTCCCTGCGAGGTGTTGTTTTTTCTGAAATTAATAGAAGAAATAAGGGACTGTGTAAGGGTTAAAATGGTAAATGCGGGGGAGAATCAGACGGAGCAGCTAATTCGAATTAGTGTCCCCATTCAGAAATAAAAAATGTTATCTTGTTGTTAATATCTGAACTTTTAAGCCAAGCCGAATAAGAAGCATTCCATAACCTTTTTGTTTTATTTATTAATTTATTTTTTTTTATTTTTTTACTTTTTTGTTAGGTTTTTCAATTTATGATCTCATAATAACATATTTAAAGATTATATTTTTTCTATAATTACATGAAAATTGTGCACTCCCTTATATCCCGAAAATTTGTTCATATTTTATTATTCAATGTTACTTGAGAAGTTTTATTTTTAATTAAATTTATTCAATTTTTGTAGATAATATTTTTTAATAAATAAAATATACAATATGTTATTGAGAGTTGGAAAAAGAAAATTTTAAAATGATATATACTTTGAGATCACGTAAATATTAATAATTTTTTTAAGTGTTAACTATTTTATGAGATAAATAAATAAATAAAGTATAAATGCATACCACATCTTTCAAAAATTGCGAGTGATGTGGATTTTAGATCCATTATTATTTTTTATTTACTATTATTTTTTAAAAATAAACTAGTCCTATTAAATAACATTGAGAATATATTTATTTGAAAATCACGCCATCTCCAATCCATTACCCTTTTACCCAAATTTTTGGGTAAAATAGTATAATGTCTTTCAATGGCTACCCCTTTTACCCAAAAAATTTGGGTAAAAGGGAAACTTTACCCAAAATTAGGTAAATTTAGGTGTTATCCAAATTTGTTACCAAAATATTTTTTTTTCTTTTATAATTATTTTTAATGCTCAATTTAAATATAATAATATTTATATATTTTTAACCACTCTTAATAATTATTTTAATTGTTAAATATATATTTATGTTTTTTATATTTTATATAATTAATATATAATAAATTATGTGACATTAAAATAATTTAAAAAATTACTTCATGCACAATTAAAATTACATATTACATTAAAAAAATTATATTGAAAATTAAAAAAGATAGACATACAAATACATTTGACACTAGACATATGAATAAATATCCTAAAACTTAAACACTATTACAATAAATAAAAATACAAATACAAACACAAATGCTTAAAAAATAAAACAACATAATATTTATTTTCACAATTAAAATGGGGGTAAATCACTCCCCGAACCTCCAAGATCAGTGGGAAAGTAATCCCCGTAAATATTGTCTTGATTCACTGACTGATTTAAACTCATTATTTGAACAATAATATTTTGTTGAAGTAGAAAATATTCACGCCGAACAGGATCAGATATCGTTGTCAGATCCATCTTCATAATTTTATTGTCTACTTTTCTTTGGGCTTCCTCAAGTTCGTTGATACTTATTTGATTCACTCATTAGATATTGTATTTGTTTGTTTGCTTCTTGAAAAACTTTTTGATTTTGATCTTCATTTTCTTCAGTTTTTCTTTTGAGTTTAAATTTTTTTACTCCATGTGGTCGGCTCGAGGAAGAACCACCACCTTGATCATTTCCAACACTAGACAAGTTTATGTCTTTTATTTGTATGTGTTGTATTATGCAATTATCAATAAAATGTGTTATTTATATATTTCTTTAATTTCATTTTGATATTTATTTTGATATAATTTGTAAAATTTATACAACATTAAAATTTAGAAATTAAATTTAAAATTTAAAATTTAAATATAAATTAATTAATACAAAATAGAAATATATTATTTAATTAATAATTTAAAATTATAGGAATAAATAATCAATTTAGAATATTATAATTATTTAAATTTAATAAAATAATATTTTTAATAAGATTTTATAGAATATTCACTTTTGCACTAAATTTTGAGTAAAAACCATTGGAGGTGATATGCACCAAATCACCAAAAATTTGATGATTTGGGTAACAAACCCCATTGGGGTTGCCCTTATTAAGTTGTTACGAAGAATTATAATCGTTTTTAAAGATTTGTTTTATAACTTAAAAGTTTCTATTGAACGAATATATGAGTTATTGTTGTTCAGAGTTATATACTGTATATTGTATTTGCATTTCTCTTTTCTTTGTAATAAGGGTGTAATTCTCTTATCCTTTATTTTTATTAATTAATGTATTTTATTTTATAAAAAATAAGATAATGAAATCATATTTGCTAGGAATAAAGTTGGATTTGAAGAATTAGAGAACATTTTTTTATAAAATCTAATTTCACTATTCAGATCCAAAACTAAGCCCGTCTATAATATCAAGTCCCAAATATTAAGCTCATAAATAAAATCGAGGCCCATAATAAACAGAAGTTACCGAATAACTACATTACTGGGATAAAGGCCCACTGTCGCCCTTTGAACTGGGCTAATGCACACCAATTTAATTTTGACCTGTTTATAATAATTAACAAAATTTTTGAATAAAATATTCAGTGATCAACATCAAAATATTACTCCCTCCGTCCCGGAGAAGATGACACATTTTTTTTGTACGTAGATTAAGGAGTATAATAATTTAATGTAAAGTAAAGTAAAATGAAGTGAGAGAAATAATATTTAATGTGTAGTGGGTAGTTGTATTAGAGGTGATATGTGAGCCCCATGCGAATAGATTAATTGTTTTTGTGTGTGTTCTTTGTATTAAAAAGAAAATGTGTCAATTTTAGTGGGACAAATCAAAAAGGAAAGTGTGTCAACTTCTATGGGACGGAGGGAGTAATAATTTGAAAATAAATAAAATTTATGTTTTATTTAATTGTAAAAACTGCATTTTATACAAATTTGAAATTTCATAATTCATATAATATATATATATATATATATATATATATATATATATATATATATATATATATATATATATATAATTAAGCAATTATTATTATTTTTTTTATAAAAAAATTGTGTGATATTCATAAAATCGCCATCAATCAATGTCGACCCCTAGCATCCTAAATTGCCACGTCTTGACAACTTGTAAAATTGTCATTTTGATGAGTGAAAGTTGCCAATGTTTTGCCAAAGTATGAATAGGACATAATTCTAACAGTTTTGTTTATTTAATTGAGAAAATTGGGACATAATTCTTACAGTTTAGTATAATCAGGACATAAAACTAAGTAAATTTTTTTCATTATAGTGTCTTTTGTTAATCACGATTATTGAATTGTATGGCTTTGTTTATTAAAATGATAATTGCATGGCTACTACCTGCGACTTAATAAAAAATATAAATATTATTTTTATAATGAAAACTTTTAATTTATTATTGATCATGCATAATATGATCTCTAAATATCTTTTGAACGTAATAATGATAGTTCTCGTCAAAATAAAATTAAACTAATATTTATTTATTTATTGTTTTAATAACACGTGATTGATCAGCTTTATCTCTTTTAAAAATTTATCTGAAATTCACTATTTAGCCTTTAATCAATTATTTCGTCTCGCAACTTTAGACGTGATAATGTTAGTTCAATTATTTTAATCTTTAATTACATTTAAAATTGAAAAAAAAGTTTAATTTTTTAATCTTTAATTATACCGTTTTTAGTTAGTTATTTTTATACTGTTACGTTCAAGTGTCCACGGTGAAATATTGAATCATGATACTAATTAAAAATAAAAATATAGATATTTTAATTATATAATTAAAAAAAATATTTTCAACTAATAATTGATTAATCAATAGGAGTCAACTAAAGACCGACATGCATCGCGTGGATATGACCTCAAGTTTCATGCACCGCCCATATTCACTTCACCTTTTTCTTTTTCTTTTTCATTATTCCATCCACTATATAACTATATAAAATAATTTATGATATTTATATATAATCTCTTATTGCTATCTGTTATTTTAATCATAAAGCTTAATCTTTATTGTTTGAATTCTATGCTAATTTTTAATGTGTAATGAAATATTATATATGTAGTTTGGGTCTATTTACCCAATTATACTTGTTTGGATCTAATTAAGTTACAATTAAAATTTAGTTAACCTTTAACATATAATAATTATTTTTATTACATAATAATCGATCCATAATTAAAAATATTGTTTGCATATTACACTGCAAACAATACACGCCTTTAAGCTTCTTACATGCTAAAGTATAAATATGTTTTAGAAACTTAAAGATTGATAATATTCTATATGAAAAACTAGAGGTGAGTATTGATGATCATTTGAGATAAAATGATGAAAGAATATATTCTATTTGAAGCATATAATATTTGGTTGAAGTAATAAATAAACATGTGCGACAAATGTATATGTATTTGTCCTCCGTACTTTAATTATTCTGATTTTTTTTTTACTTCATACACTCTTAAAACCCCAATCTCTATTCAAAAGTCTAAAATACCCTCCCAAAAACTAAAAGAAATGCATAAACCTCTCACCATCAAATTCCTCATTCATGCACCCATCTAACCCATGTAGTAAATCTTCTAAACACACTCACCACTCCCACAAAATTCAAGAACAAAAAAAAAAAAGTTCGAAAACTTTATTAACTCACTCCCACACACACAAATGTAGTATATTGGTAAAAGGTACTCACAATCACAAGGCTTTAATGATATGTGTTTATACATTTTAACAGATTAAAATGTCATATTTCGTTAGTTTTTTCTCATCGCACTGTGTTCGATTAATCAGAATCGAAAATTTATAAAAAAAATAATGACCAATGACAGTTAAACGACAGCCGTTCAATCAGTACCCATCAAACATGGTGTATTTTCAACAAGTACTCATCGAACATGGGGTATATTTTCGGCCAATGCCCCTCAAACATCTTCAAATATATTCGACCATGTTATGTGATTTCAGCAATTTCTCATTCCAAGAATTAACTCCCACCAAAAACTACATTCACAAAAGTCATCCCATCACTACATATGATCAACTAAACCAAAACCTATATTGTATTTCACAAACTCTTACCTAAAATCACTCAATAGGAGAACATTAAGAATTTAAGTAATGTATGTATACCAAATTGGTTGGATGAGTTGAGGAATTTGAAGTAAATGTATTAAGTAATGTATAATGGATGAGTTGAAGAATTTGAGGTAAATGTATTAATTAAGTAATGTATAATGGATGGGTTGAAGAATTTGAGGTAAGTGTATTAAGTCGCACCCTATATATATATTACTTGTTTAAAATGGTACATTTCTAATAAGTCCAAAATTTCTATTCCATTCGAGTAGCATATTATTTCTCGTGCTATACTAGCAAAAATATCTTCTACCTAAATGTAAATATATAAAAATTTATATATGGAATATATATGAAAGTATGTGGCCTATAAATTAATTACCTAAACTAAAAACCTAGCTCCCTGATTTGCCTGAAATAAAACCAAACCAAAACATACCATGCAGGCCAATATTCTAATAAACAAAATAAACGTTATTTATGATCTCGTTAGGTAAACTGCAATATCTCAAAATATAAGTTCTTGATGTAAATTAAAAAAAAAATCTTGTGGTTAAGATTAAGATTCAATTATTAGGATATTATATTATCTATAATATAATACTCATTTACGTAGACCTTTTATTTTTATTTAAAATTTCACATTTCCTAAATGAATAAAGACTTGTGCGAGTTTAACCTATGAAATGATTCTCGTGAAAGGGATAAAATGTGATAATAATTTTAATGAAAATTAATTATCAATTAAAAAAAGTGAGAATAATACTGTAAATTATATTTTATAAACAACATAGTATAAATGAAAAGCAATACTAGTATTTAAAAAAAAATATTTTTAATAAAAAATTATACTCCATCAATCCTGCTAAAAGAGTTACACTTCCTTTTAACCGATGAAGGGAGTAACTAATTTAAAAAATATAAGAGAGGATTACTATTAAGTAAAAAAAAACTCTTTATTACTATGAGATACAAGCATACAAAAATATTACTATTAACTACATAAATATATAGTGATATTCCAATATTACCCTTACAATGTGCTGCACATAAATGTTGTGTGCAGCAAAAGTTCGTATGCAGCAAAAGTGTGTGCATAAAAAAGTGTGGTGGTCCGGCAGAGCTCCGGCGGCGGTCCGGCAGTGCTCCGGCGACTGGCCGGCGGTGCTCCGCGCGACCGGGCGTTGGGTGGGGGATTAGTGTTTGTGGTTTAAAAATGTATTGGTTTAGAGTTATATTTGCTATTTTACTTTAATATTTTGTATTCCATGTAAAAGTAATTATTTTAAATCAATATATCTTATAGTAATTAGGAGTACAAAGTGTGTAGTTATTAGTAATTAATCAAAAATATAAATAATCTTACCATGAAATCTCTCAACTAAGCATAAAAGCTACTGCTCCTCCATGCATAAACAAAACATTATTTTTCTATTAAAAAGAAAAACGAAACTATCCTTCCTAAAAGGAGTTAAAAAAAAAGTAAACATTAATTAATATAAAATAATTATAGGCTAATTATAATGTGCACTCATAGGGTGCACCCATTTTAAAAAACGTATACAAATATAAACAAAAACCTATACAATTATGAATAAAAATGTATAAAATTTAATTGTTAGTTTTTTTAATGAAAAATTAAGTGTAAAAAGATATACAATTATTAAAAAACATCTATACACTATTGAATAAAAAATACACATATGAATGTCAGTTTTTTAATGAAAAACTTAGAGTGAAAAAAGTATACAATTATTAAGAAACACGTATACGAAATAAAATAACATGTATATATAATAAAATAAAAGTTATACACATATGTGTATACCCTTGCACCGGGTTTACCTAATATCAACTCATAATTATAATATTAAAATGTAGTAATGAAATATCCCCGTGTTTCAAAAGATTGAACACAAACACGAGAAGAACGAATCCATAATTAAGTGGACGACTGAGTCTTCTTTCCTTAAAAAAAAAAAGGTCTTGTTTGGAAATGATACCAAAACTTCCAAAAACAATAGGAAAAATCAAACACCACATTGGAAATCATAATACTACATTCTTTAATTATTATTTTGTCCCCTTTTTTACAAGTTTTTTTCTCATACCGTCTCTCCATTTACTTATTCTTTTAACATTAATTAATATATTATAGAATATTCTTCAACGATTATATCTTTTGCACACGTTTCAACTCATGATCATTGTATGACTTTTGGAAATTCATATATACACATCTATCCACAAACAAATTTGTGCAATTAGACATTGTAATGAGATAATTTTACATTTGAATAAACTAAATTTACGTACTTATTTTGATTTAATCTTTTTAGTCAATGAATGAAATTCATATATGGCTGACCAAACTCCTAGTAGTTCCAAGTGTCACTCAACTCCACAAATTTATTATAAAGAATTTGTGATGTAAAAATTTCATTAATTGACTACAAATTAAATCAAAATAACATAAAATATACTCCCTCCGTCCGGTTCTAAGATGTTCGTTTGTTTTTTACACGTGGATTAAAGAATATTATTATATTATGTAAAGTGGATAGTTGTATTAGAGGGAAGTGGTGGACAAATAAGTACATTTGAAGCGGATATCAAAAATAGTAAAATGGACACCTTGGAGAGAGTATATATTTAGACCGTAAATCTTATATCACACAGCTCCATTAATAATTTATTATGTATTTATTCTTATTGTTTTTTTGGAGACTATTATAATTTTTCTAAAAAAACAGTGTATTATTTTTTTTTAAAAAAAATTACATTTTGTTTGTCTTATAAAATTTTCAGTAATTTAAGGCGAGCTAATAATCCTTCCTTTTTATTATCTTTTTATTCACACACAGTTCATAGGAAAGACCGACTTAAATAAAATTGTGACAATATCTAACCGACTAAAACTCCTCAACAATCCAAAGGGTCACTCAGCTCAACCGTCCAGCTTTATTACAAACTTTAAATGGAGAAAATTAATAGTAGAATAAAAACCCACTCAAATATACCATTCTTTAATGTAGTTTTCCAAATCTCACCATTCCTCTTTGATTCACTTCTCTTACCACCCCACCTCTGTTACTGTCACTGGGGTTGTAGATTTTTCTCCTCAAATTTCGCCTCTATGAGTGTTAAGTGGAAATATTATGGTAAATTAATTAATCAAAAAAGCAATCATCTATTGATCGAATGGGCGTGGCTTTTCCATTCTTAAATTAAATGAATAAATTCTTGTGAACAGTGAGTGCTGTTTTAGGAATATATGTATGGGGAGTAGAGAGAGGGAGATCTTGTGCACAGTTTTCATGGACCTACTTTTCCTTTACTTGCAACTTAGAAATCATCTCTGGGTTGATTGTTTTAAAATTTAGTGGCCATCATCTTGTTTTCATGTAGTATGATAAAGAATCCATTTTGCTCGTACAAGGTTGCCCTGTGAGATTGCAGAAAACTATGTTAAGGTTTGGCAGTATTGTCTTGGCTTCTCTGTACTGTTTCTTGATCAAGATTTGTGGGCTCTTTGTTAATTTTATAAACAGGTATTTTTTTATACTTTTTTTAAAATGGGTTTTTGTGTTTGATGATAATTTTGGGGGGGAATTTATTTTCTTTGTGAATTTTCAGATCAAAGTCATCTGGTGTTGAAGAGAATGGTTTGTATGTTAGTGACAATCGTTCTCATGATGGTCCAAACAGTGTTGTGTTGCAAAGTGGATTGATTAGTAACAGTAGTAAGTGCCAAGTGATGTGTGGTGGTAATGTGAGTGGATTCTTGGAGGAGCCTAAGACAGTGAAATTTGTGGTGCAGGAAATGTTTGCGGGATCCGATGATGTTCTTGTGATGAGTGATCATGGTAGTAATCTTGGTTGTGAGATTTCTCAAAAACAGGATCCATCAGAATTTCTTTCGTTTCATTTTGACTTGTTTAATGGTTCTTTCTCCACAAACGATGATCATAATCTTGATGAAGAAAGGGAAGAAGGTGATAGTCTCACTCCTCTTTCAAGTGAAGAAATTCATAGGGAGAGAGAGAATTTTCAGTCCACAGGGGTTGATCTTGATCATGTGGGAGATGGTCAGACTCCGGAGGAGCAAGATATCTCATATGAAGTTGAATTTCTTTCCGACATCAGTTCCACTGTTGAAGAATCCGACAACGTTGAGGGAAATGATTCTGGAAACTGGATGAGTGACTTTCTTGATGAAACTGATGTAGTAACAACACAAGAACATCATGATCTGTCGGAAAGTGTAGAAGACTTGGATGATCATGAGTACATAGAACTGGGAAATCTTTCACTGGGGTTAACTCATGTCCACAAAGAAAGTAGTAGTTCATTTCATGATTCTAACAAGGTTGAGCAGTTGCAAGAACAGAGCATCATGCAGTCTAAAGCAACGAATTGGGGTTCGGAATCTGGCAGCGGAGATGACGAAGATGAACCGGATGTGCTGTCGGAACACCAGCAATTAGTCCAGCAGATGAAAATGGAGCTAAAAAACTGCAGAATCAGAGGCCTTCCCACTATATCAGAAGAGTGTGAATCTCTCAAGATAATTGAGGATTTAAAACCTTTGGAAATTGATCACAAGTTGGACTACAAACACATAATGGAGGAAATTCACAAGTTCTACAAGAGTTACTCGGATAAAATGAGAAAATTGGACATCTTGAATTATCAGACATTACATGCCATCAGTAAGCTTGATTTCACTCAAATTCTTTCATGATTTCATACTTTACATCAGCAATCATTAATGTGTTTGATGTAGTTTATGTTGTCCAAAAGATTAATTAAACTCAAAAGGGGACAATACATTGTTTGTGGGTCTCAATCTTTATGGCCAAGATCCCCTTTTTCTTTATTTCAGTGAGACTAAACTAACAAAAGAATTCAATCTATGGTAGTGCCTACTTTTTCATAATCAAATCATATATAACTTTACTACATTTAAGCTTATCATATAGTCAGCTCAAAACACTTTACTCATTCAAACTCTGACCATAATTGTCTTTATCTGTTGTAACATCATAGGTTTCCTCCAGCTGAAGGACTCCGAAGTATTCACCGTTGGTAAGAAAAAGATAGATAGAAAACCTGCCATTTTACCTAACATTTGGCCAAGGAAAGTGCAGAGGATCCATGCCGATCACCTGCATAAATCGAGCACCGAGATGCACCGTGATTTGGAATTGGTGTACGTTGGACAGCTTTGTCTTTCGTGGGAGATTCTGCATTGGTTGTACCTAAGAGCACGAGAGTTGCTCGTGTACGACCGTGATGGGAACCACTCGTACAATCGAGCTGCTGAAGAGTTTCAGCAGTTTCAAGTACTGATGCAAAGATTCATGGAAGACGAGCCGTTCCAAGGACGAAGGAACCCTAGCTACGTCAAGAGCCGGTGCATGATTCGCAGCCTTCTTCAGGTGCCGATGATCAAAGGTGATTAGGCCATGCACCATGTGTGTTACTTTGAATCCACTTATTACAACAATTACAAACCTAAGTTAAACTTGACATTGTCTGTAGATGATTGTTTGAAGATGAAGAAGGAGAGGAGGGAGGAATCAGATATAGTTTCACTCGAAATGCTCGTAGAAATCATCAGGGAATCAATGCTGGTTTATAGGGACTTCCTATTTGCCGACAAGAAATCATTCGCTAAGTTTGATGTTGTCAGCTCTGAGGTCTTGTCGGATACCATCTCAAATCTTCACAAGGTTCGTTTCATTCTGCCGATTCATCATCATTTTCATTAATCGCTACGTATCTGATGTTGGCTGGTTACAATGCAGAAGGAGAGGAGAATGAGAGAGCACATGAGGAGTCGAAACTGCATAGTGAAGAGGTTGAAGAAAGAGCAAGAGTGTCGTTTCGACCGCGAAATCTTGGCATGTCAAGTGGAGCTAAGATTGGTTGCAAGAGTAGTGAGTATGTCGAGATTAACAGCAGATCAGTTAGTTTGGTGCAATAACAAACTACACAACATAAGTTTTGTGGGGAGGAAGGTTTACATTGAGCCATCATTTTTACTTTTCCCCTGTTAGAATCTTGGTTTTCCACTTGTAAAACTAGTGTTTAGATAGTATTTTCTTATGCAAAATGGCTAGCAGTGTGTAGTTCTTGAAGTTATCTAGAGTAGCTACAACCTTTTTACAAGGTTATGCCCTAAATCTTGATGGTGCATTAGTTTATGGAATCAATTGAGTTTGACCTCATTTCCACTTATTTTTTAGTTAAACTACTTAAATAAATAGTTTTAGAGGAGGAAAGTGGGATTTGGATCACTCCATTTCATATTCTATCAATTTCCTCCATTTTTTTTTAAATTTGCGTGATTCCATTAATATCTATGCATATGAATTTGCCACGTCATTATTAGCACGATGTGTAAAAAATAAAAAAACAAAGATTAAATTATTTTTTAAAATTTAATTAGATAATAATGGGTGACATGTAGTGGTGGGTGGAAACTGGAAATAATGGTTAAAAAATATTTGCGTAAATTTACAAGAGTATGAAATGGAGAGGATAAAGTGACATCTTCAAAAAGCTTCAGATAATTTACTCAAATTTCAAATTGAAGTAGTACTATAAATTGATTTTTTTAAAAAAAGGTGGAAAAACCGACACAAAAATAAGATCAAGAAACTGCGCGACTAGGCCCGGCCTAGTCAATTTCTTGAGCTCCCACTAAAAAAGAACATGTGAGATCTAATGGGCCTAATAAAATTGGGCCTAAGTTGGCAGTCCAAGATGGCAATAATCTCATCTGAGCCGTTGAAATTGAAAAAGAAAATCTAGGCCCTAAGATCTAGGGCTTCGATCCCCACATATACATCTTTGTTCCACATTTTTGTCCCTTCGTCTCAGCCACCCGCAGAAGTGATACCCGATTGACGGCGAAAATGGTGCAGAGGCTAACATACAGGACGAGGCATAGCTATGCCACGAAATCCAACCAACACCGCATCGTCAAAACTCCTGGTATTTAATTATTTAATTCTATGGTTTATCTGTATTTATCGGATTATGTAATTGGAAATTGTTTACCCTGTGATAATAGGAGGCAAGCTTGTGTACCAGACTACTAAGAAGAGGGCGAGCGGTCCCAAGTGCCCCGTTACTGGGAAAAGAATCCAAGGGGTAATCTTTAGAATATTCTATAGTATTTTATTATTTGGAATGATTCATTTCTTTTAGATTGTAACTAATGTGTTATTTGGTTCACACAATTAGTGTTGAATGTCTCTTTATGTTTTGATGACTGACCTGCAAATGGAAGATAGTGCATTTCTTACAAGTTTTGTTTTGGTTTGGTGTTAACTCCTGACTGATCAGTAAAGTTTATAGCTCTTGCTGCATATCCCAGTCTGCTACTTTTTGGGGGGGGGGGGGGGGGGTTTCGATCAAGATTTAGTAGGCTATGTTATCTGTGTCTGGGTTATATGTGCGGAGGATTAGGATCCTGTAGTGCTCTAAAATTTGTTAGTATTTTGTTTTAAGTTCTGATTCATGTTATAGAATCTGCCAGTCTGCGTGGGGTAATGTTCTCTCTATTGTACCTAAAGGTCGAAAATGCTGTCATAACCTAATTTTTTTAAGTGGATAGAATTCGATCCAATATTCAATCAAATCGGAATCACTTTATTTCTACTGGTTTTGACCAAGTCCCTTTTAAGTTTATTTTCATGATTTCAGATTATCCATATAATTTTTTAAGAAGCCAAACCATTTACAGCATTCCTGCAGTGACGTATTCTTCAAATGTCGGTCATATTAGGGAAACTGATTTATGTTGAATTATGATTTCTGTAGCAACTTCGTCGTTTACTGCAGCATTAGTTCAACAATGTTCTGCTTCAAATTGGCTGATGTCAACTTTCTGTTTCTAGAAATCTCATGATAGTCAAATGAACCAAAACTAAATTTCCTTTAGTGGCTCTAAAACTTGTAATTGAGCAATAGTTTTATTCATGCTATTAAATGTGTTTTTGCCAGATTTCTATTTTTCTCTTCACGTAATTTTTGTTCATTTGATTGAAATTTCTGACTTTTGTATGGATTTCTTGGTCATTCTTGAATGTCAATGTCCATGTTGGCAGATTCCGCACCTAAGACCGGCTGAGTACAAGAGGTCCAGATTATCTAGAAATAGGAGGACTGTTAACCGTGCTTATGGGGGAGTTTTGTCTGGTGGTGCTGTTAGGGAAAGGTAGGTTACTTAAAATATCTGTTTGAACATTTTTTTTTTACTGTGGAAGTTTCTCATATCTTCTTTTTGGTTCTGAAGGATCATTAGAGCTTTCTTGGTTGAAGAACAGAAGATAGTGAAGAAGGTTTTGAAGATACAGAAAGCAAAGGAAAAGCTTGCAACCAAGAGCTAAAGTGAGCTGAGATCTTTTTTTTGCTTTGATTGGTCAAGGAATCACCTAATTATATCAAGGGTTAAACCTTGATATCTTTGTTTTTCTTTCTTGATATCCTATGGAATATGACTCTTCAAATTTTCTTAAGTTCGTCGAGATTTCATCTGCACTAGGCTCTGTTAGATTTCAGTCATTTCAAACTCACTGTGGATTTTGGATTGTCTTTAATGTGATTTAAAATTTTGTCTTAGTAATTCCTGATTCTTGGTGTTGCCCTATTGTGTTTGACCGATTATTTGTTGGGTTGGTATTACATAGCGGTCTCATCCAAATTAGTTGGTTTACGGATTACCGGTGCATCTATTATTCATGTTATATCTGTTCTTGTTGGTATTACTTAGGGATAAATATAGGTGAAATTTTCTATATTTATAATATGAGCTTTATTTATAGTTGAGGTTCTATATTTAGATTTTAATGAATGCTTGCAACATTTAAAGTCGAATTTGCTTGATTTTATCCTGCCCGAAACATGTAGATTTAATATTTAAATTCATTATTACAAAGTCTAGGATTCATCCCATTCCGTTCAAGTGAACTGATTACTGAAAAAAACTAATTAAACTTTTAAAGTTCTACTCCATTCATTCCATTAAAGTTCTACTCCATTCATTCCATTAAAGTACACATTTCAAAGAAAAGAACAGAGATATTAAGAAAGTTTTCTACACGCATTCTTCAACCAAAATCCACATTCACTCGCATCAAATACTTCAATATCCGAACAACGTTCTTTACAAAGGAATGATTGATTTTAATTTTAAATTCATACTATAAGTTTTGTACTTTGTTTCTTAAAAGAAAACATCCATTTTAAGCTTTAGATTGTTAGAATGCGTTATGCGTGTTGGTTTTAATTGTTCAAATTATAAGTTGTATGAACATGATTTTTGTTGTAAATATGTTGGATTGTTCATAGTTTAAACGAAATTACTCCATTCGTCCCGTTTCAATGTTTACGTTTATTTTTTGCACGTTTATTAAGAAGTAGTATACTATTTTAATAGATAGTGGGTGTAAATATATAATATTTAATGTAAAGTGGGTAGGTGTATTAGTGTTAAATGATATATTAATTGTTTTAGGCGGGTCCCATATTCCAAAAAGGAAAACGTAAATATTGAAATGAGACGCGCAAAGTAGAAATGTAAACATTGAAACTAGACAGAGGGAGTATGTTGTTTTATGGATTTGAAATCGCGATATTTCGTTCATCCTTTGTTTGTCAAATTTTTTGTCTTCGTCGACAAGCGTTGGCTTATTTTCATGTCTCTACATCAAACACGGGTGCAAATTTATTTATCAAAAAAGACGACTGCGAATTTGTGTTTTATGGAATGGGATCACTTATTTATTTCTTTGTTTATCTTCAATTCCATTTATTAGATATTTGTCATGTGTTATAATTAATAGTATTTAAATTATGCAAAAGTTTAATGATTATTAATTAGATTATGATATTGACGAGTAATTAATTGAAAGAATTGAACTGCTAAGCTTTGATCACGCCTTCGCACAACACAATCCTGGACTCCATGCTTGCCTGCAAACGTACGCCGGAAGGGGTTTCCGGCGTAGGCCCTCCGACGCTCAAGTCAGTAATTTACTCACTATGTATTTAAAAGATTACGCTTACTTGAAAGAAAAATAAAAAAACTCAATGCCCTTTTTTCCTTTTCTCTGCCATGTATAAATAAGTCCACCTTTGCGCCAGCATAACCCACGACCTTTGCCACAAAACCCTCAATTTGCTTAGAGTTAGGAGTGCAGTTACATCGTGGGATTAATCCACGACTCACTCCTCAATATTTATATTTTAGTTTAATTAAATATTAATATACATATACATTAATCCGCATCAGATATTTTAATAAAAAAATAATTATGAAACTCGTAGATTGTGAAATAGGAGATCATGTGTTAAGTTTTATTGTCCCTAATTTTGGTTGGAGGTGCCACATTATATGAGGACATGGAGTAGTTTAACTTTTTAGACAGTTGAACATTGTTTACAACCCTGTATACAAATACTCCACATAAAACCAGCTTGTTGCTTAATTTACTCTTATTTTTATTCACTAATCTATTTTTCATTACTTCAATTCATCACCATTGCTAGCTGGACAAAATTATACTCCACAAAGATACATCCAGGTTTTGGTCAAAGCTGCTACACCATGTTATTTATTTATTTATTTTTTTAGCACAAGATAATCTCACTACAGAATTCCAATTATATATATATATATATATATATATATATATATATATAAATAAATATATATTTTATTGCTTATTTATAATTTCCAACCACTACATCACATAAACATTGACTTTTCTAGATAATGACGTTCCAAACTATATCTTGACCACAATATTCTTAAACTTCTTATCTTCCTTCTTTTCCTCAGATTCATTGAATTAAAAATGTAACGATTACGCTTTCTATTATAGGATGCAAATGCATTAACTAAAGTTAATTGATTTTTTAGTTTTTACAATACTACATCTAATCACTTCTTTTACCTAATACAAAACACAACATTAAAAACAAACAAAACTTTGATCATAGAAATAAAACCATTACAGATCAAGTGTAGCAATTGTTAGTAGAATAACAAGTTGAGAGATCACTAGGACAAGGAGAAGACGAATCCCATAGCAAGCTCGACTGAAACGTACTAGTATAAGGATATCCCACGTGAGACGATCTTATTACACCCCACTCATCATAAAATTCCCCCACATTTTGATCCTTCACCATCACTGTCTCCTCAAAATGGCAACCATTTTCTTGCATGTTCGAGAATCCATCGCATTGCTCGTTCAACGCACTAAAATCCGCATTGTCTGACCCCTTAACGAATCCTCCAAGTATAGAAGTTGACATTTCCAGCAACAAGGAAGAGGCATCATTGATGGAACATTTAGTCTGAGGTGGCTCAGATTGGTCTTCGGCTTTGTAAGTGGTGCTGTTTGTTTGTACTACATTCGAAAACAACTGTCTGTTTTCCATCTGATAAACGCCAAGAGGGAAATGCAATGGGGAGAAGCTTGCAATGGATGATTGTTGTACGTCGTTGGAGAAACCGAAATGGAGGGGTGTGTTACTACAAGTGTAACGAAAATTGGTGATGGAAGAAGGATTTATTGCATCAGATATTGTAGCTTGATGATCGAATGATGGAGAAACCCAAGAATGTGAGAGAGCCCTTTGTGTACTCGAATTCGCCTTCTTGAATATCCTACATATAGCCCATGCTTCCTGTAACAAATTAATCAATCAAGTTAATGTATTGTCTACAAAGATATAATCACATTAGTACTCAAGAATATTCAGGTCTTACATTTGCAGGAATATTCTTGTCTAAATATTTCTTTGCATTAACAGAATCGGACACCGAAGGCAGTCTAAATTCATGCATCATCCAGTCTGTCTTAATCCCTTTAGCAGCTCTTCCTTTGTAGAAAACAAGAGATTTCTTCAAGCCAATGCATTTGGAACCCTCCGACGAGTAAATAGGGCGGTCGGTTCCAGTGGCCTTCCAGAATCCAGCTCCGGTGACACGGTTAGGCCGTGTGCTGTTTCGATATTTTCTGTCTCTGGGACAGTAGAAATACCATTCTTTTTCTCCGGTAGTTGCTAGCTCTGCAGCTCAAACAAAACACATCGTTCGTTCTTACACACATATATATACAAGCTAAACAGGTAGTGATAAACTGATAGTAGATAGTGCTTACTTGGAAGATCCCATGGATCGTATTTGTAGATATCGAGTTGCTTGATGAGTTCAATGGAGAGAGGTTTGTGGTGAACCTTTCTTCGGAGATAGAACCCAACTAACTCCTCATCTGTGGGGTGAAATCGGAACCCTGGTAGCATAACCTCGTCACTTTCCATTCTGTCCTCATGATCCATGAACACAGATTCAGACAGGACAGTTAAAGAAACAGAAACCCTAGATTCAGACAGGAGAAGGGGAGTGAGGAAGTGAAGGCAAGTTTGAAGACTTAAACTTCACTTAATATGAAGCAATCAATGGTGATGTATTGTCCCGAGGAGGAGTCTAACTCCCAAGGATCAGCCGCCTTTTCTGGTGACTTTAAAGCACCCTAACTTCATATGATATATTCTAGAGAGAGAAATTAAGGAACTTAATTAGGGCAAACAACTACCAAGACCATGCAAATGTAGTATTTAATTATTTGTGATATTAATTCCTTAATTATGACTCATGGACCAAACCATATTTATATATGTTCAAATTTGAGGAATCTCAAGGACAATTTAGGGTGTATAACTTTGCATGTGAAGACAAAGAAAGCTTCTTGTTTGAAATCTTACTTGGAAATGAGGACCAGAAGCTACTACCAATGCAAAAACCTAAAAATGTTATTCACTTGTAAAATTCCCATTTTCTTATATATAATTATTTATTTAATTTAAGTGGAGTCAGTGTGTATCTCAGGATCCAAAAATGCCACTTCTATTCCATTCCCAAGCTTCTATTCCACTGACTTGTCAGATTTTAATATACATGTTTAATGGGATTAAGGCATTAATAGACAGATTATAGAATCTTGATTAATTTCATGGTTGACCATTTTTTTCTTTTTCTCTTGCTCATGGTATGTACATAATTTAGGTTAGCAATTTGGCTTAAACTAATTTGACTTTTCTAATTACAATTCTGCCCTCCACCACCTCCTTGTTTTGAAAAACTAATTAACCTGTCTGTTCAACCGGATAAACCAGGCTACCAGCTGTCTCATTAGAGCTAGCCCAGATATTAGAAACTGCTAAGAGCAGTTATTAATACATAAGTATTTATTTATTTTTTTCTTATTTTATATTTTAGTTTCCTAAATATTTATTGCACTACCAAAATAAAAAAAATAGCAATGGTATTTATATACTAGCATATCAGGTTATTTTCCAACCACTAATTGCTAATAAAAATTACACTTTTCTTTTAGCAATATAATGCCTAACGGATTGAATTTTGTTGTTATTTACTACGGATTACTGACAGAACATTGGTATTTTGTTGCTTAAAAGATAAAATAACTTTGATCGATCAATAAAACATTGAACCGTTGTTAAATTCTATGGTAAATCTTCCAATATTTGATTCATATTGAATCGAGAAAAAGATAGTCAATATTTCGTTAGTCATGACATTTTATAATTCTTCTAATTTTATAAAAAGTTAAATTAAAATACTCTATATCACGTTATTTCGGGAGAGGTATACCGCCAAGTGCATACACACAAAATAAATATTTAAAAGAAAACCTAATTAATAAAGAATCATTAATGAACAGTAAATGGGGCGCATGTGGGTAACTTTTCACATCACGAAGAAAATAAAAATAAAAATAAATAAATTGTTGGATATTAAACTTAATTTTGTGGAGATGTCATGATAGTTTTAGAATATTTGAGAAAATGTATAGAATAAACTAGAAGGTGGAGATAGTTGGACAAGATGATGATAGAAAGATCTAGAATAATGTGGGTGAATGAAAAATCTAGAAAAATGCATGTGATCAAATAAGAAGAATTATCTAAATTAATTAGGAAGAAACTAGTGTAGAATTCTCTAGAATATTAGAGATTATACCATTGTGTAGTATAAATAGGTGGTGGTGTATCATTTTGAAGAGGTAATAAAAAAGTTTAGTAAAGTGTGTTTATTATAAATCTTGTTCTCTCCCTCAAATCTCTTCTATCACATTTTGTTTACCCCACTCACCAAATTCCTATACCCGTCCATAAATACCTACACATATCTCTCCAACCTTATACTCCTACAAAGTGGTATCAGAGCCATAAGATCCTCATGTGAGAGATTGCTAACAACCTTCAATCCTTTCAAGTCCCGTTGCTCAACAAGAGCAACTTTGATAATTGGAGTACCAAGATGAAGGCACTCCTAGACGCTCATGATGTTTGGGAGATTGTAGAGAAAGGCTACGAGCAACTGGAAGATTATGCGACACTATCTCAACAACTAAATGATAAATTGAGAGATTCAAGAAAGAGAGGCAAGAAGGCTCTCTTCCTCATCTACCAAGCATTGGGAGATGATGACTTCGAGAAAATCTCGAGTGCGACAACCGCCAAGGAAGCATGGGACAAGCTCCAAGTGTCATGCAAAGGAGTCGATCAAGTTAAAAAGGTACGCCTTCAAACTTTAAGAGGAGAATTTGAGTCCCTACATATGAAGGAGTCCAAATCTATTTCGAATTATTTTACAAGAGTTTTGGCGGTCTCTAATCAAATGAAAAGAAATGGTGAAAAATTGGAGGATGTTAGAATAATGGAGAAAATATTACGTTCGTTGACTCCCAAATTTGAGAATATTGTGGTAACTATTGAGGAGACTAAAATTTGGAGGAGATGACAATTGATCTCTTAATGGGGTCGTTACAAGCTTATGAAGAGAAACAAAAACGAAAGCAAAATATAGTGGAGCAATTGTTAAAATTGCGAGTGCAAAGGAGAAAGACAAAGGCCCAAGTAGTGGTCAAAGTTGTGGCCAAGGACAAGGTCGAGGCCGTGGACATGGACGAGGGGGCTATAGAAATTATGGAGAGAAAAAAGAATTTGGCCGAGGAAGGAACAACCCAAAATTGAGGTACGAAAAATCTTCTATAGAATGCTATAATTGTGATAGATTTTGGCATTATGCTTCTGAGTGTTGGTAAGCAAAACAAAAGGTTCAAGAGAAGTCCAACTTCATTGAGAGCAAGAATGAAGAAAATGCAAGTATGCTCTTGGCGTACAAAGGAGAAAATAAAAGACAAGATGATACTTGGTACCTCGATACGGGAGCGAGCAACCACGTATGGAAAAATGAGCATGTTCGTGGAGTTGGATGAATCAGTAAGTGGCAATGTCTCATTTGGTGATGAATCTAAAATTCCGGTGAAAGGAAAAGAGAAAATTTTGATTCGCTTAAAAAATGGAGGTCATGATTTTATCTCTAATGTTTACTATGTGCCCAACATGAAAAATAATATTTTGGGTTTGGGACAACTCTTAGAGAAAAGTTATGATATTCACTTGAAGGATTATAACCTTTCAATAAGAGATAAGAAAAATAATTTAATATCGAAGGTGCCAATGTAGAAAAATAGAATGTTTCTATTAAATATGCGGAATGATGTGGCAAAATGCCTTAAAGCTTGCTTTAAGGATAAGTCTTGGGTATGGCACATACGGTTTGGACACTTAAATTTCAGAGGATTGGAGTTGTTATCAAGGAAGGAAATGGTAAGAGCATTACCATCTATCAAGCATCCCGACCAATTATGCGAAGGATGTATACTCGGAAAGCAAGTTAGAAGGTCATTCCCAAAGGAGTCAACTTCACGAGCAAAGAAACCGTTGGAGTTGATCCATGTCGATGTGTGTGGGTCAATCAAACCAAGCTCTCTTGGTAAAAACAATTATTTATTGTTATTCATTGATGATTTTTCTAGAAAAATGTGGGTGTATTTCTTGAAACAGAAGTCAGAAGTATTTGAAGCCTTCAAGAAATTTAAAATTGCCGTTGAAAATGATAGCAGTCTAGAAATCAAATCCATGAGAACCGATCGAGGTGGTGAATTCTCATCCAAGGAATTCATGGCAAGGAAATGGGATCCGGAAGTCTCTTACAGTTCCAAGATCTCCTCAACAAAATGGTGTAGCGGAGAGAAAGAATAGAACCATAGTGGAGATGACGCGTAGCATGTTGAAGACGAAGAATCTTCCCAAAGAATTTTGGACAGAAGCAGTGGCGTGCACTGTGTACCTGTCCAATCAATCTCCAACTTGGAATGTGTGGGGAAAGACTCCACAAGAAGCATGGAGTGGGAGAAAGCCTGGAATCGCTCATCTAAGAGTATTCGAGAGCAAAACATATGCTAACGTGGCAGATGAGACAAGAAGAAATCCCGACGATAAGAGTGAGCTATACATATTCATCGGGTATGACTCTAACTCTAAAGGTTACAAGTTATATAATCCACTCACACAGAAAAATGTGATAAGTCGATATGTGGAGTTCGATGAGGAAGGTGCATGGGATTTTGGATCAAACGTTAATGATCACAACTTTATAACTTCACAATTTGAAGAAGAAGAGGAAATCGAGCAAGCAACTGAAGGTGGAGAGACAGTAACTCCACCTGCTTCACCATCAAGAGAAGTTGAAGACTCGCCACCATCTTTTTTGAATGAAAGAAGCGCATCGCGTGTGGGAGCTTGCATAGATCTATGACGAGACTGAAAGGTTAGAAGATCTCACATTACTTTGCTTATTTGCTGATTGTGAGCTAGTAACTTTTGAGGAGGCTACAAAAAACAAAAGATAGAGAGATGCAATGGACGAGAAAATTAAGGCCATTGAGAAGAATGATACGTGGGAGCTTGCAATATTATCAAAGGATCACAAGGCCATTGGAGTTAAGTTGGTGTATAAAGCAAAGAAGAACTCCAAGAGTGAAGTAGAGAGATACAAAGCAAGGCTTGACGCCAAAGAATATAGTCAAAGAGCTGGAATTGACTATGATGAGATATTCGCTCCAGTCGCCCGCCTAGAAACAATCAGATTGATCATTTCTCTTGCAGCCTAAAATAGATGGAAAATCTATCAGATGGACGTGAAGTCAGCCTTCTTAAATGGTGTACTTGATAAAGAAGTCTACATCAAACAACCTCCAGGCTACGAGGTGAAAGGACAAGAAGAAAATGTGTTGAAGTTGAAGAAGACCTTATATGGATTAAAACAAGCACCAATGGAGTGGAATAGCAGGATCGATAAGTACTTGGAAGAAAATGGTTTCACCAAGTACCCACATGAACATGCCCTCTACGTCAAAATCAAAGGTGGTGATGTCTTAATTGTGTGCTTGTATGTGGATGATCTTATATTCACAGGAAGCAACACAAAGATGTTCGAGGAATTTAAGGAGGCCATGACTAAAGAGTTTGAGATGACTGATATTGGGCTCATGGCATATTATCTTGGAGTTGAAGTTAAGCAGCTTGAGGAAGGAATCTTCATCACACAGGAAGGTTATACGAAGGAGATCCTCAAGAAGTTCAAAATGGAAGATTGCAAAGCAATCAACACCTCAATGGAATTCAAGCATGAAGATGGAGAAAAAGTGGATCCGACACTCTTTAAAAGTTTGGTTGGAAGCCTAAGGTACTTAACTTGCACGAGGCCAAATATACTCTACGCAACAGGGCTCGTGAGTAGATTTATGGAGAAGCCAACCACAACGCACTTTAAGGTAGCAAAAAAATTCTTCAATATCTCAAAGGTACGCTAGACTACTATGGCCTACTTTATTCAAATACTAATAACTATGAGCTTGTAGGCTATAGTGATAGTGATTAGGCTGGAGATAATGATGATCGAAAAAGTACAAGTGAATTTGTGTTCTTTATGGGAGACACAATTTTACTTGGATGTCGAAGAAGCAAATGATAGTCACACTATCTACATGTAAAACCGAGTACGTAGCCGCCACATCTAGTGTTTGCCATGCTATATGGCTTAGAAATCTATTACGAGAACTCGGATGGATACAAGAGAATCCTGCGAGAATTTATGTGGACAACAAGTCGGCGATTGCATTGGCGAAGAATTCAGTATTCCATAAATGGAGCAAACACATAGACATACGCTTCCACTACATCAGAGAATGTATTGCAAAGAAAGAAGTTCAAGTAGAGTGCGTAAAATCACAAGATCAAGTAGTTGACATTTTCACGAAGCCGCTCAAGTATGAAGAGTTCGCAAGATTACGAAGTATGCTTGGAATGCAAAATCAAGTTTAAGAGGGGGTGTTGGATATTAAACTTAATTTTGTGGAGATGTCATGATAATTCTAGAATATTTGAGATAATGTATAGAATAAACTAGAAGGTGGAGATAGTTGGACATCAAGATGATGATAGAAAGATTTAGAATAATGTGGGTGAATGAAAAATCTAGAAAAATGCATGTGATCAAATAAGAAGAATTATCTAGATTAATTAGGAAGAAACTAGTGTAGAATTCTCTAGAATATTAGAGATTATACGTATTGTGTAGTATAATAGGTGGTGGTGTATCATTTTGAATATATAACCAAAAAGTTTAGTAAAGTGTGTTTATTATAAACCTTGTTCTCTCCCTCAAATCTCTTCTATCACATTTTGTTTACCCCACTCACCAAATTCCTATATCCGTCCACAAATACCTATACATATACTCCAACCTTATACTCCTACATAAATTGTGTAATTGGTTATAGCAGAGCTGGGTTTATGTTTTATTGCGACTTACTGTACAGAGCTTATGTTTAACTGCTTTTATAAGGTGTTCATTTTCAAACCAAAAGCAAAAATCAAAGCATGCTTATAATGACTTATATTTGATGTGCTTATAGGGTTTATTTTCATAATTACCTCTAACATTTATATGCTGCTATGGGTACTATCCTATCCGAAACTTGATATGCACAATCTACCAGCATCAATAACGAACTATCCATCGGGTTACCCACATTCACGGATAAAATTTACAGTACCAATTACATACCAAAAGCACATATAGAACATTTACATTGCAACTATCAGCTTAGTTGAACTAAGCACTGGCAACATTTTCACATTATTAGGATTAAGAGATTAGTTTAAATGCATGTAATATAATGAGGCATTATTAATTATGCATAATGAGATTTTACATTACATTTTATGCATATATTCAATGCTTTCTTAATTCACGTGAAACTTGAAAATGTGTTGAGTAAAATGGAACATACGGAGTAATAGCAAAATAAAAAAGGTTTGAACTAAAGATTTTAAAATATTTTTAAATTATCTGCTGAGAGGAATTCACAAATTACTATCTTAATGTTTTGAACTTTCACGTACACATAATGTCTTAATATTTATTTTAAATATCTATTTATTAGATATAGGAGTAGTTGAAGTATGAGTAAAAATAATGCAAAATTAGTGGATCTAGGCAGAAGTCAAAATACAAGTACCTTGGATTATGTAACATTATGGAAATCAAAGGGCATGGATTTCCTCAAATTTCTTGTTTCTTGAAAAGTCATTTATTCATGAAAACCCCCATAAAAGTTTGAAAAAAGTTGCAAAAAAGTCCCCCCTCAAAGCTCAACTAGGATAATTATTAGTAATTATATGGTTTGTCGTACAAAATTAAGTTAATCTTGGTGATTGTCTTCAATGTGGAAGGCATGCAATAAAATTACCGAGTCAAAAATTATGCCAATATCCAAAAACCTAATTGCCCTCCCTCGTTTCTCCCTCTCTCTTGTCTGTTCCTTTGACCTAGGTTTTGCTACCCAAACGTGCACTCTCTAAATATGTGTAACCTCTATTCATACCTCTTCTTCACCACCCCATGCATACTTATTATCAATTCTGAATTTCGTAGATACGGATATCCAGTGAAACTTTGGTGTAACATTTTTTTTTAATAATTCTTTATAGAATGACACGTGGAATGGTGGGGAAATTTGATCTCATGCTTCTAGATTTTATATGTTGACTTAGAGTATTATAGTTTCCCTCATATCTCCTACATGTCACTTATTCAATAAAACGACACGGGAAATATCACACTAAAGTGTTACAGGACATTCAAATCATACCAGCTCGGTTTGGTGTATTACATGGTGTTTCATATATTGAAATGTTATGCTCTAAACCTGTAGTAGAATTATATATATATATATATATATATATATATATATATATATATATGCGCGCAAAAGACTAGAATTTATTCTTATTAATACCTTCAAGGTGCTGAAACATATGATAATGGGATATAAAAATTTTAATCAAATTAAAAGTGTAATTTGAAGTTTATTATTGATTGCTTATGTAAGATTAATGTCGGGTAAAAGGTAGGTGTTATATAGTATTATAGGAACATACAAATATCATGAAATGAAATTAAAAATCATGTGCACATGTAATAAGCTATACTGAAAATTAGGGGGAAAAAAGAAAAGATAATTAATGGTGTGAAACATGTGATTTAATAGAGATAGTAGGTAGTAGGGTTGGACTGAATTTGAATTTTAAAACTTCGAGTTCTTAATCTCGAAACAAATGGAGATTTGGGATTTGGAATTAAGTCTCTAATCTATATTACTCAGTCATTTAATCTTAAATACTGTACAAATAAGAGTCGTTAATCTTTTAGGCAGAAATTAATTAAATCATAGTATATTAATATTATTATTTCTTTCTTATTGTTATTTATCGACATAATTTAACATCTAACCTCGTGGGATGCTTTTTCTGTCGATTTGGGTTTTTGGGTAGATGGGCCAAAAATCGTGATCCAATGGGCCCAGTCAAATCTATAAAAATTAGATTATGACCCAAGGGGCCCAGCCGAACCGACCTATCTGCAAGCCCAATTTAGTGTCTCCAACCCACTCACAACGTACAACTATAAATGCACGAACGTACAAACCTCTGTTTTGTGGGGTGCGTCGGTGTAGCAACTGCCAACTTGAATCCATACTCCACAGTAGATTGTTATCAATTTTTCAGTTCTTTCAAATTTGTTATTCTTTTATCTGTTCTGCGCTA
Organism: Pogostemon cablin; assembly: GCA_023678885.1. NCBI lineage: Eukaryota > Viridiplantae > Streptophyta > Magnoliopsida > Lamiales > Lamiaceae > Pogostemon > Pogostemon cablin. Next base: position 23,967,975 of record CM043006.1, read on the forward strand.
TGTATTTTTTGGGTTAACTTGTAGCTAGGATTCATATAACTTTCCAAGAACTTTCTTACCGCTTTTACGAGAGATGTTTAATGGGTTTTGAAATTTGAATATTGATAATCTATGTTTTTATTTTATTTTTTTTGCTAAATTAATTCGTAAAAAATAAATGATAATATAACCGAAAGAGTATTAATTAATATGAGAGATTATAGTATATATATACTCTCTCCATTCCCTTCAAAGAGAGTCTTTTTTTTCTATTTTTGAGTGTATATTTAAAGAGTTCATTTTTTTTACACATATGAGACACACACACCTATTAATACAATTAAAGCATGAAGTTCACACTCTCATTAATATAACTACCCACTACATATTTAAATAATAATACGTGTAAGTGCAAGAAAAAAGAACCATCTGAAAGTGAAAAAGGGAGTAATAAAAAAGAGTATTACTCCTACAAGTTAAATTTCTTAGAAAAAATCTATTTTGTCTTTTCAAAGAGCATGCAATAACTATAGTTTTTTTTTTCTGATTGATTGCAATGACTATAGTTGAAATATACTATTACAGGACACTTTTTGGATTTTTCATCAACTTGAAACGACTTTTTGTGTCCTAATGCCCTAATATAGTCCATTCATTTCTACAAGTTTGAAAAGATCTTCCCCAATAATTATATGATCAATTAATTAAAGAGGGTTCGATATCTTAATAAGAGGGGAAGATATTTGCATTATATTTATAATGAATTATATTATAATTAACATTATATAATTAATTATAAATATACTTTATGTTATCTGCTTTACAATCATTAATAATCATCAAAAGGTTTACACCTAGACAATAATATCTAATGTAGGATGAGAATAAGGGGAAGACTTGGCTACCTAAGGTGCAATCAAACAATTCAGTACTGGGTATGTAAATGAGCATGGTTGTGCTTTGACCCCTTTTTTTTTCACTTATTTTACATTCTTGTTTTATAATAAAGTTTTCTGTAATTATTCTGGCACATATTAATTCCTCATTAATATAAATAAATAAATGAGTTGTCTAAAGTCATCATTGATGACTTTAAATAGTAGACAATCAGTGAATTTCTCATGCAAGTGTAGGAAGCACCGATCCACACTGGATCCGAATTCCGTGTGGGCCCAATTTCAGCAATGGGCATATCTGATGGGCCGTCAAAATATTATTACTATATATTTTAATCTACGCTTGAAAAATAAAATTGTTTCTTACTTTTACAAAGGAAGTATGAAAAAGGATTCTCATTATTTTAATTTTGCGCCTCTATTTCTGCTTAATATCAATGTAGCCCCTTTCTCCACTATTTCTGGCCTGTTTGATGTCGATAAGATTAAGAATCATGTATTTATAAATAATACTCTATTATGTTATGTTGCATAAATAAATAAAACTATATAAATATAGGAGTCACCGTCACTCAATTTCACCTCTGTATATAACTTGTTTTATCTATCAATTATCTCATTGTATTTTACAAAAACTTATATATTTAAGTTGACCTCTTGCTATTGATTGGAGAGTTTAAAATTTCATTGTATTTAATAAATTAATATGTAACATGTATATCCTCATTAATTATCTTTAAATGGATTATTATGTTATATATAAATTATATTGATTTACGAATTTTAAATGGATTATTATGTTATAAAATCAAAGATAAGATATATCAAAAATACAAAATATTCTATACTAAAAAATATAAAATTGAATTTTGATACACAAAACTAGCTACATTGCATAAATCTTAAGCGTTATGGGGGTGAAGAATTGATTTTCTAACCATCTTTCAAGTGATACAGAAAATCTAATAATTAAAACTATTGTAGTAGAATAATATCAATTATATTCCAATCCCGTTTGGATTTACATGTACACATTGTTGTCAACAAAATAATTAGAGCCAATCAGAATATTTCCTTCCAGGATAAAGTATTATATATATATATATATATATATATATATATATATATATAGAAAATTCTCTTTTTAACCCTCAATTCCTCAAAAAGGAAAAGGTAAAAAATCCAGAGATTATATCAGAGAGAGAGAGATTCAGCACTCGATCTATATCTACAAAGATAATAGTTTATCACAGATATAAAATTAATTTGAGGGTGTATAATTCTTTAACACTAGGGTTTTTGAGTGTCTATTTAACAAACCCTTCGTATCTGAATTTCCGAGTTTTGATCTGGCTTATCGAGGTTTGTAGATCATTAAATCAGGCATCAATCAACTTATGCAATTGGTATGCGATTCTTTTTCCACTTTACCAATCTTCCAGTCTTGTTCTGTAATTTTATAATCTGCAGATGGTTTTTCTTTCTATGAATTTGATGTACTATGTTATACCAAGTATGGATTTCATTCAGAATTTGGTAAAAAGCTTTGAGCTTAATCACTTACCGGCTTGGTTTGGGGTTAATGTTCTTTGCGTATCAAATGCTTTCGCATTGACTGATTGAAGCTTGTTTTTTGTTAATGATACATTGTGTTTTTACCGCTTTCCAAAAATAGATCAGGAGGAAGTGGCATGTAAACCGAAAAGGGAGATTGTTGAGGTTATTGGTAGATGTTACTTTTTGCTATTATATCGAATATGATACGCATCTTAATCATTGCTTGGTTTGGATTTCTTCAATCGAGTTAATTTATACATGTTCTTACTGGACACATTCCCCTAAAATTAGAAAAAAATGATGACTTTTAAAGTTGGTGCTACTTGTGCTCTTGCCTACACTAAACTTTGGCTACAAATGCTTCAGGGACTGTGATGGCGAACAAGTTTAATGCAGGGGACGGTAGGACCAGGAGCTCCGTGTCAATTTTTATAGTAGCTGGTCTGTGCTGTTTCTTCTACTTACTAGGAGCATGGCAGAGAAGTGGATTTGGGAAAGGAGACCACATAGCTTTAGAGATGACCAAGAGTGGAGCAAATTGCAACATTCTCCCCAATCTCAATTTTGAAACCCATCATAGTGGTGAGGCTGGGATAATTGATGATTCTGATACTAAAACAACTGTGTATAAACCATGTAAACCTAAGCTCACTGATTACACACCCTGCCAAGACCAAAGACGCGCAATGACCTTCTCTAGGGAAAACATGATCTACCGTGAGAGACATTGCCCTTCTCAAATAGATAAGCTGCGCTGCCTTATTCCAGCTCCTCAAGGATATGTAACTCCATTTCCATGGCCAAAGAGTCGTGATTATGTTCCCTTTGCCAATGCTCCATATAAGAGCTTGACTGTCGAGAAGGCTATTCAGAACTGGATTCAGTACGAGGGGAATGTGTTTAGGTTCCCTGGTGGAGGAACACAATTTCCTCAGGGGGCTGATAAATACATTGATCAGCTTGCTTCAGTTATACCGATTGACAATGGAACAGTTAGGACGGCACTAGACACTGGTTGTGGGGTATGTAGAGTGTTCACTGGATAACCTCCATTCTTTTTTTTTGTTTTACTTTTGATTACCAGTGTTGTTATTATATTAATTTTTTTTTTACTCATCTTTTGTTTGCTATGGGTTCTGTTAACTTTCTGTTGCATGTTTTTGTTTTAGGTTGCTAGTTGGGGTGCATATCTCTGGAAACGAAATGTTATAGCAATGTCATTTGCACCAAGAGATTCACATGAAGCCCAGGTTCAGTTTGCTCTTGAAAGGGGTGTGCCTGCTGTGATTGGTGTGCTTGGAACAATAAAAATGCCGTATCCGTCTAGTGCTTTTGATATGGCTCACTGTTCTCGTTGTCTTATTCCTTGGGGGAGCAATGGTAAGATCTAAATCTATGTTGTGTTTTTTGGTGTGGAATCCTTAAATAGTTACACAACTTATGCTGAATGGGCTTAATAGTATTACAGAATATGATATGATTCACCTGTTTTGTCGATTTAAAAGGGGGTTCCATTATCATCTTAGAGCAGCCTTTTTTTTGGGTCTTTCTCTTTGCAGATGGACTATATATGAAGGAAGTTGACCGTGTTCTCAGACCTGGTGGCTATTGGGTGCTTTCTGGCCCTCCCATTAATTGGAAGATTAACTATAAGGCATGGCAACGTCCAATGGAAGAATTCCAGGAAGAACAGAGAAAGATTGAAGACATTGCTAAACTTCTCTGCTGGGAGAAAAAGTCTGAAAACGGTGAAATTGCAATATGGCAGAAGTCAATGGATACTGATTCTTGTCGTGCTGAACAAGAAAATTCTGGAGCTAATTTCTGTAGTTCTGTATATGCTTATGATGTCTGGTATGATACTTTAATTAATGGAAGTATATAGTAGTTAATGATATTTTTAATATCTGGTAGGGGAAAATTCAAATAGAAATTGCGTCATGTTTCGTTCGACAGTGACTGAGATTGTTAATTGGTTATTGACTGAAGAGCTTCAAATGTAAATTGTTTGATGTTTCTTCTGATTTCAGGTACAAGAAAATGGATCAGTGTATAACTCCGAATGGCAACGGAAACAGCGATGAAGCTCCTGTGGGTCTCAAACCATTCCCCGAAAGGCTTTATACTCTTCCACCGAGAATTTCCAGTGGTTCAGTGCCTGGAATCTCTGTTGAAGCATACCTGGAGGATAATAAGCAATGGAAAAAACATGTCAATGCCTATAGAAAGATTAACAAGATTATCGACTCTGGAAGGTATCGCAACATTATGGACATGAATGCTGGATTAGGAGGTTTTGCAGCTGCGCTTCAATCTCCCAAATTGTGGGTTATGAATGTTGTTCCCACCATTGCTGAAAAGACCACCCTGGGTGCAATATATGAAAGAGGGTTGATTGGCATATATCATGACTGGTACATTCCCATTTAATTACTGTTCTTTGTATACTCGTTATAAATAGTTCATGATTAGCTCTGTTCATATAATTGGTTTTAGTACTGATTTACTGATTTTCTTTAGGTGCGAGGCCTTCTCCACGTATCCAAGGACTTATGATCTTATTCATGCTAGTGGTGTTTTTAGCTTGTACAAAGACAAGTAAGCATTCAATTTGCCTTGATTTTCGATCTGGTGTTATGCCTAGAATCTTTGTTAGTTTTGTTTGCATAATGAAATTTGCAATGTAAAACTAAATAACTAACAAATGCAGGTGTGACTTCGAAGATATTTTGTTGGAGATGGATAGAATTCTTCGGCCTGAAGGTGCAGTTATATTCCGCGATGAAGTTGATTCACTTGTCAAGGTGAAGAAAATTATTGGAGGAATGAGATGGGATTCTAAAATGATGGATCACGAAGATGGCCCCCTCGTGTCGGAGAAAATACTGGTTGCAGTTAAGCAATACTGGGTGGGTAACTCGACTTCTGCATTGTGAAATCCACCACACTCCACATCTTTAATGATGGATGGGTCGGAGGCAGTCCTTTGATCTCTCTTCCGAAACTTCAAGGATACATGGTTTTCGTCGTCGGGAGAGGGTTGTCGCGCTGTAATTTTGCCATGGATGTAAGTTTAGATTTGGCGGGAAAGAAATTTTCCTAACCAATGGTGTGGTTCTGTAGGTTAAATGTTGGAACTGAGTCTGTGTGTAACTAACATGTATTTATTGATCAAATTTGAGATTTTCCAAGTCATCTTCATTGAAGTAGTAAGAGAGTTGCGATATTTATCTTAATTTGTGTATGATAAATCTACCCTTTCACACTTACTGTTAAATTGAACTCATAAAAATATAGTACCAAATATCTCCAAATAAGATGATTAATCTATATATAAAACCTTCATCCGTGTCATTCCTTCTCATATGCTTGCATAGAAAAAGGGTAGAGAATTGAAGCAGCAGATAAGTATGGGTATATACGGATCATGAAAGGATTCAACCACTAAAGGAGGCAAGAAAAAGAGTTGAAAAAAGAAAACCTATAGTGATACACAAATGTTACATCCAACAATAAGTTTACTTAGTACTCAGTCATCCTTGCATTCTTTACACGGTCGTGCTTCAAAACCGCCGTTACTTCTCTTCTCAAGTGAATACGGCATGTAAGTACCAAGAATCCTATCCCACATTACGAAGAAGGGCTGCGAAAAGTTATACTTGTTTCCATAGAGCTGATGGTGAATGTCATGATATGCTGAGTTGTTCCCGAATAGAAGGTGGAAGAGGTTTCCAGGTAGCCATAGGCCGCAGTGATCATCGACTGTTTTGAGTGTAGCAAACGAAAAGAAGAAAATGGAAGCTCGAGGAGACATGCCTGATACGAGGAAAGATAAAGCCCCACCAACTGTGTCAAGAAGCAGACCTTCCAACGGGTGGTTGTACAACGCACCAAAAGCATATGGTACAACTAGCCGGTGATGTTGAGAATGGATATGGCGGTACAGGAACTTGTTCTGATGCATGTAGCGGTGCATGAAATACTGCCATGTATCCAACACCATCATTGCAACAACAAATTGTCGACCAAGTACAATCAAGGACGTCTGCTGAGTTTGTGCAGGATCGATATCGCTTCCAGTAACCTGCATAGTTTAGTTCACCAATTAAATAAAAAAAGTGGATAACATTGTCGATCCAAAGCTTAGCATATAAGTCTATACACTGTAGTTACAATATGAATAAGCCTACGAAAATAATAGCATTGAAATATCCTGAATACAAGATGAACATAAGCCCTCAGCATATTTTCATGCTGCAGATCTAAAAGAAAAGGTGAAACACAAAACAGTAAAAAAAAGGAAACGATAGAACTGGAACTTCAGATTATTATCTTTCAATTAAAAACGTAAGCATCTTAAAAATAAAACATGTATACACACCTTCACAGTATAACTGCAAGATATAAAATTCAATTATCACCATGAAAGTTTTCAAACTTTAGTGAAGCTGAAGCATACAGTAGACTTGGAACATTAGTTTCTTAAATGCATACCAGAATGTCAGAAATGCATACCAACCCTAGCATGTGCCAACAAATGCATACCAGAATGTCAGCAATATCATCACCTAAATAAACTAACCCACGAGATGGAACTAAGGTAGAACTATTTAAAGTGAATAATCATTCTATATGGTAAAATATTTATAACATGTTTAGATTAGATAAACTTACTATCGCGATAATAACTGATAAACAAAGAAAGACAGTGTCCCATTCCACAAGTAAACATTATAAGGAATATTACAAACCAAAACAGCTGGCTAGGAACATTAGTTTCTTAAATCAACATATTACAACTTCTCAGAGGAGAATAAGAATCCATATCTCAAGGGGACAACAGAACTCAATCAAAGAGTTTATACTACAACTGCTGAACACATCCACAAACATGCATCTGTATAATTAAAGCAGCCAATACACAATTTTAATCAGCTCTTCAAAATTGATCATAAATCATGATCATGAAGATACAAACTTTAAAAATTACTCATCCTCTGTTGAAAACCTCAATATGTCATTTTTTTAAGCATAAGTGTATATATCATCATCTAATATTCTAGGAATCATTTTACATGGTGAAAATTTGATGATAACATGATTCCTGTTTCGTCATATGAAAAAAAAAAAAAAACATTTAAACCCAAAAAGATTCCAAAGTATCAGGAAACATTAATGGCCAACAGTTTAATGAGCATAAGATTCAGATTTGGAATGTTTTAATGTTTGACATACCCATGCTAAAAAACTGGCTGCTTGAATAGCAACCTTATAAGTTCATTAGACCGTGTAACTTCAACAACAGACCTCCAACTATGTGAAACATTTCACACAAACTATCTAATTAGGAAAGATGCAATTTCTAACATAATTTAATACAAAACTCGTCATCACAAGTAAAAGTAAACACAGACAAAGTTAAGAGGTTTTCTAGAAGAGCACACATCCCATTGATCACTCTCAAAAGATATCGTGCAATTTATACACGATATAACAGCTTCCATTATGTGAACACATATACAGAATAGACAACTCTAGATTCTAAATCTAGAGCTGAACAGTACACACAAAATTCGCAAAAAAATTCAAACACTCGTCCGCAGAAATAACAAAATTATATTCATTCATTCATTCATCTCCAGATCATGAGACACAAGCACAGCGGAATCAATTAAGCAATAAAGACCAGAAAAGCAACAGAAAATCGAAAGAAGAACACTCACAGCAAAGAGTATGGTGGCGACGACGGCCTGAACAGCCTGTTGAAGGAGCACCCCTTTGACCACATCCTTCTTGGACACCAAATTCTTCTCATCTTCATCTCTCCTGGAATGTAGCCTGTAATTATCCAGTGACCCTAATAATACGTATATGCCTGAATATGCCCAGTACACAATAATCGGCGCAACTGTCCCCAACAATTCATCCGAAATTTGAAGACCATTCATAATCTCCATACCTGATTCAATCGAATCAAGAAAAGATCGAAATTATAGAAACAAACCCTAGAAATGATGATGAGATGGATGAATTCTGGGGTTATGGTATGAATTTGTTGGTAGTCGCCTCAAAAGTGATACCAGTTGAAGAGTTACGGGTTGATCCGAGAGAGATGATAATGCGTATGTGTATGTATTTATATGTTGGGAAAATAGATTTTTTTATCGCTAACTTTCATTCATTTTGAAATTAGTCTATTAATTTTTTTTAATTTTGAAATTAGTCCGTTAATTTTATAACAATTTCCAAATTAGTTCATTAACTTTATAAAATTTAACATTTTGGTCATTTGAACTGCTATGACAGGTCATTTGAATATTTTTACCCCAATTAATCTATATCATATTTTTATTTAACCAATTTTATCTCACTTTTCATTTTTCACTTCCGTATACCAAACAAATAATATTAATCTCATTACTAAAGTGGAGCAAATTTGACTAAATATTGATACTTCTTCCGTCCGCTCGAAAGAGGGTCTTTTTTCAATTTTGGTCGTCCGTTCCAAAGAGGGTCACTTCTTTTTTTACATACATGAGATCCACACACACACTAATACAATTAAAATATGGGATCCACACTCCCACTAATACAACTACCCACTACACATTAAATAACAGTACTTCTTAATCAACGTGCACAAAAGCAAAATGCCATCTTTCAGGCGGACGGAGAGAGTATAATATAAATTCTTAGTGGAGGCTATTTTTTTTTAAAATAGTATATATATATGTACTTTACATATTTTTTATTTTTATTTTTTAGAATAACCTGCTAATGACATGTTGAAACGGACAATTTTGTTGAACTTGGTAAACATGATGGACGATTTTCAAAATTTTGCAAATATAATGGACGATTTTCAAAATTTTGCAAATATAATGGACGATTTTGAAAAAATGAAAAACTTATGGACTAAATTCAAAATTGGGCAAAGTTAGCGAACAAAAAAAATTTATTTTCCCTTATATGTTTGATTGTACTATGAATGGATGGTTATAATACTTAACGTCGTTTATTAGCTGGGTACAATTTCTTTTTTCACTTTTTTTAATATTTTTTTTTGAAATAAAAACTAATATTAATGTCGCTGGAATTCAGACAACACTAATTGACAAATGAAGCTGGACATTACATCCCAAGTGAAATCACTAGCAACATTATGCTTAGCAAAACTAGCAAGACTATGTGCTACAAAATTGTGGGTGTGAGACTGCCAAAAGAAACCTTTATATCTATGAGTTTGTGTCAAGCAAAACACATCTTGTAGAATAGGAGCACTAGCAGAAGGACATTCAATAGTTTTGTTTGCAGCATGAATAACAGTGGCAGCATCTCCAATAAATGAGAAATCAAGAAGATTCAAAGAGGATGCAAAATAAGTTGCTTCCCTTAGAGCTAGGAATTCTGCTGTTTGGGGGCAATTTATCCCATAAAAAATCTTTGCATGGCCCCGAAGAAATGAACCGTCCGATCCTTGAACAAAAATACCCACAGCAGCTTTTGAGTTGCACCATCAAAATGAATTTTGCATCCCATAGGAGGTGACTTGAAGACATGAGAGAAGAGCATTGAAGAAGGCTTCTCTGGCCATCGATTAGCATGCTGGAACTCACGAAGAAAAGTAGAAGATTGCATGATAATGGACTGAGGATTGAGAGGTTTACCTTCAAAGATCTTTTTATTTCGATGCCACCAAATAGAGTGTGCAACAACAGCAAACATTTCCAATTTTTCCTTGTCTTCGAGAGTGATGATGTCTCGGAATCAAATATGGCAAAGAGGCTGCATGAATTTACTGACAAACGAGAGAAGACCGGTTGCATTCCAAATCTGAGAAGAGATCGAACATGTAAAGAATAAGTGTGTCAAAGCAGTGACATTTTCATTGCAAAAAGGACATATTTGACAGCTAGTTATCCCTCTCCGTATGAGATTTTCTGAAGATGGGAGAGTATTTGTGCAACAACGCCATAAAAAGTGAAGAATTTTTTAGGGGATGCGAAGTTTCCATCGATGCTTCCATACTAGGTCAGAACCTCCGCTAGACGAGGCACAAGAGTTGGAGAATTTAAAGGCAGTGTTCCCCATGACAAGGTGATAAGCAGAACGAACAGAGTGTTTACCATTTTTTGAGGGATGTTAAATCCAAGAATCCAAAGCAGGAGAGTGACGGAGTGGAAGAGATAGAATAGCATCTGCTTCTTTAGGGATAAAGATATTGTGTATCAAGTCAACTTTTCAAGAGTGTGTGATTGGATCAATTAAGGCTCTGACCGGGGAATCAGGTTCTAACACTGAGCATGGACTCGTAACTCGAAAGTTGTAAAGTTCGAAAGCCAACTGTCCCCCCAAATTTTTGTATTCACACCACTATTGATTTGTCTTCTACTCCCATAGTCTAGCATCTTTCTACCAAAGAGAATACTGCGACAAGTCCAAGAAGGGTTCGAGCCAAGGCTCGCATCCAAGAAGGAAGAGCATGGATGATATTTAGCTTTAAGAATCCGAGCTAGCAATGAAGAGGGTTGAGTGTGCAAGCGCCAAGCTTGTTTGCTAAGAAGTGCCAGATTAAAAGCATGGAGATTGCTAAGTCCGATTCCTCCTTGAGCTTTACTTTTGCATAGTGTTTCCCAAGAAGACCAATGGATTTTGTGTTTGTTATTTCCACTACCCCACCAGAAGTCTTGGATCAGAACTTCAAGATCTGATAAGAAGCCTTGTGAGAGTTTGAAGCATGTCATAGCATAGTAGGTATAGACTGAATGATTGACTTGATGAACACTTCTTTCCCAGCCCGGCTAAGTTGTTTCTCTTTCCATCCAGTAAACCGTTGTTTCAGACGATCCAAGATAGAGGAAAAAATCTCCTTTTTTGCTTCTGCCAACAATGGAGGGAAGTCCCAAGTATTTTTGGTGGCTTGTGACTATAGGAATACCAAAGATTTCAGAAATGTTATCCACCACGGAAGTTGGGGTGTTCGTGCTGAATAGAATTCCTGATTTTTCAAGATTAATATGCTGCCCAGAAATCCGCTCATATAACCTGATTGCATAAACAAGATAGTTTGCTTCTTCAATTGTGGCATGCCCAAATAAGAGAGTATTGTCTGTAAAAAACAAGTGAGATATGAAAGGGGCTGATCTCGAGACTTTGATACCATTTATTCTTCCACATCTTTGTAAGTCCTGCAAAATACAAGAGTAGATTTCTGAACAAAGAATGAAGAGATAAGGAGAAAGAGGGTCTCCTTGTCTCAACCCTCGCTGTGGTATAAGGTTCCCAAATGAAGCTCCATTAAGCATGAAGGAGAGAGAAGCTGTCGAGATATAAGTGTGGATCATGCTCACAAATGATTCAGGAAAACTCATAGCAGTCAATGTCGCACATATAAAAGACCATTCAACTATGTCAAAGGCTTTACTCATATCCAATTTAACTGACATCAACCCTGTAGGACCTGTAGTTTTATTCTTAAGAGCATGGCGAGTTTCATAAGCAATAATAATGTTATCATAAATTAATCTACCAGGAACAAAAGCTGACTGTGACTCTGAGATTATGTGAGGAAGAAGAGAACGAAAACGATTAGAAAGCACTTTGGATACTAATTTGTAGATAACATTACAGAGGCTAATAGGACGAAACTGAGAGATATACGTTGGAAGTTTGACTTTCGGGAACAGGACCACAAACGTATTGTTAACTCTAAGGGGAGAGATTGAGAATTAAGGAACACGAGGACAAATTTAGTGACATCAGAACCAAATATATGCCAAAATTTACGATAAAAGACAGGGCTCATACCATCAGGTCCAGGAGACTTAAAAGAATGCATCTGTTTGAGAGCTTTAAGAACCTCATCACTAGAGTATGGATGCTGGAGAAGTGTAATCATATCACTGTTCAAACGATTCTGAATTCTCTCGAGAGTAAAAGACATATCAGAAGGGTTGGGTTAAGAAGAGGTGAAAATATCGCCAAAATAGTCTAAGATCAAGCCTTCAAGTTCTGCCTTCTCAAACCGTTCAACTCCATTCCCATCTTGGAGAGAAGAGATATGATTGGTCTCTCTTCTTTGTCTAGTATGAGAGTGGAAGAATGAGGAATTCAGTTGATTTTGGAGAGTAGCAAGTTTTCTGTGGATAGAATCTGAAATAATCACATGTCGAAGTTCATCAATTTTTTTTGTGGATGAGATTTTTTTCTTGAGCTCTTTCTTGTCATTCCCCCCAGTGCATAAGGCCTACTGAACAGTTGTCAATGATCTCAGAAATGGAATCGAGAGAGCTATCTCAATACCTCTTGATGGTGTTCTCGCAATCTTCCGATTTAATCCACAATGCCTCAAACCTGAAAATTTTTTATCTTCTAATGGGAGTGCAACTCTGAAAGTCGAACTGGACATGAAGCATTAAGTGATCAGAATGGTAGGTGGGAAGATGGTCAATTTTATGCCAACCATAAATGTTTCTCTGTGTTGCATACTGATCTATCAAGGCGAGACTAAGAGCCTATTCCAAGTGTATATAGATTCCGAATAACCCATATCAGTGAGGGAACAATGATTGAGTGCTTCACGAAAGGTATTCATCTGCCAGTCAGCTCGAAAATTTGTGCCAACAAATTCACTTTGCAGTAGGACTTCATTGAAGTCACCAAAGCACATACAAGGTGTATTATGGTTTGAGTTCAGAGACTTAAAGCATTCCCAAACATCTCTTCATTTTGACACATCAGGCTCGCCATAAAAACCTATCAAACGGAGTTGGTTCTCTCTGTGGAAAAAGTCTACATCAATGAAACGATCACAATAACTTCTGAGATTAACAGTGACAGACTTGGCCCAAAACATAGCTAGGCCACCAGAACGCCCTTTAGATGGAATCGAGAGCCCAAAAAGATTGAAGTGGGTTTTCAAAGATTTAATAACTGAAGTGTTGCACTTTGTTTCATAGAGAAAGATAACTTTGAGGGACTTTGATTTGATGTGATCATGTAATTCTCGAACTGTAGCTGGGTTCCCAAGCCCCCTACAGTTTCAACTGAGGAGATTCATGGTGAGCGGCGGGGCTGGGACGACGTGCCAGCCTCCGCCGATAAAGAAGAAGATTGATTCGGAATACCCTCTGATGTTATAAGGAATTGAGTTTCTTGGAAGAGCTTGATTCGTTTTTGGAGAAGAAGGGGAATCCAGGAGAACATCTTCAAAGTCCTGTAGTTTCCTTTTAGGGGTGGCACAATCCATATCAGTGGGTGGAGAGGTGCGTAAGACTCTGTTTTTTTTTTTTTGAAGAGTTTTGGGAAAAGTTTTTTTGAGGGAGAGTGGAGGTTTATAGGTATAGAAACAAGGAAAGAATTGGAAAGAGTTTGGTCAGATTCTGAATTGATGTGAGAAAGTGTACGAGGGGAAGGATAGAGAGGTGAAGCTTCCGAAGGGTGCTTTGTGGAGGAAGAGGTTGTTATATCAGTTTGATTAGTGGGTTTGGGAGGAGAACTGGGACTGCAGGTTACAAGGTGGATGTTTGATGGGCTTGGAGTAAGGGTGGATGATTGAAGAGATGTGGTGGTAGGTGCTCTTGATGTGGAGTGATTAGGGGTTTTTTTGGGGTGGTTAAGGGTAGAGGAGTATGATTAGTACGAGTGGTGACATTAAGCTCCGATAGTGAAAGGGTGTCGGAGGATTCTGGAGTAACAGATGATGGGGATGGATTTGAACGATTGGGATGAGGGGTGTTGGAATCATGAGAGGTGGGAGTTCGAGTGTTAACGAAAGGGCTTGGTAGGAGTAGGATGATCTTGCAGGATGTGTGAATCACAATCCTTATCAATGTGACCAATTTTTCCACAGAAAAAACAGAAGCAAGACAACCTTTCATATCTGAGCATGCAATTATAAGTGGAACCAAGATGAGAGATGCGAAAGACTCTGCGAAGAGGGTTACTTATATTCACATTAACAAGGATTCAGAGGAATTTTCCAATAAGAGAGCCCTATTTATCACAATCAACATAAAAGAAAATTCTTATTTGGTTGCCTGCTGTTTCAGCAAAAGCTTGTATCATGAGACCAAGAGGGAGGCCAAGAATATGGATCCAAAAAGGTGAGAATGAGAAGTTGAAAGATGAAGCAACAACCTCCCGACTGGCTTCCGTTACAAGGAGCCCCTTCAAGCAATTTTCTCATGCTAGGCACTGAAGGAAAGGTGAAGAGCATAACATTATTAGACAGAGACCTGAAGGTGATATCTTTTGAACTGCCTGACCAAAGGGTCTTGAATAATTTATCCATTTGGTCCGGCGGAAAGACACGAGGAGCAAGAATTTTTCCAATAAGGGAGGTTGATAGATCCAGATCTTGAGTGTTTTGAATGAGGTTGTCTGTATTGAGGGGGGCTTCTTCCGATTCATTCAAACAAAGTTTGGAGTTGAGGGTTTCCAAAGGATCAGTCATGGAAGAGGTGAGGAGATAACTTCGAAGGCCTAAACAGTGATATGATTACACTCCAAAAGCTTACACCTACCTGCAAGCAAAGAAGGAACAAAGGACAAATAACAAAGGGACCCAGCAAGCAAATAAGAATTAGATTAGAGGAGAGAGAGGAAATTTATACCAAACAAAAACAACAAAACCCTAGAAGATAATTCTAGACGACGACCGCTAAAAGCTGGCTCCTAATGGAGAGAAACTCCAGACGACTTGCTCGATTGACAAGATATAATTGGTAAAGAAGGCGGCAATAGGACCATACCATTTATTTTTTTAATATTTCTAATTAATTTTAATTTCAATTGTTTTTGCGACATGTAATTATTGGAATGTAATGATACTGCCTGGCAAAAATCTATGGGAATTCCTTTTTGGCAATTTCTTTCACTTTAAATCTTTCATTTTTTTTCTCTTTAATTTACTTTCTCCAGAATAAAGTAGGTGATATAAATTTCTGAATTTAAATAAATTTAATCAATATCCAATTTCTTCGAGAATACTAGTATTTGTTAAAAAAAAAAAAGGAAATTAAAGTGTTTTAAACATAAATATATCTGAAGTAAAATAATGCTGAAGATTCTTCTGATGCCGGCGTTAACCGCGTGAGTTGACGACTTGACGTTGACGGAACATAGTTGATTACGCCGTCACAACGGAAACTTGACTTTCAGATATTTGGCACCATGTGTATTCCCATGTTTGCCCTTCAAATATCTAAAACTTACTATTGTGCTAGAGTTTTCTGTTTACCAACACGTGGCTTTGATTTATAACTATCTAGTTTAAATTTAAAATGTTTTTTTATTAATTAAATAAATGTCTAAAAAATATAAAACTCAGAATTTAAACTATGGAGTGCACCTTTTTTTACACACTCAGTGAAACACCTTGTAATTTTGTGTGTGCATAATTTATGAACACATTACATTGTATATAAATCTCATACTATCAATTCCAAGAAAAAAAAATTCATGTTTGTAGCTGACATATAAATCAAAATACATACCTCCAACACTCATTCATCCAAACTGACATATAGTATTTCTCAGACAAGACTTTCCATGCTAAAAACCAAGCGTACAAACACACACTGATCGTTAATTTAGAACAGCTCCATGTCCGCTAGTAACCTTGCCGTCGAACAAATAGCAGCAACGAGAGTACAGACTATGATGCTTGTACGAAGCCTTCGCTAGTGCCGCTCTCTTGAATCAACTGGCAAACAAAACCACAGAGAAACTTGGTAGATGCATCACAACAAAAATTAGTGATTGTATTGGAAGGAACTAGAGTATTAATACCAATGAGCCAACTCGCTCGTATGCCTCCAATACTTGGGGATTTTCCTCGTCTTCATACCCTACTTGTAATATCCGGGGTCCATTAACTGACCACAAAGCTCTCCTACCAGCTTCCTGATTAAGAAATGGAGTATGAGAAAATTGGATGCAGACAGGCAACAATTGTCCTTGAGAAACAGGAGGCTATTACCTAGTGTTTGGTAAAAGAAAATCCCAACTGAGAAGATGGTGATTTTTTTTCTAAAGTATTAACTTTAGTTTATAACGGACCAATATAAAAAGAAGCTGTAAATAAACAATTTAATGCTTTTCTGGTGCAGAGGTGGTGCTGATTTTTTTCAAATTTTCTTGAAAATATGCTAGCTAGAGACCTTAGGTAAGCATCTTCAAGGTTGAGCAATAACCATTTTCAGATAGTAATTAAATGCTTCTAGCCGAAGCAACAGGAGAGGTTACTTCACCTGTAATACGATCAAGTATATGGCATCGAGTACTTGAATACGAATTTCAGGATCAATTACTGCTTCACGTTCAATTGAGAGTGCACTCCCAAGCTCAAGGGGCATTTTAGCTGTGTCTTCCTTGCTATATATCTGTAAGTGAACAAGGGAAAGGTATATTATACGAAAAGCAGGGAAGATCAAGGCAAGGATCATGTAATTGCAACAGTGGGAAAATAGATCATGAATTGAAACAGTGGGAAAATTTGTGAAAGATTCACTCATCAAAAGTATGAAATTGAGCGAGGGATTTACCTTGTTCCCAGAAACTGGAAGTAGAAGTGCAGGCCAAAGAAATTCCGATATCAGAAGCAAATTTTGCAGCTGGTTCTCAGCTTCAAAACAACAATTCCGAATAGTTCCCGAGACCTGTAAGATGTAAGTAAGGCTGATTCAATGGTTTCGCTAATTCAATGGTTTCATAATAACCTCAACGAGAAGCCATTTTTTTTGTTTCCATATTTGCTCTCATCTTGAAGAAACTTGCCAAATAAAGCTGATTAATTAAAATAACACACAACAAACAGGGAAATTGGGATTTAAGTAGCATAATGGTCTAAGGATACAAACGACAAAATGAGGTACCCCTTTCTTTCGCAATGGGCTTGTTGAATCAAATTGCCTAATAATTTGCTTAAGAAGTCCTCGTTTGGGGTCCAATAGACACTTTCTTCCAGCTTCTTTCTGTGAAATGTTTACGAGTATTGAAGCCACATGTTCAAACGGATCATCTGATAGGGATGAAACAGATGGCAAAAGTTAAGCCATTATATTAAACAAATTTTTTTATATAAATATCAGGCTCCCAACTGCATAATGAAGGAGCAACAGAATTGGATCACTTATACATACAGCATAAAAACAGACTATAACAAGTCCTTTGATATTTCTTATGTAGATGATATTTATAAGAAAAAAGACCACAAGAAAGCAATCTGAATTAATAATGGAAACTGAAACCCACCTTGCTTCTCATCCAATGAAGCACAAAATGATCTAACCAGCTTCATGATATACAGACCACGCATCTTCTCATCTCCTAGCTAGCATCCAAATTTTAAACTCACTTAATATGTTCAGTCAAATTTTGCAGAAAGGAGGTGCTTAAGATGTGTGAGAGAGAGACACCTGAAGTAGAGATTCAATTCCAACATCCACTTGTGTGAGATTGACAAGAAGCATGACCAGCAAGTGTCTAATCTGACAATCTAGTTTGTACAGTATATCCATGACAGTTTTGATGATATCCATCTCAACCATCTTTCCTGCTAAATCGGGAACTTGTGACAAATTGATGAGGGCTTCCGCTGCAGGTTCGGATACTTCCTGAACTAATAAATTGAATCAAACCGCAGCAAGGAACTACTGGTGATTAAAGGATTTCAATGCAATGTAATAGCAAATCAATGTAAAAATGAAGGCCAAGAAGTTATAAATGCTTAACTTCTGCATAGAATAAAAATTAACAACCTTTTAATTGCATGTGCCAAGAAACGCATGAAACAGAGTACTTAATTCTCATACATTTGTAATTAAAAGAAGGCAACAAAAGGCAAATTGAAGCAAATTTTCCAAAATAATTTCCGTTTAGCCTCTTCTATCTTTTCAGAATGCATATTTGAAGCTTCACGAAATGACTTTTTCATAATTTTATATTTCTGCCAACTTGTTGATATCTTAAACCTCTGTCTACAGCATAACTTTTGCAATATACTGAGATTGGAAGAAACAACTTAAGAGTCAAGCTCATTAACGCAATGCGATACTTCTTAATCCGGATAAATTTAAGAGAAGGCACCTTTTTCTCAGCAAGAAGGCGAGATAGCGATGGAACGACAACGCCTGAGTATTTGACCAGAGACTGTATCCCATCCTCCGAACCCGTATAATCCCGAACAATATTTACAGCAGCCTTTTTAATCTATGTGAATAAAATAATAGATCAACAAACACATATTGCAAACAAATATTGCTAAAACATAAACAAACAATCTAGACTTCTTAATTTTATCATGTATTGAATTGGAATGAGGAAAAAGCACTGAAACAGAAGAAATGAAGTTAAGATGGAAAATGATTTACAGGTGGAGAAGGAGACGACAGAAAACCGAGGAGTTCTTCCAACTCCGTCGCCATTGTTGCTCTTTCTACGAGTTTCTGATTCAGGGAACTAACAAGGGAAAGATAAAAAAGGAGTTTTAATTACGAGGCCTAAGGGCCTCAGGCCCATTTGAAAATAACAATCCAAAATAATTTTTAATAAAAGAATTATCAGACCATTTAAAATCTGTAGCCCGGCCCAGAATTGCATTGTAATTAAAATCAGTTTATTATTATTTTTTTTTTTTTTTTTTTTTTGTTAATCTTAACAAGGACTTTGTCACTTTTGTATTGATTTTCATGTCAAAATCATCATCATATAATGAAAAAATTAATTTCATAATTATTTAATGTGATTCAATTATCATCTTATTTTTATTTTTATTTAATATATCCATCTCATTCCTCATTAGGTGCAATTTAAAACAAGCGTATAATAATTGTTGGGGTAAATGCAAATTGCAATTTTCACAGTAAATAAATTTTTAAACAATTAAAATTATATCTCGTGTTTTCAAAATTAATATATAAGACAGCTCTTAAAAAAAACACTAATTGGATTATATGAGGGGGTCGAGTGTTATAATTAATGGCTAATTATAGTGTGTACGGTGCATCCTAAGATAGGGTGCACCCATATATAAATATAACCAAATATATATATAATTATGAGCAATAATGTATAACTTTTAATTGTTAGTTTTTTTAATGAAAAATTGAGTGTAAAAAATATACAATTATTAATAAAACATGTATACACTATTGAATAAAAAATTATACACATATGGATGTTGAAAAATTTAGTGTAAAAAAAGTATACAATTATTACAAAACACGTATACAAAATAGAATAATATGTATACAAAATAAAATAAAAGGTCATACACATATGGGTGCACCATGTACACCCAATACACATCATAATTAATTAGTCAGGGACCAACTTTTAAATAGCGAACATTTTAGCGTCAAACTGTAATTACGCAAAATATAAATTTACAGTAAGATCTTGCTTCTTCCTCATCAATTACGCGCGGCTTTTCTCCATCGACATTATTGCGTAACTTGAGTTGCATTTCGAATCTCCAATGAGGTATAGATACCTTTTCTCATCTTCTGTAAATTTCTCTTCGCATAGGCAATTTTTTTTCTCCATTAAATTCGTGCTTCATTTGAACAGTAATGACCTTGCACCAGAACGGAGAAAAGAGTTTGTGTGCATAATGTAACTGATGTTAGTCGCTGTCTTTCTGAGGTTAAATTCTTGTAAACAGGAGCTTTGATCATCAATTTTAGTAATTATTGAAACATTTAGTCCTTATCTGAGGCGCTTTGCTGGTATTGTATGAGATTGTTTGATCCCATGATGTTAATTGAATTCTAGATGTTTCTTTAGTTCATGGATATGGTGAGTAACTGCAAATTGAAGATAAAACAGTGAATGAGTTTTTTTTTTTTTTTTTTTTTTGAGAAAATTTGATTATCATTTAAATAAATTGGAGATAGCGAAAGAGGAAAGTGTATATTACTCATGTCTGCAAACGATTCTTTAGCATGCACTTTGAATGTTAATATGGGTGCTATTGAGATTCATTCTGGCTCTTAGTGTACCTGATAGGATAACTTTGGTTGGGGAGGACAATATTTAAAAGGAATAATAAAGTGCAAATTTTTTTTTTTTTTTACTTGGTTTTATGTGGGGCTTTCTTTCATTTAAGCTTCTGATAAAATCATATATATCCGACGTTTTATATTTGGTAAGTCGAGTTATGTGCTTTCATATGTTGCAGATGAGTTGCTTCATACTTGAGGTTTCGAAGGTATATCTTAATGGCTTTTATAAGAAACACTGAGTCTTCACCTCAGGGAAGATGCATTTCTTGTTTAGAAATAAGTCTCAGAATCAGAATGAGAAACGTTTATTGGCTTCTCGCCGAGGGAGGAGGTGTAGCCAGATTTCTACAAATGTGTTGTTGCTTGCGTTGACGGTGATCTTCTTGATATATCTCTCTTATTTTGGAATGAAGATGCATTTTCATGGTAAGTGATTCATGCAAATTTAATGTCTTTAATAATAAATATCAGAGTTGATTGCTATGTCTTCATCATATTTGGATACAAAACTTAATCTGAAGATGAGCTGGCTGAACTTATTCAATCTTTGGAGCAATCTTGAGTTTTTTGTTTCATGCTTATAGAATCTTGAAGAATATACATGCTTATGTTGGGTTTGATTCACTCATTATCACTCTGATATTGTCCTTTGCATGAACATCTGAAGACACAATTTTGTTCTTGAAAGAGGTCAAAGAAGAGCCTAAGATAACTAATGTAGCAGAGCAACCAAGGAAGCCATTAAATAATGTACCAGCACAACCAAGGAAGCCACGCAGAGCACGTAAGAAAATTTGTGATTACTATAGTCATCTATGATGAGTTGTTCTGAATTCTAGCAAACTGATCATGTGTTCTATTTGGTGTATTTTTTTCACCTCATTATTTATACTTTTCAGGTTTTCTTCCTTGTGAGGTGCCATTTCTTGATTCTGTGACTTACTTCCTGGAGCCTGAGGATAATGTTAAGTTCAGTCATTTCTCTTTGGGGTATGTGAAAAGAGAGTACGGGACCTTCCCCAGTGCACGATTTGGAGGGCATCCAACTCTTAGAGATAGAGAGAAGTCCTATCAAGCAACAAATCAAACAATTAATTGTGGCTTTGTGAGTGGACCTGATGGATTTCCAAGCACTGGATTTGATTTGGATATACAGGACAAGAAATACATGAATGGATGTAGAATTGCTGTATCCTCATGCATCTTTGGAAGCTCTGATTTCCTGAGAAGACCAACTAGCAAATTGGTAACAAACAATGCCTTTTGGAAGTATACCGCTGTCCCTTTTCGCATATTCTCTATAATGTCACATGATAATATAATGGAGTAATAATTGCAAAATGACTCTGTGAGTTCATGCTCAACATCCTTAGAACCGGGAATCTTATTATATGTTAGCGCTTTATGAAGAAAAATACAGATTTAGTGGGGAAAGATAAGAAGATACCACTTAAATTTTTTTTATTTTTTTTGACAGAAGGATACCACTTAAATTTAAAATAGTCCGCAATATGGTTTTTTACTAAATTTTACTTAGATCTATGAATCACTTTAATATAATGTGTTCAATGTGCAAGCTGGTCAATAATGTTAGAACTGCCAAATCTTTCTTTTTCAATTTTCTGAGATTCTAATCAATGAATAATTGCAATCCAGGTTCTTGTTACTTATCTTATGCGTGTATTTTTCAATATGTAGGCTTTCAGTTACTTTGACTCATAAACACTTGAAGTTCTGTGTTTAATAATACTTCTGACTACTTTAATTGGAATTCAGCATAATAGATCTGTGGCATATCTGTTTCAATAGTTCACATCAATGCCTTCTGCATGACATTGGTCAGGCATGTTCTGTATATGTTTTGCGCTTATTCTTGGATTGATGCCGGCCTTACCAATTGCAGATCAGTGAATACTCCAAGAAAATTGCTTGTTTTGTTATGTTTGTCGATGAGCAAACTTTAGCAAAGCTCTCAACAGAGGGAAATGTTCCTGATGAAAGTGGAAGGATTGGGTTATGGAAGATGGTAGTTGTGAAGAATTTACCATATGAGGATATGCGGAAAACTGGAAAAGTGCCCAAATTTTTATCGCATCGTCTCTTCCCTAGTTCTAGGTTATCCTCAGACCACTAAGTGTTCATGAATCTTTTTCATTTCTGATAATACATCTGTTTTAGTTGGGAATAATTGTATTTATGATAATAGGTATTCTATTTGGCTGGATAGTAAATTGCGACTTAATGCTGACCCAATGCTGATCATTGAGTACTTTTTGTGGCGATCTGGTTCAGAGTATTCTATTTCGAATCATTATACTCGTCACTGTGTTTGGGAGGAGGTACTTCAAAATAAGCGGCTAAATAAGTACAATCACACTGTTATTGATGAGCAGTTCCATTTTTATCAGTCTGATGGTCTTACCAAGTATGAATCATCAGACCCCAGCATACTTCTACCAAGCTGTGAGTGGCATTAGCAGCGTCGTTTCTTTCTACCACTGCCTCTTCCCTTTTTATTTTTATTGCAATTTTACTTAAATTATTCTGGTTTACTTTTTGGTAGTTGTGCCCGAAGGGTCATTTATTGTCAGGGCCCATACGCCAATGTCGAATTTGTTTTCATGCCTTTGGTTCAACGAAGTTGATCGGTTTACATCACGTGATCAGCTGAGCTTTGCATATACTTACTTAAAGTTGAGAAGAATGAATCCCGATAAACACTTCTATCTGAACATGTTCAAGGTGAATAGTTTAATGATTTGAGCTAAATTGGGCATCTGTGCTTTTTAACCCTGTATAATATGAACTGCTGATTATTTTCTCACTTGTATTTTTTTTGACATTTTTTCTGTGAATCTATGTGATTGTTGTATTTTTCAGGACTGTGAACGCAGAGCAGTCACAAAGCTATTTCATCATAGAACGGACACATAAGAGATTCTGTTAATACATCCAGGTAAAGTCTCTTCAAGGCAATGCCGGTCAAATGTATAATCACACGGAGTATTAGAACAAGACCTGATCAGCTTCTTGGGGTGCAGTACTCACCAACCATCAGTTTGCTAAATCCAACGAAGTTCAATGTCCCCTATACCGAGATTTTGCTGTTGTCGTTGTACATTTTGTTCAAATTTGGAGCGTCCTAGGAGTTTCGGTCATGGCAACATGTTTTGCAAGCATTGTTTCTGCTTCGGTGCTACCAAGTTGATGCTTTGATCAGGTTACAATTGAAGTATATTGTTTGTAAACCATTTTTACCATGTAAAAAGGGGATGTTGCCTTGGTGGTGACCAAAAATTGGAATCTTGTTGTCTGGAATTGTGATCAGCACCTGGTTGACTGTAACCCCATATCTCTGTTACTCTTCATCATTCAATCACACATGTTATCTCTTATATACTTCTCAATCATTATCACTTCCTCCCGTACTAAATTTTATACTTTCTTTTTTCGTTTGTCTCATATTAAATTTCACTGTCTAAAAATAAAAATATCACAAATATCTCTAAAACTAGATGTTTTAACTTCAAATTTACTATTACCACCTTACACACAGTAGTGTATTTAGTTTTCTAATCAAATAAACTTTTTACTGTTCATGGATAGGTCAAATAAAACTCATTAAAGTATTAATTCAAGATTTGTATCAAACCAACGACTTAGTGTACGGATTTAGTGATAAGATTTCTTAGTTCATAAAGGAGTTTAGCAGCTGACGATTATGAAAAGCATTCTCTACTGAAGCCTTTAATCAAATCGAATACTCTAAATAACCCAATTTGAATTAGCGCAGAACCAAACACATCATTACGATTAGCAATCTTTCTTGTGATCTTCGCCTGCGCGAGAGTGAGAATCAGTAATGGAGGCCTCAACTCTCTTCAAAGCCTTTAAACCCTTCAATTTCAGGCTCGCTAAATCCATCCACATCCGATGCTCTTCTATTTCCTCTGTTCCCACAATTCAAGCAGGTAAATCATCTCTGATCATCTGCAATTGTAATTTAAAATTGGACGTGGCGGAATTCCCCTGCGGTGGCGACGGCGTCGCTACCTTCTTCCGTATCTTTCCCCGCCGTGTACCTGTAGGCCGTTTTCACTCCCCCCCTCCCTTAGCAGGTCACGATGGAAAGCTGAAAAGGGCATATGATGGATTACTGCTGGATGCAGGGGGGACACTCCTACAATTAGCGAAGCCTGTGGAAGAAACTTACTTGAACATTGGCCGAAAATATGGTTAGGTTTTGCCTCAATTTTCTTCAACTCGGAGAATTTTATGTCTGCAGTTTCTGAGTGGTGATATGTTTTTTAATTTCTCGGGATGATGCCAATTTCAGGCCTGCAATCTACTGCAGCTGATATAAAACAAGGTTTCAAGAGAGCTTTCTCTGCTCCATGGCCTGAGAAACTACGTTACCAGGTTGGTATCTTGGTTTAGAAATGTGGTTATGGATGTCTTAATGGGGCTTCAATTTCTTAACCTAGAAATACACAACGCACAGTGAGCATTACTCTTTGGTGAGTTCTTGAATTGTGTTACTGCAGCTGTTAAATGGAGCTATAAGTTTGTTTGATGGAAGTGTGTTAAATGATGGTTTTAAGTTTAAAATGTAACTATAACATATCTTGAAGCAATTGGTGTATATTTTTCACTGATCTATTGAGTTGTGGATTATCTATCAATCAACAGGGTGATGGGAAACCATTTTGGAGACTTGTTGTATCTGAAGCCACTGGCAGTGACAATGAAAATTACTTCGAAGAAGTATACGAGGTAGTGTTGGTGTGTCCATTGATTTATGAAAGAATGTTAGGAATTTGGTGGTTTTGATCATAGTACGTTCTGAATTCTTTGGATTTCTGTTAATGCATCTGAATATCGTATTTTAATCAGTACTATGCCAATGGTGATGCGTGGCATCTACCCGAAGGAGCCTATGAAACTATGATGTGTCTGAAAGATTATGGAGGTCTTCACGTATCTTGAGTATTTGTGCATAACTACTCTCTGCTACTGTTTTATATTCCATCTTTATAATTTCATCTAAATAATGTTGCAGTTAAACTAGCTGTAGTGTCCAACTTCGACTCTCGATTGAGGAAACTACTGAAGGATCTTAATGTATTGCATCTGTGAGTCTCGCAGTGGTTTTCATGAGTGCCCGTTTTTGTGATGTTTTTCTTGGCTACATTTACAGTTTCTTAGTTGATCTTTGCTTTAGGTTTGATGCTGTCATCATATCATCCGAGGTTGGATATGAAAAACCAGATGAGAAGATTTTTGGAGCTGCTTTATGTAAGGTTTAGATTATCAGGTTCAGTTTTAAATGAACACTTCTAAAAACCATGTTAAGCATTTGATTCTTAGATCATAATATACATGCACTGGCTATTGTTGTAGATGAGATCTCCGTAGAGGCCAAGAACGCAGTTCATGTTGGAGACAATGCAAACGCTGACAAGGCAGGGGCGAATGCCATTGGAATCGACTGCTGGTGGGTCTTTTACAATCTTGAAAAAAAAATCAAAATATGCAAAACATTAATTTTAACACTGTTGCATTTGATTTCAGTTAGTTTTGTATGTACATTAGAACAGATGTATAGAAGATTGACCAAAATTCTTGGTTATGGTTTGATGTCTTTCTCTTATACTGATATGCAGGTTATGGGGTAAGGATGTGAAGACCTTCTCAGATATACAAAATCGAATCCTTGTATCAGGGTCTTAAATGAAGCTCGTCTAAGTCGGATCGGCTAATGTCTACGACAAGATCTGCTCATCGGCTCACTAGGTACACTGAATCAGCCACAGGCATTTGTTATATGAATCCATCAGGAGTAAGAGAAGTGAGAATGTTTTTCTGTATACTTCATTTCCCATTGATAGGAAGAAACTAAAGCTGTTAAATCAATGCATTGTGTTGGTTATATATACTTGATTATATTTATGTTCAATTCTCCTTTATACGTCTTCAAATATCTTCGAGTTAATTATTCTTAATTTTCGACACTAAATTGGGGCATCATTAGTTACTCTAAACAAAAAAAGAATATGAGAAGACCTTACAATCTTCCAACAAAATGAAACTACTGTGAATTTATATTGCAAAAAAATGCAGTTAATTAATTGGGATGGAAATGATGAAAGTAGCAGATGAATGTTCATTTAAAACAAATGCATTTTCAGAAGAAATGAAATCCTGGTGTTCAACTGCAAATAAAGTTACATTAACCTGAAAGAAGCAACCAACCTGCTGGAATTTTCTTCAGGCCAGATATCGGTATAATCGTCTATCCGTGTTGTCCCTCTCCAAGAAATCCCTCTCGATAAGGGACTCGATCCGTTTTTTAATCTCCCCGGGGTTAGCTAGGAACCGAGACTGCAATTGCTTTGTAACTTCAGCGATGATATTATTATGATCCAACACCCTCCTGGATTTCATTATTCTCACTACAGCAGCTTCTATCTGGGGCTTTCGATCCTCTTCAACCCTCTGTCTTGTCTCTTGCTTTTCAGGCTCGGATTCCTTCTGTGCAACGACAGTCCCAATCTTAACCTTGCGTAGTTTGCTTGTGAACTTGTCGTTGACAGAAAACACATCGTCCTCACCAATATCCTTGCTCATCGGTTCTTTCCTCAGCACATTTTTCCCTTTCACACAAGCCAGGGACTGTAAACACCTTTTCAGATCAGAAGAAGGAATCTCAGTGGCTTGCTCGATCTCCCCATAGCTAAGAGAATCAGCATTGTTGTACAGCATCAAGACACACATCTGATAGGTTGAAACATTCAGCTCGTATTTTTGTCCGTTTCCAAATGTTGCTCTCAGGTCAGCCGTGCCCATGTTTGTTTGCCAGGATAACCTCCGACCCGTGTGGGTTCCAAGGTAGTAAGACCGGAACTTCTCACACAAAGCTGACATTTCAGACGGCAAGTTGCAGGTGATGCTAGATTGAGTAGGCCAAGATCCAGTAGTCAAAACCTGGACAACTAATGTAGGCCCGTTTGCTATCTCAGCACCGTATGCAGTATAAAATCCTTGCATTGTATCTTGTGAGGTCTTCATGTCTGTGAACATTCCTTCCAATTTGGAAGTGAACTGATACCCACATTCGGTCTTCAGTTTAACAATCAGACTTCTCTCAGCATCATCAGATACTGTTTTTCCTGACAAAAGCCGCTTTGCCAAGTGCTGCTTGTAGTATTTTTCGAACACATCTTTCTCCTGAAGGTAACGAAACAACATCATCACCTTGTCAAGAATGATCTCAATGTCCTCTTCTTTCACTCCCTTCAGTCCTTTCCGCAGCTTATCATCCACAAACAATGATATGTACTCTGGAGAACGAGGATTCAAATTGATAAAATATTCGAAAGAAGAATTCAGGGCATTCTGGAAGGTCTTGTCATTACTGAACGCCAAGCTGATAATCTTATCATATTTATCCCTTTTCTCGAGCAGGCACTCCACAAACTCTACTGGATTCTTTGATTTTTCAGGATCTGTAACTAGCTGCTTACCTGTATCTCTGATGTGAGATGTCATTACATCCCGGATTGTCGAAAGACCATTTGGGACACGACGGAATAAGTTGTACATACGGCCCAAGTCCTCAAATTTATCATCAAGAAGCATCTTCACCAGTCCTGAATTCTCCATGTGAACTAGTCTTAGCATGTGATTGGCTATCATCTCTTTCTCTACAACATTAGTTATCTTCAATTCACTTTTAATATCCAAGTAGTGTGATACCCTCTCTATTTCTTCATTCAAACGTCTTTCAGCTTTCCTCAAGTAGTCCCCACAATCACTGCAGTCAATAAATTCCTGAGATTCTGCTCTGTAGAAATCTGCTGAAACGCTAAGAAATTGTTTCTCAAAATCTTCTTGGTAGACTGAAGGTCCCAAATCCATCAACATCTTGATTATATTTCTCATCAGCCCTCGGTTAATAACTTCACCGGTGCGTTCTCTTAATATCAGTTCAAGAAGTGTGTTCAGCAGCCTAGCTTGGATTCTGTCAGAGTGGACAACATTGTCCCTCCAAAGATTTAGCCCAAGCTCATGAACAGGAGTTTTATGAGTGCTAGGAATGAAAGTTCTGTCCATGTACATTAGTATATCTCGTATCATCTGCAGAGCTTTATTGTGATCACTCCATTTACTATTAAGCTCCTCGAGGAATGAACCACCATGGGCAGCCTCTATATCTTTGGACATCGTTTGAAGATGGAATGTCATTGTTGACACAAGCCCTGAATAAAGCTTCTCTCCAAATTTATGTAATACCATATTGTAGGCATTTCTGGATTCACAAATATCCAAATCAGAAACCACATCCATAAAAAATGTCTAAGCATAAGTGTTAAGAGAATGACCTATAAGTGTATCTATATTTCCATCTTCTAGCTAAATCTAGGGAATGACATCAAAAGCAACAAGACAATCCACATCCATTCACTAAGGATACTTGTACTCTTTTTTGAGTAAATATCATTATATTTTCCTTAACATGATCATAATAGCATAGAAGATGTCATTTGTATGATGAAAAATAAATGAGAAATCTAAGAGAGCAAAGCAGCCTCCTTCGATGTAAAATAAACAACAGTAATGAGTGGAGAGTGGAGTCAATCGAAAAGAGGATTTCTCAATTCTTTCTCCCATTCACATCTGTGCATAACTTTCACTTCACACCTTAAAGAGTCGTATATATATTGCTCATGGTTGCAATTTAGTAAATGCAAAAACAGAAAACTGAAGTTTGCAATTCCCCCTTAATGATGCATGTGTTTGTCTCAAAAAGCTACATTCACTAGGCTGCCTGAGAAAACTACTTACACAGTATTCAATCTAAATTTGGAAATGAAGAAACTCAAGAAAACAAGATTCAAGTCCTCATGCCATATTGCCATGTCATTCTAGACATGATTCAACCCATTCGTACAACCAAAGTAACATGTTTTATTTTGTAACCCAACTTGTTTCAACAAATAAAAGGCAACAGAGATAATCCATAGATCACACACACACACACAAATATCCATAAAGAAGTTCAAGGAAAATCTAAACATGTAGAAACTAAATCAACTGTGAAGTCCGTGTAATGATGCAGGCCCACGGGAAGGGGGTTCAGTAGCGAAACAACAGCACAACAGACTCCATTAGAAAATACACTGAACTTATCCTTGTGTTGCGCTAGAAGAGTCAATTGCACCCACTTAATCCTTATTTCCATGACTGCCCCTAGGACACATCTGGTATGCTAAATTAGCACCAATGGTATATGAGTCTGCTCTCATGCCATTTATAACATCTGAGGCTCACGTGGTGAGGGATAGAGTATCATGAACTCCTCTAGTAATTACTTTGTTCGTTCTCTCTTAGCAAAGATGTTTAACTCAAATTCTGGAAGAGTCAATTGCACACACTTATACTCTTTATCTTTCCCATACTGAGGTGGATATTCTATTTTTTGAAATTTAAGAATGCTTATTTAAATCCGCACATTGTCCGTTGTAAGGATGTAAAAATTAACTATTGATTATATGATTGAAATGCATACAGACCTACCTTTCAATAAAGAAATGCATATAAACTTAAATAGAATTTCCTTTCCACAGGGCCTATCATCCCTCTTAATTCCTCCAAATAAGAAATAATAAACGAAATGTTTTAAGAACACAATAACTAGACCTCATCAAATAACCACTTGCAAATCGTAGCACGGACAGTCAAACTCAGCTACAGATAGGAATCCAAAGCTCTAATTCATAAATCAATATATTCATAATCGCAATAAAAGTATCATATATCATGTGTATCAGTGTTATAACAACTAAATCAAGTATGAAGAAATATTTAGCCCTAATTACTTCACCCACAACTGACGCTGGCAATAGGTATCGGTTACACTGAATTAAACCCAGAAGAAACTTCAAGAGATCGAAATTTTTGCAGGAAAAACATATGAAATTGGGAGAAACCTGTATAATTCCTCGAAGCTGAGTCCACTGGCGTTATGATTATAAATCTCATGAATTGCATGCTCCAAAAGCTTCCAAGTCTTTTCAGCATATTTCGGATCCACCACCACCTTGTGTTTAAACGCCTCTATCTGAAAGTTCCTCTTCTTCTGACCACTACTCATCCTTGTTCAAAATTCCTTTCCAGAATCTGAGAAATTATTCGCTGTAATTGTCTCGAAAAAGGCCCGATTAAATTGATTCGCAAACAGAAATGATGTTTCAGTTAATTCCTTCGGAGCTTGTGCAAATTTTAAGGGCGGTTAATATCCCGAGAGGCCGGGTTTAAAGCGGTCGAAATTGGAGGGAGAATATCAAGGAAGATTGAGCTGTACGTTAAGCTAATCCACCATGAAAGGATTTCGATTTTGATCAAGAGAAGAGAAGTATACAATAATTTTATTGTTACCTTTGTGGTCTCTTTTTTTCTAAGGTAGTGGTTTGATGCAAGTTTCTGTGTTGAGCAAAGTGTTTCCGCTTCTCGCTTAAGGGACTGTTTGT
This sequence comes from Pogostemon cablin, assembly GCA_023678885.1. Lineage (NCBI taxonomy): Eukaryota > Viridiplantae > Streptophyta > Magnoliopsida > Lamiales > Lamiaceae > Pogostemon > Pogostemon cablin. Next base: position 23,998,941 of record CM043006.1, read on the forward strand.
ATGAAAACAAATGAAAAACTCCATTATTAGAAGATGAAAAGAGTTGACATCAAACTTTTTAATTATGATTATTGTATATTAAAATACATTTGTTGATAAGAAATATAATATCTAATCATACTTTCATTTATTAAAAAAATATACTTTAATCATCAATAATTATAATTTTCCTATAACAATAACAATGAATAATGGATCTACTTGCTACCATCTTACAATAGATTTTGTGTAATTTAGTTGATTCTGTCTTGAAATTCACTATTCTATTATCAAAATAAACCCCATTAAACATTTATTTGGTTATGCATAATTAAATGTAGGTAATAGGTTCAGTGTAGATGTATGATTATGTTATACTAATGGATTATGAAGTGATGGAGATGTTAAATTTGGATATGGGCTGGCCTTTTACAATGTGAAGTCCATCTAGATTCAAAACTATTTTTGCAACAGCCCATTAGCTTTAATTCACGAATTTAATTGGGCTAGCCCAATTAGATTCATATTTCTTTCATTGTAATAATAGAGTTGTATTGTACGACGTTTAAAGAACGACATAATCAAACAAACATTTAGCTAAATAAAATACTGTCAAAAACAATATCAACAATCAGAGTGGTGCAGCGGAAGCGTGGTGGGCCCATAACCCACAGGTCCCAGGATCGAAACCTGGCATCAACCTTATTAAAATAGTATTTCAAATTTAAAGAGTGAAATTTTTTATTATTTTTAAAATAATATTTTCTTATATATTAAAATAAAATAAGTTTCTCAATTTATAATTTTGTAAAGTGTATTTTTCCATATATATAAAGTGTGAAGTGTCAAAGTATGGTGAGTTCATTTCTTATATATTAAAAGAAGAAAATAAGTTTCTCAACTTAGAATTTGTAAAGTGTGAAGTGTCAAATATGGTGAGTTCATTATTTATGATTTTTATAAATTTGTGAGGTGGCATTATGTGATTTGTCTAAAAATTTTGAGGAGGTTACAATTTTGAACCTCAATCACTACATTTATTTTAAACTTTTATTTATATATATTCTTTAAAATGATAATTTTAAAGTGGGCTTTGATTGTGTATTGGTTAGGCTGAAATTTTAATTAAAGAAAAGAATAATAAATGGTATTTTTTAAAATAACATTAACCTAATTTTTATAATTGTAAAATGAGAAAATGATATATGTACCTTTTTTTAATGTCAATATATAAATTTAATTTTTGCATTAATCCAAATTTAATAGTGCATATTCATAATGTGTTTGAACCATCGAACATCTGATATATTTTATATTACAATTTGTTAGATTATGATTAATTCTTATATGTTTACACATATCATTCTCAAGTTAATAAACATTTTTAATAAGTTTTATAAAAGTAATAGTTACGTAATTACAAGTTTATTTTTTGCTAATGACAAATTAATAGATTGAATTTTATTTATTGATTTAAATAGATTTTTTATATTAAATTCAATAGGTATATAAATTAATGTTTAAATTTAAAAAGTAAAAATTTTGTAATTTTGCGTAATTAAGCATAACACGTCGGTTTCATGCTAAAATTTGAAAAAATGACTAGAATTTTAGTAATTGTTGTAATAATATGATCATGTTCTTAATTACTTTGAATATGGTGTTAATCCGCGTATAAAAGTATATCAAAATGATAATCTCAAACTTCTATATTATATTAATTAACTATTAGAGGCTCATAATTATATTTTGTTTGATTATAAAAATCTATAATCAAATATTGACTGGATGGGGTATTTTTAGTGAGTTCAAGTGTTTGAATATCCATCGATACATTGTTATATTTATTTTGAAATATATATTAGGCTTATTTAATTTGTCATTTGATTTATTTATTTTATTTGATTTAATGTTATTAACACAAACTTTTATTTTGATTGGGTAATAGATTATATATATTGGGATTTAATCATCAATTTTTACTTTACATGTTATTCTATTTGGAATGCAAAAGTTAACCATAACGTGATCATATTCTTACTTGAAATATCAAGTTAATCCAAATATAAAATTTATCAAACGAACATCTTGAATAAGCCTTCAAAGATTCACGATCTGACTTCCTTCGTACGTTAATAATTAATTTATCTATTTTGATCATCTACTCTAAATATATTTATTTTTTAGATTTACAATTCACCACTAATACAACTACTCTCTTTATATAAAATAATAATATTATAATCCACGTGCAAAAATTAATACATTATAGATGAAGTATTTTGTTTGATTATATAAAAAAATTTGTACTCAAGTATTGATTGAATAAAACTTAAAAAAAACATCTGGATAATTATAATTAATACTATAAGAAATATATGAAAATATTAGATTACTCGCGTCGCGTGCAGGATCTGAACTGGCTCAGGTTTATTATATTGAAAATGTTAAATGACTTCTTATTATTGATTTGAGAATTTTACTATTTTGTACCTTATTTATATATTATTTTTAATAAGTAAAATAAGTTTTTTAAAGTAAAATTAATGTATGGAGCTGTTATGTTTAGGCGTGTTTGACATTTATAATTTCTCTTAATTTGTGATTTGCCAACATTTAATTATTTGTTTGATTCTTAGGAGGTTATAGGTTCAAACCCGAGCAACACGTTATTTTAAATCTTTTTTTTTTACTTTTAAATGAAAACTTTAAATTGAGTTGGAGTAAAAGTTTAATTAATATTTAAAATTATATTGACACATCTATCAACAATCTTATTTTAATATCTTACGATGATGCTGAGTGTTAACAAGAATGCATGCTTTTTACTCAAATTTAATTTATATACCTTAAGATATTTTTTTCTTGGTCAAACAATAAATTTTATTTTTAATTTTCCTAAAATGATATGATTAATTTCTATTTAAAAATAATAAATAAATAACAAGCATAATAAGCGGACAGTGTACTAATTTCAAATTTAAGGAGTGAAACTTATTTTGAACATTAAAAAGGTAGTTGGAAATGTGTTAGTTGATGAGTGAGGATTTAATATGTTTGATTTAAAGAGATTGTAGCAGATAAGATGGCGTTAATGCAGCATGTCGTGGTGCAGACAAAATTCAATCGATGATTATTCACTCACTGTCAAAATCACCATTTTATAGATTAGTTAATGTTCTCACTTAATCCATGGCTGTGGCTCCCACTTTTTAAATGCAAGACACCGGTCAATTTTATTTGTTCTTATACTCACTTACATTTCAAATTCAAACCATTTTTATGCATAATTAATGGTACTTATTAATGTTTCACCCTGCAATAATAATACATAATTATCTAAGTGACCGTATGATCATGGAAATTACTACATATTTATTTTAATAAATTTACGTTTTTGTTATATATTATTATTAACCCATAGTTCGGTTTAATTTTAGACCAAAATAAAAATAAAGAAGTATTTTTATTTTATGCTACTATTTTAAGTATGTGTCATTGTCGTGGTTGAATAAATGGCAGTCAATTAACGGCAAATTATTGCTGATTTTTCAAATTGATTAGACATGACATATAATGACTTTTGGAATTTCTTCGCCATTTATGTCTCTAATACTCACTGTTTCTATAACTAAATCTTTGTTTATATTCATTTTGAATATAAAATTATAAACATTGCTGACGATTCAATATATAGCATATATGCCTGTGTACGTGGGATATTGGAAAAAATATACTCCCTCCATCAGCCCATTTACTATTGTACACGTTGTTTAAGGAGTATTATTATTTAATGTGTAGTGGGTAGTTATATTAGTGGAAGTGTTGATCCCATATTTTAGTTGTATTAGTGGGTGTGTGTGAGTCTCAAATGTGTAAAAAAGAAAATGACCCTCTTTGAAGCGAACGACCAAAATAGAAAAAATACATTTTTTCGAACGAATGGATGGAGTCAATGACAGAAGCAGTCAAGGACAGGGGGTCGGCCCACACTGGCATTTGAAAAATTATTATTATATATGTTGGTCAAAATAATTTTGAATTATACATATAGCACAATGGTAAGGGAGCTCCTACTCCACTCAAAGGTAAGGGTTATATTCTTATCATTAGCATGACCTTTTATTAATTTTTATTTATTAGTTTTATTTATATTATAATTTCGCCATTAAAAATTTGTGTTAAATTGTATACCCTTTAATATACAGATGCATACCCTTTATTTTCTAAAAAATATTATTATTTGTATCTGAGGGTTTAATTTTTATTTATTAGTTTTATTTATATTATAATTTCGCCTTTAGAAAATTGTGTTAAATTGTATACCCTTTAATATACAGATGTGTACTCTTTATTTTCTAAAGAATATTATTGTGTGTATCTGAGCGCATGGACAACACTCCGTGCGTCTTTATAATTTTGTGTTAAATTGTATACCCTTTAGTATAAAAATATGTACCTTTTATTTTCTATAGAAAAAAAATATTAATGAAAAGTGTAAAACTTTTATAACAAAATGATGTACCTTTTATTAATTAAAGAATATACCCTTTAGATCAAAGCAATGTACTCTTACCCATAATACGAAATTTCTAAAGGCATACGGAATGGGTTCTCGTGCGCCCGGGCGCACGTAAGCCTCACTCATCTTTATAAATGGCACAATCATTTATCTTTTTATTTTTCCTTTGCCATTATTTGTTTTAATTTTTATTTCTTACGTTATTAATATTATATATATTTCAATTGATTTTAAATCAATGTAAGATCAAATACACCTCATGAGTTAAGATTAAATTACATATATTTCAACAAATATCAATTAAAAAAATATCAAAAATATATTTTAATTTTAAAATTAATATCATTTTTAACCTACAAGTATAACTTTTAATCAGTAAAAAATCATTGAATTATTTCAAATATTTTAATAATGTTGTTAAAAAATATAAACTACTTTTAAAAAATACAAATAAAAGCATTTACTTTACAATACAATTTTGGCCCTTCTAACTTTAATTTCTGGCTCCATTAGGGGATGGAGTACTTCTCTCACTATTTACGTGAATATTGAATTCACTTTATGTAAATAGTGATAAAACTGAATCTTCTCGTATTAGATTATAAGATTGAGTTAGAAACTTTTTCTCTAAAGCTGGGAAGGTGTTGTGAGATAATTAAAAAAATGTGTAAAGAATTTTATATTACTACGAGAAAGTATTTAAAAATCATAATTAAAACTATTCATTATATTAACTTGATTCATGTACGTAAATGGATACTCGATAGAAAAAATATAAAAAAAAAATCAATAACTGATTTCCTCCAAAAGAAAAATAAAATAAAGATTCTCTTTAAGCACTTAATTACGCTTTATATTAATTTATTTTGCGTTACACGTATTAAAAATTTATAGGAATTTTTCCATTTAGAGTACAACAATTCTATTTAGGATCGAAGTTAATCCCTCCGTCCCAGAGAAGCTTGCACCGTTACTGTATACACGGAGTTTAAAAAAATTATTTTTTGACTAACTTTATTAACTTTTGAAGGGTATTGTAGTATTTTTAGGTGATAAATAAATAAATAAATTATAAAATATGTTATGTGTGTTAGGTGAGAGTGGTAAATTTGTAATTAAAATAAACTTTTGAGGTTAGAAATTAGTGTGATGTTTTCTTTTATGAGTGGTGTAAATTATTTGGGACAGACGAAAATGAAAGGTGTGAATTTTACTGTCTGACGGGGGAGTATAAATTTTCGACTTCCTTGGTACATGATTGGCTTAAAGAATTATATTGTAAACCATCTACATCAATGAAAACATGCCACGTCACGTGATTTCCAAACATGAAAGCCTAACTTTAACCAAGCAAGCATTTGTACGATTAATTAAAGAAAAAAAAACGTACTCCCTCCGTTCCACGGTAAAGGTAGTTTTTATTTTTTGATACGTAAATTAAGGAGTATTATTATTTAATTTGTAGTGGGTAGTTGTATTAGTGGGAGTATGTGCCCCATGTTTTAATTGTATTAGAGGTGATGAGTGAGTCTCATGTGTGTAAAAAAGAAAAGAGGACCCTTTGATGAGACGACCAAAATAGAAAAAATAGACCATTGCTTTGAGACGGAGGGAGTAATTAGTTTTAATACATGTATAAAACTTCCGTCAACTTTTTTTTCTTTTCTTTTAAAGACCTAATTACCAAACTCTTAATCATCTTAACAGATTAACCCATGCACTCCCTATCTAACTATAATATTTTAATTAAGTATTATCAAATGCCGTTGGAACAAAATTATTGTCCAAATAAATCTAGGTTTCGTAAATCTTAATAGGCACTTGATCGAAACCTTAATTTGAGGAATGAGGAGGCAATTGAAAGGTATAATTAAATACAAACAAGAAAACAAATAATTTTAGAAGCAATAATGTGGATGAATACTAGCTAGGGTTTCCACGAAAACGTGAGTTTGTCGTTGGTTAAGATGGGTGTACTTTAAATGCATTGAATTCTGGATTTTGATGTTTCGAGTTTGGAATATCCCCAATAATAAAAATTGGAATATATGAGTATAAAAATAATTTTAAAAAATTAATTTGTTGTTTAGTACCAAAAACTAGACAAAGAGTTTGATTATCATAGTTTAATCAATTTTGGGGCAGCTGGCCAGGGAATATTAATATGTTTAATAGTAATTGATCATGACTAACTATCACATTAAACAAAGTTAAGTAGAACATTTGGAACGAATATCTTGTCTTATAAATATTTTTCCTTTTTCCCTTAAACTAATATATTAACTGCGTTTTAATAGATATTTGAATTAATATCTGTGCGCATAGAGGTGTTCAAATAAACGAGCCGTTGTGTAGCTCGACTCGTGATTATTAGAGCTTGTTTAATGCTCGTTACATTACTGAGCAGAGTTTGATTCGACTCGATAAGGCTCGACAATAATAATACTCCTAATAATTATTAATAATAAATAAATAATGATAATTATATATATTAGTATAATAATTATTAAATTTAATTTAAATACATATATTGATAAAAATCCGGCTCGATTAGACTAGATAATTAAGCTGGTTAAGGCTCGAAAGCTCAACTTTTTTTTATTAATGAGCTGAGTCGAGCTCAAGCTCGCTAGTAGGCTCGTTATCAAATTGAGCCGAGCTCGAATATGTACTATTTGTGCTCGCTCAGCTCGTATTAACAGGCCTACTGTGAACTCATATGTGTAACTTAATAGTGTAGTGTGTTTCTTAATTATAATTTTATAATATTTTTATATTTAAATTTTTATTAAAAACTCACACAAAATAATTCTTAATAAAATGTATAAATTCTTATTTATTAATGTACGAGTATATATTTTTACTTATTAATATATTAGTTTTGAATACATCCATGAATTTAAATTTATTCACTCGAATAATTCACAGGAATTGCCATCATATTTCTTTATGAAAGTATTGAAAAGTAATCAATTATGTACCCACTATTTTGGACGCAATTGCTATATTATCATTATTAAAAAAAAAAAAAAAACGTAAGCCCTCACGGTTACCAAATAATATAATAATACTAATATATAAGTTGTCTTTTTAATTAGTTTCATTTAATTTGGACTCTTATAATCTTACTCATCCGATCGAAAGCGAGCCATCTTGACTCGATCAACCGAATTGTCAGCGCATTTACTTTCTTCTAAGACAACATTCAACCGTCAAGCAATTAATCAAAGCTTAAATATAAAAAAAAAACCTACACTAAATTGTTAGGATTTATTTATGTTGTATACTAAAATCTTATTTATCACAGATGATTGATACATTGAAAATACGAGGAAATTATTTTCTTACCAGTCAATTACATAATTAATTACAGATGAAATGTTAAATGAAAAATTGCACAAGAAATACTATGTAATTTGATGTGCTCTAAATCTTATATGCAATTTTGATGTAATTTGTGAACATATATTCAACTCTCAATATGTGGAGTATATACTTACTTTTCTTTTTATTAATTAATAGCAATTATTTAGTTTGAAGAAATTGGGTCCCAATATAAAATACTTTTCAGAGCACTGTGTTTTTACAGATTAAATGATACTATATTTATACTAGTATATAAGAGCACCGGGGCACGTGCATGTCTGTCTGAACCCAAGTGATTGTCCAACCGACGCCCATTATATATATATATATATATATATATATATATAGGAATTAATCCCAAAATTTATTTACATGCGTTTAATATATACTCACTCGTCCCATAATATTTTTCTCACTTTTCTTATTTGTTTGTCCCACAAAATCTTTCATCCCAAAAAAAAAAACATCACTTTATCCAACAACCTCAAAAGTTACTTTAATTTCAAATTTGCAACTCCTTTTTCACACACATATAATTACTTTATACTTTTTAATTACCTAAAAATACTACAATACCCTCTAAAGTCAATAAAGTTGGTTAAAAAGTGCAATTTTTCTTAAACAACGTGGAACAGTAAAGGTAAAAAAGTTTTTCGGGACGGAGGGAGTATTATTTTTGTGTTTATGAGAACAAGCTCTGTATGAAGTAAATTATGATATGAATTCCATCCCAAACACAAAAATAAATACTACTCCTCCATATTTATAAAATTAAATTGTGATACTCCCTCCATCCCATAATACTTTTTAAGTTTACTGTTCCATGTTATTTAAAAAAATGTGCACTTTTTGATCAATTTTATTAACTTTGAGGGACATTGTGGTATTTTTAGATAATAGATAATAAAAAAAGTATAAAGTAATGAGAAAAGTGATAAAGTGATATTTTTTTTTTGAGGTGTGAAATATTTTGTTAGACAAATAAATGAGAAAAATATAAAATGTTTTATGACCCTCTCCCCACACGGTCTGGCTAAAAAAAGAAAATGATTGAGAATGCGAAATGACATAGTTACCCCCAGAAAAAGCAGATAAAAAATAGGAAAAAGAAAGATGGCTTATTTTGGGGTAGCCCACCACCCATTTGATATGATATAATTCCCACTCATTGTGTTTGTTGCTTAAAGCTTTCACTCACTCCCCTTATCTTGTTCTCTATCTTTTCCTTTTTCTCTCTCCTAAGCTCTATAATCCAGCTCCCATCTCAAACCAAATATTTCAAGCCAGCAAACACCATATATCCATCCATCCATGGAGTCCAACAATTAATCTAGCCCACCACCACCATACATCATCACCATGGATCCTATCTCCATGCAAAAGCCTAATCTCCCTCTCCAACTCTTGGAGAAAACAGATCACAACCCTAATTCCAACGCTTCCAAGAACCCTCAACCCAAGAGAACTTCCATTAAAGATCGCCACACCAAGGTCGATGGCCGCGGCCGCAGGATCAGAATGCCCGCCACCTGCGCCGCCCGTGTTTTTCAACTCACGCGGGAGTTGGGCCATAAATCCGATGGAGAAACAATCGAGTGGCTGTTGCAGCAGGCCGAACCGGCTGTTATTGCTGCCACGGGTACGGGAACCATCCCGGCCAATTTTACCTCGCTTAATATCTCTGTCAGGAGTTCTGGTTCGACCTTTTCGGCTCCATCGCAGTGGAGGAGCCTTAATTATTTCAATCAGGGTTTTGGACCGCCATGGGAAGATTCTCCTCAGAGAAGGGTTTTGTTTCCTGGAAATGAAAACTCCGGCGTGGATCCGCCGGAGGCGATGGGGCGGAAACGGCGGTCGGAGGAGGATATACCGCCGCAAGTGCAGACACAAATGGCCGGAAATTACATGTTGCAGTCGAGCGCGGGGTCCATTCCGGCTTCCCAGGGGCAAACGGCGTTTCTTATGGTCACAAATCCGACCAATAATAATCAGATAACAGCGAATGGCGAATCATTGTGGCAATTTCCTTCGGTTGGGAACTCTAACATGTATAGAGGGAGTCCATTGGCTAACGGTGGATTGCATTTTATGAATTTTCCGACGCCGGTGGCGCTCTTGCCGGGGCAGAACCTTGTAATGAGCAATGGCGGTGGTAGCAGCGGCGGCAGCACGGCGGTGGACGGGCATTTAGGCATGCTGGCGGCGCTGAATGCGTTTAGGGCAATTCCGAGCGGCAGTGCAGCGGTGGAAGGTAATGAGAGCGGCGGCCATGACTGACTACGTAAATGGTGATGAGATCAAGCAGCTGAACTGTATGATTTGAGCCCTATTCTTGAATTTCAACCAATTAAATTTCTTGAATTTGTGATATATATACTTCTTGTATTAGTATTAGTATTTAGTACACATGATTAGCTGTGAGGGATTAATTAGGAGTTTGAATTGTGTGAATTACATATGAATCCAATTTTTTGTTTTTATTTCACTTTGTAATTAATATTGCGAAGCATGCATATAATTTAGGGTTTTGAGAGAAATAACATGAAGCTGTAATAACAAGTGTTAATTGATGGATTCAGAAACAGTTTCTGTTATCACATAGATATATATCTTATATTAAGATTACCTTTCAATAACCTCGTAACTGCAAGCCTGATTACACGCCAATGCTTTGGTCTGAAGAAAAACTTAATCATATAATGTGCTTGATTTAATCATATATAATTAATATTGATCACTTCCCTATTTATAAAATTTGCATTAATTTGCAGTTTGAGTATGTGTGCCAGGATATTGATGATGCAAAAACATGACATCATTTGATAATGTGACACTTTGCTAATCTTAACATGTGTTTTGAGCTGTAGATGGATTAATTATAGTAGCTATATATATATAGAAGAAAGAAACATATTGAACTCAATACATATATACAGATATATTTAATTTGGTTAATTAATTAAGTTGTTGGATCATGATAGGTGGTCACTCTAAATATATTTAATTAGCACTAGATACTGATTGAAGAATTCCCAAAATTAGAAGACATGCATGCATTGCATATTGAGTAAGTTGTGGATGAAAATTATTAGTCCAATAATTGTTTTCAGATGCCTATTAAGTTTCATGACCATGCATGTTTTCAACTGCATGATAATTCTTCATATATAGAATTGTAGCAGTAGTGAGGGTGGGGTAATATATAGTATGTGTATTTGGGATGTTTGTTAATTAATTTAGACGGACATGATTTTAAGAATACTTGGATTTGGATTATGGGCCACTACATTATCATGTGATTCCTCTATGTTGTGTTGTGTAGCCTACCTATTTTCTGTCACCACCCTCACATAATAATATTCATTGCAGATATTTCATATTACTACTGATCTAAATAATGCATCTTAACAGACTGACCTATTTTTTTTAGGCTAGCTACTCCTCCGTCCCGTCAAAACAATTACACTTGCTTTTTGCACGAGGATTAAGGAATATAGTATTTTAATATGTATTAAGGTAAAAGATGTAATATGTTAATGTATAATGTGTATAGTTGTATTAGTATTAGTGTAGTGTTGTGGGTCCCATGGAAATATTTATATATTTTGTGTGGGTTTATTTTTTATAAAATGTAATGTAAACCTTTTTATGGAACGCTCAAAATAAAAATGTGTTATCGTGGGACGGAGGAAGTATTTAATAATTTCTTACCAGATTGACTTCACTTCTACTCCCTATACATGTATGTTATACTCTCTCCGTCCGGTTCTAAGGTGTCCGTTTGTTTTATGCACGTGGATTAAAGAGTATTATTATTATTATATGTAAAGTGGGTAATTGTATTAGAGGGAAGCAATAATCATAATATGTATTTTTTTACTAAATATGAGAAATGAATACATTTGAAGTAGACGCCAAAAATAGTAAAATGGGCACCTTAGAAGTGGAGGGAGTATTAAATAGGCAAAAACTTATACAGTCGTCTCATAAATGCATTTTTTTACTCTTTTGTCCTCTTTCATTATATAATTAATACTTCTTTCTTCTTAACGAAAGGTCTTCACTTTACTATAGAGTGTATCATTCAAAGTTTCAATTTTTTTCTTTTAGTAAAATGGTCTTATATATGGTCAATCACTCACTACTAATACAAGTACCTATTATACATAATAATAAAATAATAATACTTCTTAATCCACGTGCGAAAAGCAAATAACCACTTGGGACAGAGGTAGTACATAGTCGCATATATAATTGCGTGCAATGTCGTACATATGTTCATAAATAAATATATGTATGATTGCACATATAATCGCATACAGGGATGCAAACCCCGTTAATTATGTCTAAATTTTTTTAAAAAGTGTCAATTTTTTATATTGCTTATCATATACACTTTATTCTACTAAAGATTTAATTTTATTACCTATACATTTAAATTATATTGAGATAACAATTTTATACTCAAGTGGTTTAAGATTTATTACAATTCCTTTTTTTCTTATAGACTTAATTGTCAGTGGTAATTTATTTTATGGAACATGATTTTATATCTAATCATAATACATTTCATTTAGAGTTTTAATTAATTGCTTTTATGTTTTGCAATAATAAGTGTATTCAGTCCAAAAATTATAGTATATACTTTTAAAAATTATATTTAAAAAAACTAATTATGTTTTCTTAGAGTTTGAATGGATGAATATTAAAGCTTGTTAAATAAAATGAGACGAGCATTGTTCATATTAATTCTCTTAAAAAAAAAAATTCACTTTATTTGTGCCCTTGGGCCTTTGCAACTCAAGCCTGCTTAGAATCCATATGACAAGGCCCATTAGGGTTTAGGCCCCCAAGGCATAAGAGTATATAATTTTCTCTAAAATTCTTCCATTCGAAACCCTAGTCTTCCATTCATAGTCTGCGATCACCATAGCGATCGCTGACTCGACGGTGGCAGCGGCGGAGGAGGCCTAAACAATGGTGCACGTCTCGTTTTACCGCAACTGTAAGCCTCTGTAACTTCTTCTTTATCTATTCGGAATTATCTGTATACATGATAACACATCATTCGCCTTTGATTTATATGCTTGCCAATAATATTTTTCCAATCATTTTGTATGAATTTTATCTTTATTTTTTTCTCTCTGTGAGAGAAATAGTCAGTGTCTAACTATTTCGCAGATACTTTTGTAAATTCCGTCTGTAATTTTTCCCCCAATATTTTAATTTGTATTTAATAATGGTTAGTTGTTTTATCGAGTTCTAAGATGTTCAATCTAGAAATTCATTTTTGATATAAATAAATTAGAGTTTTTTGAACGCTCACAGACTTTATCAAGAAGCATATGAAATCTATATATGTGTGTTGGTTCCTGGGAAATCTTCTAATCTAACCAATGGGAAGGGTGAGCTTAAGTATTTGGGACTTTGCCTAGTAATGCATACTTCTGAACTTCTTGCTTAGGTAATTCTTCGTAAGAAATACCATCAGTCTGGCATGCTATAGAGTTAGTCTTGGAATTCAGTTTCGTGTAACTTAGTACTGTAATGTTATGAGTGAGGCTCTTGTGCCCCCGGGGACACCGTGCCCCTTTCCAATTTAATATGGAGTGGGGAGGGTTGTGTTCCCATGGGGCACGGTGTGTCCCCGAGGGGCGCAGGGGCTTTTGCCTAATGTTATACTGTGCATAGTGTTTATGGATGTAGCACACTGATTGTGAAATGCTTGAGGCTGATAGCATGTCCTGTTTGCAGATGGGAAGACTTTTAAGAAGCCTCGTCGTCCCTATGAGAAGGAGCGTCTTGATGCTGAGCTAAAGCTTGTTGGGGAATATGGTCTGAGGTGTAAAAGGGAGCTATGGAGGGTTCAGTATGCACTTAGCCGAATTAGGAATAATGCTAGAAATCTTTTGACCTTAGATGAGAAAGATCCTCGTCGTATTTTTGAGGGTGAAGCCCTTCTTAGGAGGATGAACAGATATGGGCTGCTGGATGAGAGCCAGAACAAGCTCGATTATGTTTTGGCCCTCACAGTTGAGAACTTCTTAGAGCGCCGTCTCCAAACCCTTGTGTTTAAGGCTGGAATGGCTAAATCAATCCACCATGCAAGAGTGCTCATTAGGCAAAGGCATATCAGGTATTGAACTGGTGATGGCTACTCTGTTTTTGTTCTCTGTAGAGCTTTTCTTAATGCTTTAATTTACATAAATTCGAGGGCTGGGTATTTCTCAATGACGCTACATCCGATGTGTTGTCACAAGGTGTAATCTCGTCACAGTTGTATTCTGCATCAGTTTATAATGGTTGGCATTCATGAACTATTGAAACATTGTTTGTTGTAGCTGCGACAAATTAATCTCTGCAATATTCATCTATTGCCTTTTTGATCTAGTAGTAGTAGTAAAAAACGAATTTGGTCATCTAATGTTGCTGGGTGTCGATTTCTTTAGTTACAAATTTCTGTTGCACATTGAGCTTTGTTGATAAGCTAATATTTGGTGACGCACAGGGTTGGAAGGCAAGTTGTGAATGTACCCTCTTTCCTGGTCAGGGTTGATTCCCAGAAGCACATCGACTTCTCCCTGACAAGTCCGTTCGGTGGTGGTCGTGCTGGTAGAGTGAAGCGAAAGAACCAGAAGGCAGCTGCCAAGAAGGCTTCTGGTGGCGATGGAGACGAGGATGATGAGGAGTGAGTTCTTAAAGTTGGCTTAGATGTTTATTGTACTGTTGAGAAGCATAATTTTGATTTATATTCTGCTTTTGTAGCCACCAGTCCTTTTTATTTATCTCTTCTTCAAAGAATCAATGACATTGTTGAAATATTAAGAATTATGATGACATTTCTAGTCTTTTGGGGTGACTGTTAAGTATTCTACTCTTATATATTGGAATTTGTGGCCGGAAAATCAGTGGTGATCCCTTGTTCTCTTAGAGTTGATGAAGGTGAAGCCTTGGGTCTTTATGAGGCCTTGTCATGGATTAAGGAACTTGGCTTAGCTCGAGTCATATTTGAAGTGGACTATAAGATAGTCCACGATGCGATATCTAAAAATGATGTGGAGAACTCAGTATTATCTTTGAATCTAAAAATTTACTTTCATTGAGCAATTTTTATTCTGTTAATTTTATTCGTCATACTGCCAACTCAGTCGCACATTGCATAGCTCGGGCTTCGTGGTCTGTCGCGAGCTCTTGGGTCGAGCCTCCTCATTTTGTGGATGACATTCTCGATAGCTCTTGTTCCTGTTCTTCTTAATATATGCTCGTTTGTTTGCTTTAAAAAAAAATATGTTGGAATTTAATTTTTGCATTTTTTCAAATACAGACTTATTTTATTTTCTTTTAATTTGACATTCAAGAACATCTGTATTTGTCCTGGAAATGTATAATCTTTTGATTTTGACGATCGTTGCTTGATTTTTCTACATGTTTTAATTTGTTTATGTGCTTTCATTGCTTCCAATCATGATGGATTCCTCTCGTTTAATTTAATGCAATAATATTAAATAAAAGTGTTTGAGATTGATATTTGTAACAACAAGGTGTTTGTACTTTGTATGCGTTTTTATTTATATAGTTTAAATTATTTTGAATATCATCTAATGTAGTCGGTAGGTAATGATAAAATGATGTGATTTTTTTGACGATTTGGAGTACCAATTATTATGTGATTAACGTACGAGGCAAACTAATGTGATCAAGCCAAAATTAAGGCAACAATCAGGAGGAATCTAGTTGTTGGGTTTATTTTTTTTAATATAATATTAATATTAAATTTATTTGTATAATATTTAGATGCAAGTTTTAGAATATACCTTAGGATGAATCCCTAGCTACTGGAATCAGAGTTATCTGTACACGAGTTTTAGCCATCATAGAATAATCATTAAATTGTACTTTGATGTGTTAATTTACACTTAAAAATGATAATTAAAAATCATTAATCTCGTATACTTTCTTCAAATCAAACATTAGTTTCGAAAATCATCTAAATTGTTTAGTTAAGAATTTCTTAATCAAAGTTTCTTCCCACCCAAAAGAAATTAATAAAATGAGGTATGTGAGTTTAATCATTTTTTACACTTTTTTTACTAAAAAGTGGTAAGTATATTATTATAATACCCTCATTTTACAAATATCCTAATATAATACTCATTTTTCTCTAGCATCCTAACAATTTTATCATTTTTTTTCAACAAAATTAACAAAAATATTTTTTTCCTTGTTATTTTATATACATAAAAAAAATACAAATTTTAAACTCTACACACAAAATTAAGTGAAATACAGAGCGATAGTCCATCTTATCACAAGGTGGAGTATATTTTTGAAAGAAATTCATACTTTAAATAAAAAGGTAATGTACGTTTCATGAAAGTATTGGGCATACAAATTTTTGCCCCCAGACTCAAATAAGACAGAAACAAATACGCTCTAAATATTTTTATTTTAATTTTTTTATTATGGCCTGCATTGTGCCACGTCAATACAACCAAGCAAAAACCCATCAAATTCCTCTGGGTCACACCTTGAAAGCGCTGGCCTATTTATTTATATTTTCATACTTTAAATCATCATGTGTATCCATCTAGGCTCTTAAAAAAAAAAATCTTATTTAATACTTTTAGTAATTAATATACAACTAACAACGTCTACGTTACCACTTGATATTTATATTTTGGATACTTATTTTTTAGTAATTAATGACACATCGGAAATCATTGTATTCAATAATTTTTTGAGAAATTGAAGCCTATTTTAGGAAATTATTCGGATGTGTGTTGAAGACCATTTAATGTGTACAGCTAAGAAGATAATGCTATGAAGATAAACCAACAAAATGCTCAAGATTTTTATTCAATCATTCAATCATTCTAAATTTCATTTTCTTCATATCTTGAAAAGTATTAGTAGAAATTATGGAATGTTAATAAATATAGATCACTAATAATTTAATTATACTTATACGGTTAAAATAAATATAGCTAAAAATAGAGAGACTTTGTTTGTGAGACGGGTTATTTGTGGGACGGATATGAGAAGGGTCGATTCATCACTAAAGTATGCTTATTGTATACATAAAGTATTCTGATTTGTAGTTAAAGTATATTAATAATAAATTATATTATAATACACTAAAATCATACCCGTCTTACCAATAACCCGTTTCACAAGAGACTTTGTCTTAAAGATATGTACTCCATTCGTCTGAATTTATCAATTTTGTTATTTTGATTTGTCTCATTACAAATACTCCTATTATTTTATTTTTAAAAAAAGATGAAATCCACACACATCACTAATACAATTAATATAAACATACTCACTATATATTAAATAATATTCTTTAATAGACGTTAAAAAAAAAATAATAAGTAGCAACAACACCGTCCTATAGTTGAGGAATTATCCATGGTCTTCTGATCGCAGTAAATCTTGAATGAAAACTGGATTTTTTTTTTTTTAAATGCCTTTCACAGTTCAAATTTATTGAATATGTGAATTAGTTAGTGATCTAGTTAAATATACCTCTACATATTATTGTATTTGTAGGTTCATGAAGTTTATCAAATATTCAAATAATGACTTACTATTTTTTTCTAATATAAAAAGAGGAATATAAAGTTGATTTTAGAACAATATATTTTAAATATTCAAAATGAAGGTTAATTTTTTTCTAATTTGTTAGGTTAATAAAAATTTTAAAAAAATCATGGAAATAGTAAAGTAATTAATAAAATTAAGAATATATATATATATATAAATTTGCATATAATGTATTCTCACATGAGAAGAGTTCATTAAATTTTCACCTAATTGAGACAAATCAGAGCTTTTAATGTTCATCTGGGGGGGCCAAATACTTGTACGCTCTCCTCATTTATACAATTTTGTATGACTTTCATTCTTTTATTTTATGAGGAGTAGAGTATATTACTTTTATATTGATAAGTTATACTTCCTAGTTCCAAATTAGATTTCACGTGCACGAAATCTAAGAAAATTTTAATTGTTTATGTATAAAATAAAAAAGAGAAGAAAAATCTTTTTTAATTTAACAAACAAAGTGTGTAAAGTTGTTGTGTGAAAAAATAAATATTATGTTGGCATGTATGTAAGAAATTGGTAATATTATAATATTTTTTACTACTTTTTTAATAAAAGAGAAATGTTAAATACTTTGTGGATAGATTAAAAAAAGTATATGAGATAATTCCCATGGGACAAGGAAATAGCTTTTTTCTTTTAAAAAAAAAGTTTAACATTCAAATACTTTGAAAAGTTATACTCAACAGTCAACACGTAATGCTTTTCTAAAGAAAAAAAAATTATACATATTACTTGTATGTATGATAAGTTATACTCTTTCCACCATGGTATTTATACACATTTTTTATTTTGAGTTGCCTAATATATTTTTGCACGTCTCATTAATAGTAAAGTTACACTATATTGTTTATTTTTTACACTTAATGTATCAATTCCAACTATTTTTTATATTTTATTTATCATTTTCAATAACTTTAACTATTTTTTTCTTTAATTATCAATTTATCTCTATTTTCTTACATTATATATTTAAAAAACAATATTTATTAATCTGTGTGTCAGTAAAAATGGTTGTATATATAAATACATGAACTTTTAAAAAGATATACATTCATAAATTATTAAGAAAACCATTAATATTATAAAAATAATATTTTTCCAAATAAAATACCTATCGAATTTCATGCAAGTATCTGTGCATACATAACAAAATATCGTATGGGCCAGCTATTGGAATTGACATGATGAAAATGAAATTCCTTCTCAAATACTTATAATATAATTGTACAATAATAAATGTGTCCAACAACTGATGGGGATATCTCAATTATTTTATCACCACAATTTTATTTTATTTTCTATCTGCACTTCACAATTACACCCATATATCATTAATTAATTATTGATCAGCGATCAAAAATTGAAATATATATATATATAATATAATATAATATAATAAAATAAAGCCACTTGAGTAATTTTAATTTCTATCAGTATATCTCCTGGCCGTACATATATGATTTGTGGAGCATTAAGATTTATAAATAATTGTATCTGAGCATTGTTGAATCCATATGCATCTTTAAATATTTTAGCATAATTTATTAATCTAATTACTAATCACTATAGGAGGGAAGCGATTCAAACCTCTAATTACATCGAGATGTATCTGCATTCTCTGTTACGATTATTAAATAATATTTCCTGCATCTCATTTCAATCTTTACATATTTCTATTTTAAATATTTCAACTTAATTTTTACGTTTTTCTTTTTGATAAATGAAGCACATACAAAACAATTAATATATTTTCATGGGACCCACATACAACACTAATACAATTATTTATTTTACAATAAAATATTATTTCTCTCATTTCACTCCATATTAAAATACTATATTTATTAATTTTCCATAAAAAGCAAACGTTATAATAAAATATTTAATTCACGGAGAAGACGAATTGGTAATTTTTAATATGCCAATTTATTTGTCAATTAACTTGTGTAAATTTTATTGACAAACTCTCTTGTAAGACGCTATATATATGAGACGGTTTGTAAGACGTATTAAAGTATGCATATTAATATAAATAAAGTATGCTTAATGATTGTTAAAGTATGTTTTCTAAAGTATGATAAATGATGAATTGAAGTATGATTTTAAGGTGTTATAATATGATTTATTATTAACATATTTTAAGTACAAATAAACATACTTTATTTATATAATAAATATACTTTAGTAATGGGTCAACCCGTCTTATAAAAAATCCGTGAGTTACTCAATTTTATTTGTTGGGACTCATGATGTATCACAGTCCATACAATGATATTGCACTACAAATTTGACATTTTAGATGTACAATAATTATTTTTATTTCCACTTGGATGAATTTAGATTAAATTATATTAAATAATAAGATAGGAGGGAGACAATTGGGCTCCGACCCACCGTGATGTCTCCAATAACGTTGCTTGCAATTTGCAAAAAGGTTCCTCCCATTATGCCTTCAATTATTATATCATTATTTTTATAATCGAATTTTTATTACATTCAATTTTAGACTTTGCATACTTTGTATGAAATTGTCTTACAAAATTAATTAAATAAAACAAAGACGAAGGGATGATAATTAAATAAAAAGTGATACCTTCCTTGTGGATCATTATGTGGTTACCGGATGATGGGAATAACAAAGTAGAAATTTGGAAATGAGCACGAAATGTCAATATATGAATTCTTTCATTATTCGTTATTTCCTGTTCTTTTCATTGCATTCGCGAATCCTCTTGAAAGAGAGGGGTGCCCTCGGGAACGCGGATACAGGTGGTGCATGGTTGTCGTTAGCTCGTGCCGTAAAGTGTTGGGTTAAATCTCCAGAAAGTGATCAAGCTTAGATGACACCGGACACTCACTAGCTATGGGTCTGGTCCCGCGAAAGACCAATGTGTCAAAAAAAGGTGATAAAAAATTATAATATCTCTATTGAAATTTGATAAAATTTTTATCAAAAATTGAAACTAAGAAAAATAAAAATTGTCTCACTTTTTATGCATATAGACTATTACTCTTTAAATAAAAAATTAATAGCTTGTTAATTACTTAAGAATAATGGGTTATAAGTTGGTAAGTTGTACAAATTTTTTTTGACCTTTTGTGTATGAGATGGATGTGTGATGTTGTACAATAGTAGTTTAGTTTTTAAAAATAATTTAATGTGTATTAATACTAATTCAATATAAAATTATAAATGAGGAGAAGCATTTAATTAAATCAGCTATAGGAACAGACATGATGAATTTTGAGCACTAAACAGAAACCCATCCAACTAAAGGTCAACGTCTTCTTTTTCTTCTCATCTCTGATTTTTTAAAATAACTTTTTATCTATTTCTTTATTCCAATTTACTTTAATAATTGATTTAAAAAAAATATTCTACGAGTGCCATGATGTGGTAGCCATCAAATTATTCGACGTGATAGTATGTTGGTCTAGTAATAAGTACTGTTACACCATAGTATCGTTTTTTTTTTTAACGAAACACCATAGTATAGTTTATTAGAATGGAAATGTAGTAGTATATTTTAAGTGAAAATGGCAAAAAGTGATTCTATTGTTTAAGTTTAATTTTAAGTGCCCACATATATCATACACAATTTTTTCTAGCCACTTTTAAAGGAATGGACCAAAATGTCCTTGAGGGGGACCCATTTTTCACATGTTTGGAGAATGAGATTCCACACTTTTTGACCAAAGTATCAAACGTACAGTAAAAAAATTTAATTCCTCTTTATTTCTGAATAAAGTGTGGAAGTAAAGTCTATTGAATACATTAATCTGTTACTTTTATATGCCTCATGAATATATTTTTTATTAAAATAAAAAAAGATACATTAATTTTATTCATATAATTTTTTTTTTAATTTTTTCAGGAAATATTTTTTTAATTTTTTTTGAAAAAAAAGTGTAGACCGAATAGAACAAATAGTGTAGGCCGAATAGAACAAATTGTAGGCCGAATAGGTCGAATAGAAGAATTTTATTTTATTTTTTTTAATTTTTTTTGAAAAAAAAAGTATGGGCCGAATAGAACAAATAGTGTAGGTCGAATATTTAGTATTTAAAATTGTATTTAGTCATATAATTCTCTTAGAATAAACATTACACTTTTCGTTAAATTAACCCACAATAAGTGTCAGCCTAAAAAATACGCTCTCCTTTTTCGAAGATTTGGACAATTTTACTGTAACATAGATATGAAAATAAAAAAAATCTTTAAATTAATTTTATTGACATTTAGTGATAGTTTGATATTTTAAGATAATAAATCATGTATGATTATATTATTTGTGCACACCGGATCTTCTGTGATATTTTCGTGCATCATCTTATATGTCACATGTTAAGTGATTTACACGTAAGAGGGGGAAACAAATTCAATCATTACCCCCTAGGGTTTAAGGATTAGGGTATAGTTTCTCTCTCCTACGTTAGTTCATCTAAAGGTGCAACACAAGAGATGATGTACCAAATGACACAGAGAATTTGAGCCGTATTTGTGGAAAGAATAGATGTCATTTTCTAGATTAATGGATACTTTTTGATATATATATATATATATATATATATATATATATATATATATATATATATATTTTTTTTTTTTTTGAAGGAAGTAATAAAAAAAGCCAACAATTTTTCGAATGGAGGGAGTAATATTAAGTTTTAAAGAATAATACCTTTAAAAGGAGACGCCTAGTCACCTATAACCATTGCACAAAAGTGGGCATGTTTGCAAAAAAATGTGTGAAATGTGCAAGTGAGATAATTTCACTTTTCTTTTTATTTTTTTATTATTCTTTAATGTTATGACCATTTTTTATTACAAAACTTCATATGATCATTTTGATTTTAACAGACTAATAAATACAGTATTGATTTTATTTTTTTATTTTTTGCTCATTTGATTTGGGAATATATTTCCATTATAAGTGAATGGATGAGAGAGATAGACAGAAAATAGATTCACTTAAAAATTTAAAAAAATAAAAAATAAAAAATTGAAAAGGTAGGTAAAGGTGATGCCCATTCCTTAATATTTAGCACCTAAACAAGGCAACTTTGCTTCAAAAAGGCAAATCATTCAAAATAAAAATAGAAAAATAAATAAAGAAAAGAAAGAAAGAAAAAGAAAAGTAGTTTGAGATGCCACAAAGATTTCAAAATTAAGGGAGAGAAAGTAGTAAAGAGAGAGAATCATTCCTGCTCATCTATAACAGACGATTGGTACCCAACCTGATTTTTTTTTTCTCTCGTTTTTACTACAACTCCTTATCTCAATCCCAGAAATTTGCTACTCCTCTCTAGATTAGGTCGTATTATTATTTAATTGTAGTTGATGATAGGTCGTATTATTATTTAATTATAGTTGATGATTGTATTAATAATGTGTGTGGGGTTTTATAATTTAATTGTATGAATGATGTGTGTGGGTCTCATATATTAAAAAGTACTTCCTCCGTCCCACAATATCATTCACACTTTCTACATTTGGACGTCTCTCAATATCCTTCACACCCCATTTTTGGCAAAAAATATTACAAATATATTCCCCCTTACCCATGAATTACAAAATTACCAATTACATTAACATCACTAATTTAACATTAATTACTGATTTGGACCATATTAACAAAACAATTAACAGGCCTAATCTTTATTATTTGGGCCATCACCACATTTCATTTCATATCTCTCAATTTCACTCTTCTCTCTCGTTGTTCTCACTGTGACGAAACCATAGTCACTCTTATCCCGCAGCTTTAGGGCTCGATCCAAAGATCTGCGGCATGAACAGCAACCCTAGCTCCTTCTCCTGCTTCTATTTGCTCTCGATCTAATAGTTTTTTTGTAACCGCGATGTTTGATTCGAACCCTAATCATTCTTCATCTGATTCACCTCATCTTCAACCCGATAATGTCGCAGATGTTGAAATGGTAGATCTATGGCGCGGATCGGAGTATTTATGGAGCGAGATAGTGGTTGGGGTTGACTCTATGCTGTCGGTCGTCGATGAAGTTGAGATTGTAACAGATCTCGCCGATATATGGTTCCCGACTCCTTACAGACTAATTCAGTCGTCGATATCCCTTCTTTCGCCGAGACAGTTTGCTATCTGGTAGTTCCCAACTCTCTATTTCCCGATTTCGAGGAAGTTGCTTATGTGGTTGAGGATTCCGACGTTGAGGATGATTCGTCGGACACTTTGCTCCGTCAGTCTTTGTTCCGGATATTCCCTCGCAGCCGCTGCGATTCCGACCACCAAACAGTGGTCCTGGAGTCCAACGTCGGGGCTGCAAATGTTGGGAAAAACTTACCCCAAAATGATGAATCTGTTAGATATCAACAGTTCATCTGCGAGATGGTCTGTATGTTTCTTCCAACTTATCGGTACATCCATATCTTCTCTCATTTTTTAAATTCTGTAGCTTAGAATGTCCTGTGAGGCTTGGTAGGTGCTTTATGTGCTCTATTTGACCCTGTGAGGCACTTGATTGATGTTGAATGAACTTGATTTAGCCATGTGAGGCACTGAATTGATGAAGCATGAGTTTATTTGACCCTGTGAGGCATCTATGTGGCCCTGTGAGGCATTGAATTGTTTATATGTGTGAAACATGTGATTAATTGGCCCTGTGAGGCATCTATTTTGGCCCTGTGAGGCTGTATTGATGATGTTAGACTAAATTTGGGATTAAATGTAGGTTTTAAATTAGCCCAATGACGAATCTATTCCGAGAGCTAAGGTTTCAATGTTGTTGTGATCATGCAATATGAACCAGCCATAGTGATAAGTATATTGAGTCACCAATAGGTATATACAAACCTATTTAGGCGATCATGACCCAATGATGATGTTATTCAGAGGGTTAAGTACCTCTCTTGATAGGAAAAAGTTTAGATAAACTTGTTCTTATCCTTGAAATTAGGTGTTCAGTGTCACCATTAGGTTTAATACCTATTTTGGAGACGTTTGATATTTTTCAATATCGTAATAGCCACTAATAGGTATAAAAAACTTTTTAGGAGACCATGCTAGGTGATGAAATTCTTTCTGAGAGCAAAGCGAACCAAATTCATATCATTAACAAACGTGATATCAAATCTACAGATTTTGGAATATTTTTGAATTTTTTTGTGCAATTTTTGAATTTTTTTAATCTGTTTGAAATTATTTTTTATTTTATTTTTGATTTCTGCAATTTTTTTTAAGTTTTTGGAATTTTTAATTTTTTGTGTAATTTCTAGAATTTCTATCATTTTGTTTTTGCTATAATTTCTGTGATTTTTTATATATCTGGTTTTTTTTCATGAATTTCTGTAAAAAAAAATTGTGTGATTTTTGTAATTTTTTATTTAATTTTTTGAAATTTCTATAATTTTTGTGTCACTTCCGCAATTTTTTTAATTTCTGCCATTCTGTAATTTTTTTTATAAATTCCGTATATTTTTTTGATTGTTCTCAAATTTCTGGATTTTTTAAAAATTTTCTAATTTTCTACATATTAGTATTTCATTAACTTTAATGATAAAGTTAATCCAAACAAAAAATTTGATGACATGGACAATTTAACCCTTGAAAAAGTACTTTGAAAAAGTAAAAAAAAAAACTTTTTTAAACAACGTGGAACAGTAAGTGTGGATGGTATTCCGGGACGGAGGGAGTAATTACTATAAAACTCTTTGAATCGAACATCCAAAATGGTAAAAAAAAAAAAAACTCTTGCTACCCAACTAAGGTAATATATTTTAATTAATTATGGTTAAATTTTTATATGCCCACATAAATTTAACAATTTTTTTAAATCCTCAAATTTTAATGATAAATATTAAAATGCTCAAAATGACAAAAATACTTTTGACTCAATTGGAGACTCAATTTAAAAGCTTTAATTCTTTTCATAAATACATACATATAAAAATACGTGCAATCGAGTCAACAATCGATTATAAATAAAATTGGATATTAAAAAAAACCTTAAAAATAATTTAATAAAGAAAAATCTATCAAAAAAAAAGGGCATGGTTGTTCATTATTTCTTTTAATTAAAACGTTAATACATTTATTTTTAATGATTTAAAAATAAATGAAATTATGGGATTTCAAATTTTGACTTTTTACATATTTGTTTACTTTAGTGATGGTGGAAAAAAACGTGATTAAAAATACAAGTGGATGGTCATGTTTGTATAAAAATTTAAAAGTTTTTGACTGTTTGGTACCACGATTTTTACTCCACTAAATGTTACTCTTTTCATTCCGAATACTAGTTATAATATTTAATTTTTCATTCCAAATATAAATTATAAATTTGGTACCACGATTTTTACTCCACTAAATGTTACTCTTTTCATTATAAATACTAGTTATAATATTAGTTATAAATTACTCACTCCGTCCCATTTTAATCTTTACATATTTTCAATTTAGGCGTCCAATTTCAATTTTTACAATTCTCTTTTTGATAGATGGGACCCACACAAATTAACTTTTTCTCTCTCCATAACCCCACACTTCACACTAATACACATACTCACTTTACATTAAAATATTATTTCTCACCTCACTACACATTAAAATATTACATTCCTTAATTTACGACGCAAAGTTTGAAACGTGATGGAAGAAGTATTTTTTAGTATTTTTTTAAAATTATAAATATTGTTATTTGTTAAAAAGATCCTTTAAAAAGTTTTCATTTTGTCCTTATGAAAAATGACTCGAAGAATCAACTGAAGCATCACTTCTCCAGCTTTAGATTACAAATTCTAGGCGATTTTCTCATGTAGAAGTTAATCAATTCAAAAACTTTAATCTACTCTTTATAACTAGGAGCTAGCTAAGTTTATAATCACTTAATTTTTTATTCTAAAACACCTCATAATTTTAGAAGTTTTTTTGTAATAAGTATTACATTTACTTGAGTTAGGATGAGACAAACAATTTTAAATTGTAAAATTAAAGTGTAGTATTAAATTATTCAGAGTATCTATTTTTATGAAAATGCGAGGCTAGTTTTTAAAAAAGATATAAACAAAGAAATGATGAATTTACAACCATGCTAAAGCATCATTTCATCATGTATTAAAAAAATAAACTTAGAACTGCAAAATTTAAGTGAGCCTGCGCACTAGTTTCTTTTTTCAGGTTAACCAAAACCCGTAAATAAAATGAAAAAGGTGATTAATTTCTAGTTAATTCCAACTTTTACACCTTTAAATTAATAATCTCATAATCTAATCTACAAAGTGGGGAACATATGCAATTCTACTGAGAAGAGGGTGCCAAAATGATAAACACGAAAAAAAAAACGCCTCCATTTTTCTACATTTGCTCCCATTCCTTCCTTTCTTAAAAATTTAATCCCAGTCCCTATACTTCATACTAATTAAAATACCAGCCCCTATACTTCCTACAAATTAAATTTCCCCCCTCCCCCTACATGAACAGCTCCGATTGCAGAATGGTGTAGTAATTAGCAGCCACATCTTCCAGCTCCCAAAGCCCATTATCAGCCAATCCAAAAGGCAAATTATCGTCGGATTTAATTTCATCAAAGGAGTTGTAATCCGTGTTTGGAATCCCAAGCTCGTCGTCGGAAGCTTCTAGAAGATGCCTGATGACAGACTTCACGCCGTCGTCTTCGTCTCCGGCAGAGGTGGTGGCGGTTAGGGCCTCCTCGTCCGGCGGAGAGTCGAATTCGACGGCGGTGGTGGTGGAAGAAGACAGCTCTTGTTCTAGGGTTGTGAACATGAGTGATAAGTCATGGCTGGGGTCCTCTTGCTCTTCTTCTTCGTCGAGGAGAGAGAGAATGGTGTTGTATGGTTTTTGGCGCTTTAAATTGGAATTTTGATCGTCGAATTCGTGAGTTTCTGCTTCTCTGAGGCGTTTTAGTTGAGATTCCGCCATTGATGCACAGAAGAGAGAGAAAGGGAGGTACAGAGTAGAGAGAGAAAGGGGGAGGTGAGGAGAGAGAAAGGAGGGTGGAAAGGTTTAAATAGACGGGGGGAGAAGGGGGAATTCCGGTCAATAAAGATTTGAGAATAATTTAATATTATTTTGTATCAGTTACTCTGGGACCTGTTTGGGGCAATAATCATTTCATCAAATTAATTACTGATAATTGATTTGCCAATCGCTGAGAATCCTCTTTTCTAAAATACGCACTTTTATTTATTCAGAGTAACTTTTATATTGAAAGGAAAGGACATGAATTTTGATTTTATTTATTAGTAAAAGATATAGAATTAATTCCCTATAAAAAAATCAATAAAATATAATAAATTAATAGAGTGACTATATTTCATTTTTGATAAATATAGATCTCAAAACTAATAATAAAATTTTAAAAAATTATTTACAATCACATAATATGCAATCATTTTAAATTAAATGATGGAGTATGTCTTTATATTCACCATCCATAAAATACATAATATTTGTCCCGTTTATTTTTCATAAATTTATTTTTATTTCTCTCAATATTCATGTACATAATAACAACAATACTCAATATTATCATCCTCACAATACAACAATGTTACTCCACAAAACATTAAACATTTATTACTATTTATTTTTCTCTATCTTTTATCTTAAGTTCACCGATATTGTAAAGTTACTTTTTAATTAATTTTATTGACTTTTGAGGGGTATTGTGGTATTTTTAGGTAATAAATAAATTATAAAGTATTTTATGTGTGTTAGGTGATGGTGATATTTTTGAAATTAAGATAACTTTTGAGGTTGTTGATTAATGTGAAGTTTTCTTTTTTGGGTGGTGAACATAAGTGTGAGACGGACGAAAACGGAAAATGTGAAGATAAGTATGGAACAGAGAGAGTACAAGAAATACACAAAATAATACTCTCCCATCTTTCTTCGATTTGCACCCCTCCTCAAATACTGAGATTAAAAAATTGTCCTACCACCCCTACCATCAAGATCAACGGAGTATGAAAATAATTTTTACATGTTATCGACAGAAATCGAATCCCGACCCTTAGATGGAGGGGTGAGGGACAAAGCATAGCAATAAATGTATGAATGTGTATGGCAAATTGGCAATGGCATAGATAATAAATTGCGTACGTATGAGGAAGTGAGTGCAGGGATAGTACCGCTGGGTTATATATGGAAGAGGAAGACTAGATAATCATGTCTCTTATTTAATGCCTCCTACCAATCAATTGGTCCCAATACTTCCAAACCCTAGTAACTTTTTTCATCAATTTTATAAATAAAAAGATCATAAAACTCATTTTTTTCATACTCCATTAACGAGGACTTGGAACACTAACAAGTTGATAGCTAACACTATTGGAATTATAATGAATAAAACGAATGTAAAAAGCAACAAATTTGACAAGTTGCCATAAAATTTCATACTCCATTAATAACTCATAGAGCACTACCTTTATGTCCATTTTTACGACTTTTTCTCCCAAATTCATTTCATCTATAATATAATTAATTGTATTGCTACCATTGTACAATCATCAAGTACAAGTAAGCCGGTATTTATTAATTTTCTGTTAGTTTGTAGATGTTTTCTTTCTTCTTGTCCATTTTTTAGATCAAGCGTGTTAAACGAAATGACAATTTATTAGTATATCGTATTGATAGAGCTTCACGTTTTTTTTTTACTTTATTATTGGGTTGAGTCTCCGTTATGTGTGTATGTGCTTCTTAACATCTTCTATTTTTTAATTTTAATTAATAACAAGTCACTTTGTTTTTGTTTCCTTTTTTTTTTTTTAATTAGAATAAATTCCTAGACAATTATTCTATACTGAAATTAGCGTTAGTATAACTTTTTCTCAACATACTATGTTTGAAAATGTAAGCCATATTCAGAATAAGTAGCATATAATAAAATTTTGACTTATTTACCGTCATCATTAATTCAAATTCATTTCATTTATTAAGATTTTTACTAATTTTCCTTTCACATTTAACTTGATTCGAGTTCTAAAAGTGCATTATATATTTGCCAATTAAAAATTAACTTGCATTTTGACATATGATCGATTGTTTTTTCAATAGAGTATTAGAATTGAGGTGTATAAAACTATATAAGGATGTAATTTTTATTTCTTTTTTTTATCTAAGTAGGTGTTATATATACATGTCGCACTAAATTTAAATGTCGTGATATCATTCATTTTCATATAGCCTATATTATTTGACTTGAATAATTTGGGAGTGTAAGTTATAAAAATTGTTATTGTCAACTTGATCTTATATTGTACAAATTATTGATCTTTAACATTATTTCTTGTCCATAATTAATTATAGGGTAAATTACCAAAACCCTCTCGAAGTTTTGTCAAAACTATCAAATAAACTTCGTAGTTTGAAAATATACCAACTACCCCCTTTAACTTGTTTTTTATTTGAACATTAATAAAAATACATTTTTTCTATTAATTTTTTTAACAAAAAACTAAATATGTAATTATTAAAAAATATATATACACTATTAAATAAAAATTTATACACATATAAGTGCACACGTAAACCCAAATACATAGAATATCAACTTTTTTTTAATAGACATCTTTTATTTTAATAATTAATGTTATATTTTTCAAAATTTTGATGCCCTATTAATATGGAGTATTATTTAAACAAATGAAAATCCTTTTTTTTTCCCTCTCCCTTATAAAGGAACCCTCTTTCATATATTATCGTATGGAGGCATGGAGCAGATTTGGGTGAAATCATTTTATATTTTTTAATTAATTATTACTTTTAAAAATATTATTATTATTATTTAGATTATAAATTGTTTATTATGTAATTTACAACATTTTATTATTTTTTATCAATTGAGTATCACTTTCTATTATTAAAGTTATTATTTCTTATTTGTCTCCATTCATGAAATAATTTCATGTAAATATTTGCTTTATCTTACATCATATAATAATAATATGGATTTTTATTTTCTTTCAAGAAAAATTAAGTACGTACCTTTGTGAATTCTGATATCTAAACGTCAACTTATTACTTTCGGCCATAAAATTGGAAATTGAATTCCCAAAATAAAAGTCGTATTTAGAGATAAACATGTAAATTTATCAAACAAATTGAAGAGTTGATTTAGATCTCTCTCTTCATAGAGAGAATTTTAATTTAAATTTTGGACTCTTCTCGTCGAAAGGACATTTCATTTGACTTATTATCTATATATGTATATTTTAACCGGAACCTTTCGATTCCAACCGGAACCAGAATCGGCGATTCTAAAACCGGAAAAAACCGAACTGAAACAGGATATAGGTTGAAAAACAAAAAAAATTAAAAAAAATAAATCGGAATCAAAACCGTCCTACCTCGATTGGGTTCCGATTCTATATTTTCGGAACTAGAAACGGCGGTTCTGAATCGCCGTGCATGTCTATTATTATCGTTACACTGTTCAACGAAATGCTTAATCCACATAATATTTTGAGGAATTAAAGATGTTTGTATGGAATGGATAGTACTCTTCCACTGTATTTTTGTATGAGAAATTGTAATCTTCCTAATATTATATCGCTATGTTTAATTTGTTTTTTCATTTACTTAACTTTTGAAAATTATTAAATAGTAGCAAATGTTTGGTTTGGGTTTTTGCTATTATATATTTTAATTGAGTGTATATTGGGTGCACCCGGAGCAAGGGTGCACCCATATGTGTATGACTTTTTATTCTATTTTGCATACATGTTATTCTATTTTGTATACATGTTTTGTAATAATTGTATATTTTTTTTCACACTAAGTTTTTCATTAAAAAAACTAACATTCATATGTGTATAGCTTTTTATTCAATAGTGTATATATGTTTTTTAATAATTGTATTTTTTTTACACTCAATTTTTTATTAAAAAACTAACAATTAAATTGTATACATTTTTGTTCATAACTGTATATATTTTTGTTTATATTTGTATATGTAGGGTGCACCCGGATGCACACTATTATTAGCCTTTAATTTAATTTTATGGGTAGTCAATATATAAGAAATGTATGATGATATATTTAAAAGTATATTAATAGAGTTGGTAGATGTATACAGAAATGATTTAAGAACTTGGGCATAGATTTTGAAAATAAAAAATCGATTTTGGAAATCGAAAAGAAACATTTGAGTCTCAAATGGTAGAATTTGTCATGTAGAGAGATAATACTTTCGAATGGTTGCAATGTGTTTTTTTTTAAGAGCTATAAATTCAAAACTTAGGTGTGTTTGTTTGGAGGGTTTAAAAGGGTGGAATGGGTATGTAATGGATTGTGAGTGTTTGGTTTATGGTAATGATTCCATGCTATAGTATTTCATTCTAAAAAATAAGGGAATCACTCATTCTCTAGCAAAATGGGTGAAATGACTTTCATTTCATTCCAAATTACATCCTTATTTTATATTTTTTTAAAAAAAAAAAAATTAATTCTGTTTTTTTTATATTTATAATAAAAGACCATTAACATAGTACTATTTTCTTGAAAATATCATTAAAAAAAATAAATTTCACTATATTCTTGAATAATGATTTAACATTCCAAACACTATTAATAACTATGATAGTTATTCTGTATTATAAAACAAACAACATTAATATGAAATACAATTCCATTGCCATTCATTTCTACTATCACTATTATTCTCATTCCGATTCCTTCTAATAAACCAAACTCACCCTTAATTGATAGATAGAAGATTCATCATCGAATTACTTTGAAGCTGCTTTAGTTTTAAACTTGACTTAATAATCTTATAAAAAAAATAGAAAATACTATTAAAAAGTAATACTGCATTATATATATTTTGCTAAATTTAAATTTTTTTAATTTTTAAACAAATATTAATCATGATTTAATTCACATTAAACATTTTAGTATATCATGTATTTGCTCCAAATATTTGTTAAACGGGGAGTACACCATAAAAGAAAAATCTTGCATGCATTGGACTCATGGATATGTAGTCCTAAATTAAAATTTATTTTCATTAGTATAAAATGTTATACTACCATTTAGTAGCATGAAATTTATACCTTTATTTTTTTTAATTAAAAAATAATTTTTTAGTCAAATTGTAATGCTTTTTATATTTCAATCTATCTATTTTAAAAAATAATAGTAATACTCTAACTAGCTAAATTATATATATTATAAAAAAAATATTATACATTTGAACACAGTAAATACTCAACGAGGAGCGTCGTCCGGACACCATTTAATATATGACCATAAAAGCCAACGCACACAAAAACATCAAATTAGCAATTTGATATTTTTCTTTAAATTTAAGTCTATTTTTTAGAATAATATACAATTTTTAATTAATTATATATTACATATATCAACACTATCCCGACCTAAAAATGTTAAACTTATATTTTAATATAACCCCACTACTTTGAAGATATAATTTGACCACCTCGATAAGGTTTCCAAGGGCAAAACCCAAACAAGAGATTAATGTAATATATTAATTTCAATGTTTTTTTGTGTTTAATTTACCAATATCATGTAAACAAATAGTGTTACGCAATATCTAACGCATTCGATCCTAAATCTCGTCGCCACATTTTTCCCCCCTCTAATTATGTATTTTGTTTTAATTATATACTCCCTCCGTCTCATAAAAGATCTATACTTTTTATTTTGGACGTTCTACCCAAAGAGTTCACTTTCCTTTTTTACACATACGGGGCCACACACACCTACTAATACAATTAAAATATGAGACCACACTCCCACTAATATAACTATCCACTACGTATTAAATAATAATACTCCTTAATTAACGTGCTCAAAAGAAGGTCTTTTTTACATTTTAGTCATCCGGTCTAAAGATGATTATTTTCTTTTTTATATACATGAGACTCACACACACTCACTAATACAACTAAAATATGGGGCATACACTCTCATTAATACAACTACCCACTACACATTAAATAATAATACTCCTTAATCTACGTGCATAAAAGTAAAAGACCCTCTTTCGGACGAACGGAGGGAGTATTTGTTATACAAGCTGCTTATTGGTAGTTAAAGTATGATTATAATAAATCATACTATAACACTTTAAAAACATATTTTAATTCATTATTTATTACTCCATCCGTCCCGTCCATATTGCAACATTTATTGTAGCTTTTGTGAGAGCTTTATGCAGTCAAACGTTGCAGTTTGATCGGGATGGAGGGAGTATATTTTAAGATAACATACTTTAACTATGAATTAACATATTTTACTAATACTAACAATCATACTTTAACAATAGACTGACCCATCTTACAAACTATCTCATATAATTACATCTCATAAAAGACTTTTGTCTTCTTCTTATTAATAATAATATATATATAATCGTTTGTATTTATTATTATCATCATTGTAATGAAAATCAAATGTAGTACTAATATTTAATAATATTGATATTTTGTACAAATAACTACTGGAAAGACCGACATTATGTGTTAGCCTGTTAGGTACTTCTGGTCTCAATCTATTAATCTTTAATATTTATTTATTTTAAAATCAATCCCTTTTTTTTTATAAATTAAAAAAGCAGTTGAAACGTCAAATTCATAATTCGTATTGAATGCTTGGAGGAGCTCCACATGACATAAATTTATTAATAATGCAGATAACTCTGTGATCTGATCTGTTTGACTGTTTAAGGTATAGCTAGTGTGTATGCATATATAATAAATATATATCTATAATATGTTCAATTAGAACGAGCCTTAGTTACATGAATTTAATTTTCTCGCGCTTTAATATTTTATATTGTTATCTTTAAATCCTATTATTAATATTTAATTAGAACGTATATAATAAAAGTTAGGTAGATCTAATTTTTGTGTGTCTTAATAATTATCTTATAGCAAATACTTGAGTAAGGCTGTATAAGGATAAAAGTGGTACCACATCAAATGAAAATTAATAATGGTTTAATAAATTATTTTATGAATAATTTGTAATATAAATAAAAAATAATAACATTTTTTATAAAAAGTGGCAAGTAATTAAAAAACATAAAATTATCTCATCGAGAGACCGTGTCACACAACTCTTCCTCATATTTAACACTCTTACTGTCCTTGGTATTTTTACACACGTATAGTATGTATTAAGAAAAAATACTTTCTAGATCCATAATGTAAAAAAAATAAAAAATAGGAGGGAATTTATAACAACAATACTCTATAGGATTTTGCAATACTCCCTCCATCATATTTTAATTTTTATATTTGTCTTTTGTCTTGTCCGGAAATTAAAGAATAAAATAGGAGTATTTTAATATGTAGTAAAAAAAAATGTGGAGTAAATTAATGTAAAAAATAGTAATCATACTTTGGGGCGATGTAGGCTGTAGCTGTTCGATCCAGTCAACTCTATAAAAGCCATGGTAAAGGTAGTATGGTTTGTTGCTTACTATGGTTCACACCCAGCGAATTGTGTTTCTTAATAAAATTAATAATAATAAAATTAAAATAAAAACTCCCTTGATTAAAAAAATATAGACATTGATTTGATAAACAATTACACTACTCAATTTCATCTCTCAATGAGACTAAAAATGATAATTTTTAAGTGTATTTTAGTAGGGGTGAGCAGAATACGGTGAAAATCGATTTAACCGCCCAAACCGAATTGATCAACTCGATTCGGTTTTTGAAATTTTGGTTCGGTTTCAGTTTCTAAAAATATAAAAATTCGGTTGTCGGTTCGATTTCGGTTTTGGTCTATAGAAAACCGACCAAACTGAATTAGACATGTATAAATAAGAAACCCTAATTTCTAATTCCCCCCTAATTCACTCATCACTCTGATCTGCGCGACAGGGCCCATCCGTTATTCCTCCGTTGCTCTTCCCCCATCATTCCCTCATCCCACGTTGCTCGGCGCTCGCCGGCGGAGTTCATCGGCAGTCACCACCACCATCGGCAGTACCCACCCTTGTTGCTCAGCGCTTCGTCTCGTGCAGTCGTCCCTGCCCAGGCCACCAACCCACGCATCGGCGACCATTCGGCGTGCCCAGTCTCGTCGTCCGTCACTCACCACCGGTCCATCATCCCATCCTTTCTCTTCTTGGTAAGTTGCGATCTAAAATCTAGATCTAAAAGGGGTTTTAATTTCGAATACTCAGTGATGATCTTACAATCTTAAGGATATTTTTTTGAAGATTTATGGAGTATTTTCTTGTTATAGTTTTAATTCATAATGATTAATTAAAATAGTATTCTATATCTTCTACAACCAAAATGTTGTCTGTATTTTTAATTTGCTTCGTTCTTTAATAGCCACCCCACCATCTAAGTTTTTTCAAAGTAATAAATTAATGTTAGGCTTATTATACAAATTCCATATGGTAGCAAAATTATTAATGATTATTTAGAGTATGATTATTATTGATTATTCCATATGGCAACCCGTAATATATATATTTTTTTAAAAAATATGCAGGATTTTAGAGTATAAATGGTGTGAAATTGTTTTATTTGGTAACAAATTCCATATGACAGCAAAATTATTAATGATTATTTCGAGTATGTTTATTCCATATTTAGAGTATGATTATTCCATGTGACTGCCTGTAATGATTATTTATATTTTTTAAAAAAATTATGTAGAATGAAATTGTTTTATTTGGTAACTCATTAATTATGAATTGAAGTTATAATACTAGTGACTAGTGTGTAAGCAATGTGTAATCATTCTTCCAACTTTGTAAGCACTAGTATTTCTTTAGGGTTATATTTTTATAAAATAAAATATCTTATAAAGTTTTTATTTTTGTTTTGTAGCAAAGACTTGAGCCTTGAAGTTATGGAAAATCAAATTCTTCCAACTATAGATGAAAATGAGTGCATGGAAAACACTAACGAAGGTTTTAATGCGCATGTTCAACCTTCAATTCAAACGGAAGCTAGAGTTCCTTCAAAAAAGAGAAAATCAATGAAACCAAGATCTAAAGTATGGGAGCACTTTGAGAAGATATTTGGTGAGGAAGGTACCCTTAAACAAGCAAAGTGCAATTATTGTGATGCTATACTTAATAGTAATTCTAGAGTAAATGGAACTTCAACTCTAAATGCTCATATGAG
Source organism: Pogostemon cablin (assembly GCA_023678885.1). NCBI lineage: Eukaryota > Viridiplantae > Streptophyta > Magnoliopsida > Lamiales > Lamiaceae > Pogostemon > Pogostemon cablin. The sequence continues at coordinate 24,035,531 of CM043006.1, forward strand.
AAATTACCCAAGTAATCCACATGTTAAAGAAGCAAAACAATCACTATTAAATTTTCAACCTAGTGGTGGGCTAGAGACTATTGAAGTGGGCACACTTGGTACTTGAAAATTTGATCAAGATGCAATTAGAAAAGCTATTGCATATATGATTATAGTTGATGAGTTGCCATTTAAATTCATAGAAGGTGATGTATTTAAAAAAGTTATGAATCAAGCATGTCCTAGGTTCAAAATCCCATCAAGATGGACAGTTCTAGAGATTGCTTTATGTTATATGCTGATGAAAAGGCAAAGTTGAAGTCTTTTATGAGAAGTAATTGTCAAAGAATTAGTATTACAACTGATACTTGGATATTTGTGCAAAGAATTAATTACATGTGCATTACCGCTCACTTTATTGACATGTGTGCATTATATGTGCATTACCGCTCACTTTATTGGGTAGTTGTTAAGAGACTTTTAGATTTGTTGCACCACTTTTATGTGCTTACATTACGTATTTCTGGTTCTTTTTACGTCACTTCCAATACTTGTTTCAGTGAAATAAGTGATTTGTGTTGCATTTTGAATGAATGGTGCAATAGTGATGATGCTGATGTTAAAAGGTTGGGGGAGTCTATGAAAACCAAGTTTGACAAGTATTGGGGAGATCCGGATAAAATGAACAAAATCATTTTTTGGGCAACTATTTTGGATCCTCGTGACAAGATTGTATACATGGAGTATTCGTTTTGTGAGATGTATGGTGAGGAAAGAGGTAAGAATTTGTTCCAAAATATAAAAGATGAATTGTTGGAATTGTTTCATACAAGTGTAAGTATCTTTCAGAGAATTATGTCCCGAATGATAATTGCTTGGAAATTTCTTCTAGTTCAGTTGTTACCCATTCTCACATTGGTCCAATAGCGAAACAGCTAGCTGCATTTTATAAGAAAAAGTTTATAAAGAAAGTAGGTGGGACTAGTGAGTGTAATAAGAGTGAAATTGATATTTACTTGAGTGAAGATAACTTGGTGGATGTTGGGAATTTTGATATATTAAAGTGGTGGAAATTAAATTCTGAGAGATTACCAATTCTTTCAAAAATGGCTTGTGATATCTTTGTTGTTCCTGTTTCAACGGTGGCATCCGATTCAGCATTTAGTACTGTGGGTAGGGTACTTGATGCCTTCAGGAGTTCCTTGACTCCGAAGATTGTTGAAGCTTTAATTTGTGCACAAGATTGGTTTCGAAATTCCAAAGCTGAAACTTGCGTGGAAGAAATGATCAAAGAACTGGAGAAACTTGAAAAATGTACATTCTTTTATCTTACATTTGTAGATAAATAACACACTTGTGGCTATTGTATATTTCATTTTTAATTTTATTTTCGTTTTCAGATTTGCCTAAAGTTGTGGGAGTTGGAGAATCTTGAAAGAATGTTGGTTCATATCCTTTTTCAAGGGAGAAAAATGGTGTGTGTGTTCATCTACTAATAGTATATGTGTTCATCAAATAATAATAAGTATTTTAATTTGTGTTTATGCAGATTTCAGTTCGACTTTCATGAATTTCAAGGAATAATCAATGATGGGAAACTCACTTAGCCACATCCTAATCAAGTTCTTGAAAGTTGAAACTTGATAGTTTGAACTACATGTTTTGTGGAAGAAGTGTGTTGTTCACTATGTTTTTAATGCTTTGATGTTTGACTGTTTGTTATGAATTTGGGGAGGAATCCTCTATGAATTTTATTGTATTTTAATTAATGGTACTGTAAACTTCATTGTCGTTTTTAATTTGTTGTTAGCACTTTGAAACATTAAGGTTGAATGTTGTTTCAAGTAGGGTTGTTTTATTGGACATGTGCTGCATTTTTTTTATATTTGCACATGTAATTCGATTAATTCGGTTATAAACCGAATTTGAACTGAAAAATTCGGTTCGGTTTCTGTCGGGTTCTCAACATTTTGGTTTTCGGTTCGGTTTCATCATTTTTAAATTTTCGGTGTTCGGTTTTTAAAATTCGGTTCGGTTTTTAACCGACGCACATCCCTATATTTTAGTATGTTTTGATAATAAATAAGGATAAAATAGGTTAGTTATGTTAGATATATATACTACGTATTATTTTTTATAAATAATAAAGTAATAAGATAAAGGGTTGTCGTTTTGACTTATAGGGAAATTGATTTTTTTAGGATGACCAAGTAGAAAGGGTGTGAATTAAAGAGAGTGGGAGTATATAAGACCCTTTATAGGAAAGAGTTATATGTAGAGAATAATAAATGATAATTGTGATACTTGGTGAAAATAATTATTATATAAGTGATTAATTTTATCCACAGTTTTCAGTATAAGTGGAAAGTAATAACAACTTAAAAAAGTGATAATTAAAAAAAGAGAGACTATTTTAATGTGAGATATTCTCATGTAAATATTCTATTTTATCTTTATAATATGGAGCAGTATTAATTTATATGATATAATTATTTTTTTATAAAATTAATAATTAGTTAATTTATAGTAAGAATAATTGATGAAACGAGGTGGAATGGTAGGGTTTGGGTATGAATTAGTATGAGGATAAGTGTTAGTGTGGACAACATTAGGACGGCAGCAACCCACTTGCCCATTCCACTATCCTAATATTAATTTCTTAGAAAAAAAAAAAAACTACAACACATAAGTTACACGCGGATGAGTCCATCACAAAGAATATAATTTTTTTTAATAAATAAAATTTGTATTGATATTTTTGGTATAAGAAATAAAAAAAAAAAATTACTCCATCCGTCTCATCCTAATAGTTACGCTTCATTTGTAATTTACAAAGGAATTGTAACTTCCTAATAGTTACGCTTCATTTGTTACGCTTCCTTTGTAAATTACAAAGGAAGCGTAGCTATTAGGATGAGAAGGAGGGAGTACATATTACAAGTATTAAAGAATCAAGTTTGGCTTTAGAAGTCACTTATTAAAAGACAATCTAAATTGATTCACATTATTAACATAAAATCAACTCCATGTTCTACTTTTCATCTCTTCTATCAATTTTTCAAAACAAAAAACTGCTCATTCAAAAATGATGGCGTTCCTAATCTTCCATATCAACCATACGAAATATTGGCAAATAGCCACTAACTTCACTTTACTTTTTCTCTCCTTAGCACAACATCTAAATGCATTCAAGTTCCAACAAGGATTTGAATTGAGAACTGAAGAGATTCCAATCCAATTCAAACAAACCATTCATAACTTATAAGCCACCTCACATTCAAAGAATAAGTGTATCGCAGTTTCCTCATTTTCTTTACATAATACACACTTCAAGTCGACTGTAGAGTTAAGGATGTTTCTCATATTCAAATTAGTTTTTGTAGGTAAACGGTCCCAAAGAACTCTCCATGAGTAAACAATTACCTTCAAGGGTGTGAACTTGTTCCAAATACTTCTGAAACTTTTTTTATCTTCTTTTCCAAAAGGCTTGAATCCCCGCAGTTCCAAAAATATTTTATAGACTTCATTTGTTTCATAACATACTTGTTTGGACCTCTTCCATCTCCATCTATCTTCAACTCCTTCCTTTATTGTGTACCTGTCAACCAAAGATAAGAGCAAATAAAATTGATCCTTATCCCGTCCCGAGAGATCCCTCAACCATCACTACCCCCAAGTCCAGCAACCTCCCTCCCAAGTTCTCATATCTCCCACCCTCTTTTCTTGATCCTTACTAAGATGAAACAATCTAGAAAAAAGAATTTTTAATGGTTTCTCCCCAGCCTAAGTATCTTCCCAAAACAAAGTTTGATTCTCATCTCCAATGACTCTCTCTAAATTACCTTTAAATCAACCCCCTCTGTCTCCAAAAGTGACACTCACCACATCCTTCCACCATCCTGACCACGAACCTCTTCCCCTCTCGACACTACATTCCAACTTCCCATCCCTACCATTTTCATATTTTGACTCTATGATTTTAACCCAAAGTCTCTTTTTTTCACTCAAGAATCTCCACATCCACTTCCCCATAAGTGATTTATTAAAAATATGCAAGTTCCTGACCCCTAAGCACCCCCGATTCTTTGAATTACATATTGTTTTACAAAGAATATAAATACTCCTTCCTCATATGTACCATTTACTCTCTCCGTTCGCTATTAACATATTCATTTATTTTTTTCACACACATTAAAAAGTATTATTATTTTATATAAAATTAATAATTCTATTAGTAGTAAGTGGTTGGTTGGTGTGGAACTCTTTTACTAAAAAGAGAAAATGAATATTTGTATAGTGAACGACTAAAATGTCAAAATGGGTACCTTATCAGATGATGGAATGAGTACTTTTTTTCTTTTTTAATTTAAATATAAATTAAATAGTGTTATTATTTTAGATGTAGTAGATAGTTGTATTTAGTGTATAGTTTGTATTTTAATTGTATTAATAGTATGTGTGGGTTCCATATTTATAAAACAGAAAATAATACTCTTTGAAGTGAATGTTCAAAATGACATCCTTACAAGCGGATGGGATGTTTTGTTTTGTTTTGTTTTTTTTAGGTCCCAAAATTTCAAATCTCCTTCATAAGAATTAAGAAATTCAATGATATCAAGATGGTTTTTGTAAGACAGATTAATAAGTGATAACACTTCAATAAAATAAGAGAATTTATGTACTCCCTCTATCCACTTGAAATAAGAGAATTTATATACTCCATATATCCACTTGAAAAATGATCTTTTTTATTTGGGTATCCCATTTAAAAAGTGTCATTTTCTTTTTTGAGTGAGGCTTGCGTGCGCCCAAGCGCACGGGAACACATTTCGTGCACCTTTAAAAATTTAGTATTGTGGGTAAGGGTACATTGTTTTGGTCTAAAGGGTATACATTTTAATTAATAAAAGGTACACTATTTTGTTTTAAAGGGTATACACTTTTCATTAATATTTTTTTCTTTAGAAAATAAATGGTACATATTTTTATATTAAAGGGTATACAATTTAACACAAAATTCTAAAGGCGCACGGAGTGTTGTTCATGCGTCTAGATATACACAATAATTTTCTTTAGAAAATAAAGAGTACACATTTGTATACTAAAGGGTATACAATTTAACACAAAATTCTAAAGGCGCACGGAATGTGGTCCGTGCGCCCTGGTGCACAGGAGTTTTTGCCTTCTTTTTTATACACATAGACCACACACACTCACTAATACAATTAAAATATGAATCACATTCCTATTAATATAACTATCCACTACACATTAAATAATAATATTTTTTAATTCACGTTAAAAAAACAAAAGTCTTTTTAAGAACAGAAAGAATATTAACTGCACTGGTTCGAAACCCATTAATAGAAAATATAGAATAATCTGAAATATAACATAAGAAAAGATGAATTATAACATCACATGAAATTAATTGAATACTCATGCTCGCACCTTGTTAAAGTAAGTTTGAAAGCTTTATTAATCCATATATTAATTTATGAACCAAATACATTCTTGAAATTTCTTATTAATTCAAAAATCTTTTCATGACATAATTATTTTCTTTGAATGTATGTAGAACTGAATTCAATAACACTTTAAAATTCAAAAAGAACTGAATTCAATAACACTTTAAAATTCCCGGGCATAGCTCAAGTGGTAGAGGGGAGGGTGAAAAAGTCTTCCAATTGAGTTTGGTTAGTTGGAGTTTGGTTACTGCAGGGTGGGGGTTCGATTCCTGTCTTTAGCATGGATTTGACCCCTTGCAAGCACAAGTTAAACAACACTTGAGGCACATCTGCGATTTACCTTCCCCACCAGTAGTCGGGGCCCTAATGGTTGGATACACTATTTTTTTTAAATTAAAAAAGAAGAGAGGTTGTAGGGGGCATGTGGGTGATGAATAATGGGAAGAGGTCCATGGCATGAATACAAAAAGTGGGATGCACGTGGTCACCCGACCTAATATTGTACACATATGTCTCTAAAAATGTGTATTAATATTAATGAAAAAGAAAAGAGAAGAAAAAAGAGGTAGCAACATGTACAAGTGGGTGGACTAGCAAAGAATAGGTACAAGAAATGGGGCAATACAACACTATTATGAGTGTACCACAAAAAGTGGATATGAAATCATATCCAAAAGAGCATAGAAAATTCAGTTTCAAGCAACCATTATCATTTCTTGTTTCAACCACTGAGCATATGGACCATTCATATACTCCATATGTCGGTTCCATCTACGTGTGGAAAACCCTTTTTTTTTTCTTTCACAAATAATTGTGTAAATCGAATTTACAATGTAAATTCTGTGATCATCTCATTTCAATTATAAATATCCTATGTATTGATAGTATATATAAACTAAGGAAAACCACAAAATTTATAAGGATTTATGATATAAACCCGATTTACAAGAAACTAACAAATTTTTTTATATCTATTGTTTACTATCTTGATATGATAAACTATCTATTTTGTCATTTTTATGTAATATTCTACTTTTCTATTTTTCTTCTTAGAACAAGCAATTACCATTCACCAATAAAATATAATTCTTTTTTTTTCCCCTTAACTCCCTTTGTCTACCAGCAAAAGTTTTATTTTGTCGTTATGGAGTATGAGACTTACACATATTACTAATACAACTAAAATATGAGACTCACAGATTCCACTAATATAACCTCATTATATATTATATAATAATACTCCTTAATTCAAGTGTAAAGAATAAATGTTTTACTTATAGACAGAAAGAGTATAATACTAATATTCTTTAATTTACTTATAGAAAAAGTAAATTAATACTTAATGGACGGAAGATAATTTATAAATTAAAAGTTTTTTTTTATTTTTTTTTCTAAATTAGTAGAAACTTTTATTAAAGTCGAAGAGATGAGTTTGATGGGAAAGTCCAAGTTAATTAAGAACTCTTTGTAGTTTGTACTGAAGAAAGGAATAGGAGAAGTTGTCGGTCGTGCCGGTTCGGGCCGACTGTATTATTTTGGGCTATACGGGCCCCCAATTTGTATAATTTTCTCTTGGGGTGATTAGGTTTAATTTATTTGAGAAATATTTTAAAAGTATTTATAATTATAAAATACGGGTCCTACAGCTTATTATGCTGCATTTCCATATCGAGTTGGTTATGGAAGGATATGTGCTGTAAAGATTAATCAGGAATTTTTAAAATAATAAAAATAAAAAATAATAATAAAGGGTATATTTTAAGTCAAAGTTTGGTGGAAAAAATCGTGAAACTTTGTGAATGAAAAATGAAATATTCTTTCATTATTACTCCCGTATATCCTCAATATATTTATTTACATTTTACACGTGAATTAAGAAGTATTATTATTTTATATGTAGTTGGTAGTTGTATTAGTGAATGCTGTGAGTCCATATTTTATTTGTATTAATGGAGGGTGTGGGTCCCATGATCCAAAAAAAGAAATTGATAAATTAAGGATGGACGGCCCAAAATGGTATAATGAATAGATTGACAGTGGATGAAGGGAGTAATTCGTTACCCATAACTGTTTACCCATAAATAGAAAATGTCATTCTTATTTAACACTTTAAAAGTACATTATTAATTAAAAAAATGTCATCCTCCCTTAGCCCTAGTCTGATTTACTTTTTGCCCGTGGATTAAGAAATATTATTATTTTATTATGCATAGTGGGTAGTTGTATTAGTAGTGGTGGTGGGCATATGTGAGGCCCCTTTACTAAAGTAAAATTGGAAATTTTGGACCTTTAAGTGGGACACCCAATATAGTAAAATGTGGACCTTTCGGTGGGACGGAGGGAATACATTTTTTCCACACATAACATACTTTAATAATTTACTTTATTTATTTATTATCTAAAAATATTACATTACCCTTAAAAGTTAAAAGTTAATAAAATTAGTAAAAAATAATTTTTTCTTAATATACATGATACAGTAAAGATGAACGATTCTTAAAGTCGGAAGAATTAATATTTTAGAAAAATAAGTACTAATATACTATTAATAAAAAAATTGTAAAATTGTCTGGCCGCAAACGGCAAATGTGACTTTGTAAGATTTAATTTATATAATATTTTATTTTTGTGATTTATTTTATCGTTGATGGTTAATTTTCTATTTTTAATCTCCAAATTTAATCTTATTTGTACTGCTTATTATAATAAGTTTATAATAATGTCAACTTGTAGTTTCATGTTATATTTTTTCTTTATATCATGATCTAATTTATCAATTAATATAATTATCTTTACGTTAAAAAAGTTTCATGGAACTATTAATCTATATTCTATATTTTATAACAACTTGGAAAAAAGACATTCGAGTTTATAAATTAGTCATGCTCTTTACTTTAAATTAATTTTATTAATTTTCTTTCAGAAATTGGCACGTGAATCCGATGTCAATAGGGTGTTTTGAAACATATCTAGATAGTAAAATATATATATATATATATATATATATATATATATATATATATATATATATATATATATATATATATATATATATATATATATATATATATATATATATATATATTAAACGTTCATTTTTTTCCTTCAATAATGCATAAAATAAATAATGAAAGATATATGTGTATCCATTTGGTATACCATGTCATACATCATTAATTGTAACATAAAAAAGACAACATGTTTCATGCCAGTATGATTAATTGAATCCTAACTACAACATTTGATCTGGTAATTGCTTTGATGATAATCTTGTTCTAGTAATCTCTACAATTCCAATTTAAATAAATATATTTTTATCTTTAATTATTTAATTTTGGGGCAGTTGTAAACAGGTCAGCATTGACAACCCCTTTTCTTAATCCATGATTATGTTGGGATCAAGATTATTTACTACTAATTGATGAAAGTTATTAGATTAATTGCAAAATAAACTAGAACTTGACTAATATTGAAAATTAATTCTCATGAGAAATTGCAAAAAAAACCACAACTTTTAATATTGTTGCAAAACGTATCCAATTTCTAATTAAAAGTATAATTTTTTTGGGATTTTTTTTGCAATAATATTTAAAGGTGATGATTTTTATTTTGCAATTTTTCAAAAGTGAGGATTAATTTGCAATAATAGTAAAATTTGTGATTTTTTTGCAATTAACCCAAAATTATTCAACTGATATGCTCTGCACACGCGTAAAGCCATCAATCAATTAGTCTTATGAAGATGGAATTAAAAGATTTGAATATTGAAAACTTATTGAATAATGAGAATTATGGTTGAGGGTTGGTTTCTTATGCACATGTAACACATCCTAAATTTGTGTGTTTCGGATTCAATTAGTAAAATTAATTTAGCATTTTAGGATATGTAGTATATTCTAAAATTTATTTAATGGAGATTATTTGAAGTTGAAGATTTGTTCAATTTAGGGTTTAGCCTATAGCGTTTTATCTACATTTCAATGGATTATTTGAAAGATTTCACATAAATACTACTTAAACGTTCATTTTTAAAATAATAATAATACTGTGGATAAAAAGCGATTAAAAGTAGTAATTGCACTAGTTATTGTTTTATACTATTATTGCAAAAATACAACTTCATCTAGAACACGCATTACTTTTGTTAGAGGATTTCTTGTTGCAACACACAGAGAAAATGCAATTCATAAAATAATTACAAATTTTCTTTTCATTAGAAATAAATAATAAAAATTGCTTACTATTAATTTATTTATGAGTATCAAAATAGGTACTAGTGTCTCTCTCTCTCTCTTTCTTTGACAATGCAACGCAGAGATTCACAAATCCCATCAACGCTAATTGCAAAATGGGCTGTTGTAATCAATTCTTATTTGATTGGCCCATTACCACGATTAAAATTAGCCCAATGTACATGGATCAACTGTCCAATCAAGAAGCCCAAATTAGCTACATATTTAAGTTTTCGGCCCAAACAATTAACATTATAGCCAAATCCCTCCCGTCGCATAGGGGTGTATTTTATAATGAATTAGTATTATTATTTCGTATTTTACACTTATAAATTATAGTAAAGTAATTCATAGTTATTTTACCCCTAAATTCAAAATTTATCTTTAGAATTTAAAAATTAATTCTTAGTTTTCATATTTTCAACTACAATTAAGAAGGATCAAACTCCATTTCAATAACCACCTACCATGTGAAGATGGTTACGTGGTGGTTTTTTGTTACTATACTACATATAATCTTAAGGTATTAAATTTAAGAAAAATTATTTTTTTAACAAATTTTATTAATTTTTTAAGGATAATATAATACTTTTAAGCAATAAATACTCTTAAATTATAAAATATATTATGCGTGTTACTAATATAGTAATAAATTTGGAATGAAAATATAGTTTTAAGGTTGTTGATTTTTTTACAGTAAAGTTTAATGTGAAACTAAAAAAATGTAAAATTTAGTGTGTTACGAAAGAAGTACTACAAAATAACATTCAATACGATACAGTTTTGAATCATTATGTGACCACAAAATAACACATAGATATCCACTTTAGATATGGGCACACTTTCAATTAATATTCACCCACTAAAATACACTGCAGCATAACAAAACCACATAATTCCACATTATATTAAATGCATGATGTAAAAGGGTACAGCTAAAAAGCCAAAAAGAAGGAGAGCAAAAAGCCCACCAAAAATAACTAAAGATTATCATTACAAGTTGTAATGCAAGTTGCCCTAATATATGAATTCTGATGCTCATTATGTATACAATCACACACACACTCACTGTATAATGCATTCGGTATCACACACAGTATATTCTACGCAGCAGGAATGCCTAGTGTGGTTTCGGACAATCCAAAATCGACGCGCGGGTTTCAGGCACTAGTTATGTCTGTATTCAGATAAAAGAAAGATGCTAACAGAAAGATACAAGCTATAAATAAAAGCAGAACACCTGTAATGCATGCAACATAATTGCAAGTTCAGAAAACTAAATGCAGTTCAAGTGTTCAACATAGAGAAAAACACTTCATATCAACAGCCATAGAAAACTAAAATAGAAGTCGGAAGGAAATAAATATCGACAAGCCATATTGCTCAATAACAATCAGGTCATTACATAGCAAAGGTATAGAGCTTGTTCGACAAAAGTATAAGCAAATTCTATCGTCTCCTCATCAAGATAAAGAAAAATTATGTTATTTAATAGGGAGAAGACAGTTCAATGCAAGGAATATAGAGTAAGTCGAAAAACAAAAAGAGAAAGAAAAACATTCAATTGAATCTTGAGTAATGTCTGAAAATCCTTCCTATCCTCCACCCATCCAAAAGAAAATGAAAATAGAAGATTAAAATGTTTTAATAAATTACCCATTAGCCAAGATGCAGCATATCCAGAAGGCCATTTCTAAATTCGGCATAGGACACCACAGTATGGTGTCGTATTCAGCATCCCATCACCGCACAATTATACACAAAACTGGCGGAACTCTTTCTGTCGAGCAGATCCCACTGCTGTGGACCTTCATTCATCGGAACCCATGAATTGACTTCGATGAATCCTTCACCAGCAGTTCGAGGCCCTCCAATCACAACAAGCCGATCACCACATGCTCTAAATGCTAAGCCCCATCCATACACAGAATCAACTCGTTCGGGCATCCTTCCTACTGAAACCCACTCCTTAGTATGCTTATCATACTTCTTGACCTCCAAATCAATATAATCTGCAGCATATAATTGATTATTTGCAACAGCAATTAGTGGTGGAGCTTCAGATGTAGTAGGTGGTTCGTTATCCCTTGGTGCACCAGCGCGCACCGGAGACATGTTTGGCATTTCCGTCCAAGTTTGAGTCTCCAAGTTATATTCTTCACCACATGTGAGAAGCTTTGACTCAGCTCCTCCGATCCCTCCAACGACATAGAATTTCCCGTCCATGAAGACCCCAGAACACATTTTTCTTGGTTTGTTCATTCTAGGTATTGTGGTCCACGTCTTTAACTCGGAGTTATATAGCTCGGCTGAGCTAAGGATGTTACCGTGTGTGTCGCACCCACCGGCCACTATAGCGATCTGACCTAGGCTTGCAGAGCCGAACAAACACCTAGATGCATTCATGTTCATCCCCGTAGTCCACGTGTTTGTCAACAAACTGTAACAATAAATCACATGGGACATGAGACCTCTCCCGAAAACAAGAAGTTCACTTCCAACAGCTAAAGATTCCTTATCTGCAGACACAAAACACTCATTAGAAGTCATCCTTGGTAAATGCATCCAACGGCGACGATTAGGATCAAAGGCTTCCCATTCGACCAGCTGGCACGAAACGTACACCCAATGCTCCACCACATCATTTTGCCTCCTCAACCTATATATATCACCACTTCTAATAAGGGACCTGAAACTCCGGTTCAACGATGCAATCGCACCATAATCAGCTCTCGAGCACTTGAGGAGACAACTAATAGAGTTGTCTCTGCCAATGGCATTGATCAACGAACTCGTATCGGAATTATCACCAGCATGACTCCAGGTGCCTGATTGGTCGGAAGGAGCCATCAATATTCCACCAATTGACAAAGCAGTATCTATCTGATCGCCCGATCGTTTAGGCACCTTTCTGAGACCAACTTCTTCTTCTCCTCCATCTATCTCATCCAAACCTCTCTTGCTCTGCTGAATCTCAGCCTTCTCCAATCCGTAGTTCATGAAAGCCCAATTGGCTTCTCCTTCGCAGGCCCTCGGATAGTTCCTCGAAATCAGACAAGCCCGATCTTCTATCATATCTCAAAAGGAGCACCAATATATCAATCAAAATTAAGGACTTCTCTTTCAGATGACAATAATCCTCTGTAAAAAATTCCAAAGCATAAGCACTTACAAAATGAGCTCATACACAAATTAGAATCCATAAAAAAAGAAGTAAACATCTACCAAGATTTCTTTTTTATTCATTCGCTCACCTCCCAACTTCCTAGATTGACAGTTTTCAGAAAATAACTAAGAAACTAGGATGAATCTAATTCAGTAATCGCCTCTAAACCATACAATTTCAATAACAATCTATAAATATTTTAAAAGAAATTCAAGGAAAAAAAGTTGATCTTTGGGCAAAAGCTACAAGATAAGCAACCTAAAATAGAAGAATGAAAAAAACTCAGATTCAGAACACACAAAAATCACAACTTTGATCAATTGAAACGTGCAGAAATCTAGAAAACACTGCTCAATAGATCTCTAAAAATCAGATCAACCAATAACCAGTTTTCCATATTTTTTCAGAAAGCAAGCCCAAAAAAAGAGCACCAATCTTGCATTGGTTTTCTTCTGGTGCCAATTAACTACAGAGATTAGATCTATCATACAGTGTAAACCAGCAAAACTACAAGCAGCAATTAAGCAGGATAGAAACAAGATAAAAAGGGAAATTAAAAAATAAAAAAGCAGAAAAGATTTAGAATTGAGTAATAGATAGAGGACTTACATATGTATTGGTCCTATTGGATAAGAATGAAGAGAAAGAGGGGTTGATTGAAAATTTTGAAAATATGAATTTCTTTCTTTCTCTCTCTCTCCCCTTTACAGGTATCTATGCATGTCTGTAAGTGTTTTTTGTGTGTGTTTTCTTTTCTTTGTTTTCTTTTCTTCTTCTTTCTATCTGTATTTAGAGAACTGCAGTTTCAGTTGTTGGCGTTCTTGTAAGAGATATCCTTTGGATTCTCTCTGCAAATCAAAGCAAAGGCTTTGGGCTTTGGCTTCAGCTTTGCCTTTGGGGCATAATCTTTGAGGACCCCTTTATCTCTCTCTCCCCCCACCCCCCTTCTCTCTCTCACCCCCTCTTCTTTATATATGAAGTTTGTGAGTGTTTTATTTTTTTCAACTCCATGGTAATTTCTGATTTTCATATGAAACGGCCAAAACAAGTTAAGAAATTATCAGTCTACATTCCAGAAGTTCCTTTTCATATGAAATAGATTATTTACTTTTAAAGAAATTCACATTACTTCTTTTTACTGTAGTTACAATTAGCTACGGTAAAAGAGAATGCAGTTAATATAATGAGAATGCAATTAATATACAGAGAGAGATCCAAATCCTATCAATTTCTACACGTATTTATCTTGAGAAATACTTGCAATTTGCTACTGTACGGAAGTCACCGCATGAGACGAATGATAAAAAGTGATTTCACTGCTTATGAAAATTGATAAATTTTCAATTAATAGTTATAAAATAATTTATTTATGGTATAAAATAATATTCAATAATTATAAAATCGTAAAATGATTCCTAACGTTATCCCTCAATAATCAATACTCCGTCATTTATCTCTATTTCTTGTTAATTGTAAATTTAAATCTTTATTAAATCTATCTCTTTTTTATAAATATACTAGTATGGACCCCGTGGGGATCTCTAGAAAGCCCATTTTATGAAGGAGAGATCAACAGGGTTCCGGCAGCTTTATTTATCACCAGGTAGAAATGAATACTATATGTTAGCGGCGGGAAATTCTTTGGCGTTGAATCAGGATATTCAGGAAGAACAAGTTGTTCCAGCTCGATACAGTCAAGAATTTCTGACTATTGCATGGGAATGGGTTCATCTTCGCGGGTTATAAAATTACTTCCTCCGTCCCATAAAACCTTTCACACTTTCCTTATTTGTTTGTCTCACAAAATCTTTCACACTCCAAAAAAGGAAACATCACTTTATCTAAAAACTTCAAAAGTTCATTTAATTTCAAATTTGTCACTCCTTTTTTCACACACATATCATTACTTTATCCTTTTTTATTATCTAAAAATACCACAATACCCTCCAAAGTCAATAAAATTTATGAAAAAGTGCACATTTTCTTAAACAACGTGGAAGAGTAAACGTGAAAAGTATCATGGGACGGAGGGAGTACAATTTTAAAAAATATATTTCAATTACTATTTATTCAAAAAAAATTTAAAACATAAAATTCAAATTTATGGTTATTTAAATTGGGGTACCTAATGGTTTATAGAATAAAAGTTATTAGGTAGTGGGTAGTTATTGAATTTCTTTTATTATTTTATTTTATTCGGTGGTTAGGATTAAATAAGTATTTGATCTAACGGTACAAATTATCCAGGTACACCGGTGCACTGGAATATAACTCTCAAATTTAATATAATTATTTATTCAAATTATTATAATCTAATACTATAAGTTTATATTGAAAAGTAAAATTCTATTTATATACACTTAAATTTGAATTTATCCCATTTAATAAAAGCTTAATTTTGTTGTTAAATTGGTTTACCAAAAAAATAAAATAAAAATTATTAAATTTATTTTTTCAAATTTTGTTATGATTATTATTGCAAATTAAATAAATATATGTAAATTTAATCATTGAATTTTTTATAATAAGTTATATTAATAAAAATTAAAAAATTTAATATTAATCAATTTGAGGAAAAAATAAAAAATAAATAAAATATAACCATGAAAGAAATCATAAAAAATTAAAAGATTATAAAATTACACACTAACAATTAAAAAAAACTAAACCCAATAAATAAATAAATAAATAAATTAATTAATATAAAAGAATAACAAAAATTAATCAATAATAATAATAATAATTCAAAACGGATATCTTTATTTAAAATTTGAAGAAAGCTTTTGTTTGTCATGACTCATGATGAATAAATTATTTGTGATTTTATAAAGGCAATTTATAGTGTGCACCCACATAAAATAAACAAAAGCATGTATACAATTAATTGTTAATTTTTTAATGAAAAATTGTATATAATATTCAATAAAATGTTATACACATATAGATGTTAATTTTTTTTAATGAAAAATTAATGTGAAAAAAGTATACAATTATTACAAAACACGTATACAAAATAGAATAATATGTATACAAAATAGAATAAAAAAGTATACACATATGGGTGCAAGGGTCCGGGTGCACCTAATATACACTATTTTATAAAAAAAACAATTAAAAAAATTGAAAATTATAAAAAAAATCTGCATGAAATTCATAGAAAATTTAGATAATAATAACATAAAAAAAATAAAATTACTAATAAAATAAATAAATAATCGAATTAAAACCAAAAAAAATTAAAATTGAAAAAAATAATCATGAAAAATCATAAAAGTTTTAATTAAAACAATAATAAAATTAAACATGAAAAAAAAATATAAACTTATAAAAATAAAAGATCAAAAAGTACATACTAATAAAAAATTAAAAATAAAATGACAAAATTAAAAAAATATTAATAAAAACAAAAGTTAATCATAAGAGAAGTTAAAAAATATAAAGAACAACAAAAACTGATCAATAAAGATAAAAAAATATGACTGTCTGAAAAACAAAAACTTATATATGAATCATTAAATTTTAATATTGGTGAAAATATATTTTAAAAAAATAAAAGAAAAATAACAACAACAAAAAAATTAAAAAAAAAACATAAAAAAATAAAAGAATCGGAATTAAATTAATTAAATTTTCTTTTAAAATATATATGTTAAATTACTAAAGAAAAAATTATAATAAAATTAATATATATAATTAAAAAAATAAAAATTTATTATAAATAAATTCGAAGAAATAAGAAAATAAAAAAAAATCATTAAAAAATTAATTAAATAAAATAAGTTTATAAAATCATGAAAGTAAAATTAATAAGTTAAAAAAATTACATACTTATAATAAAAAAATAATTAAAACCAAAAAAAAATCTAAATAAAAATTATATATAATCAAAATTGAAACCACGACAAAGTTAATTCAAGAAATTTGTAAAATTAACTCGTAAAAATGTTAATTAAGTAAAACTCAAAAGATTAAAAAATTACGTATTAACAATTAAAAAAACAGAACTAAAACCAAAAAAGAATTAAATAAAAAAATTAATCAGAAAAATAAAAAAGAAACAGTAAGAAAAATAAAGTGAAAACATGAAAATTTTATTTAAAAAATTGTAAAATTAATCATAAAAATAGAGGTTAATTACGTACAAAAATAAAGAAATATAAAATTTCATACTAACTATTAGAAAAATAAAATAAAACAGAACCAAAAAAATTAAAAATATGAACGAAACACAAAAAATTAATCAATAATAATAATAATAATAATAAACGGATACTTTTTTTAGAATTTGATGAAAGCTTTTGTTCTTCGTGACGAGTAAATTATGTGTAGAACGACTGAATAAATAGTCTTATTTATATGTGTAAAGTGGATAAATTTCGAAATCTTAAAGTAAATATACGTATTTATTTATATTAATTTTTAATTAATAGTATCATATTCAAATCTTAAAATAAAATATGTATTATCTACATTAAATTTAATTTTAATTAATAATTAAAATATTTGACTTTTTTAATTTTTATTAAAAATTAAAAATTAAAATAATGAAGATTAATTCTGGTGATGACGGCTCGTCAAAATTAAATTCTCCTATAATATATTAAAGATATATACTTTTATCTCATTTTCTTGTTAGAATATAATAATGCCCATTTTTAGATGCATTGGTAATTATTTATCTGTATTTATGAATTCATTTTCACAATGAATGAATGATGTGATATCTGTAAATATAAGGGACTGGATCCTCTCCCACATAGAATATCATAATTATTAACATTATATTATATTATGATTTTATTTGAGGGTAGTGACTTCTAGCTGTACAATATGTACATTGGAATTAGAATTCCACCGTTGGACTGCTAAAAGACATGCAATTTTTTGCTAGCAATTAATTTTTAGATTTTTTTAATATTAATTTAATAGTGTGTGGAAGTATATTAATTAATTATTATAGTTATTATTTCCCTTTTGTTTATGACTTAAAGAAAATAATTTGGGAAGGTGGGTGGGTCCCGTTACAGCTTAGGTTCGCTTCTTTGATTGCGTGAGGGCCACCGAATACCGGCGATAGTCGGTAGTGACACGTGTGCCTCTACCCAGTTAAAGCCATCCTTCTACGCTAGACTTCTATTTCTCTTTGACTCCTTTAACAAATACTCCATTTTTTTTAAATAAAGGGACTTTTATTTTAACAGCATCCAATTTAAAAATTCTACACGATATCTTATTTCTTGAATGATTGTAAGAGAATAAAAATATATACCATCAACTTGTTACATTTATTTTTTGCGTTATATATATAATTGAATTTATATATAATATTTAAACAAAGTAATTATTATTGAGTAAATTAATTAATTGATTTGATTGTTATTTAAAATAAATGTAAAATATTTTATAATTATATTAAAACAATCATATCTTAATATATAAATATATTTTTCCTTTACTTTCTTATTGCATTTTAAAATTTTATTTTACATCAAAGATTTAGTAATCGATTGCAATTAATTAATATACTAAAATAAATAAATTATTGTAGGCAATTTATAGTGTGCACCCGGGTGCACCCAAAGATAAAGATAGGGTGCACCCATATACAAATATAATCAAAAACATATATAATTAAGAGTAAAAATGTATACAATTTAATTGTTAATTTTTTTAATGAAAATTTGTATATAATATTCAATAAAAAGTTATATATATATATATATATATATGAATGTTAGTTTTTTAATGAAAACTTAATGTGAAAAAAGTATACAATTATTACAAAAACGTATACAAAATAGAATAATATGTATACAAAATAAAATAAAAAGACATACACATATGGGTGCATCCTTGCACCCGGTGCACCCAATAAACACTCATTATAATAAGTGTATAGGGAATAAGGATATTAACTTATTTTGTTAAAAAAATAGAATATACTTTGCCAAGTCTACTAAAATTAACAAGATCAATTATATTTTCGGATCAATCTTTTCCTTTCTTTATTTTTTCAATTCGACATTATCTTATTTATTACTCCATAATATAACATTTATATTTCTTAGTCTAATTTACAATTTTATTATATTCTTTTCATTTTGTATACTTTAAATTCCAATATTAGATTGAACAGTTAATTTTACATGGAATAGAGAAAAAAAAAGCTTTATAATTTGATACTTTTTTAAATGAGGAGAAATTTTATTTATACACTTTTCCTTGAATTTTAAATATATATGATAAATGAAAGTTGAGAATAAAAAAATTAACAAAATATATCATTGTCGTATTAAATTGGAATAATATTTTTAAATAAAATTTCTATTACTATTAAATTAGATTAAAATAATTATTTTGAACATTTTCTTGTATTGATTTATACTTTGAAGTATTTATAGCAATTTTGATTTAATACAGCTAAAATAAAATTTAGGGATTTCATTTATTTAAGCCAATTAATGTTCTATAGGATCGGCCCTGATTATATTTAATGTCAATTTGTTTATGTTAGGTGGATCAGCACTACAATTCTATCTTACACGCATTTGCAATTCATTTAATATATTATTATTATTATTATGTAAATATGCAAATGATTTAGATGTTGCATACTAGCAAAAAATACATATATGGTATGACCTAATTTCCATATTCATGAAACTAAACAACGTATAATCAATCACGTGCACTGCATATGACTCAAAATGAAGGATGACCAAATGAGCACACAAAGCTTTCTCACATGGAACATTTAAATACTCCTTTATGATATTTATATTTCCACATTTTCTTATTTTATATGATTATGATTTACTCGGCCATTAGAATGATAATGTTGATTCCAGCCTACTAGTTTTTCAAACAATTAAATAATTTTATTTATTTATTAAAAAGAAAGTTTGAAGAGATAAGATCAAATATTGTGAGCATGGTAAAAAAAGCAGCAAATAATTTTGACCACTTATTCTGAGGGCACAAATCCAAGAAGCTACCTTTGTTATATGGGTCAATGCCGTAAATGTCATTTAAATTCTTATAACTAAATTCCAACTATATTCCATTTAATTTCGTCACCAAAGAAATATATATATATATATATATATATATATATAAAGAGTTTTAATTCATATAAGAGGATTGAGGAATGAGGAGTGAATTAATTAAAGTTCATGTGGGTGTTTTAATCTATTTGTTTTTTATTCATTTAAAATTAATTTGGAATAGAGTTTGGTGCTGTAAATGAGATCAATTATGATGTAATTAAACTGATATACCTAATTTAGATAAGGCAATTTATAGTGTGCACCCGGGTGTACCTAAAGATAAGGTGCACCCACATACAAATTTAAACAAAAACATATACAATTAAGAGTAAAAATGTATATAATTTAATTATTAATTTTTTTAATAAAAAATTATATATAATATTCAATAAAATGTTATACACATATGGATGTTAATTTTTTTAATGAAAAATTAATGTAAAAAAAGTATACAATTATTACAAAAAACGTATACAAAATAGAATAATATTTATATAAAATAGAATAAAAATGTATACACATATGAGTGCACCCGGGTGCACCCAATATACACTCTTTAGATAATGAGCAGACCATTACTTCTCCATAGACCGAAACAAATCTTATAAAAATGACAGAAATTCTGTCATAAATTCATAATAGCTTTCTTAAGTACTCCTAAGAAAATATCCGTAAATATTTTCGGTTGACACATTAATATATTTTTCTCGTATGTTACTTAGGGAGAGGATTCGTACGGTTCTAACATATTTGTATGCATATTCATTTGTATGAGTAAAATTAAATACTATATAAAAATTAAAATTAAATGTTAGCCAACAATATGCATAACTTTTCAAACATCTCAAGCTCATCACTATCAAAATAATCATCTACATCTGCCAAACTAATTGGGAAATTTTTCGAATGGACCACGGCCACCACACTGGTCTATTCAAAATAGATGCATTAAATTTCATTGTTTTTTAGACAGTTAAATGGTCTAAATCTTGTTCACCTCTTCTATTTAATAATCATCATTAATAACGTTACACTCACTATTATTTCCTCTATTGTTTGTATTAATTATTTAAAACAGACATCATACGCTAGATCATGTTATTTATTTTAGTTTTAAATTTTTTACAAAATAATCAATTCTACGTTCAGAATTACATAATAGCTTACAATTATATACTTGTGTATGTATGTATACATTGTAAATTAAGTGATAGTTTAATAATTTTGATCACCTTTAATTGGATTAGTATAAAATTAAGTTAGTTTAATAATTTTTATCACCTTTAATTAGATTAGTATAAAATTAAGTCTCATTGATGTGTCACATTCTTTATTTGTATTATTAGGCCCTTCCCCACACAATAATAAAACAATTACTGTAATATTTTTTAAATAACCCAACTAAATTAATTAATTCATTAAAGCGTAAAAATTCTGAACACTAAACAAGTGTCAGAAGCGTGGTTAGTGATTTAAACATGTGATTAAGATTTGCAGAATGATGATTAATTTGAGAGATCATAGGAAACGACAGAATGATGCAAATTAAATTCGTGGTTTTTAGGTAGGTATTTAAATAAAAGTATTGATTAATAAATTAATAATTAGTTGGATGTATGATATGGGTATATCATGATGATCTGACTGTGAAAGTGGCATTTATCTAACTTTAATCCATTATTCTACCTATAAGCTAACAATAAAAGATAGAAACATTTGTATGGTTCTGAATGTATTTCCAATCTATCTTTCACTTTTCTAACTTTTATTTGATAGTGGTCCTACCAAAAATGGAAGTTTGGGTATTATTATGTTATAGCAAATATGCTCACCTACTTAGTTTAGATCACATTTTCCACTATTATCAGTTTTTTCAATCATTAAAAAAGAAAATATATTGCAAAACCATTACCAATATTTAAAGAAATATGAAGATGTCTTACCATCGGTCCAATACTATGGGTGTGATCAGGATTAAGAATTAAAAATTCATAGTTTTAATTAAGAATTTATGAATTAAAAAGTGCTATTATTTATTCTGTTTGAGAAATCTTGTTCGTGTCAAAGGAGGAGACGTCGTTTTACTCTATCATTTGAGTAAGAGTTGATATTAAATGCAGTGCATAATTTTTTGTTTTATTTTGTATGCATGTTATTCTATTGTATTTTTTAATAATTTTATATATTTTTAACACAAAGTTTTTTTATTAAAAACTAGCATCCACATGAGTATAATTTTTTATTCAACCGTGTATGCATGTTTTTTTTAATAATTGTATATCTTTTTATACTCAATTTTTATTAAAAAATTAACAATTAAATTGTATATATTTTTGTTCATAATTATATATATTTTTATTTATATTTATATACGTTTTTTAAATGTGGACAGTATAATTAGCCTTTGAGTAAAACGTCCAACTCATTATAGTTAGCTACACCAACGCTCTAAATATTTTTGATTAATATGTACAATTTATTACTCCCTCCATTTCGCAATTTTTATTGTAGTATTATTTAAGTTTTTTTTTTAACCAATTTTATTAAATAAAGCGTTGTTTGTGTGTTTTTTGGGTATGAAGATATTATGGGACTGATAATGAAATTTTTTTGAAAGTGATAGTCTTTTACAAATCTTTGCCTTGGTTGTGGTATAATATTCACATTAACTCTTACACCTTCCTTCGTACATGTTAATCTATCAATTTTATTATTTTAAATGTCCATTCTAAATCTTTTAATTTTCCCTTTTATAAGTTGACCCCAAATATGATTTATCACATCTTATTAATGTAACTATTTATTACATAAAACAATAATATTTTTTAATTCATATAAAAAATAAATGAATAAATTGACAATAGTCAGGAAGTATTTAATTTAGGCTAATTATAGTGTGCACCCGGGTGCATCTAAAGATAGGGTGCACCCACATACAAATATACACAAAAATATATATAATTAAGAGAAAAAATATATACAATTTAATTGTTAATTTTTTTAATGAAAAATTGAGTGTAAAAAATATACAATTATTAAAA
Source organism: Pogostemon cablin (assembly GCA_023678885.1). Lineage (NCBI taxonomy): Eukaryota > Viridiplantae > Streptophyta > Magnoliopsida > Lamiales > Lamiaceae > Pogostemon > Pogostemon cablin. Next base: position 24,058,463 of record CM043006.1, read on the forward strand.
AACATGTATACACTATTGAATAAAAAGTTATACACATGTACATGTTAGTTTTTTAATGAAAAATTTAGTGTGAAAAAAGTATACAATTATTACAAAATACGTATACAAAATAGAATAATATATGGGTGGACTCTTGCACCCGGGTACACCCAATATGCACTCTTTAATTTATGATGACAAAGACTTTAGGCTTGTGTAAGACGAAAAAAAAGTGATAACTTATAGTATAATAAAAAATGATACTTAATTAATGAAAAATTATAATAATATCCCATAAATAATTTATATTATAAATATAAAGTAATAATATTTTATAATAAAAGAGTAAAATAATCCCACAATACTTGCCCTTAATTTATATCTAATAAAATCTATTTTGTGGGAGGTAACATCAATGTTTGACGCACAAATTGTTCACAAGGTATTATAAGTAAAACCTTAATTATTTTTAAATTTAATGTAGGCAGCTTGTTACGTGTACGACTTGACGGCGTCGTGTAGCGACCAAAATGTTTTCTCGTGTGGCGCACGTGATTGACGGAGCTCCGCTTTTCAATATTCGATCCAATCTAATCTAATCTTGCACGTGCCGACGGTGAATTTGAGTCAACCCAACCAATGGCCTAAAGACACCTTCCTCCTTCCCCGAGACACGTGTCGCCGCACGTGCCTACCTCCCACCACAATAGCTGCTCCTAAAATTACCCTATCTTTCCCCCCCCCCCCCCCCCCCCTTTTTTTTCTTCTGCTAATTATTGCTAAATATTTTACATTCAAGTTTTCAACTATTCGACTAATTATAATTTATACTCCAACGACGCCGCATTCGCAAATAAGAAATAAAAAATAATTAATTGAAAGAAATACTCAATTATAGTTTATTTATTTTAAATAACTCCTTGTTTAAAAACTATCATCTCCTAATTATTACTTTCTTTATATTTAATGCGAAACACAATTAATATTTATAATAAATTTCTTTTTTATCTTAAAAATACATATGTGTACCAGGTTATACTCTCTATCATGCTACATAAATAAATCAATGCTAACTTCATTTAAAAATCATATAGTAGATATGCTATCTCAAACCTATATTTTCACCTCGAAAAAGAAAAATTAAATAAATAAAAAAGACACTTAAACTAATTTAATATTGAATAATTAAAGGATTAGCCGCCTCTTGATCCTAATTAATTAGGCATTTCCGTAATCAAACAAAGAGAAAAGAATTAAGTAGTACAACAGGCGTGAGAATGTCCGTCTGTGCCGGCTTTAAATCGCCATTAGGTTTTTATTTTAGTATAAATTTATAATAAAATAAATATATTTAATTCCGCTTTAACTTTAGGTAAAATTAGTACTATCATGTGATAATAGTTGCACTAATGACATTTGTTAATTAAGCACGACTTCATTGACCTTAATAATACTAACATCCAAGAATTAATGAACATGAGTCTTTTATTACAAACAAAAATCTCTAGTAGTATTAAATTGTGTGTACGTATATAGGAGTATTATATATACAGTACTTATTAATGATCTCTTTGACCTTAATTAATATCAGGACGCTAGCCGTTATGATCACTATCATAATTTCTTTATTAAATTACATTATTATACTAATTAAGTCTTGGAGTTTTATTTTATAATAATGCTAGATATTTGACAGCTCATGAATGTCCCTTAAACTATTAAATGGCCTCTTTTATAAGAGGACTTTGATTAATTAATTTAAATAAATACATAATATTCGTGTAATTAAGGAGACTTAATTTCCATGTATAAGAAATGGAGGGTGGACTAATAATAAGGGTTGAATATAGTAAAACCCCTAATAAAATAGTAAATTTCAATAAAAAAAAAGGGAAAAAAATCAATCTCAATCCCCTATTTTACAATGATATTTCATTTCATATTCCTTTACAATTAAAATTTTTATATCATAATTAATTATCATTAAATTCTTGTACACGTTGATGATAATTTAGGCATTTATTATAAATAAATATAAAAGTGAAATATAAAATGAAACGAAAATGAATGGGTGATCCCTTTAAAAATCAACTGCATTAGAAGAAAAAATTGTGGAGAACATCTTCAATTAAATGTCTATTGACTCTATTCTCTTGTCATGAAATGTACGTAATTAGGTCGTAACATCTGCAGGAAAAAAATCACTTCAGAGCAAATCTATTTTAAGTTTACAAATATTCATTAAATTATATTATTTGTAGATATATTCGTTTTCACGATTAAAAAAAAAATGGAAGTCATGTGGGTCATGAATGTTGTGATTTGGACCGGGTAGACATTTTTTAAAAGTTTCAGGAATGACTTGAAAGAGGAACATGCATATGTTTGATTAGTGAATTTTTTTCTTTTAGAAATTAAATCAATCTAAATTCAAAATCTATAATAACTGATCATCTAATATTATAAATGATTCTGGAACGAGGATAGAAGACACCCAGTATTTAAAATAGTGCAAATTAACTAAATTGTTTTGAATTTTAAAATTAAACTAGTAACTGGAAGAAGAAGAAGAAAAAACCCTTTATTACATAAAATTAATTAATAATAAAAATTAGTATATATATATATATATATATATTAACAAGCTTCTATAAGATTCACTTTCATTCAATATTGTTGAAAATCATAACAAATTTTAATTATGATTTATTATTATTATTAGATAAATTATTCTATGAAAATGTTCCATAAATATGTTTTACATATAAATGTATATAAATTCTGTTACTCTTTAATACATGAAAAATTACTTTTTATATATATAAGTTGTTAATCTTTAAAATTAAAAAATTACTCTTTAAAGTATAATTGTAAAAATCTTGATTTTTAGATTACTTTATAGTACATGAAAAATTACTCTCAGAGAAATGAATTATTACTTTTTTTTGTATAATCTTTCAAAGGAAAATTTTTATATATTAAAGAATAATTTTAAAAGATAACAGGGTTTATATGTAAACTCATATAAACTAGGTTTATATGAGGCCCATTCAAATATACATTTTATTTTGTCTTTTTTTTATGTTTATAACATATTTTGTTTGTTTATAAGTTTTATACTAATTTTAACTATCATTAAAAATCAATAAACAAAATCTACTGGCTCACCTCCTAATCATTGAGCTCCTCATTTAAGTCTCACTTAAATAATAGTAATAAAAAAAATCAATAAACGAAGATTTATACATGAAACTAATTCAATGAGATACTCTCTCTTAGCATTATTATTATTTATTTTGAAATGATAATGGAAAGCCGTACGTAAAAGAAAAGGAAAAGAAATATAAATAAAAAACCTCAATTAGGTCCGATAATCCTGATAATCAGTCGATAATGCATTACTTAATTACAAAAGTGGTGTTAATTATAATTAGTTGAAAACAATTGCAAAACAGAGTCACGTGGAAAGAGTCTAAAAATGGCAATAAAAATGCAGAATAAAATAGAAAAGAATACTTAAAAAAAAAACTTCAAAGCCAAGCAATTCCCACTATTTCAATTTTATTCTACTTTAAAACAAATAAAATGAAGCCACAATAAGATTCTGGCGTGCACTAACTAGTTAATAATTAATCTCGAGGATCCACCCATCCAATGCCTTCCCTCCACGTGTCGACAACTTGTTTAAAGACTTGTTGTCATGTGAGCCATTATTGGGTGCCGCAAAAGGTTTATATGACTAATTGAGGATTTTCACACTAATTGCAAAATTTAATTTAATTTTTTCTTCTTTTAATTAATCCTCCTATTTAAACACTTAAATAACAATTCATAACATGAATAATTTTGTATCATCGATCCAGCATCTATCTATATAATCCTTTCATCCGTTCCGCGTCAAAGTTTACATTTTCCATTTGGTTGTCCCAAGTTAAGGTTTATATTTTCTTCTTTATCAAGTTGGACTTAAAAAAATAATTAATTATTTTGTGAAGGACTCATGTATAACAGTAATACAACTACCAACTTTACATTAAATATCATTTCCCTCACCTCACTAAACATTAAAATATTATATCTCTTAATCTCCGTGCAAAAAGCAAACGTCGACTTTAACACGGGACGGTGGGAGTATATTTCTAAAAAAATACTTCTGTAATAAATGTGTGAGTCTATCATACAGTGAGACCATTTTATATTTTTCTAATTAGTTATCATGACTTTTATTTTAAAATATTATCACTTTCCATTTCTATTATAAATTATTCATAAAATAATTTCTTGTATCATTATCACTTTTCATCAATTAAATATTACTCACTTCATCTGGTTCTAAGGTATTCATTTGCTTTTTGCACGTGAATTAAAAAATATTATTATTATATGTAAAGTGAGTATTTATATTAGAGAGAAGTGGTATATCATATTATGTACTTTTTTACTAAATACTCTCTCCGTCCCGCACCAAGGATCTCTTTTTTCCATTTTGGTGACGCCACCCAAATGATCATCTTTTTTTTTTATACACATGAGTCTCATACTCACCCACTAATACAATTAAAATATGGGGCCCACACTCCGACTAATACAACTACCCACTATACATTAAATAATAATATTTCTTAATCCACGTGTAAAAAAGTAAAATGCATCCTTGGTGCGGGACGGAAGGAGTAGGAGAAATTGATACCTTTGAAGCGGACTCCAAAAATAATAAAATGAATATCTTATAAGCGGATGAAGGGAATATTTTTTTATTATAAAAGTTATTACTTCTTTATTAGGAAGTTGACATTCCGTCGTACACTCATATAAGTCATTGAAAAAAAAAACACTATATATTTAGAACTATTCGTTATGCTAAATTAATCTCGTCTGGTTATAACTAAATTATGAAAGAAACTTTATTTAAATACTTTTCTTTTTTCTAAAAGTATCAATTTTGTTATTTTGATCCGTTCTATTATGAATTATCTAATTTATTTTGTTTAGAAACAAAGTTCAATACACATTACTAATACAACTAAAATATGAGACTCACACACTTCACTGATATTATTATCAATTACACATTAAATAATCTATTACTCCCTCTGTCCACTTTCAAACTTTACGTTTGCTTTTTGCACTTAGGCTAAGGAATGTAGTATTTTGATGTGCAGTTAGGTGAGAGAAATAATATTTTAATGTAAAGTGGGTATGTGTATTAGTGTGAAGTGTGGGGTTATGGAGAGAGAAAAAACTAATTTGTTTGGGTCTCATCTACCAAAAAGGGAAATGTAAAGATTGAAATGAAACACTCAAATTGAAAATATGTAAAGATTGAAATGGGACAAATGGAGTATATTTTTTAGTTCACATGCGATGAATATATATTCATAGATGTCGTTTGCTTATGGGTATGGGATATAAATGTATTTTGTATAATGAGATTTGTTTGACTTGTGATTAATTGTATTGTTGTTTGGTATTATGGAAAAATGAGATTGTTGATAACTAGATATTAATTATTTTATGTTTGTTATTGAATATTAACAAATGAGATAATAAGTAAAATGACATATTTACCCTTATATTTTTGTTGTTATTGTTGTTGTTGTTATTATTATTATAATTATTAATTTTAATTATCAATATATATTATTAATTATTATTATTAATATTTTTATTATAATTATTAATTATTACTAATTTTATTAATAATAATAATATTTATTATTATTATTTATAATTATAATAATTATTATTTATTATTAATTAATATTTTTAATAATATTGTTTAATAAAAATAATTATTATTATTAATATTTTTAATTATTATTATTATTATATTATTATTTATTATTATTATTATTATTTATAATTATTATTATTTATTAATAATATTATTATTAATTATTATTTTTAATAATATTATTTATTAATAATAATTATTATTATTAGGAAAAATTACTACTAGGTACACACTTTGTACCCCTAATTACTATTAGATACATTGATTTAAAATTATATCACATACTCCAAAATATTATAATAAAATACCAAATATAACCCTAAACTCATACACTTTTAAACCACAAACTCAAACCCCCACCCACCGCCGGTCGATTGTCGAAATTTTGCCAGACCGCCGCCACCCCTGCCGGACTGCGGCGCGGAACCTGCTGCCACCGCCGGAGCTCCGCCGATCGGTTGACGGACCGCCTCCAGAGCTCCATCGGACCACCCCACTTTTTTACTGCACACACTTTTTTTTACTGCACATACTTTGCTGCACATGAACTTTTGCTGCACATAACATTTATGTGCAGCACATTGTAGGGGTAATATTGAAATATCACTATATATTTTTGTAGTTAGTAGTAATATTTTTGTATGTTTGTATCACATAGTAATTAAGAGTTTTTTTTGTACCTAGTAGTAATCCTCTCTTATTATTAATACTTTAATTATTATTATATTAATAATTAATATTAATTAATTATTATTATTAATATAATAATTATTATTATTATTGGATAAGGTATAATGGTAAATATTATTTATTATTATTATTTATAATAATAATTATTATTATTACTTTTAATTATTAATAATTATTATTATTAATATAATAATTATTATTATTATTGGATAAGGGTACAATGATAAGATTACATTTAATACCTAGGTATTAAATGGTGGTCTTGTGCATCCCACCTATTGAGGTGAGATACACAATACCAAAGGAATGTTATTATTAATATGAGGAATTTTAATATCTTTGATCAATTATAACTAATACATCGAGATAAACGTGATATTACGAGGTATTTTGTATCAATCCCCCTAATATATGCAAGCAAACGAGCACATAGAGTATTATTCTTCCAACAATTATAAATTCACTTAATTTGATTTATATGGAGTATAAATGTATGTTACTATTGTTTAGCACTTTACTCCATATGTTGTTCCGATGACTATATATATATATATATATATATATATATATATATATATATATATATATATATATATATATATATATAATATAATATTATATTATATTATATATAATTTTCGAATGAATTTGATGTGAACTGTATTCATATGCAAACTTCATATTTAAATATTTAAATCCTAAAAAAAATGAATGAAAGGCAACAATAATCTCTATGCAGCTGGTGATAGTTGCTGTAGCTAGAGTGTGTTAATGAGATTGATATATGGAGTAATAAATTAATTATAATATGAATTTGTAATAAAATGAGATGAATATATAGAATAAGGGTGGGAGTGGGACTACCCATGTAAGATGTACGGTTCTTTACATGACATGTTAGTTTGGGAATTCATCTGGCAAGGTCCCATTCCTACATCATAAACAACTAGTACTAATTACTTTCCATTCTATTTTTTTATAAACACACATATTAAGTACAATTCTAAACAAAAGGAAATTCAGTTTATAATATATACTCTCCGTTCCATTTAAAGAGGATATTTTTTTTCATTTTGGTTGTCTCACCCAAAGGATCCTCTTCCCTTTTTTATACATATGGGACCCATACACCTCTTCTAATTTAATTAAAATATGAGATTCACACTCTCACTAATACAAGATATTAAATAATAATATTCCTTAATTCACGTGCAAAAAGTAAAAGATCGTCTTTGATGGGATGGAGTGAGTAATAATTTAACGGCTTAAATTGCATACAATGGGTACTCTGCTCGGGTGGAACCTAGTAATAAATAGAAGAAGTCAATAATCGTGAATGGGCAATTAAGTGAAATGGTCAATAGAAGAGACGTATAATTAATTAATTAATTGCACTATTTATTTATTTATTTATTTTCAATCCATAAAAAGTGAATGAATAAATGTATGTTCATATACATTGTTAGGCAAATGTCACCCTCAATTTCCCCCTTACAACAAGCTAACAATTTTATCTTTAAACTCTTTATTCGTTCCTTTGATGCATGCGTAAATTAGGATTCATGAACCCAATTTAAATACAAAAAAAATGTCATCACTAATCAAATAAAACATTAAATGAAATACAATATCTATTAATTATATTTAATTAAAAAATATATATTTTGTATGGATAATCTTTACATAAATATATATGTCATGTTCATAGTTATTATTATTATTAAATAAAGGGGCAAGAAATCCGTGAATTTCGCCAAGCATAAGCAACCGACCGTTGATAAAATTAATTAATAAGAGTAATTAAATAAGTCATTAAATTCAGACCACAATATTGTTCATGAAAAAGACATTACTTGATGGATCACAAAACTCCATTACAATTTGGTACAAGTTTAAACCACCTTTAATTAATCATTAACAACCTCTTTCATTTCCATTTCTAGCTCTCTTTTTGGCTTCTCCATTCCTAATCCGTTTTAGTGAAGTTACTTATTCATTAATTAAGTACGTCTCCAGTTATATTCATGCACAATCGATTTAGTGATTTATTATTTTATATTTGTATATAATTTACTAATATATATATATATATATATATATATATATATATATATATATATATATATATATATATATATATATATATATATATAAATAAAGGGATTCCATTTTTATTATCTTAATTCATTTACGTTTCTTAATCATTGATGAGGTGCCATCACAATTCACAAGTAGGGAATCTTATTTGTGTGTATAATGTAGTTTTAATTCGACTTATTGATTCATCATGCATGATACTTATTTTCCTTGATTACATGACGTTGAGGGAATATTTTAGAATTCTTTTAATTATTTATTTTTAGGAGTATTAATTTTAAATTAAACTATTGTTTTTTAGATATAAATAATTAAAAAGGTTAAATGTTTGAAATTTATTCACAACTCAGCTTGAGCTGGTCGAGTTGGGTCTTGTTCCGGTCAAAATTTGCTCGTCCTTAATTTTTTTTTCCGTCTTTTTTATTTTTGGCCTTCAAAACTCACCAAAAACGTCTTAATAACACCTGAATCACATAAATACTAGAAACTACACAATTTTGTACAAAAACATTTACAAAACAATGTAATGTTACTATAGCCACGAAAGACATAAATTTCCGCACTTAACAATGGACATAGTAATTAGAGGTGATCACGGTGCGGTTTGGTGGTTTTTGGACAAAATTTAAATTGTCTTGCTATAGACGGTTCGATTTTATATTTAATTTTAAACCACAGTTTTTCCACCATAATTTATCATGCGGTTTAGTGGTTTTTCTAATAACATAGTGTATAACAATAAAAATAACATAAAACCTATAGATAAATGTTATTATAGTAGTCCATAATGATAATTACATGACATATTATTCTACAATAGTCTAAAAAAATAAATTTCTAATAGTAATAACTTGTTTGCTATTTTATACTTATAGTATCTCATTCTAATTACAAATTGAAATGTCACTATATATTTGAAAGATAAATTATCATGAATGTTTTTTAAAACCATCATTATTTGTTAGAAAATTTGACAATTATAAAATTTACAAATAATATCTATTTAATAAGTATAACAAGTTGAAATTCTAAAATTTAAATAAGTTTAAATCACATACATATTTGTATGTATACATGTAAATATATGAATTATATAAGGCGGTGCGGTGCGGTGCAATTTTAAGAAAAAATCAAAAATTTACCGTTATGGCGGTTCGGTTTTGTCTAATATAAATAAATCGCGGTTTACACAAAGATATTATAAGTGGCGGTGCAATTCGGTACGGCTCGAGCGGTTTGAGCCGGTTTTAAAAATTTTATGCTCACCCCTAACAGTAATACAAATCATAATTAAATAAAAATGAAAAATCATACAATAACTTTAAATAGTATTTCTAAAAAAAGAGTATGTACCTAAAAATACAAAAAAATTGCCCAATGATATGTAATTAATAAAATAGTAATAATTTAAAAAAAGAAAAAAGAAGAAGAGGGAAAGTGGAGAATGGGATCCTTTGATGAAATAAAAAAGATCCAATTAGGGGATGAGTTAGAAATTGATTAGGAACAAACTGTCAAATCTCAAAACATTACCACTCTTAAACATTACTACTTAATTCTTCCTCTAACCTTTTTGGACGTTTCTGACAAAAAAATAAATTAAATACTAACTTTAAATCGACTTCTTTGTTTTCCTCTGTTAACAATTTTTAGTGTTTAACCATTTTATTTATACATTATTATCTCAACAATTTGTCTAAGCTAGGTCTGTTTTTCATTATATATTTTATTGTAAGAAATACTTTAAGGGTTCGAGAACTGATAAATTATCAATTTGGAACATGTAATTTTTTTTTTATTAATTAAAACCGTGACATATATAAAACTATCAATATAGAGCTTTTTATCATAAAATTATCTAATTTAATGTTAATTAGATAAGTTTATCAAATAATTGAAATGCTTTTTCAATACTAATGAGTTATATATAATTTTTTTAATTGACATATTAAAATCTATATGAAGTTTAATATAGTTGTGATTACATTAAGTTTTTTTTAAAGTTATTTTTAATAATTTAAGTTTTTAAATTAATAATTTTATATTTTTCAATTTTCTCAATAGAATGATTTATGCGGCCTGAATTGATAGTAAACATATCTTTTTTACGCCTCGTATTGAATAAACACCTTATTATATTTATTTATGAAAACAAAATAGGTACTCTTTCTATCCCCTTTAATCATGTATTAATGTTGTTATTTTTGTATGTTTCATAATAGAGTATGATATTTTTTTAAGGATATGAAATTTATACACTTCATTGATACAACCAAAAAATAAACTAACACACTATATTAATACAACTACTCACAAAACATTGTGCGAAAAAGTAAATATATACTGGGAAGGTGGAAGTATAGTAACATATGCAAATTAATAAATTATACGGATATGTTAAAAATTGTACAAATTTTGGGTGATAAAGTTTCTTCACACAATATGTTTCGTAAAATTGAATATATAAATAGATAAATAAATGTGTAGTATGTTTTTAGGATAAGTTAATACCTGTTTTATTACTATATAATTTTGACAAATTTTCTTGTGAGACATTATACATGTGAGACGGTTTGTGAGACGTGTTAAAGTATGTCAATTATATATAGATAAAGTATGTTTAATGACTATTAAATTATGTTTTCTAAAATGTGATAAATGATGAATTAAAGTATGATTTTAAGGTGTTATAATATGATTCATTATTGACATACTTTAACTATAAATAAGCATACTTTACCTATATAATAAACATACTTTAGTAATGGATCAACCCGTCTCATAAAAAATCCGTCTCACAAGGGAGTTTCTCTATAATTTTATACTGTGTTTAAAATTTTATTCAAGTACGCTAGGGTTAGCTTTTTTTTTTTTCCTTTATTTAATTTTTAATTTTTTAATATATTTTTTTGACATTATAGCTAGGGGAATATATAGTGTTATGCTTATAGAAGCTATAGCATATATAACAGTACATTTATTCTTTCATATAATGATATAAAGGGGACAAAGTATGCGTGACGTTATTCTTGTAAATGTATTACAAACTACCCCAACTTTTTATTTTCTATTTCTTAGAGTCAATCGGTGCTTTCATACGAACATTACCGTATCACGAATATATATAATATAAGAGGTAATGAGTAATAGTGTCATAATTTTATTAGAATTTTTTTACCCTATTTTTTATAATAAGGGTATTGGGTTAAAATGCTTAATTTATCAAAAATATAATTGAATTAATTGTCGACTTGATTATATATATTTTCATAACTCGATTGTTTATACTATGACTTGATTAAAATTTTAAGTCGAATCACAAATTAAATTAAGGGTACCTTTTAATATTTTTCATTAAAGATGTGAATTTAAAAAAAAAATTGTTAAATCCAAAAGAGTATATTAATTGGAATATCTTTCCACAAACTTTTAAAATATATATTACATCATAAATGAAAGAAATAAACTATAAAAACACTCCTAATATAGTTTATTTTAAAAACACACACACACACTCACAAACATACTGTCTTTATTTTAAAAAATCCAAAAGTGAAAAAAAAATTGTGAGATTATTTTACAACTAACCCTATTTTCTATTGGTTAATTCATTTGCCAAGGGATCTACAAGTTAAAGAGAATTAAACTGATATTTTGTGCATTCCGTTCACGTATGCACTTATATATTTATTAATCTTTATTTAATGGTGCATATTTGTTTTTTTAAATAAATAAATAAACTTTTTATATTAAAATTTTCATTAAACTTTAACAGAATTATTCATTAATATATATATATATATATATATATATATATATATATATATATTAATATATACGTTTTTGAATATTGTTACACAGATTTTTATATATAACTGCACAATAGTTTTTGTCAAAGAAAATATAGAGATATTTTATCACATTATTTGTGAGTATATGATTAAAAATAAAATGATTGCACAACGCGATCTAAATTGTGCGGCAATTGAGACCAAGTATCGAAACATTATTTTAATTAATCAAGATTAAAAATAAAAATAATGACAGATGAGTCAATGATGGAGTAGTAATTTTGTAGCATTTAATATAAATGGATGTGGTAGGGCTACGTGGAACGATTGTGATCACCAGATCATGTTTCGGTGCGCTGCATAATTTCTTATCAATTTCCTTCTGTTGAGGCTGACACTAATTAATTGCTTAATTACACAATTACTCTTAAATATTTATTAATTAGTAAATTAAGTGCCTTTTAATTATATAGGGTTTTTCTCCATCAACTAAATTAATATTACAATCGTGCATGTTCCTCAAAAATAGAAAAAAGACAGTACTGCGGTTTTATGCATTAATAATATATATATAGAGTCATTATCGACTTTCTATTTTGATCTAGAAGAAAGATTTGGCAAGCTGTTTATTAATTTAGTATATATGTAAACAAATTGGATAACCAACAATTATTATTTTTAATGCAATATGAATAATTTAAATCTGTAAAACTATGTCACATACATGAAAGTTAATATAAATATTAAGTGTGACAGTACCATGCAATTATTTTATATACTTATTGATTTTGATCGATTCAATTATTAGAGTTATGGAGGGTGAAATATACATAAAATAAAAAAATTCTTAGGTTTCAGGAAACAAATTATACAGCTCTATTTGTTTTTTAAAAGCAAAACATATTAGTAGAACCGAAAAAAAGAAAAGAATAATGAAATATATATTATACCTCTAGATGGACCTTTTATTTATTTATTTATTATTCGAAAAGAAAAATTAAAAAAAGTGTGAAACAACGTTAAATGTAGGGTGATACAGTCAAAATAAATTTCAGGCAATCTAAATAATAATTGGATCTGTTTCTTGCTCTATCCAATTTAGGGGATCATGTATTCTAAATAGTCCATCGTGGGCCTAAGCCTAACCCACAAAATCTAACTGTTTTCTTTCTTTAAATAAAATGATGTCCCATTTTTTTTTAATTATTATAACTTTTTTTTTCCCTTATAAAAACACAGTTTACTGTATAAAATTCATGTCTGTAAGTGATGATTTATTTCTATCATGTCATTTGTAAAGTCCATTAATCGGTTTTTTTTAATGCTTTATTTTTTTTACACTCCATATTTAAATATTAATTTGGTTATTTTAATCACCAACTCTAATAAAGAAGCTGTCTCAAAATTTGAATTGAATTTTTTTCAGATACGCTCGATTTTTTTTTTTTATATTATATGAAGTATATAAATCATACTATATCAGACAGAATTTGATGAGCATTTATAATAATGTTGACCATTATTTATATTATTGAAAAAAGCTGAATGCCTAACCCTATTAGAAAATGATCATTAATATGGGTTATATTCAACACTAATCATGAATAATGTACGGAGTAGCTCTTCATCAAATTTAAGAAAATTATTTGGTTCCTACGTGTCATATGTTTAATGGATGGAAAAATCAAATTTCCAGTACAATTATAATAATTTTTTTCTTTTAAAAGGTTCATAATTTGTTTAAGTTAGATACTCATTTTTTAATATAAATATAAAATAAATACCTAATTACAGCTTAAGCTCTGAGAAGCAGAACATATTGTTTGGTTTTATTAACAAAATAGAGCAATTATCATCTCAAATATTCAAGAATGTTACAAATTAAATAATGTGCTAATATAAAAAACTAACATTTATAGGAATAAAATTGATTTTTAATCAATTACTCCCTCCGTCCCATTCAAATAGCATCATTTTATTATGTTGGGCGTCCCATCCAAATTGCAACATTTTCCTCTTTTAGTAAAAAGGCCCCACCAATGACCCACCACTACCCGGCCCCACCAATGACCCACCACTACCCATCACATCTTTCTAATACACCTACCCATTTTATATAAAATAATAATATTCCTTAATCTACGTGCAAAAAACAAATGCATCTCTTTGGGCGGGACGGAGGGAGTATATACTAATAAACTCTAATATTGAGACAAAATTTTAAATAATTTTGGTTATAGCCCAATATTAGGTCAGCCCATTAGTTGAATACTAAGTGACTCAAGAAACTGAGCAAATAGACCCAACTCTTATTTTGTTGGAACAAATGGGTTCAATTCGGTTTATAATATCGGCCCAACTTAGAAACCTAGTGGGATTTAAAGTATGAACTTAGCTAATAAAAATATTGTAATATTGGGCCAGAAAATTGACCCAATTAATGAATTACAAGGTACTCCACATTGTTAAAAATAAAAAATAATTAAATTAATAATAATAATAAATAAATAAATGATTTTATTTATTTAAAATAAAATTATAATCAGGAGAGGTTTAAAGCAAACACTTCTGCATGCTTCACATTTTGTGGTTTTATTTTTATTTTACTCTTAGAGATTAATCAAGATTTGGTATTATTCTTTGACTATAATTATAATTTTATTTTTATAGTTGATATAATATCTTTATTCTTATAAGTCATGTCACATTTTCCCCTTAAAATGAATATTTTTATTTTAGGGTTCAATATAAATTCCCTTGTGTATAATTATATTTTACCTTATAGTTCATGGTTTATTTTATTCTTATAGTTTATAATTTCCATCAAATTTTAATATTAATTTATAATGTATAAAAAAAAGAAAAAAAATTGATTTGGTTGAGTCAGAAGTTTCACCTGCACCCTAATTATAATGAATCCTTCCTACTCGTTTAGCTTTCTTTACATTTTTCTTATTTATTTATTCAATGAAAAAAAAAACATACACAAAAAAGGAAAAACAAACGAGTACAACTGTATTTCAAAATTATAATAAGTTTTTAACATAAAAAATATTATTTATACTTATTTAATATAAAAAATATGAAATTATCCTAAAAAGTTAAAAATATTAATAAAAAATGTAGCTTTTATAAACATCATTACAAAATAATGAATCGTTCTAGAGTTCAATATATAAGGCATTTAAATATTTAGTAATGCTCATTATATATTTTTATTTATTTATTTTATAAATAAATTGTAGAATAATAGAAGGACAAAGTTTTTTATGAGACACTGTCTAAGATGAATTATGATAAATGAAAAATGTTAAAGTATAATTGTTATATAGGTAAAATTTACTTATTTGTAGTTAAAATGTATTTTTAAAAATAAGATAAATAATGCATTAAATTATAATTTTAGATGTTATAATATGATACACAACCCGTTTCACATACTTTAATAGCGAATCTACTTCTCTCACAACCCGTCTCACATATATCGATATCACGAGATACTATACATCTGAAAATACAAAAAATGATCTAGATGCGTGTATGTGGTTGTTGGGCTATGAGCATAAGGTGGCCCATTGTTTATAGTTGCAGACAAGTACATGGGCCGTTGCAGTCATTATGGTCTTACATTTCATGGGACAAGAAAAAACACCTGCCATATGCATCAAAATGCTTATTCATACAATAAATGACTTGATATTCATAAATAAATCACCTCATCTAGTATATTCCAATTACATCAATTATAATTTCCCATTCATTCATTTAATTTTTATTGAATTGAAAATAATAACGTTATGAAGAGGTAGTAATAAAAGATCAACAATAGAATCAACTATTAATATTGAATCTGGTTACATGCAAAATTTAATTATAATTAAATTAACGATGAAAGTGTAATAACCCCTTAAAATAAATAGTACATAGTTAAAATGATAATATATCACACAAAACATTTTTTTACTATATTTTGTCTAAATAAAACCCTCAAATTACATAGAAAAATAAGGGCCTTGAAATTGCATATGGAGAATTTAATTATTACAGCTTTTAATAATTTAAAATTAAATTAACAAGTGAGCATCAAATGTGAAGATGATGATAAAAATTTACTACATCCTTAGAATTAAATGTAGATGTGTGACAATTTGTGTTTAATATTAGAGAGGAACATCACGTGACAGGCGGGCTAACATATGCAAATTATATTTAGAATTAAATTGGGAAAATAAGAATACATGTGACAAGAATTTGGGATGGAGAAGATGAATTTGATGGCATTTAATGGGGTGGTGGGGAACAATTTCATGTGACAGTTAATTCAGTTTTGCATTTTACCAACCAAACCACATTCCACTACTACAACATTAAACATTTTCACGTGAACTAATTATGTATTCTACTATGCTTTTCATTTAAATGCCTACATTTATACTGCGTTTAACTAAATATTTTAGCTAGGGTTATATTTATTGTTTGAGTTAATGGATTAACATTTTACATTTAGTTATAAACTTGAATATTAGTATTAAATATCTGAGATGAATAAGAAGTGTTAATTTTTATGAAAAAGTGATACTCTACTTCTGAAAAGTAATAATACTATTTTATTAATAATTTATAGTATAAATAAAAAATAAAGTAATATTTTATAGTGAAATTGATAACTAAATTATAAAAGTGTAAAATGATATCATGTAAAAGGGTCTTACGAAATAATTACCGTAAAATTAATGGGGATTAACAAAGTCAAATTTTTATACTAAAAACAAAAGCTCTAATTACGTATAACAATTATTAATAAAATACTAATCATTAAATTAATTAATTAGAACTCTTCACGTATAATTACTTCAATTCAAAACACTGTACGAATTATTATTCTGAGAAGTATCAGTACTACATTTTACTTTGAAATGTTACTTCGTAAAAAAGGTATATAGTATATGGAAAAATAATACTCCCTCCATCTCAAACTCGTTGTCTTAGTTGTTGTAGACACATAGTTTAAGAAAAGTTGTCTTTTGACTAATTTTATTGATTTTTAGGGGTATTGTAGTATTTTTAGGTAATAAATAAATTATAAAGTATGTTATGTGTGTTAGGTGGAGTGATATTTTTGAAATTAAGATAAACTTTTGAGGTTGTTGTTGATGTGAAGTTTCTTTTTTTGGAATAAGACAATTAATTTGAGATGGATAAAAATAGAAAGTAAGACAATGAGTTTGGGACGGAGGGAGTAATAATTATGTGTGGATGAAATTCTCTCCTAAAAGTTGAGATACAGTGTCGACAGATGAATGAAAATCAAATGAAATGAGTTTAAATGGATGAATAAGATAATAATAATAATAATAATAATGGAAAGATTTATATGAGATTATTTTATGTTTTCATAATTATTTATTAATCCCTTTATTCCACGTCATCATTCACACTTTCTTTATTCATTTCACTTCGCTCTTTACTTTAATAAAAGAAAACATTACTTTATCCAACAAATTCAAAAATTACTTTAATTTCAAATTTGTCACTCTTTCTTCACACACATACTATTACTTTATTTTTTTTAATTACCTAAAAATTCTATAATTTCCAAGTGAACAAATTTGGTTAAAAAAATCAACTTTTCTTAAACAACTTGATAAGATCTATTTCATATAAGTGGATTTGTGAGACGGTCGCACTAAAGACATACCCAATAATTAAAATATCTCTATGAGACCCACACACCACACTCCATTATACATGAAAATATTATTTCTCTCCTCATACAAGAAGGGTGGTTTGGAACGGGGAGTAATATTTATTCAAGATGTTATCATTCTTCTAAAATGTTATTTATATTTATTACTATAAATTATTTTATAAATAATTTATAACACTATTATCACTATTTATTAATTTATTTTTATCAATTTTTATTATAAAATAATTATGGCTTCTAATTATCCGTTTCGAATGATTGCCAAAAATAAATTCTGAAATTGGAAGTGTAGAAATTGCTAAGCACATTGGTGTTGAATTGCATCAAGTCCAGCTCCAGTTAATCTCGCCGGAGAATATTGCATCACCAACACGTGCCACCTTCCACCGCCACACACATTCAAATTTCATCACTGCTTTCTTGAAAAATATTTAAAAGAGCCACTTAAAAAGTCGCAGACAAAAATGTGACTTATTAGACTAATCGAACATCCAGACAATCACCACCTAAATATCTGATTGTTTATCTTTTCTTGCAATCACTGCCTAAAATATTCCAACTGAATTCGCCTCTTTTTGGAGTAATTTTTTTTTCATTATTTAATAATCAATCTTTTCTGTGTTTGTGTTGCACATTTATACTACTTAATTTCCAATTGGGGGTCCGTTTTTATCAAATTAATAGTGCCTAATGATTTTTGGGAGTTAAAATCATTTTTGGTCCCCCATAACTATAGAGAATTTTTGATTCCATCTCAAAAAAATAAAATTTTTAATTTCGTCTCGTAACTCTTGATATTGGACAATTTTGATTCCAAAATCGCCGGAAGTTGATTTTTTGGTCGGAAAATGCCTCAAATTGGGACTTTCCGATAACTTCATCCGGCAATTGAAACTGAATTTATTTTCAAAATATGCGGTCATGATCGTGCATTGGTTGGAACACATCCAGAGAATCATGAGGTGGATCTCCGCAGATTTAATCATAATCATATCTTTCAGAGCAGGCTTCGTCGCCTGCATCGACGTGATCAGAATAGGGAAAGAAAAACTGCCGCTTCCGTCGACGAACGTTCGCCCGGACGCTGATATCCGCTGCTGGCGCCGCGGATGAGTCGCCGGAAACTCATTCTCCGGAAACAGACGCAGCGAATTAGGCGCCATAACAACACTAGCTTTGTGCAGTTGGATTTCCATATGCGACACACCAGAAGATGACATTGGTTGCACCTTGTAAGAAATATCCCTCTTCGCATACAGATGATAATTCGGTCTGCCATTGCCGTCCCTCCGCCGTAACTTCGCCATTGTCAGAATCGGAAAGATTAATCGCTTCCTTAACCTGAACAGATTTCTTACCAGCACAACAACACTTCCTGCCAAACATTGGGGCACCGCGCACATGAATGTGTAAAAAATAAAAAATAAAAAAAATAAAATGGAATTTGAGTTGGCAAAAATGATTGGTCCAAATTCTTCCTCAATTGTCACGTTGGATGAAGCTATCGGAAAGCCCCAATTTGAGGCATCATGTGCAGTGCACATGCGATTTTCCGACAAAAAAATTAATTCCCGGCGATTTTGGAACCAAAATTGGCCCATATCAAGAGTTATAGAACGAAATTGAAATTTTTATCTTTTTTGGGATATAATCAAAATTTTTTTATAGTTATGAGAATAAAAAATGATTTTTAAATATGTAATTATGGAAGGTGTATACACTTAAGTATAAAAAGTCATTATAGCATGACTTGACATTATATGATTGATTGATTATATTAGCCTATACACACTTACGTTATATCATTCTAGAATTCATTATTCAACATCCGATTGAAGTTTTGAAAGTATAACGTGTTTCAAAACTCCTGCTTGATAAAATATTTGTACGATAACGTCTCATGAAACGAGATAGATATGGAGTACGTAGTGAGGCTTTTATTAAACATCACATGTTTTAAGCATAAATAAATTTAAATCTCTATAATTATAATTTTATGTGGTCTTTAGTGAGCTATAATTAATTTTCACATCCATGTAAAATCGAATTCTTTCATTCACATTTTCAAATTGTAGCAAAAATTTTTTTATGCACATTTTAACTTTATGCATGCACATCTATCTTTTGTACAAATATTATTTTAAGATATTCGAGTAAAAGTCTTATATTTGAATGCACGGAGCTAGTTTTTTTATCAATATAATTTTATTTAGTAATGTATACTATGTGTTTTTCAATGAAAATTATAATGCTTTTAAATATTCAGTTTTTCACTAAAAAAATTAAATTAAAAAATCATTAATAAATTGTATAAAATTTTATTTATTAGTGTATATATTCTTTTATTAATAAATATAAACGAATTGAATATTGGCATATGAACTAGCGACGTGGAGTGCACAGAATATATATGAGTTGGTCTCTTGTGCTTCGGGACACACTCTTTAATTCTAAATGTATGGGCGCACTGTATGCTACGTGGGCACACAAGTTTTTACCTATTTATATTATATACGTTACTCTATACACATATAATTTGATAAAATTAAAAAAATAATATTATAAAATGGCAAAAACTTGTATGCATCCGGACACACAGTTTTGTGTTAAATTGTATACCCTTTAGTATAAAGATGTGAATCTTTTATTTTTTAAAGAAAAATAAAAAATATTAATGAAAAATGTATACCCTTTACAACAAAATGGTGTACCCTTATTAATTAAAGTATATATCCTTTAGAACAAAATAATATACCCTTACTCATAAATAGGGATGGCAACGGGTAGGGTACCCGCTTATTTTGGGGTACCCATACCCGTATCTGATTAAAAAAACAACTACCCGTATCCATATCTGTCCCATTTAAAAAAATTATTATGGTGCCCGTACCCGTCCCATTCTCATTTATCAATACCCCGGGTACCCGTACCCGTTTAATATTCATTTATTTTATATATATTTATATTTTTTTATTGTCTAAATAAATATAATAATAAAAATTACATTATTATTAATTAAATATAAATTAAATATAATATAAATTCTATTATTTTAAATAAATATTTAATAAATATGATTAAATAAATCTTATAACTATTAATTAAATATATAAAATATCTTATAATATATATTAAAATTTATAAAAATATATTATATATATATAATCGAGGTACTCGCGGGTTTTGAGGCATTACACGTATCCGTCCCAAACCCTAATGATATTTCTTACAACTACCCGTACCCGTGCCAAACCCGTTTACAACTACGCGTACTCTACCCATTAGGGTTCGGGTAGATCGGATACCCAAAAATATCCGTCCCATTACCATCCCTACTCATAATACTAAATTTTAAAGGCACGCTATGCCATGTGAGACTCTTATAAAATATGAACAATGTGATCATAGATCAAGATTCTTAATTCGTCTTGTCTGATAGAGAGCATTGTGGGCATGTCAACATTATTGAAAATAAAGTCAAGAGAATATATCATGTTCTATGAAATCGATCCACCATGAAAAATTAAAAAATTCAAATAAATAAAATAATATATATATATATATATATATATATATATATATATAAATTTCTAAAGAACCCTTCACACTTCATACATTTGTCTGTTATGTAACACGCTTCCCACCTAAAAAAATGGAATAATTCCTTTAATAATAACCTAAAAATATATTTATCATTAATTTATATTTTTTATTATCTAAAATAAACCTAAAATAACTATTATACCTACTTTCTAAAATCAACAAAATTAGTAAAAAAAAAATTCTTAAATAATGTGGACCAGTGAATGTGGTTACGTGAAAATTACTTCGAAATAGAGAAAATATTTGTTAATATTTTATTATCATTATATGGATTTCTTTATAAATTAGCATACAAGATCATATTAAGTAGAAGTTCCATGTGAGAAAAAAGAGAGATAGCGAGAAAATAAATCACCGTTTTATTGTTATACGAAGTAACAGATTCTAGATGCGTGACAAGTCCCAGTAATAAAAATATGATGTAACATAGAAATATGAAATAAATTAAAGAAGTAAGAGTATAATAAAAAAAAATAGATATAGATGAGGAGAGATAATAGAAGATAACATGGGGATGCATGGGTAGAGAGATACAGATAGGACCGTTAAGTTGGAAGATAAACAACCAAAATGCCTTTAACCCATTTGATACCTTAACCCCATTTAGGGTGTTCGGGGAACACGGTATGGCCTCCCTCTCCCTCTCCCTCTCCCTCTCCCTCTCTCACACACACAACACACACACCATAAACTACTCTTCACGTTTTCCTCAACTTACTAATTATTTTAGCTTAATTTTGGACCCTCAAAAAATGTTTCGATTCTTTTTAAATTTTTTAAAAGAGTAATTTCAAGTAATTATTATTTGCAACTAGTAGATCATGTATTTAAAGACAGCTTAGTGTTTTCTCCCATGCAGTATAGCATTAAATTATCTCTCACATTCTACTGTATAGTTTCTTACACAACAATTTATATATATATATATATATGTATCCACACTGGATCAGTATACATAGACAATATTGGAGAAATATAAAACAAGGTAGTTGGTCTGATCATAGATAGATAGATTGTTGAGAGACAATGTCAGGCAGGAGATCTGTTTCGAGACAATCAGGAGGTAGTAGTACCCGGATGAGCGATGATCAGATAGCGGATCTCGTCTCCAAACTGCAGCAACTCATCCCTGAGATGCGCAACGCTCCTTCCCAAAAGGTCTTTCACATTTTTTTTATAGCTTAAACTTTTAGACGAGACAGATGTATTAATTAGGGGTTATGTATATGGGTGCAGGTGTCGGCTCCGAAAGTGTTGGCAGAGACTTGCAAGTACATTCGGAAGTTGCACCGAGAGGTGGATGGTCTGAGCGATAGGTTATCGCAGCTTCTGGATTCCTCGGATACTGACACTGCTCAAGCTGCTATTATTAGGACATTGCTTATGTGAATGTGATTTACACCTTCATTTCTTCTACTTTTTACTCTTCTCTTCTCTTCTCTACTTAGGGTTTAATTTATTTAATCTTTCATTAGGGCTTTGGAATATATTACTCCATATGTATTCTCTCCTATTTCTGTTATATCCCATTAATTAATTTGCCTTTTCCCACAATGTTTATACACCGCTATCTTTATATTCTAGATTAAGATTTTTTTTTCCCTTTTTTCTTCTGTTTCTGGCCACTTCCTAAGTTATGAGTATGCCATTTTTGGTTATTTTCTTACATTTGACTGATTATGAGATTTCTAGCTAGAATCTATACAAATGTGCCAACTGCTGGGTTTTCTTCGTCAAATTATTTACGACCTTAATTCCCTTTAGAATGTAACTTGATAAACATATTAAAATTTTAGACATCACAAATCTTTAAATCTATTGGAAATGATTAAATTTTTTTTTAAAAAAAAGTCCCAATCCCCCATGCAGCTGGCGTGATTTTGATGAATTTAGTAAGTTTTGACAAAAATTAGGCTAAAATCACATTGTTATAAAATATATGTAATGATGTTTTTTTTTTAAACACAAAAAAAAGGGTTGATTTATTGATTGAGATAACATGAACAAAATATATTGAGAAGACCATCCACAAAAGTTGGAGTCTCGACCCAACAATAGGGGCTAACGACAGATCGTGACGCCCGAGCAATTTAAAATGAAAATAAAATAAGAATTGATTTTTATTTTTATTTATAAATAAATAAACAAAAAGTGTTGATTTTAAAAGGGGAATGCAAAATATAAAAATAGGAAGTAATATATATAATGAAAATCATTAAAATTATATTAAAAAATGAAGAGATATAAAAATATGTTAAATTGATATATTAATCATTCCTATTATTTACCAAAAACATGATGGATAGAGTAAAAATTATTATTTTGTAAAAACAATTATTTGCAACTAGAAATAAAATTCTCAAACACTGAAACCTCTGTTTGAGCTGATGAAACTGCATCGAAGACGATTATAGAGTCGGTCTAAAAAATAACTCGTTAAAGTCCTAACTCCTTAATCAAAGATAGGGCTTCATGAAGACCCATAGCCTCATTCTCATCCACTCGAAAATTTCCCGAAATCAATATCGATCAACATGCAATAAATGCTCCTTTATCATCTAGAATGATCATCCCAACACCTATATCTAATGATCATGTGCTTTAAAAATTCTAATCATTTATAATTATTTACAATAACGTATTGATAGAACGTGAACTAAAATAATTCCTAGCTATTATGAATAAAAGTGAAAGCTCTTTTAATAAGGTTTGTAAGATTTCCACTATTGAATTACTTAATTATTATAGAGGTTAATTTTTTTTAAAATCTAGTTATATATGTATTTTTAAAGATATTATTAATTTTCAATTATACAATGATGGTTTATAAAATAATTTATTCGAACAATTATTATTATTTTAAATTAATTATATATTACATTATATTTAAAAAAATATTATCACTTGATTTTCATGAAACAATCTCACGGTAATTTACTATTATTCATATTTATAACTACCTTAATAAAAAGATAATACTATGCGAAATTTATTACATATTAGTAAATTTTAATTTTCCTCCAAATAGAGTTAAATAGGTTTAGCCAATTAATAAAGTTAATTGACTACAGACCAATTATTCTTTTTCAAACATGACTTTTGTTGGGGATTATGAGATTAGTGATGAGCAGCGTATTAATGGATATACGGGATTAAAACTATTTCAATCCTACAATGTTCATGATTTTTTTCAGTCCAAAAAAAATAAATTTATCAATTTAGTCATATCGATACAGAAATAGAACTAAATACGTCATATTTTCACTGAAAAAAAGCTGACATCACCAAAAATCGTCAATTTTCGATCGAAAGGATCGCCTACGTAGCAATGTGACTCAATATTTTAAATATTATTATAATTATAATGCCAATAAGGCATTTCTCTTTTCTCTAATTAAATAATTAAAAATTAAAAACTATTAAACATATTAAAAAAATTAATTAACGAACATATTAAAAAACTAATTAATAATCCTGCCATTCAACCTAAGAATGAAATCCATTTAGCAACTCAACAGAGAAAAAAAAATCTGGCAGCGATCTTCCCGTTTATGAACCCTAAAATTGAGTGCTCCCAAATCTTCCAATCTACTCATCCCATCGCGTTTAGGGTTTTCACAAAGGCTGAGGTAGGAATGTTACGGAGATGATATTCGTGCGGAAGAGGAGAGAGGAGAGGACGATGTATAGATCTAATACTCAGAACAATTTCTCTGATGATTTCTGCTCTTGATTGCCTTGATTAGAGCAGTGAGAATTTGCAGAGAACATAGGGAATCCATGGAAACTTAAGCTTTCACACTACCTTCAATTAGAATTGATCTACAAACACGTGTTTGTTGAACAGAACGAGCTCTTTCATCTAGATCGCTGCCTTTTCACGAACGCTTCTCGTGAGAAGAGGATTGCACAGAATCCATTTGAGCTCTGCGAAAATCCCAGATTTCAACAGCAAATCCTGCAAATTGAAGTTGAACCCTCGCGAAAGCCTCTGTTGCAGAGCAGTAATTTGGTCGAACAGGTGGTGTTCGTTCAAACTCTCCAAAGAACGACGCATCGCGGAGAGAGTTCTGGTCAAATTCGACACATTTTCGCGATAGATCAACGAGTTGAGCTCCGAATCGATCTCGGAAGCGAGTCGGGAAACCTGGTGGTGCTTGACTCGCGAGTCACGAAGGATATGATGCCGTGTGCTGATGGCTTGGAGTTATGGAGCTCCTGAACTGAATCAGCTAGCATTGAGAGGTTCTGAGAGAGGGACAGTAGGTGTGGGTAGGAGGAAAGTACAGAGACTGAAGCTGCTCAGAGCTTGAGCAAGGCTTTAATGGCGGCCGAGTCGTGACTCGGTTGCAAAATTTATGTTTAATAGTCGTACTGTATGCTAAATTGATTTCAAGTTTCAATTCCAGTTTATTAATTAGTTTTTTAATATTTAATAGTTATTTATTTATTTTTTTAATTATTTAAAATTAAAGAAAAAGAAATGCTTGTTGGCATTAAAATACTATTTAAAATGTTGAGTCACATTGCCAGGTAGGCGCCACGTCACGTCATCCTTCCGATCGGAAATTTACGATTTTTGGTGATGTTAGTATTTTCCTGCGAAAATGAGACGTATTTGATTCTATTTCTGCATCGATAGGACTAAATCGACAAATTATTTTTTTTGGGATTTAAATAGATATGAACAAAGATTGAAATGATTTTTATCCCATAAATATACTAATTTTTAGAACGGGGCAAATCTGCAATTGCTAAGATTTCAGGGACTAAACCGCAAATGAGAAAAGGTTGACGGCGGCGAATCCGCCAACCGCCCAACGTTAACGTATATCAGTAGCTCAGTAAGCAGCGGAATCTCACGGTCACACCCCCCATCCTTCACGACGTTCTTCAGCACGAAGCTTCATCCTCACTCTCTCTTTAATTCTCCATTCGAACGAAGGTATGTGTTTATTCAAATCAGTTC
Organism: Pogostemon cablin; assembly: GCA_023678885.1. Classification (NCBI taxonomy): domain Eukaryota; kingdom Viridiplantae; phylum Streptophyta; class Magnoliopsida; order Lamiales; family Lamiaceae; genus Pogostemon; species Pogostemon cablin. The sequence continues at coordinate 24,085,033 of CM043006.1, forward strand.
AAAGATTCCTGGAATGTTATACTGATTCCTCTTTAATTAATTCTGTTCTCTTTTTCGTATTTTATTTGTAAAACGAGCTCAATTTCTAACATTTCTGATTAGTATTTATCTATTAGGATTACCTACTTTTAATTGCTTGAATTTTAGAAATCCTTTTTCGTTTTTTTTTTTTTTGGTTGTGAATTGTAGTTTCATCATCTCCTAATTTAAGAGGAGTTTCCGTGCTTTTTATTGTGTTTTGTCATTCGCAGATCTTATGAGGTGGTTTTTATATTATTGTAGGCCTTATTAATGTTTCGGTGTTTTTCAATTCCATGATTTTGAGGCCTGCTGAGATTAGATGATTATGCCTTTTAAGATATAGTAATAGTAGTAAATTAATCTACGAACTTGTCTCTCTAGGATTAGTTCGATCAAATGGGCACGAGAGGTTTTTCTGTACAAATTACTAACCTTTCTCCTAAAGCAACTGAGAAGGATTTATTTGATTTTTTCGCTATCTGTGGGGCAATTCAAAACGTCGAATTTGTCAGGTAATCACAGCTTAATAAAACTGTATTACTATGTACTCCCTTTATGGTTTATTCTTGAGTCTGGATCTCCATAATTCAAACTCAATTTCGAATTGCAAGGAGCATACTGCAAAAAATTTTTTGTTCATCGTGAGGGGAAAAGAAAGTTAGATCACAATGTAGGCTTTCTTTTTCAAATAATTATGACTTAACTCTTTTGGAATAGTTTCTTTACTGCCCATTTTGCATAATTTTATACTTGTGTGTGTATTCTTGAGCTTTTTTTTTTTTTTTTTTTTAGAGAAACAGAGCCGATGCAAAAATCATCATCCTGTGGAAACGGCTGTCCTTCTTAGTGTAAGTTCAATTTTTTTATGTTTTGTGCCTTTCGGTTAAGTATAGGATGAAAGTAGGCCTGTAACAAATTGTCAAGCATGAAATCTAATGTTATTTTGCATGCATATTTCAATGCCTATCTTGAAGTGAATATTTAAGCAATGTTCTCTAGTCTTTTATTTGTAACTTATGCATTAAGTGTGTACGTTTGTTTTACATTCTCATTGATCCTCCATAGTGAATAATATCATGTACAGTTGTAAACACCTCAGTGGTAATAAGTAAAGGTCTGGAGGTCTAATATTAAGGTTTACAGTAGTAAATTTGTGCATGTACACACCTCATTGGCTGCAGCATCCATAGTTAGCTCTGTTCTTTTTACGTCTAACTAGTTATTGATTTCTTTATTAGTGTCTCTCTTCGTTATTTTCAATGTGTTTTACTTTTAACTTCATGTTAGGGAGAGAGCATCTTGGACCAACCTGTAATCATAACTCAATGGGGACATTATGAAGATGAGCACTGGCTTGGGGACGATTCTTCATGGAAAATTGAAGATGAAAGCAGTTCAAATGTAAATTAACATTTGCCCTCTACTTCAGTTGATCATGTCTGCGCTATACAATCTTCTTCTTCTTCTTCTTCTTTCTCGCTAATCCTGGTTTTAGCAGCTCTCCAGAGGACACACGTTTGCTCCATCTGTTTCATCGGCTCAAGACGCAGTGAAAACAATGGCTGCTAAAGGGAAAAGATGCATTTGGAAAAGCCAAAGCATTCGGTGAAGCTCATCAGGTACCAAGGAAGATTGCAGGACTAAGTGAGGGAATCGGTTTGACTGATACCATACATCCGCTAAGTCCGTGGATCAAAGGTACCGTATCTCGGTGAAGACAAAATCAATCGTATCTGCTACGCAAATAACAGCTAAGTCAACTGCTAATACTGTGGTTAAATCAAGTTATTTTTCTAAGGGAGCTCTTTGGGTATCGAGTGCTCTAAGCAAAGCCTCCCAGGTTGCTGGTGATCTTGGCAGTCGTGGTGTTGGTAAGTAGTTTAGCCTAAGAGACTTGATTCTTTTTTGTAGGATTAATCCATAGCTGTAGTTGGGGTTGTAATAAAAAGGCCTGATGTGTAATGATAATGGGTAGAATCAATCCATAGAGTACTAATGGACCATTCTCAACCTCATATATATTTAAACAAGCCCACTCCTACACAATTCGGGCTTATCTGGTTTGGGCTTTCCTAATCGATCTGAAGTTCTGTTCCACAGTTTGGCCCAATAGGCCCATTCTGTTTTTGTTTTATTTGATGATAATTTATGGTCCTTTCTGGGACCATATTCATCTGCAAATTTTAATCAGACAGCTCCTAGTCCTTGCCCATGAATTTTGAGCCTACGTTGGACTGTTTAACAGAACAAAATTTGTGATGCAGACGGAAAGTAACACGATTTGATAGAATAGTGATATTTTCTAAAGAGAGCAATTTCTTAGGAATTAATTCATTTTGTTTGGTTGATATTTTTTTGTGATTATTTGATCGTTGTTGGTGATGTGTAAGATATTTTTGTGATATACATAATTGTGAGTATATAATCGTCAGTTGAATTATTATGAGATCATTTCTGAAAACCCACCTTGGATGCTGTACTATGTTACACGACAACATAATTGTGCCTATTTCCATTTTCACTCACTTCCCACTTATTAATGTTGAAAATCTGCAGACTGTTTATATGTGTGACCAATTGAAATTTTCGAAACCAAATTCTCTTCAATTTCTAGGAAACTAAGTCAAAACGCTAATTTGCATTAACAAATTACATGTGTTGATTAATATAAATATGGAAAATATAATGCATGAATATAATTTATTTTCGTCATATATATTATAATTATTGTAATTTTGTCTAGAAAAAAAGGTGGGGCAATGCCAGTCGGAAAAATAGAAACAAAGGCACATTGAGCATCAGATGCCAAGCTGTTAGTATACACCCCTCATGCATCTGCATGCGCAATTTCTTTATTTGGATTTTTTCCATACCTATTACTTCATTTAACTAATTATTTATAATCCACCTATATACATTCCAAAATTTTAGTGTCTTATGTTACATTGTTGGATAAGTGTCATGAAAAAAAATAAAAAATATTTTTTTTAAAAAAAATGAAAGCATAAGCACTAAGGACTAAATTAAATATTCTTTCTTACGTTTTAATTATAAAACTAATAAACGGGAGGGAATATACAAAATAACATAGAAAATTATATATATATATTTGCATTTATGGATTATATATTTATTAAATTGAAGAATTCTAATGTTAACCTAATTGATTGATATGATTCCAAGTACTTTCAGTGTCCCACTTTTTTTAACCTTTATTCTACGAAATTAGAAATTTAATAAAGTAAAGTTGACGCCAATTGTGCAATATTAATACAATATAAATTAAGAATGAAAAATATCACTATCGTGTCAATTTCTATAGTATCATTTTCGCATTTATTTATGAGTTATGACACCACCACGTCGACCTCACTATAGTACTGAGGTTTATTAGCTACCAAGAATACTACTCCCTCCATCCCATAGAAGTTGACATAATTTTTTTTGGGCACGGAGATTAAGAAGTATAATAATTTAATGTAAAATGGAGTAAAGTGAAGTGAGAGAAATAATATTTAATGTGTAGTGGGTAGTTGTATTAGAGGTGATATGTGGAGCCCATGAGAATAGATTAATTGTTTTTTTGTGTGGATCCATGTATTAAAAAGGAAATGTGTCAACTTTAGAGGGACAAACCAAAAAGAAAAGTGTGTCAACTTCTATGAAACGGAAGAAATAGTATTTTACAAGTACAAGAATACCCTAGTTATAATTAATGTTTTCATCTTAATATTTGTTATATTGAACGATAATGTAATATTAATAGAGAATGTAATAACACACATGAGTAATTTTGCAAATTAGAGAAGCAATTTTATGAAGAGATCGTTTAATTTAATTAAACAATTTTTAAGAAACTTACAAATTTAAAAAAAGAAAAGAAAAAGGAAAGATATTATATCAAGTGGTTGACAAATCACTTTCGAAAGCAAGAAAGGAAGGAAGAGTGACGTCATGATTCACCAGAAGCCACCAAGCCATGTTAGGAGAAGATTCATGATCTCTTTATTATTTTAGATCATAATATTTTTCCATATACTTACTCCATCCCACTCAAATAGTACTCCCTCTGTTCGGGTATTTTTACCAATTTGTAAGGATACAGAGATTAAGACGTAATATTTTTTTAATATATAATATAAGAAAAAGTAGGGATAAATTAGTAATTTAAAAATAAAAAGTAAATGAAATTGTTGCGAATGATGAATAAAGTGTAAAAAACTAATTAAAGTTGTTGGCATTGTAAAAAGTAGATAATAAAAGATTATGTATTTTTACCATAAATGGAATATGTAAAAATACGTGGGACAGCCCAAAATGAAAAGTGAGTAAAAATACGCGGGACGAAGGGAGTATCATTTTACTATATTGGACGTCCTATCCAAATTGCAACAATTTCCTCTTTTTTGTAAAAATGGTTCACCAATGGCCAACAACTACCCATCACATCTCTCTAATACACCCATCCATTTTACATAAAATAATAATACTTCTTAATCAACGTGCAAAAAGCAAATACACCTCTTTGTCCGGGACGAAAGGAGTATAATATAATCACCAAAATTAATACTTCCTCGTCCGCCTTTAAGAATATCGTTTGCTTTATGTAGTACATAAATTAATGAGTATTATAATTTAATATATAATGAATAATTATATTAATATGATGTGAATCTCATACTTTAAAAAAGAGAAATAATATTCTTTTAGAACGAATGACCAAATAAGATTGAGGGAGCCTTATTATAAAATAAATGATGGTATTGCGTGTATAAATTGATTTGAAAATGGAGGGGGTGAAATAGAGAACATGAATCCACCCTATTCCAATGGGAAAGACCTTCAGCCTCCAACTAATAAAGTCATGTGGATGCACTGATCCTATCTTGTCTTGGCACAAGTGGGGCCCTCTTACCCATTATAAGGGTCCCACTACTTGCTTCTTAATCTCATTCTAATTACTTAAATCTTCAATTGTGTTACTCCTAATTAATGCTTCTTTCATCATTTGACATTTACTACATATGATACCCTAATCATCATGTGTTCTTCCTAGGACCACATCCCCCATGCACATATCCATGATTAAATATTGGCAATGGATTTTTTTTTATTTTTTTTGGAATTAATTACTTTAGTATAGCTCTTAAGTAAAATTATCTCAAATTAATTCTTACAAAAAATAATGTATCTCCACCTAGCTATCTTTTTTATAAATTAGTCATTAGCAATGAGATTAATTTCTATTAATGATAGTATAAAATGATAATCTTGGTTGCTAATTATTAATTAAATCGATCCGGTTTTATAATCAATTTTAATCGTCATTAAAAATTAACTCCCTTTTAATGATTTAAAAATTTAATGTGCTACTTCTAGTTAAATCCAATATTTTCATTGGTTTTCAATATTAAATGCGGTAACACATTTTAAATGCATACTTTTTATAATTACCAACTTTGTAAATTATTTTTGTTAATCACCCACGTGAAATATGTTACCTAATTCCACTTTTTGTCTTTCTTTCACGCACTTTGCAGTTGTTATTATTGTGGTAGACATGGAAAATTTGATTTCAAAAGATAGAAATTAAAATAATCAATTTAATTAAAAGTGGCAATCAATTATTAATATCGACGAGTATTGCCAGGTGTATATCCAAATACTATATTTTATTCGAATTAGTTTCTCAAAAAATATTTACATATTTCAAGCTAGACGTGTTTTCAAATCATATATAATGTGAGACTACGAATTTAGTGAATTGTTTTAATTAAAACTCTGGAAATAATTCCAGAATAGAATAGAAAATAAAAAAAGGATATTGATGAAATAAGATGATAAAATCTGAGTTGGAAACATTCTCGAAATCTTGGAATTGAAATGTGTTAAGAGTTGGTTCAGATGTCGTTATCCCAGATTTTCCCTGCATCTTATCTTTATTTTCACATAAAACCAAAAGATTTCTGATTCATAAATAATAATTAATTAATTATTAACTAATATATATCGAATCGAACATAAATGTAATATAATTTAAATTGAAATGGAATTATTTGCGACAAGCTGAACATATATAACATATGGATAAAGATGCATCAATAATCTGTCACGCGATCGCAGCAATCCGTTTGATTGGAGTTAGGCAAAAGACATCTTAAAATCCTTAATTCATTAAAATCCAAATTTTATTATTATTACTCCCTCCGTAAAAAGGAAAGGTGAAGGGTATTGTGGGAAGGAGGAAGTATTATTACTATTAGGAAATGTTTGGTTCGTATTGAGTTAATAATGCTCATTGAGCCTTAAAATTTTGCTAAAAATTAGAGAATTTATATACAAATTGGACTTATGAGGGCTTAATTTTCATCTAAGTCCATTAATCCGGAGAAATACAACTTTGAGGGAAAGTGTGTTACAATATCCCATGAAACTAATATGGAATTAGAGTGAGGCTTGCGTGCGCCCGGGCACACGGGAACACATTCCGTGCGCCTTTAGAAATTTAGTATTATGGGTAAGGGTACATTGCTTTGCTCTAAAGGGTATACACTTTAATTAATAAAAGGTACACCATTTTGTTCTAAAGGGTATACACTTTTCATTAATATTTTTTTTCTTTAGAAAATAAAGGGTATACATTTTTATACTAAAAAGTATACAATTTAACACAAAATTCTAAAGGTGCACGGAGTGTTGTCCATGCGCCCAGATACACACAATAATTTTCTTTAGAAAATAAAGGGTACACATCTGTATACTAAAGGGTATACAATTTAATATAAAATTTTAAAGGCGTGCCATGAAATTAAGGAAATTCTAATGCTCATTCATTACTTATCACATTTACAAACTTTATTAACTCACTTATTAATTTTAGTTAACCAAACAATTCCTTATTATTATATAAAATAATTTTTATTATGCGTTTGCTTTAAATTTTTGAGTTTTAGTATATACTATATGTTTCTTAAGTTGGATTTATCAATAGGTAGTTAAGAAACAAGGGAGAGGGATGCCTCCTATTTAGTTACTCCGTTCCTTTTATAATAGCCTTCACCTTTTTCTTTTTCAAGTGTGTTAAAAGAAAAATGTTATTTTAAGAATATTTTGATATTTTCTATTATAAATAAATAATAAAATGTTTTAAATGTATTAGGTATGGATACTATTGTTATAAATAAAGTGAAAGATGAAGATTGTTTTCACCTTTCTAAAATCAAAATGGAGAAAATTATAAGACAAGATGAATAAGTATACGGGATACTCCATTAAACTAGGTATGAAGGATAATATTGAAAAGATTTTTTATTTAATTATTTTAATATAAAAGAGAAAAAAGAAAAAAAGAAGAAGAGAAAAGACATATGAAAGGTGGGGTAAGGAGGAGAGGATGATGTGGCATATGAAAAAGAAGGAAATTGAGAAAATGGAAATGGACAGTTGGAGGGACACCAGGACAAAAAAGCCACAGCTTGATAGTGTTTATTAAATTCATGGAGAGAGAGAGGAGAACACAAGCAAGCTTCTCTCTTGGTGAAGAAGGTGGATACGTACACTACGCGTCCCCACACCCCAGGGTCGACAGAGTGGTGAAGGAATAAATTATGGTAACTCAATTGATCCACTGTGCATAAACAGAGTTCCTCTCATTTTGAGAGGTTGCTCCCACACTGATGCCGATAGGAATTGATCCTTCGTTCATGGTGCGAGTTGTCACTCATGTGATCAGTTGAGCTGTTCGTGCGGATCAAACAAATTCTCTTTTCTCTTGTGGTGTGGTGTGGTCTAGGGTGAGTGAGTCATGAGTTGCAGAAAGCAATAAGTTTATTGGTGAGATGAGAAGGAGAGAGATATCGTCCTGCTTGCACGATGCCTGTTGGTGGATTACCTAGCAAACCCTGCCCCCTCTCCTTCTATAGATTCCTTCTTTCCAAAAAAAAAAAATAATAAATAAATAAATAAATAAATTCTTTATTTCTCATATACACAGACATCGTCTCTCGTAAATCCGACCATTATACAACACTTCATGTTTTCTTGTTATGCATATGAAATATTACTCTTTTCATGATTTTATTATTTAAAATACTATTAGTGCTTTATCTTTTTACTTTATTATTTGAAAATGTCTCAAAATAATTAGAACATTCATTTTCGTTTTAAATTCTTTAGTTTTTCTTTGATTTGTCCAAAAACAATATTTTTTTTTTCCAGTTATGTCCCATATCATTGTAAAAGCAATAATTTAGTCTCATCAACGAAATTAGAAAAATTGAATATTTTTAAGTAAAAAAGATCATTTCAAGTGAGAATTTAAAAGTTAGAAAAATGAAGAGACGATTTTAATTTTAAACTCATAAATTATTGCTCATCCCAACAAAAAAGAGTATTGATTCATTACTTTTAAAAAATAATATTTTATGTACTAAATAGCAAAATTCAAATAAGATTCAAATAAGGAATTTGTCATGGACGACATATATATTTATACACGCACATTATTGACACATATTTTTACTTACCACATTAATATAAAAAAAAAATTGATTAGAGATCAAAATTAAAGACGATATGTTAGCCATCTCTATTTGAGATGGCTTTTGAGACAGTTTTGTAGAATTAGAGACGGCATTTTTGTTGACTCTTGGTCAACAATAACAAATTTAACATTGAGACGATATTAGAAACGGCTTCACGTTGAGATGGTATTAGAGACGATTTTTTCCGTCTCAATTAGAGACGATTTCTTGCCGTCTCTAATTTGAGACGGTATTAGGTTGTGATGGTATTAGAGACGGTTTTCTTCCGTCTCAATCAGAGACAGAGTTTTTTCGTCTTTATTTGAGCCGATTTTAGAGACGGAATGTGTCGGCAGACTAGAGAATCGGAAGGGGTAATTTTGAGACGGTTTCTGACCGTTTCAATTATTGAGACGGATGCAAACCCTCTCAATTTGAGATGGTATTAGAGATGATTTTTTGCCATCTCAAATTAGAGATGGTTTTTTTCCATTTCAAACTAGAGATGGCTTATAATTTAGACTGTATTAGAGACGGTTTTCTTTCGTCTTAACTAGAGACGATTTTTAGCAGTTTCTAAAGCCCTCTCTAACCATTAAATTTGACAAAATTAATGAATTGAGGTTCAAAGCATGTCCACCATGAGCATAAATAAGTGTATGTGTGTGTGTGTATATATATATATATATATATATATATATATATATATATATATATATATATATATATATATATAATGTAATGAATACATAATAAGAAACACTACTAGCAAAGTTGGCATACATGATGCCTATAAGGGCTCCCAATGCCTATAGGTCCGAGTTCGAATCCTCTTCAAGGCTTGAAATTACAATATTCCTATGGTCTCGAGCCTCAGTCGGGGGCATGGTAGCCACGGTTCAAACCTTGATTCGTTCATTTTTGCAAAGCTAGTGGTTAGAGAGGGTTTTAGAAACCGTCTCTAATTGAGACGGTAAAAAACCATCTCCAATACCGTCTCAAATTAAACCGACTGGTTCGATTTACAACCATCTCAAAATAAAACCGTCTCTAATATCGTCTCTAATTTAGCTACACAATACCGTCTCAAATTAAACCGACCGGTCCGATTTACAACCATCTCAAAATAAAACCGTCTCTAATTTAGCTACACATAAATTGTAGACCCGGCCATCAAACCGTCTCAAAAACCATCTCAAATTATTGAAAGCCGTCTCTATTCAAGGCTTTTTTTGTAGTATAGAGTAGCTACAAAGATAAAATATTCAAATTTCAATCTCATATATTCAAAAATTATTATTTCTGTTTTTTTTTTACATGTCATATGGAGTATAATTATTTAATTGTTTTACTCTATTATTACAAACAATATATATAGGCATGCATATCAATTATACAACAATACGAACAATATTTACTTACAGTTTAAGAAGATTAATTAGGAGGAACTGAAAGGAAAAATGATCCTACAAAATTGGTTAGGAAATGTGACACAACTTAAACGGGGATCTAATGTAGACAGATTTTAAAAAACAAATAAAATTTGCAAACAAGATTTCTTGTCCAATTTCAAGGTTACATTAAAATGGGTTCAAAATTTGAGTCGCAGCTTTAAACTTTAAAATTTCTACTACTTATCGCTCATGCAACAAAATGGTATGGACTATCTATAATGTTATAAATATAGATATTGCATATTATTAAATATAAATAATGCACATTCAAAAATATAAATTCAAATGTGTATGTTAACTACACAACAATTATTCTGTATGCATTGATAACCAATTTAAAAAAAATTATTTTTTTATCAATGAAATATTCTATTGTAAAAGTCTTAATTTCATTATTAAATTAGTTTTTTGGTGGTAATTTTCTGTTGGTAATATAGTGATTGATAAATTTTTAACAATGAAAATTTAATTTTGTTGCTAATAATTCAATTGATAATTTATATAATTATTCCGTTGGGAATTTATTGATAAATAACAACAGATTTTTATTCCATTGATAAAAACATATTAAATCCGTTGATATTCAATAAAAATATAATTTTTTTGTTGTCAATAACAACAAATTGAATTCTATTGATAATTTCTGTTGCTAAATTTATTATTGTTATTATTATTTTTTTGTAGTGAACCAAGTGTAGCTAAATAATAATATATATATATATATATATATATATATATATAATGTCATTTTTTCCATTTTTATATAGCAACCGCTGATTGACAATTGATCGGACCTAAAATTAAACTTATACTAAATCTAGGCCCTTTACCCCATTCAGCATCCTATGAAGTGTAATTCCATTTAATTTAAAAAAAACTCCAGAAAAAGATACCTTTTATGAAAAAATGAATTATTTTCCTTTTATCCAGATATATTATATTAAAATTACCAACTTCTCCTTTAAAACCCATACACACAATCTTTTTAATCAGCTAAGGAATCAACTGATGCAAATTTCAATGACAACTGTCCCATATGTAGAAAAATATGCAACCCCCACTTCACACCTTACAATATCTACAATACCCTTTTTTTTTTTTTGAAAAAACAATATAATTATAGTATTATCTTCTGAAGTTTACTACTCATGTTTAAATTAATGATGTAACTTGTAATAAAAGAAAAACGTCTTAATATAAAAAAATTGCAAACTGAACCATCCACACACACTCAGTCTCTCTCTCACACTAAAACTAAACTAGAGAAAAAGGAAGGGTTTAGTTGAGGTGATAAGGTATATAAGCTATACATCTATCTATCGATCAGAGTGAAATGAATGCAATCTGATCCGAGTGATGACCTGCATCAATATAAATGGATACTGATGTTGAATGAGTCACTGAATCGAGTCGAGTCGAGTTCGAGATGGGCGAGTTATGAGTTGCAGTACTAATGAGATGGCCTTCTTCCACTCCAACTTCATGCTCCAAATCCCCCATCAAGATCATGATCAACACCACACATCTACTAATTCTTTAGCTCCAATTCTCCCCCCTCAAGATCACTTCCATGGTATGTAGTATAGTAGTAATTATTTATTTGATTGATTAATTCTCCTTTAGTTAATTTATTAATGATGAAATAAAAAGAGGCACCACCACACCAATTATAGACTTTTGGTAACTTTTGAAAGCATCGAGGAATATTGAAAATTTCATTCCCTACTTTAGAAAAAAAAAAAAAGTGATACATAAATTTGATTTTGATCCTATGAACATTGTAGGGGTGGGTTCTCTGGTCGGGAAGAGAGCGGTCGGAATGGCGTTTTCGAGCGGGATGGATGAGATGAGTCATGGAGGCGGCGGGGAGGATGAGTTATCGGACGATGGATCGCAGATTGGGGAGAAGAAGAGGAGGCTGAACATGGAGCAAGTGAAGACACTGGAGAAGAACTTTGAGCTAGGGAATAAGCTCGAGCCCGAACGGAAAATGCAGCTGGCCCGGGCCCTCGGGCTTCAGCCCAGACAGATTGCTATCTGGTTTCAGAACAGAAGGGCCCGGTGGAAGACTAAGCAGTTGGAGAAGGATTATGAGCTTCTCAAGAGACAGTATGAAGCTGTCAAAGCGGAAAATGATGCACTTCAAGCTCAGAACCAGAAACTTCATGCTGAGGTTCATTCATTTTCATATTATTATTATTTTTTACTTCATTTATAATATTGAATCATCATGTATCTTGTGGAATCCTATTAATTCTGCTATGTATCATGCAATCATTAGATTGAATATTTTGAAGTTAGTGCTAGCTAGGTGGAATTTGGCCAAGTATGGTAAGTGTGACATTATTATTGTCACACTCCAAAATATGAAATGCCTACATAATATACTTAAAATTGATATAGATTTATGGTTGCAGATAGTGGCAGTGAAGACAAGGGAGCCAACAGAATCCATAAATCTGAACAAAGAAACAGAAGGGTCTTGCAGCAACAGAAGTGAAAACAGTTCTGAAATCAAGCTGGACATCTCGAGAACTCCGGCGATCGACAGCCCGTCCACCACAGCCGGAAAGCCCTTGTTCAGGCCGAATGTGCAGCAGCTGTTCCACAGTAGGCCGGAGATTAAAATGGACCAAAGTCATGCAGTGAAGGAAGAGAGCAGCTTATGCAACATGTTCTGTGGGATGGATGATCAAACTGGATTTTGGCCTTGGTTAGAGCAACAGCATTTCAATTAAATTATCTATCAATCAATATTGGATTGGAAAATATATTTGATTTCTTGTTTTTCATGTACAAATTTTAAGTTGTAAAATTATTTTGATTTTATCACGGTTGGAACACTTGAATCAAATATTTTGAGGAGTCATTTTTTTTTTTTGAAATGTTTTAATTTCTTGATTAATTACTGCAAGATTTTATGATTAATTCTTATGAGTATATAATGGAAATTAATGAGAAGAGGAGAGAGAAGAGGGGGAGAGAGAATCAAGGAAGAAGACAAAGAGATGAAGAGAAGAAAACAAGAGAGATGGGGTCATAGTGTTGTTTGCCTCAAGTCCTTTTCTTACTCTTCTGCATTACATTACTGACAACTCACCATCAAAACAATCAACCTAATCAATCTATACATATATATTAATTATATTTTTGATCATTCTCTCAATTATGCTAGCTAGCTCCAAGATAATTTGTAATTATCTTAAAATAAAATAAAATAAATTGCAGAAATTGAGCTCTCCACCAAGAGGAAAAAGGAAAAACAGCATAGGTTACACCTTTTTGGCAATGGCTTAATCTGAGTTTATACACACATCTTTCTCTGCTGTACTGTTTTGCAAGAATTTCATGTGGCTTTCTGTCACCCACTTGGAAATTTCATCAAAGTTTTCCAGCAGGGATAATGTTGTCTTTTTCTATACTTATTTCAAAAAGATTGCTAAAATAACTACTTGATCCTCTTTTCAAAATTCTATGCTAACCACGTTAAATATTCACCAAACTTACAAATTAAACTCAGTTAGTAAAACAAAGGATTGAATTCCCATTTCACATGTTTTATTGTATTTCATATCATAAAAAAAATTATATCCCATAAATGATCTTTAAACTTTTGGGACACTTGGTGATAATTTAGAAAGCAATAATGATAAGTGTGAATTTAATCAGCTTACGAATGAAATACCGTGTATAAAAGTTCAAATTGAAATGGATAATTTCATATACTAATTAAAAAGGAAACGTCACACTTCATTTCAACATTATTAATGTGACGAAATTAAGTGAGTAAATAAAGGAAGAGAAGGTAATTGAAAGTAGGTAATAAATGGTAAGAAAACGTTGGATTAAGGAAAGTTGTTGTCAGAATGAATGAGTGGGCAGTAATTGGATTTTATCTAAAAATGGAGCCCCATTCTCTTTTTTTTTTCTTTTTTTTTTTAATGCTCAAATTAACTATAAATTATCACCTAATTAATCTTCATGTGTATATATTTGTTTGATCCAAATATTGATAAATTTTAATAAATTAATACAGATTACCAATATTTAAATTTTGTTTTAATCGTGAAAATCTGATCATGTAAAATAGATCAAACTAATTTTCAAAAATTTATATTAAATAGTATTAATAATTGATCATGGTCTTCAGACAATCTTAAAAAAACCATACGTTTCATTAAAAAAAATTATAATATGATGAGTGAATTAAATAATGAAGAAAAGGCAAAATCAATCTGGGATCATGTGCACGAGATTTAAATAATTGGTGGACGACTTTTGAATAATATTATTTAGTAACAGTTTTGATGCCATTTTTGTTTTTTAAAAATAAATAAATCTAGTGGAATTAAAATTTTAAAATTCATAGCTCAAATGGCCACATGCATTCTTTAATAAACAATTAGGTTTGTTATAGTTGACAAAACCTTTTCTTACTAAAACGTAATCCATGAAATATTTTGTCACTTCATTCCAATATATTCTTTCACTTTTTTACATCTTTTAATACTTATTATTGCCCATGTCTCAACTGAGATTGTACTGTAAAACTAATCATTTTCAAATTATTACCCAATTAATTAAGTTTATTTTATAGTATCCTTATAATGATCAAATTCATATTCATTTTTATGACTTAAAAATCAAAATAAGCTCACAATTTTTTTATTTTATTTATTAAAACTTAAAAAAAAATAAATTAATATGTATAATTTTAAAAGCTGAAAATCTTAATTAAATTATCTTATGCATTTAGAAACCGTTTAAAAATAAAAAATATATATAAAATATGGACCCATTTTGGTTTTTAAGTATAATCTTAACGAAATATTTAAAGTTATTTCATGAGATTGATCATGTATTAATGTTTTCTCCTCCCTTAAACTTTCTCTATGGCTACTCCCATGGATTTGAGTTTATGTCAACGAATCTTATCAACATATTCTATCACGATTAATTAAAAAAAAATTGTATAAATATATATTTTATTTCTTATATTGCAGAGATTCTATGCATTAATAATGTACCCAAAAGCTTTCATATCTGATTTCGAGGTTGCTTCTGCAAGTATATGTAAATAATATTTTAATCACAGAACGTGCCTCCAATTAATTGATGTCGATAATTAAAATAACTATTCTAGAATTTTCACCACTCTTCTTATTTTAGCTTCAATACCAACTTTTAACATTTTCTTTTTCGAATTTTTTAAAATGTATGTAAAGGTTACTATGTATTCCCTTGAAACGTCCGACGGTATTTTTATTTTATTTTAATTTACATTTTTCGGGTATTTATTAAAAAATATATTTTACTAAAACCATGAAACTATTTTGAAATTAAAATAAATATTTATGTTATCCTAGCGTAATTTAAATAAAATTTTATACTCATTGTTATCAGGTTGTTGCAAAATTTCACATCATGTACTTATTGACCGTTGAGACGAGATGAGTTGTAACATCTAATAAAGTATGACAGTAAAATGTTATAGTACTTCATATAATTCACAACAAACATACTTTAACTATTAATAAGCATATTTTAACAGTATAATAGCTATACTTTTATAATAGATAGATCCTACATATACCCATTGTAAAAGATAGTGTTCTAGACTAATTATAGTATGTTTATGGAGTTATGCAATTTCCTTTGATGATTACAAAGAATTTAATTCTAATACTATATCAATTTTCATTATGAGGAAAATATGACTAATTATGAAATGATTGCATAAGGCCCATTTGGCCCATATTAGCTAAGATCAGTTTGTATGTGGGCCTTGAGGCACGAAAAACGGATTTGATAAAAAAATTATTAAGAGTGGACTATTCCAGCTTTAATGCAACACCAAAATTCTCTTAACGTCTTCACATTCCAAAAGTCTCTATTAACCCTTAATATTAATATAGATTAATATTGCTTAAAAAAAAAGATAATTATCTATTATAAATTAGAAATTATATTTTATTTATTTTGATTGTTGGTATTATGAACGATTATCTCAACATGGAAAATCAATATTTTGTTTTGAAATAATTAATTTAAAATATATATCACTCAAAAACCATCAACTTCAAAGATACTCCTTTCATATATATCTTTCATATTTTGAAAAGGAGAATTCCACATTTATAAGCTAGTACTTTAAATTACGATTTATGTAATTTCTTTAGCCTAAAAAAGAATAGTTTGTTTCTAATAGAGTTAAAAAAAATAAAAATAAAAAAAATCTGGGAGTGGGAGTACAATCTATGAAATGAACCAAAATTAAATATAAATATTTCATTTGCATATATAAGCCAATTTTAGAAAAAATTATTAAAAATTTATTAAATAGTTAAGTTTAATTAAATTATTCAATCAGAAATCTTTCTTTTTCTAATTTAAAAAAAAAACATATGAACATTTTGTGGCCACCGCTGTCAACCACTAAATATTAATCAATTAAATTACCACCCTACCCTTCGTCCACGGACTCAAAAAAGGGTTAAATGGTGATATGATTAATTTGAGGAGAGTTAATTTTCTACAACTTTAAATATATTAAAAATTTATAAATATAGGAAACCCGATTCTTTTTTTAAATCTCAACTTTTATATTCATCTACTTATTATATAATAAATGAATAAAAAAATGAACTTTTAATTTCTAAGATTAAACACAATAAATAAGAGTAAATTTATCACACGTGGAAAAGTTTGGTATAAATTAAATCGGGTTTGAATCGGATTAAAATGGGCCGAAGAGGGCCAGAGATAGGCCCATTAAAGAGTTTTATAGTCAGGTGATTTAATAAGGCTGTTCCATTAGTTGCTGAAATGGACCATTTTAAAGCCTAAAAAGTGGCCCATTGTGGGGTAACAACCTCAACTCCCTTTCTTGCTTTCATCTTTAATTAATTATTTTTTCAATTTTTTTTGTATAATAAATATTTTTGAAAATATGTTTATAAAGGGAAAGGAAAGCACCATGAGTTTCAGAGAACAATTTGGTGTTTGTTCTGCTATAACTGGGGTTTTATATCTTTATTGAAATATGCAAAAGAAAGTGATACCATTTTCATTTTCTTTTACAATATAATACAATGTCACATCCCATTATATATATATATAAAGTGTCGTTGCTCCAACTTGATATACAGGCGCATGTCTTTAAAGTTGGGAGGAATAAATAAGAATTATAATTAGAAAAAAAGGCCATTTAATTGATTATTATATCACTATAAATCCACAAGTTTATTTATTAATTAATGGATATAATTAATTAGAGGAATGTTTACATTAAATTTCAAAAGCCAACAGGCAACAAACACTAATAAAATTAGTGTATTTACCTAAAAAAAATAATACACTTGAGTTAATAAAAATTTCAAACTATATAATAAAGAAGGTGAGTGTGAGGATGAGTGTCCGTAATTAACATAAAGAATAATAAATTAAAAATTAGATAAACTGAGGAATCTAGTGATGAAAAAATGGCCAAATATAAAATGATAAAAACAATAAGGGCATAGGATTCTCCCAAGATGCGTTCTATAGAAAGGGTTAGAAGGTGGGGGTTTGAAGTGAAAATGTATAAAAGTTTATCTAATGTACCAATACGACCCACACTAATACTTGTAGGAATCCAATTCTAAATAGTAGTAAATAGTATACCTTGTCATATTATATACTGACATCTCTCTTATATTTGACAGAGTTTATTTTGTATAAAATTTTCTTTATTTTAAAAATATAAAGTTAATTACATTTTTAAATATTAAATTTAAAAAATAACATTAAACCTTAAATATAATAGGACATCAATAATGTTTGTTTTGAAGTTTGAAAACTAATTGAATAATAATATGGGTTTAATTTGAATTTTTGATATAATAAAATTTAATTTTATGTCAAGTCAATTTATAAGAATATATTAATATATGTAAGAAAAGAGAAAAAATATATATATGGGAGATAAAAAGAAAATTAATTAAGAGGAGGAATGAATAAAAAGTGAATGAGTTGAGAATTATGACTAGAGTGGTGTGTTACAGTATATTCCATAAAACCAACAACTAATTAAGGGAGTTTTCATACTTAATTATTACTTTTTTTTTTTACACTTACAAGTTTTATTAATCCATTAATTAATTTTATTGAAGCAACACTCTCTTATTCTTGTAACAATAAATGATACGGCCATGTTACTTTTATGAATAAATAAATAAAAGAGAAAGTGGATTTGCGTGTTTTGTTTACATGAGTTTAGGTTAGATCGCTAAAGATCATTTTACGTTTTTATAATTAATTATTATTTTTTTATAATATAAATTATTTATGAAATAATTTATCGTATCATTATCACTTATCACACTTTTCTTTAAAATATTATTATTTTTATCCATTTCACAAATATCATTCCGTAAGATGATCTTATACAGAGTTTTTCTGATGTACATAATTGCTACTTAAATAGACTTTATTAATTTGTAGAGTAAAATACCTATTACTTTCATTATTATTTGATGGTATGGTCAAATTTAATTTAGTGAAGAAAAAGATGAGGAGCGTAATTCTGATTTTTTATGGCCCCCCCAAATTTTACGAATCATAAAGTGTGCCCTAAAACTTTGTTCATTTTTGACAATAATAAACAAAAAAATATAAGTTTAATCTAGCACTTATTGCTGAATTAGGCAACAACTGTTTGCTTTATTGAACCTTTTTTAAGCTTGATAAAGTGGGCTTAATTAGGCAAATAATCTTTTTAAGGCAATTCTACTTAAACCCAAATATTACATGACATTGAATAATCAACCCTCGCAAAATTAGAGAGGAATTCTGATATACTTTATTTTCTTAATAATTTTTGTGAATGGTGGTCATCAACACCTTAAAATATTCAACAAAACATAGATTACCTAGAGCCAAACGTCTCAATGCACTCCATAAATGATCAATTACTAATTTATGAAGAAATCGGAATTAAAATTAGTGTTTATGATAACATCATTGAATATTTAACTAATGATAATTAATCAATCTTATGTTCTTCATGTTAGTCATGAAATTAATCCCGAAACTCGGACACTTGTCACATCCCCATTTGTGGAAATATACGCGCTTATAGAAATGATGATTAGGCGAATTTAAAACGAGAATTAAGGATTAAGTACTAATTAAGCTCCATTTCACACATTCAATTAATTAATCTCTTCCGGAACTTGGGCTCACTATAAGTTCCACTTTCACACTCTTCTTTCTTGCAAGCAATGATGGTGTGTGTACCTTATGCTTATCATGTTGGACTTCCAATTAAGTTATAAAATGATATAGAGAATATGATCTTTTTAAGGAAATTAGTCTATTGGTCTGTATTTGTGCATGTTTCATTAAAAATCTAGCAATTGATCTTGAATTACCTTAATCTGTCCGTATATTAGCAAGATTAAGTAAACAAGCGTACAAATCGAAAGCCCACCACCAAAGTAGACAAATTTATTCAATTCATATAAAAAATTTGGCCATTAGGTCATGATCATCGTTTAATTAACGAAAATAAAACTGCGGTCTAATTCATGATTAGGGCATTCGGCTCCTACAATGAGTACATTTAACATAGGTTTTGGGCATCTTGGACCATATAAAGAATCAATAGCAACGATTAATTTTGTCATCACATGAAATAATCCACAAGAATCTTACAATATTGTAAAGTGAAGATGATTTTTGCATAAAGTTCGGATATATGTTGCATATAGTTGGCATAAATTAGAGATGGATTGATGATAAGCATTTGAGTGCGATTACGACTACTTAGTTTTTCAAGTACAAGTATAGTAAAGATTTATCATATGTTAAACGAACAACTCATCTAAAAGTTTAACTTAGTATATAAAATAGCATCTCAAATTCAAGTCTTTCATCTTGAATTTAATTACTACAACAAAATTCATTTTTTAAAACAAACGTTGGTAAAATGACAAGTAGGTTCAAGGAATAATCATGAGGGTAGCTAAATCTTAGAAAGTGCAATATATATTGTATGTTTTCATGTAAGAATTCAAGAATGTCATTTAGCGTCACATGATGGTGATTAAAGTAAGCAAGGGAATAAGAAGCTTTTTACATAGGGTTCCTTAAGAAGATAGTATATTGTGGGTTCGTATATGTGGTAATATTAGTGCAAATTATTCCTTAATCGACTTTAAATTTGAAGGGTGGGTTTAATTTGTAGGACAAGCCACCACTCCACCGACCTCTCACTATACTTCCACCATCACCACCACTACTACACTATCCCACCCTTTCATGTGTGTGCATTCATTCCCTCTTTGAAAATCTAACCATGTTTTTTCTTCTTTTTATCATGCTATTTTACAACACAAATTATTTAAGAGCAAGTCTCATAACAACCCTTTTAATGTAAATCCTTGCTGTTTAATAATTATATTCTTAAATATTTTAAATATTAAATCTAAGATTATAATAGAACATAAACTAATGAGATTCACGTCACTAATTATTTGAATCGGTGTTATGCGAGACTTTCACTTTCGTTAATTTATTATCATATGGAGTATTTTTTTTACAATAAATGGTTCTCTAAGACTATGTTTGTTCACGACATAACGCTTTTAAAATTCGCACCCATTTTAAAAAGATTTTTAAAACCCATTTATGCATAAACCCACAAATTATATTAATTTTCAATCTACTATTTTCAAAAGGTAAAATTTTGTGTGCGCCCGAGATCACTTTCCGTGTACCTTTAGAATTTTGTGTTAAACCCTTTAGTATAAAGATGTGTACCCTTTACTTTCTGAAGAAAAACAAAAAAATTTTTAATGAAAAGTGTATACTCTTTAAAATAAAATGGTGTACCCTTATTAATTAAAGTGTATACCTTTTATAACAAAATAATGTACTCTTATCCATAATACTAAATTCTAAAGGCGGATGATGTGCACCCAAGCGCACGCGAACCTCACTCATTTCAAAATCTATATAAACCTAGAACAAATATTCTTTTAAGAAAAATAAAAATAAAATAAAATTTCCACATTAAATTATTTTTACACAAAGCCACAAAGGGATCGAGGGGTCCCACCACAGCATTGCCTATCACTTGAAAAAAGGGACAAGAAGAGAATTGACTGCTCCACTCCATGTTTCATCCCTGTTCCAAAGGGTGGATCAAATTACAAATCACCAATTTTTACATCATTTAATTTTTAAATGGCTGATGTTTCCTTCTATTGCATAGGATGGAACAGGGGATGCAGCTGGGAATCCCAAATGGTTATACAGAACCCCTTCTCCCTTTCACTGTCCACTTGGCATTCAATATTTGCTAGCCTTCCATATATGTTGCTTTAAATTTGGGAGTTTAATGACTCGTATTTAGAAAGTGTTGGAATAGAAATTGTAATTTATCATGTTAATTAAATGGAATAAAATTAGGAGACTAGAATATTTATTTGTGTTATTATGGGATCAAGTTGTCCAATCACATCCATCGTGATCCTCCATTAATTAAACTGACGGATCATTAACTGTACATCTTATAATGATCACTCTTAATTCAAATTAAACAAAAACAAAAATAATAATGTATGTGTTTCGTCTGCATATATATTTATTTTTTCTATCTAATTCCACTTTTATTTCTAAATTTCTCCATCACACTATGATAAATTGTTGTAGATGCTACTTTAACAATTGTAAATCTTAATTTGCAGTGTCATGATGATGATTTAGAGGAATTTGAAATCAATTTAATTTTTAGTATATTTGGAATCCTTAATCCCCCAAAATTAACCCAACTCATGAATATTCTCTTTTCCTGTTTCCTAAGTCTGTATATGAATTAAAAAAATTAATTCAAATCAAATAAAAGAAAAAATAAAGTTAATAAAAATAGATATATTAATTAATTAGTATGAATTTGCAGAGTGTTGAACGGTCAGAGAGAACCAGGTCATAACATTCTTACCAGTTTCTTTATGTCACGTGCCTTGCACCCCTAACCATCTTATTTCAAACTGACACACCAGTTTATGCTTTCAATTACCAAACTAACCCTGCTTCCAAAACTCACACCCGACAACAAATCCACTTTTCAAACTACCCTAAACTGGAAAATTAATAGAAAAATGTTTATTTATTTATTTTTATTTTTAATAGTATATGAAGTTATGAACAACATCCATTATGATGTCCTACGTGACCTAATATTTAAACATACTTTTCGATATCTATGTTTGATCTTACATGGGCAAGTAAGGAAACAACCCCAAGAGTGTAATTAACGAAATTTTTTAAGAAACTAGTGTCAAATAACCTAGTAATAATTCCTTAATTTGAGGATCATTGCGGATGTAATAATTTTTAAAATATATTCCTGTCTTGCGTATTTTTCCACGTACACTACACACAATATTAAAAAAAGTTTATCTTTTGAGTGTATACTATAGAATAAAGTAAGAATATTTTGGGTAACTATGAAAAATATGGAATAAACGCATTAGGTTTGGCGAATATAATGTATAAGTGATTTTTTTAGGTGACATGATACTATCACAATATTAATTTTGTATAGTATAACTATTTAAAAATATGCGTAATAACTTAAACAGAGAATGTAAAAAAAAAAAATGAAGGGAGGGAGTAATTATAATTTTAAAAAATTTCTTATTTAGTCCAAAATATATATTAATTACACCATAATCCAATGATAGATCATCCCGATACTTTAAATTTGAAAATGTACGTCTGTTTTAATAGTTGAGTCACGAAAATTGTGAAGCACTTAAAAAAAATGATGGTAAAGATAGATATGGAGAAACATGAATGGATATGTATATGCCTATGTTGTAAGAATTATAGCAGTTAGCAGCGTACACACAATACTCATAAGCGTGAGCTGTGGGGTTACTCATCATTAACTATACTCTCGTGGATTTCAGCGTTATTATTTTTATTTATTTTTTATTTTTCAAAATTTCCCTTCTTACCCGCGCTATAAAGCAAGAATCCATTGATTTATGTAAAAATTCACACCACCCCACATTGCCATTTTTCTTACAGAGAGAGAGAGAGAGAGAGAGGGCACGCTTTTGGAGAGCAAGAAAGCAACCTTTGAACACCAAGAAAAAGGAATTTAATATTCAAAAGATAATATTTTTCGTGGGATACATACTTGGGTTGCAAGTTCTATACTCTTCCTTTCTCAAATCTCGATGCAAGCAGTAAAGGTACATTTAAGATAAGTTTGCTGTTACATTATGTAACGGGTGAGTGAGTGATCAAGATTTTCATTATTGGAATCTTGAAAAATGGGGTCCTAATTTGAAGGGTTGATTGTCGTTTAAGTGTTTGTTATTTTGTTTCAGACAACCGAGGGGAGAAAAGTTCGAATCCTAGGCATTTTTTTGGGTAAAAGAGTTGTTGATGTTGTTGTGTTCCGTTTTGGGAGCTAAAATCAAATAGTTTTTGTAAAGAGAAAAGGGTTAAAAGACGTGATCTTTTCACCTCACGGGTGTTGTTATATTTCTCACTCCCACAAAAGAATCTGTGGTTGAACATGCAAGAAAGAGGAGATATTCACAAGTTGCAGAGAAAATGAAGAAGGTGAATCTTAGCAGTAATGAGTTGCCAAAGCACAAGGAAAGGCATTTAGTATCTTGGACTCAAGAGGTTAATTGATTTTTTAAATCCACATTTTGTTTTTTCTAACTTTGCTGTTTAATTAGTACTCACATTTTATTGTTATCTGAACAAGTGAGGGATTATATGTTTCACAGGAGGATGATATTTTAAGAGAGCAGATTAGGGTACATGGGACTAAAAAGTAAGAATCCTGAAGATTTATGTTCTGTAATAATTATGGATGAGGGGAACTTATGGGTGTGTTTTTTCTTTGATAGTTGGGCAATTATTGCATCAAAATTCAAGGATAAAACGACAAGACAATGTAGAAGAAGGTTGGTCGGAATTGATTTGAAAGCCAATGTTATAATGATGAATACCTTATTGATTTGAAGTTGGTGCTGATGCAGATGGTTCACTTATTTAAATTCTGATTTCAAGAAAGGTGGATGGTCACCTGAGGAAGATATTCTCTTATGTGAGGTAGATTATTACAATCTTCCACTCTTACAGTGTGGTTATCTATAATTCTATATCAATGATTGACATGTGATCTAAGCAGTGAAGCATTTAACAGGCACAGAAGATTTATGGCAATAGATGGACTGAAATAGCAAAGGTGGTTTCAGGGAGGTAATATTCAAACATGGATCATAAGCCTCTTTCAATTCTTGATGTAGAAAAATAATGGTTATTGTAAGAAATATCCTGTGTGTTGCAGAACTGATAATGCTGTAAAGAATCGGTTCACCACTCTGTGCAAAAAGAGAGCAAAAGAAAACAGTACCACTTCTTACATCAACTTAAACAACAAAAGGGTTATATTCCGTAATGTGCTCAACACAGATGGAGGATCTGAAGGCGTGGCACCTCTTAAAAAGACAAGGTATATAGTGAATTTCAAACTTCCACCATTTAGAAGGTGTGAAATGGGATTTGTATTTTTGAAAAGACTCTCTTCTTTTTGGGTGATCTAGGTCCTACACGTCGAGTATTGCAGAAAATCTTGACCGTGGAGATAAATTTCCGGGTGATTGCTGTGCAGCAGGTAATCTACTTAGTCATAAAGAGGCATAATTGATGGATGTGAATCTTAGGAGACCTTTTTCGTTCGTAGTAACTGTGTCTTGTAAATGATGATTGAGTAGTATACTTTGAGTTCAAGCAGGTAAATGATTTACTGGCTGATAACATACACTCGTGCAGCTTTAGATAACCACAACATTCGAACAACATTTATTAAGAAGGATGATCCGAAGGTGATTGCATTGATGCAACAAGCGGAACTGCTGAGCTCTCTTGCAATCAAAGTTAACACTGAGAATACAGATCAGAGTCTTGAAAATGCATGGATGGTATTTTAAGAATTTGATCTTCTTGTATTGTATTTTAAAAATAATCTACTCAGGTTATGAGAGAAATATGTGGCAATGATTGCATACATGACTGAAGTTGGATGTGATGAACTTGGCATAGGCACTTCAAGATTTTCTGGAACAGGACAAAGAAAGTGAAGTGCTTACCATCAGAAATTCAGATACTGATTTGCAAGTAGAGAAATTCAAAGAGTTGACCGAGGAAATAAAACTAGGCGATGAAGGCAGTAGATCATCCTGGAGGTAACTATAAAAAGCAAATCGGTATTACTGCAAAACCTCATTCACCTCCAATGTATCTCTGACTTTGATACTTATGCAGGGAGCCTGATGTATATGAGTCGTCCCCAGCTAGCTCAGAATACAGTACTGGATCAACTCTGCTGTCTAGTGTTCCACAGGACAAAATAGAAGAATGTGAAGCCGAAATCTGTGTTTTGCACCAGGAAACAGGACAAGCAGAACAACTAGAAGGCCAAACTTTTCTTGCTGTGAGCAATGTGATATGTCATACAGAAAGAACAGACGAAGGTATAATACAACAACACATTCAGAAAAGACATTAGCTTATGTATCTCATGTTAGAGTTGGTAACCAAATAGTTGTATCAA
This sequence comes from Pogostemon cablin, assembly GCA_023678885.1. Classification (NCBI taxonomy): domain Eukaryota; kingdom Viridiplantae; phylum Streptophyta; class Magnoliopsida; order Lamiales; family Lamiaceae; genus Pogostemon; species Pogostemon cablin. Next base: position 24,110,655 of record CM043006.1, read on the forward strand.
TTTAATGATTTATATGTCTTAATCCAGTGAAGAGCATGTTAACATGTGATGGCATGAAACCTGACAGTGGAGCTGTATGTGAGTATACCAACACAGAATTCAGGTCCCCTATCCGTGTGACACCATTGTTCAGGGCACTTGCAGCCGCAATTCCTAGCCCAAAATTTTCAGAAAGTGTAAGAATTTTATTTATTTAAATCCCACGATTTCAAAGTTTCTTACAAATGGTATTGTACGCATCTTGTTTCTGGTCATCACATTGGGTCTGAGAAGAGTTGTTTCTCCAAAACCATCAATCCAATCTGCAAAATGCATGAATGAGTTAATGATTACCGAAGCCCTCATGATGTGATTCTGATGCTACAGCTCTATTTCTCTATATATATCTGAATTTTAATGTATTGAGGAGCAACATAGCAAATAGCTTTCATCTGAACCATCTAACATCAATTTTACTTTGTTTTATTATCTTAGTTGAAATGTAGCATCTTTATATAAACCAGTTTGATTTAAAAATGCAGGAAAAACACTTCTTAATGAAAACTCTCGGAATGGAGTCGACTTCCCCAAGCTCCATGGTCAATTCCTCTCAGACACCACACTGCAAGAGGTCACTCCTTCATTGTCTATGACCAACCAACATAAAGTGCAGAATCAACACAACTACCATTGGGAATCTTTTCATGTAGAGATTTTTTTTTTAGGATTTATGTGTTCTTGGACTGCAGTTATCTCGACCTGAGTTTTTACAAATAGGCCTGTGAAGATCTGCTTTTTGGCTATCTAGAATGCTATGGAGCACTCTAGTTTTCTTTTCTTATGAGGATCAATTACTGTGATCTTGCTTTCCTATGGTGTGTAATTCTTTTATCTGTCATGTGATGGAACTTGGATATTGGCAATCCAGTGTTCCTAAGAAGTTTTTGGCTAGATAAGCCTATTGTACAGATAGAACTAGTATTAATATCCTTAGTTTTTTAGTGAAACTATATAAAGGCACCTCGCCAAGATTGTTTTCTAGGGAGAGAGAGAGAGAGAGAGAGAGAGAGAGCTCTGGTGTGCAGAACACAATGTAATGGAATTTTTGGTCATGGTGTTCTGATATTTTGTTTTGATCCTTGTGTGATGTAATCCATCAATATTTGATATTTTCTGATGTTTTGTCCTTACCCTTCTAGTAACAAACAAAACAAGAAAAAAGCAACAAGATTTGAAATTTATAGCAATGAAGCAGGGGAAGAGATGCCTTTGCAATATTGCTAGATCTGTCAATCGTTCAGTTTGGTTGTTCATCCAATAGAATCTACAATTCCAGATTTGATGTAAGAATCTAATCCTATCTCTACAATATAACTGATTTAACCTTAAAATTACAACAAAATGTATCAAATCACAAAAGAAAATGCTACATGTATCAAAATTATGAGGAGCACATCTAAGTGGACTTCCTCTTTTTCTGCATTCTCCGCAACTTCTTCCATTTTAGATAGATTTGATATGATAATCCAGAAAAGACCATGATAACGCTTCCCCATTGCTTCTGGGAGAGCGGATTTCCACTCAACAATGAAGAAACCACAATGCTCACAAATTTTCTTATGGTGGTAATCGTTGTGTTAGTCAAGGAACCATATCGGCTTATAGTTAGGAAGATAAAATTCTGACCCACTGCACCGCATACACAGTACAGTAAAATGTCCCATGCTGCCTCAGGATGCTGCTTGCAGAATCGAATTGCATCATATCCACTGGCATTCGGCCACCCAAACATGAATACTGAATTGTATATGACACCCCATAAGTTCATTCCTAGCATTATGTTCCACGCACTTGTTTTAGGGTACCTGAATAGCAATACGGGTTTCCTTACATCTTTGGATAAAGTGCACAGGGCTCCACAGGGATGCCAATCTCTATATTGAACTTAAAAAGAGATGAAGCAAGACTGAGGACCAGTAGATTTTGTTTACCTAGCCGTAATTGAATCCTGAGTTGCATTTGTGAAACCATCAAACGCAAGGTTCAGAAAACAAAGACCGTATCCAATTGGAGCATTTGGATGTGCTAGTTTGCTTATTATCTTGGAGCTGGTCTGAGAAAAAGAACAGGTAAAACCACAATAAAGATTACTCCACATCAGAAATACAAAATTCATTGTTTGTGATATGTAATATAAATCTCAACAGACTGCATTTTCTTATAACTACATCCTGAGGAAGAAGTAAAAGATAAAGTCAAAAGAGAACCATTAAACTCATATTTTTACCTTTGAAAGTGCAAAAGTGGATACACCTCCAGCTACAAGCAACGTGCAGACATACTCGGGAAAGGTATATTTAATCCCATACACTAATGTGCCCATCAGCATAACTGCACAAAAGAAAAAAAGGCAAGTGAGATGGTTTCAGGATTGTGGCTATCAGTTTTTAATTATACTGTAACCTAAACTAAAAAGACTGTTTTCTCAGGTTATTATAGTAGCCCAATAGATCAGGATCTCCTGCTGATTATAAATTATAAATTTAAACCGATAGTCAGGGAACTAGTCAGGGATTCTACGAAACTATGGATTGGAATAAGTCCAGAGAACAGTCAGTCTACGATGAAGAATATACAGTAACCATATTAAAGACAAATCCCTTAGAACAGTCAGTTTTCCTACATTTCCAATTCATGCAAAAAATAGGTGCCTAAAATGAGACCTTATACACATAATCATATCATTAATCTTCATCACATAGAATGATTGAAGACCTGACACTTTTAAAGAGAAAAAAATTAAAACATACAGCAACTCACCTGGGATCATTTTTGAGGATTTGGCTAGTACCTACAAATAACATATCCAGAATTAATCGCTAAGACTAGTTTCAATTTAAGAATGCTATGCATATATTATTAAACAATACAGAACTACCACTGAAGAAGGAGATCAATACTTTAACAGATAATTGTCAACAACTTTTATTGAGACCTTGTGTCATGGCTAGATCAAGCAAGCAACCACCACAATTAACATATATGTTTGATGTCCATGCCAACTTTGTGATTATGATAAAGGTTTATGTGGGGAGACATTCCTCAAAGACTTAACAATAAAAGACCAAGAATGCTTAGAATTTTGAACTTACCTGAGCAGGATAACTAATGAATTTAAGTGCTTCAATCCCCATAGCTGGGCCTATTGTGTTCGTAATACCAGCACTCCAATAACTCCACCATGGAGCACCGGCATCACCGCCATTTGTCCATATTTTAATCACTTTACAATAATCACAGTGAAAAAAGTAAGCAGCCATATAGAGATAGTTACAGACAAAAAAAAAGGTTTCCCTGCGACTTACTCAGAAACGACCATATCAAGCATACCACACTCTGTGCTAGGTTCAAGAATGCCAAGTGCTCAAACCTCTTTTTATCAGGACCAAATCTTTTTGTCGACCTAAAACATCATTACTGCTAAAATTCAACCATTCTTCATAAAACACATTTTAAGATAAGTACTCAGAATAAATAAAGAAGTTAAACTCACGATAAACTACTCATCCACACTCTCACATATTTGAATTACGCTATGCATTAGCTAAAGCTTACATGTAATTAGGTAGTAAAAAAGCCTTAGCTTTCCAAAAACTATCCAAAATAAAAATGTTTATTCCTCGTTCTCATCTATATTTCACTGACACAAATTTTCAAATCAGTGAAAGTCGAGAACAAATTATAAGCATCACTTTATTTCTACACATATATCTGTAAAGTACTACCACAAAAATATTACGATACACAACGAAAATTAAGAAATTAACATCTAATATTATAAGAGCTAAGATATCAAGTTATAGAATGCTCACACAGTCTCTTGAAGAATCCCTTGGTAGATATAAGCCGACCAAATGCCGGCGACACAGAATAGCAATAGAAAAATACGGCGGACTCCGGCGCCATGAGCCTCCATAATAGTGTAAACACCAGATCGCCGCCGCGCACTCCGATCACCCAAACGGCAGTTCCTTTCTGTGATCACGTCGTCCTTTTTTTTTTTTTTTTCTGTTTATATTTTTCAACAGTTCGTTTCTCGCATCTCTTTTCTGGTGCGGGTTTAAATAGGAAGAGAAGGGGCGGGGCATGTGATTGCGTGGATTTCAACGTGGCGAAGAGAGATTGGTCGTGTAAGCCACGATAGAATCTGATTGGACAGCAAGACGCGGACTCTCAACTGTGGGACCATTTCGGTTATTAAACTGGATCCGTTTTCGGGTAGGCAAATTGGACTGGGCTTTTAAAATTAACAATAAGATCTGAATCCTTCAGAAAAATATGTTGGGCTTAGTTATGTGCTCTCATTGGGCTCATATATATCCCAGCCGAGTCATATTTCGTAATTTCCTATAACTGACGTAATGTATTACCAAGTCCAAATATTAAGTTCAGTCAATTTCTAACAAACCATTAGTCAAGAAGTTTAGAAAAAAAATTCTTTAATTAATTTTATTAATTTTTAAAGGGTGGTATATTTTTTTATTTAATAAATAAATTATAAAGTATTTTATATATAGTAAATAAGAATGATGAATTTAAAATTAAAATATATTTTGATATAATAGGTTGGTGTGCCATATATTTATTATGGCACGGGGAGTAATAATTATGTTGAAGTCAATCTACAGTATCAAGTTGACATGGAAATAATAAATTATTTCACGAATGAAAAGTCTAATATCGTTAAAGAAACAAAACAAAAAACCATGCATCATTGTCCATGGATAAGCATGTAGTAATTTTTAATTTCATTTTGTCCTTAATATTTTTTAATTATGCAAGTGTTGAATAGTATGGCAGCATAAGTCAACTTCTAATAAGATTTCATACAGTATACCTAACTTATACTTCATAGTACTCATATAATTATGAGATATTGCTAATGATGTAAATTAATATATAATGGATTATTAACGCAACGTTTATTATCTAATAAATTAATTAATAGCCAATTTGTCCTATATTAGGAGGATAAAAAATCTCCATTTCTTTCTAGGGTAAACGTAAAACATTTAATCACTTTGTTAACATATGATCATTTCTTAAAAAATAGGTCTGGCTATTTCACGAGGATGAGTATATTTATGGCACATATTTAAATAGCAACTATAATTCAATTATGGATAACCCCTAAATACGTACATTCCACAAATTTATGTGAAAAAAAGAAAAGAAAAAGAGTATTCATTCAGTGTGAATGAGTTTTACTATTTTGTCATCAATTGTGTAAAGGTTTTAATATCTTCTAAAATTATATAATTGTTTAAATTATTTAATTTTTTCAAATAAAGTGAAAATAAATAAAACTAAAATATAAAATAAAATACTTTTAAATCACAACAGCAAACTAAAAAAAGCAAAGCGTGTGTACAACTTAACAATTAACATGGTGGAAAGTACAAAAAAATGGTTGTATTCTCATGTCAATTTCAAAGGATTCTATCATAGATTTAGAAGTCAATTATGTCATTCAAGATTCATAAACTTTAGAAATGGAGTTGTTAGTCAACCATAAACATTTGACACCAACTTTATAATGTATATGTTATTTTTTATTATAAATAGTTGGATATTAACATGTTGGATATAATAAATTTTATATCCTAATAAAAAAATATTAACATAGGAGATTTGATTGAAAATTTTCTCCTCACATACATATCACACATCATGTAATAAAAAATATAATATAAATACTCTATTGTATTCTAAATCGTGCATCTTGTTGAGTTAAATAAAATGATGTGTCCAAATTTCAATTAGATAATCACGTAAAATAAATACTAAATGATATTTTTTGATCGTTGATAAAGTATTGATTTTTTCATTTTAATGGTTCTTATATTTTCCCACCTGAAAATAAATGAATGATTTTTTTATTTTATTTTTGGTTTAGATTGAATTCATATTTCATTTACACAGAAGCGGATAACAAATACAAATGTTTTAAACATCGAGCTTTTCCACCATTGAAAGAAGAGGGTCAAAATAGGAAATTGACATGTCTTGAGATATGCAAACAATTTGACAAGAAACAGAGTCCTCTTTTATGATAATGACAGACAGAGTAGGAAGGTGCGAAATATTTTTGAAATGGGGAAGGGAAGGTGTGAAATTAAGACCTTCATACTTGTTTAATCCACGCTTCAAATTCTTCCATAAAGCCCCTTTTCATCTGTATGTTGCGTGGATCATTTCTCCTTTGCATCTTCATCGTCAATCACACTCTCTCACGCCCCACTGGAACATCTCAAAACTATCTTCACTTCAGATTCTCGCATCCTCAGCTGTTCTTGAAACCTTTTATCCTCTTGTTTCTTGATTTAGCTGCAGGGTTTTTGGCGAACTCTGTGGAGCTGTTAACATGGGGAATTGCTTTGGTTCCTCTGCAAGAGTTGATGCCACAATCAGCATCCAATCTGGTAACTTCGTTTCCTCTGTTTTTTGTGCAGAGATCTTTTGGATGGTACAGAGATCAATGGGATTTTATTTATTTTTTGTTGTTGATAGCTGATGTTTTGTTCTTGTTGACCTCGATTTTATTGTTACAGAGATTATTGTCCTGTTGAATTCTTTTGGTATATGCTGAGCTGAGCTTTTGTGTTTGTATTTGTGTCAAGTAATTTCATAGGGTTTTCTTTTTTAGGCCTGCTGTTCGAGTTATTTATTGTTTCTAGAGGGATTATTTTTCTAAAGATTATCATTAAGCTTGTTTGGCAGCCATTGTTAATCTTATCATATATGCTTTTCCAAGCTAAAAGCTTGGTCTTCATGTGTGTGAGAGAGAGAGAGAGGTTCTTGTTGGAGCTTTTCTCTATTTAGGATAGAATTCTACATAAGTTAATTTTGTCTTGATAAATATAGGACTATCAGTATCATACTATCTTGACCTACACTTCATAGTATGTTTGCAAAATATATAACTTATGATTGATGTTGAAGTTAATGTAGTTTCTTTTGGGAAATTTGCCGAATACAGATTGATGGTGAGATAGTAAGAAGGGTTTTAGAAGTTCAACTTTGAATACCCAGAGAAAATATGACTTTTTTACATCAATTTTGATTGTTTAAATAGATGTCTGCTTTATAAGTCGATGGGAGTGCAACAAGCTGATTATTGTGCCTATTTACCAACTTCAGAACCTTCCAAGTGTCCAGGAAAAACCTGCAAGCGATCTGCTCCTTCTAACATCAGCATTCCCTCGTACGCGGGCAAAATGGGTGCTGATGGCCTTCCTACTCCCAGAGCAGAAGCTGAAATCCTATTATCCCCTCATGCAAAGCCCTTTTCATTTAACGAGTTAAAAAATGCAACCAGAAACTTTCGTCCGGAAAGTCTTCTTGGTGAAGGTGGATTCGGCTATGTTTTCAAAGGATGGATTGATGACCACAACATGACTGCTGCGAGGCCAGGATCTGGTTTAGTCATTGCTGTGAAGAAGTTGAAACCTGAGGGATTCCAAGGGCACAAGGAGTGGTTGGTATGTTTTTATCATTTGCTAATCGTATGGATATTTACAATCCCATATATATCTGTTTGCTTAGAATTGTGTGTGATGATGTGCAGACAGAAGTTAATTATCTAGGGCAGCTTCGTCATCCAAACTTAGTCAAACTCATTGGGTACTGTTCGGATGGTGATAATCGGCTTTTGGTGTACGAATTCATGCCTAAAGGAAGCCTGGAGAATCATCTTTTCAGAAGTATGTATTGATATGTTTCCCATGAATGCTTTCTATGCTTTTATAGCTTCTTATAGTGAACTGCATGTATCTCTATCCCATTTTTGTCTCCCTCTCATTCAGTGATGCTCTAAGATTTTGAGAGTAGACATGTATGATAACAATAAGACCAAAACTAAGAAGTAAGAATTTGAGTAGCTGCCCAAAAACACTTGGTTCCTCTTAGTGTTCTGTGCAATCCAAGTTTTGCTTCTTCCTGTCTTTTATTGGGATAAATAACGCATCCACATGTTGATGATTCAGAGCTGCATATCTGGTAATTAGTATGAAAATCTCGAAAATATTTTAACCGATGTTGTAATTTTAGGAGGCCCACAGCCCCTAAATTGGGCTACTAGGATCAAAGTTGCTATTGGTGCTGCAACAGGACTTTCTTTCTTGCATGAGGCTGCAGAACAGGTGATATACAGAGATTTTAAGGCTTCAAACATTCTTCTCGATGGGGTAGGCGTTGATGGTTATCCATATGTTTCTGAGCATTGCAATTGTGTGCATACTACTATTTCCATATCATGACAGAGTATCTGTTTTTGGATGTAGGAATTTAATGCAAAGTTGTCTGACCTTGGTTTAGCCAAAGCTGGCCCAACCGGTGACCGGACTCATGTCTCGACTCAAGTTATGGGCACACAAGGGTATGCTGCACCAGAATATGTTGCCACAGGTAGCTTATCTCTCTCTCTATCTCTCTATTAAAGATAAGCATTGTAACCAACTGATGATACTTGCCAACGAGCAGGTCGTTTAACAGCAAAGAGCGATGTATACAGTTTCGGGGTTGTTTTGCTTGAATTGCTATCGGGGCGCAGGGCAGTTGACAAAAACAAAGTCCGTGTGGAGCAAAACCTGGTCGACTGGGCGAAGCCTTATATGAGCGATAAAAGAAAATTGTTCCGGATTATGGACACCAAATTGGAGGGACAATACCCTCAGAAAGGAGCATTCGCTACTGCTACAATTGCTCTACATTGCCTCAACCACGAGCCGAAGCTGAGGCCTCGGATGGTAGACGTCTTAGCTACGCTCCAACAGCTTCAATCTTCAAAAAATGTAAACCTTGACCTCAAGACAGAGAATTCGAATCGGGTGTCTTTCAGTTCTGCAAACATGTCTCCGTTGGCCTCTCCGATGCCACAGCAACGAAGGTCGCCTCGTGTACGATGACGAATTGCTACAGCAGCACCTTGTAGTACTCCACATAATACACATTTATACAAGGGTCTTGAAAATCAGGGGAATGAAGTGTATTTAGTCTAAAGCTACATGTGTACATAAAGGCTCAAATTTTGTCAGAAAATTAAATAAAAAGATTATCAAAATTAGGTTCCATCTTCAAGCATTCAATTGCAGTAGTTAAAGAAACTAGAACGTTGATGAATAAAATAATTTTATGTATGTACTAATTGATTTAAACGTGAAATTAATTTCCACAATATGATTTCAAGTTTAACTTTTGTTGCAAGAAAACACAATCGGATACATTAGAACCAGTACAAGAAAAGGGAAGATTGAACAATAATAAATCTAGCACTTCAACTGAAGGTTGAAACGGCATTAGAACCCTAAAAAATGTCTGAAATACTAGAATAGAAAAATCTGGGAACGGCAATTAGGGCAATATGAGTTAATAACGAGCCACTTGAAAATACACAGTCGATGAAAAGCATGAGCACACGGCGTTAAAACGGCGTCGGAATGTAGATCATCCAAACAAACAGAGCAGGTGGCTTCCTCCATCATCTTCGACCACCCTGCAACCTCATCGACTGGATAATCATCCACAAAATCAACTCTGTCTTCTTCTTCTCCGTTGTCGGAATAATCAGCCGTAAAATCTTCATCATCTTCGCTGTCCGAATAATCGATCGGAGAAGCAAATTCATCTTCTTCATCCTCGTCGACAAACTCGGACGAGGGGCGATTCTGGATGAGCCACGTATTCATCTGGACTTCCATATACACTTTGTTGTCCGAATTCGACATGGATTGAATTTTATGGGTAGTTCTGGTCAAAGCATAAAGGATGAAATCAGAGTGGGAATTGGGATCCGGCCAGTCTTTAATTTTTTCGGAGATGGAGGAGAATAATGCTTGTTCGTCGCTCAAAACTTGTCGGAGACTGAGGTGGAATATGGCCTTCCTCATCTCTGAAACCCGTTGGGCACATTTGGAGGTTAATACGAGGTCGATCATGGACATAGGGTCCACCAATGGCAACTCACAGCTTAGCTCGCTTATCACACAGTAATTAGAATATTCTTCCATTCTGTAGTGTATGAGATGTGAAATATGGTGAGGTGACCCATTCTCTATTTATAAGTAGTGGATTTATATTAGGAAGACTGTGTGTTCAAGATAACCAATTTTTAATTAAGGTAATATTGTCTTAATTACCACTACAGCTGGATACATATGTACGTTGTAAGACCCACTCAAATCAAACGCCTCATTTTAATTAATTTTACTAAATATATGCTAATATTTAATTTAATGTTATTTACTCTACTCCGTATAATTAAAGAACCCGCGAGGCAACAACATAGTCGTCTTAGAGATCTTTTTGAAATCAAAACTTAATTTGGGTTGAATTAGAATATACAATCAAACAAACTTTTAATACAAGAACAAATCCACTAATCTTAATCCTATATTTATTCTACTAAAGATATGAGATATTTACAAAATATATTTCCATATATATGTGAAAACTTTCCATGTTAATTCCCTCCCGTTAGCACTTAGCAAAGCAATCCTGCAATACACACGCTTAAATTATTTCATTATTTTATATATGAATCAAAATATTTATTTTAGTCCATCAAAATTAATTGGACTCACACCTGAGACTTCTCATCAATTACGTATAACATTTTATAACTTTCTATTAATCCCAAGTAACTCATTTTATTATAATGTTAAAACTTTGTATCATCTCACAAAACTCATTCCATAATATTATAACATTTTATTAATTCACAAAATTCATCTCACAAAACTCATTCCATAATGTGTTATAATATTTTATTAATTCACGAAATTCATTCTATAAGACGGCCTCTAGCTAATTGTCAAATTATTAGAGTCTAAAATCAAAACCATATTTTAATCAAAATAGTTCCAAGCTCCAAAATAGTCTTACACATTTTAAATCCTCACCAAAATTATCATTTTAAAGTATGTGAGATAGTTGGAGTATTATTAAAATCTAATTATATAAGTAAAATAGGTTATCGAGTGATTAAAGTATGAAATTATATAATCCTCAGTTGGGCTACTAAGATCAAAGTTGGTATTGGTGCTGCAACGGGGCTTTCTTTCTTGCATGATCAGGCTGCAGAACATGTCTCCATATTCCCCTTTGGCTTCTCCGTTGCCACAGCAACGAAGGTCGCCTCACGTATGATGACGACGTGCTGCAGCAGCAGCTTGTGATAATATAATACACATATGTACAAGGGACTTGAGGGATGGAGTGTATTTAGTCTAAAGCAACATGTGTACATAAAGGCTCAAATTTTGACAGCAAAAGATTATGAAAATAAGTTTCCATGTTCAAGCATTCAATTATAGTAATAAAAACTAAAATATTGATGAAGAAATTGATAAAAGAATACATACACATATATAGCTCAACATAAGAAGCACAAGGAGGCAGAATTAGCATATCCGTTATCTACATTCAAAATCTCACATCTGTGCTCAACTAAATCTCTACTTTTAACATATATATATATATACTTAATCACTATGGATGCATTAGGAGATTATTTAATTACTGCTTAAAATTAATCATCAACTTTCGGTGGCTTCCTCCGTCGACTCCAACGAGTCTGCATACATCATAAAATCATCTTCTTTGTATTCATCTGATTACGTAAAATCAAATTCATCATCATCTTCGCCGTCTACATGGAATTCCGACAAGGGGCGTTTTGACATCTCGACGTGCACAAACACTTTGTTGTCTGAAGTCTCCTGCATCGACCTGAGAGCGTGGAGAGTATGTTCCAAAGCATAATCGATGAAATAATGGTGATAATCGGGATTTGACCAGTCTTTAATATTGTATGAGATAAGTTCGAAGAATTCTTGTCTGTCTTGGTGGGTCAAAACTAGTGGGAGATTGAGGGAAACTTCTATCTTTCTCATTTTGGAAATCAGATGGCCAGGCAAAGGTTGAGTGAACGACAATACGAGATCGATAGTAGATAAAGGGGCGTAAGTCACCCGAAAGGGTCTTACCTCTATCAAATCAAGCATCAACACTAAATCCGGCGGCGGGAGGGGAGGGAGTGGGTGGCCGGATTCTTGTTCCATTGGAGATATTGAAAAATTTGGAACAAAAGAAAAGGGCTAATAGAAAAGAGAATGAAAGAAATTTGTTGTTGAGGGTATATATTTATAATGAATATTCTAAACGTTGTATCTCAACAATTTAGGGATAAAAACCTTTTTAGTCCCATAACTTTCCCCATGGTTTTTTTAGTCCCAAAAAAAATAAGTTTGTCAAATTAGATCTACCGACGAAGAAATAGGGCCAAAAACGTCTCATTTTCGCCGGAAAAAGCTGACATCACCTAGAAAAAGCCACGTCACAGCCGGAATTGTCGATTTCCGGCCAGTATGATGGACGTGGCGCCCTGATGGCAGGTGAGTCATAGGGATAAAAACCTATTTAGTCCCATAACTTTCTTCATGTTCTATTTTAGAACCAATAAAGATAAGTTTGTCAATTTAGTCTCACCCGTCCTATTTTCGCCGAAAAATATTCCGTGTAGATATAATTATAGTTATAAAAATTAATCTATACCAATAAATAAAATAAAATAATTTAAATTTAAAAATAACTATATATCCATAATCACAAATAAGATAATCTAAAATTACAAATATTTAGAATTACATATTTTCTTTGGTTGGCATCTGGAAACGGCAGTTAGGGCAGTAATGGCTAATTCTGAGCCACTTTCGAATGCAATGTTGATGAAACACATGCCCACACGGCGTCTTAACGCCGTTACTATCCCCATCTATAAACTCCTCCAAGCAAACGGAGCAAATCCCCGTCGTTACTTCCGTCATCTCCAGCGACGAATCAATCACACCCGAATCCGGTGTTTCGTAAAAATGGGTCGCCGTGAAGTGGATGTGGATATTCACCTGGTTATGTCCGGCGGGCATTGATTTAACGGCAAGCTTGGCCTGCGACAATGAGAAATCGATAAAATTACGGCGGGCATTACCCCACACCGGCCATTCTCTTGTGCTCCTGCCGATGATTGATTGGGATTCTTTGCGGCAGAGGAACTGCCTCATATTCATGGCGACGGTGGAGGTCATCAAGAAGGTTCGACTCGCTTCGTCGTCTTGGTGGAAGAGGGTGGATTCGCCGGAGAATTGGAACTCGATTCTGAATGAAAGGGACTGCGGAGGCCGCCGGCTGCTCACGGCGGTTAACTTATCGGTTCGGAAACACGAGCCTATGAGGACAGGATCATCTTCCATGATTAACAAGAGGTTGGGAGTTTGATGAATGAAGCAAGTAATTAAGATTTAGAGATTAGGGTTTTGTATGCTATGTTGATGTTTTTAAGGTGGTGGGATGGAGATTTGGTATTTATAAGGTTCGTAATCCCCAAGGAATAGGAGATGTTTACAGGTATATATTGCGAGATTAATATGAAAAGTTGATTTATTTGATATTTAATTAAGGTGTAACCGTAGGTACGAGACATATATCAACTTCAAGAAGTGTTTAACTACGGTGCAATTGGATATCGGTGCATTTGATAATCTCAACCTCCATATCAATTTTATATTTAATCCTCATCACATGATAAAATATAATGATTAAAAATAAATTAAAATGATTAAAATAAAGACAAAGACTTGTGTGAGATCGTCTCACAAGGGCTCACGTGAGACGGCCAGAAAGTGATAACTTTTATGAAAGAAAGTGATAAATTAATAAAAAGTGATAATATTTTTTCATGGACAATTTATAGTATAAATAAAAAAGTGATAACATTTTATAGCGAAAGTGATAACTATTTTAAAAAGTGAAAAATAGTTTCACGTGATCTACCCTAAAATAAATGGAATTTATATCGATGCACCATGTAAACCACATAATAACCTTAAATAAAATATTTGTAATTAAGATTTTGAGATTTTAGATTTTCGATCCTCGAGTTTTTAGGTTGATAATTTACAAGTAAATATTTATTTATTTATTTCAAAAATAAAGTAAACTTTTATTTTTATTTTTATTTATCTTATCCATGCATGGAAACAGCAATACCAACAATAAGGAGTTCGGTTAATTTCCATTATATTTTTGGCATTACATTTACATACATTAAATTGAATAAATAATATGTAAGTAAGATATAAATAAAAATTTACTCAAAAGAAAATATCTAACCCTTACATTTGTTTTTAATTTTAAATTTTCATTTTTTATTTTAAAAAATTACAGTAAAATTTTTAAAATCACCTCTATATACACCCGTAAATCGTATTAACCCTAATGTCCTCGCCTTTTATACCTTCCTCATCATTCTCTCATTTCTCCTCTCTCCTCTCTCCTCACATATAACATTTTTAAACATATTACTATACACTTCTTACATCTTTGACTAATTTGACATAAAATTGAAATTTTATCATAAAAAAATTCAAAACAAACATTTATTAATAATCATTGATTGTCAAAATTCAGGTACTGAAAACAAAGATTGAGGTTTTCCTAATAAGTGTGTAACAAACATATCGATTACCTAATGCATGTAAAAAAACAAAAAAAGACTTATCTAAGTCAGTGTAATGAAATGTACGAAGTATAAACACAAGTACAAGCGGGGCAGATTATCTTATTAATCTCCTTTCTTGAACTTAGTCTTTCCATGATCCGTTACCTTTTAAATGCGCTCGAAGCTTCAGTTTTTTTATTAATGTTCTAGTTAGTTGAGTTAAAAGTTTTTTTTTTTTTTTCATAACTATTGAAAACTTTAGATTTTGTCCAAAAAATATTTGTATTGATTTTGTCTCATAACTATTAGTTTTGTTTTAATTTTGCCCAATTTTCACCGGAACCCTCTATTTTCATCGGAAATTGATCATGTGCGCTGCACGTGACACATGAATTTGGGGGAATCCGACGAGGGAGGGTGACCTGGACATCTGGGCAAAATTGGTCCAATAAAATCGTCACGTCATTAATTAAACATCTAAGAATTACATTAAATAAATAACAACAAAAATGTAAATTAATTAAAGAAAAAACTAATTTAAATAACTTAAAATTAATTAAAATCCCTAATCAACTTATTCAACTCCATTAGGTTTCAGAATTCATCACTCTCGACTACTGCCATCGGCGTTCAGCCTTCTTCGCCCAACAGCCGCCACCTTCGTTTCGCCTCCTTCGCCCTACCACCGCCGCCGTCCCCGCTGTTTTTCTCATCTTCGCCTTCCCATTTACTTTCGCCGTCGCTGAAACTCGTTGTCGACACCCTTGACGAACGACATCGTATTGTTAAAAGGACAAAACGTATATGTATAAACACTTTAAGCTTGTTTACATTTGCATAAAAACGAGAATATATATACAATCATTTATCTGCCTGATAGGGTTGTTTCTCATATTAAGGGTTTATTTTGTTCATATTAGGATAATGATATTCAATAAACCTTTAAAAATAGATAAAAATAAGATAAGTTACACATATATATTACATTACATTTATGTTATGTAGGCTTATTTTTTTATCCAAGCGTGTTGCTAAAGACCAAAAGGCCTAATGGAATACAACATAGGAGAGGAGTGGGTCACAATATACCATGAAACAAATGAGATTTCAATAGAACATTCATGTATACACCTTGTTTATCTTATTTAGAAGTCTTATTAACCCACATATAAGCTTTATGAACCAAACACACTATAACCATTCATATTATCACTTTATTAGTTCAACTATCCTATGTATAAATCTCACCATGCAAGAAACTTCAACATAACTGCAGATTATTTCATCTGGACAAGCATTTTTTTTTTCACTCAGTACATTCGGTGGTTTTCTGATTCTGGTTTACAAATTATAAGGGAATGTTTGCTTGTGGTTTATCTTGGTTCTTTAAAACCAAGGGATTTTGAAAACGAAATTTATAATGTATATCCTGTTTATTTTGAGTTTTTGGTTGAGTAGGATTTAAGTATATATCAATATCAGTGTGTAATAGGTGTGAAGTGTATAAGAGAGTATAAATCATATGAGAGAAGAGATAAGTGAGGAGAGAAAAAGATATATATATTGGTATTAATTGAGAGAGGATGTATAGACAGTAGGTGGGTTAGGGATTAATAGAGTTTATAGGTGTATCCATGAGTGGTTTTTAAATTAGATTTTGAAAACTTCAACTATTACAAGTCTAGGATTTCAAAAATCTATAACGGTATAACCGATTTTCAAAACCGCAAACACACAGGTTTACAAGTATTTTTTAAATCTAGCTTTCAGAATCTTGAAAAAAAAAGGGTTTTGAAATTTGAAAACTCAAAATCCAGTTCCTGGAAATCCAAAATAAACATCCAACTGGTGTTTTTAACCTGTTTATCTTACATCTCTGACTCCTACTCACAAGTCTTTTGGCTTCACTAGGAAAAACTGTTCCTATCCATAGATGGAGAAACCTACACAGATCCCAGCCTCCAGGCAAAGCAAGTGTACTTCTCTCTATTACTCATGTTTTCTCTTCTTTCTTTTAAAAACAACGTATTAAAAAGTAGCCTTTTAAGATATCGTAGTATGAATTATAAATGAACCCAAAATCAAAATTAATAATCTACACATGGAATCACTACCATGAAAAGAAGCAACACACAATATTATAGATAGATACAGACCTTCAACGTGACTGAAAGTCGTATTAATTCCTGCAAGCCACTTGTCTCTTTCACCATTTATCCTCTCTTGTAGCATCCTCCTATTATGGTCCTCAGTCAATTTGGCTTCATGAGCCCTTCCTTCCGCTTCAGCCATAGCCTTCACTCTCATTGTTTCTCTTTCTATCTCCTCCGTCTGCCGCTGCTGAGCTTGTATATGTTGTTCAGTAGCTCGTCTTGCCTGTTCTTTTCTTATGGATGACTCCTCTTGCATTTGAACCAATTCGGTATTATGGCGCTTCATTGTCTGTCTAAAATCATGACATATAAAAAATCAAAGTGAGAAAGCAATATTATTAGTCTTATCAGCACGTAACTATCAGCAAATTTGTGGATTTGACAAATAACAATGAGATTGAATTGACAGATTGACTAAATTGATCCTCAAAATAACAAATATTGATCCTCAAAATAACAAATATTTTATACCATTCTTATCATCAGACTAAACAGATCAGAGAATAAAAACTACTCACACCTTCATTCTTTTACGAGCCAATTCATCTTCATATCTCAACATTTGTGCCTTTGGCTTGGGATTGCTGCTGATATAGATTCCTCTGTTCTTCTGAGCATTTTCTTTGCTTTCCTTGCAA
This sequence comes from Pogostemon cablin, assembly GCA_023678885.1. Lineage (NCBI taxonomy): Eukaryota > Viridiplantae > Streptophyta > Magnoliopsida > Lamiales > Lamiaceae > Pogostemon > Pogostemon cablin. The sequence continues at coordinate 24,127,979 of CM043006.1, forward strand.
ATAAGTCATCATCTCCATTTCATTTTCTTAGAAGATCTGAACTTAGCAAAGGAAGATTAAATTTGAAAATTTAGTGAAGGAGAATGAAATCGGCACAATTTAGTCACAGTATTGTATGCCCTTTCCATTCATACAAAGAAATCACTATATCTGATCATGCATGTTTTGTCCAATAACACATGAAAAACAAATTATACACCTAACTAAGTAATCTAAATTTTCTCACTTCTTCATACAAATCACTATATCTGATCATGCATGTTTTGTCCAATATCCTCTCTGGCGTACTTTTGCAGATTACGTACGAAGATTATTGAAGATTGTTGAGGATATCACTGAGGATTGAAGAATACCTGAGTAATCAAATTAGTTTTGTATCCTCCTAATCTTTTATATTATCGTTTAATTAATTAATTTATTATTTGATGATTCAACCTCATCAAAACATGAAATATGAGTTATCAATTTAAGATCTGAATTATTATTTTTTTATCGATTTGGGTATAACTATCAATTTAAGACGACATCTCACATTGTTAAATTCTTTGTTAACAAAAGCTCAAAATTTTCATAAGTGGCAACAAATTAATTTTAAATAAGATAGCAGTAGGATTTAATTTGTTTTATTACTCGCTAAAAACTAAATCAAGAAAGCAAGAAACATTGTAGGAAAATCCCTGTGACCACCACCCCTCACGACGGCGCCGCCATCGACATTGTTCAAAAGAAGATTTGATTTCTCTCATAAAAATAATTTTATCCCATAATCCACGTTTCAATTTTTGACCAATTTTTTTTGTCAGAAAGCTCCAAATTAAAGCCTCAAGTGCGGCGGACGTTAAACTTTCCCGCAAAATTAGCGTTTTCCAAAAAAAAAAATTAACAAAAATTGAACAAATTCGTAAGTTACGAGACAATTCAATAATTTATCTTTTATAAGATAAAAATCCATTTATCTTTTTTTAGATAGATATACAATTCAACAATTTATCTTTTATAAGATAAAAATCCATTTATCTTTTTTAGATAGATATCGAATTTTGTCGGTTAATAACTGGGGAAAAAGTAAATTTATGCGTAGACTCATTGGTATATTCTAATTTTAGTTAATAGACCCGTGGTACCATCTTAATCCATTATCCAAATCCCAATCTAAAATAATCATCTTTTTGTTGAGAATTTCGAATTCTTTCCTTATGACCTAGTTTTGAACTCCCAATCTGAAATGAGTAAACCATGCAAATACCCTCGTCAATTACTAGTAGATAAAAAAAATTAAAAAAGATTCAAGATCAGTTAAAAAAAAAAGCAAGGAATTACTGACTCAGTAACTCTTTAGCAGCAAAGCCAAAGTAATCATCAAAGAAATTGGGTGGCTCAGTGATAAAGCAGGAGATAACATCTCTCAACGTAATTACTCCGACAACCTGATTCTTCTGATCCACAACGTAGATCCGATGAACTGCCTTCAAAGCAAGTGTGTCTATCACACTACAAAGAGTCGAGTCGGGCTTGCACGTGATCGGTGACACCGTTTTGCCACTGTCGTTCGTAGCTTGAGCAACCGTACTTATGAAGTCCTTCACAGTGAGCACCCTTCATTTCAATGAACAAACAAGGTTATCCATCGAGCTAAACGACAAATGTAGGCTCAACTCGAACGAATATATTGATATGGATATTACCTGAAACTAGTAAAGAGTTCAGGCTTGAGCATTAAGAATCTAATATCTCTAATGCTTATGTTACCGAGGATTGTCCCTCCCTCGATCACCGGTAGCCCTCCGATCTCATTCTCTTTCATTTTCTTGAATGCTTCCAAAATCAACTCATTTTCTTCAACACTTATAACCTAACTAGCAAACATTATATGTATATGGTCTTAAATCAAATTACTTAAAACATTAGTAGCTATTTCTAACCCGATCCGAAGACATGAAGGGAAGACCAAGCTGAGACACGGGGTTAGCAGCAATGCAATCAAACCAGTCCCTCCCTTTGCATCCCTGCAGGCCATGCACAACTGCAGATTGAGTTATGAAGTTTTTGATCGAAGGATTCCCTGATTCGATCACAGGGACGTTGCGAAGCCTATACTTCGAAAGCAGTAACATGACACTCAACATTGAGCTCTCCGGACCAACCGGAACAAAAGGCGCCCATCTATACGACTTTAGGATCGTCCTCACCTATCAATACACAACCACAAACAAGGCAATTTAATTCCATCTTAATCACTACTCATGAAACAATTAACGATCCTAAAGTCCTCACCTATCAATACACAACCACAAACAAGGCAATTTAGTTCCATCTTAATCACTACTCATGAAACAAATTGCTCAACAAGTACAATGCTGGTTAATATAACTATACACAACAACAAACAAGGCAATTTATTTCCATCTTAATCACTACTCATGAAACAAATTGCTCAACAAGTACAATGCTGGTTAATTTAACTTACAGCGGTCGACTTGAAAGGCTCCTCGCGTAGCATAACCTTATAGAAATCCTCTCCCAACTTATCAGCCGCGGTGGAGGCATCTTTGGCCATGCCTCTCTCGGCAGCCACACCACCGGCCACAGCTGCCCCGACTGCAGCCACGGTGAGTCCAGCAACGGCGAGAGGGCTAGTGGCACCCAATGCCAGAGCACCAATAGCACCAGCAGCACCAGTGGTAACACCAGCAGCAGCAGCCGAGGTAGCCGATAAAGCGGCTGCAGCGATTTCAGCATTCTGCATCACCCAAAGAACAATGGCGGAGTAATCCACAATTCCCAAGTATCGTTTTCTCCAATCAGGAGAACCCTTAGAAGCAGGGTCAATCACAGGGGCCGACAGAATGTTGGTTTCTGATAAAATCTTGACAGCATCGCCAATAGACATGTCTGCTTCCACTTCTATAACTGTGGATGAATTAAGTTGTAATTATCAGATGTTGGATTGTAAAAAACTTTACTATAATTACCTAAAATCATCAGTACCTTTGCCACCAGGGACATTGGGGAAGGATGAAACAGGTAGTTTTGCAAATGCAGCTGTAAGAGATTCTTGTAATGAAAGAGGTAGTTTTTTCTTGGTTTGAACCATCTCAAAGTAAGAATCATAGCTATCCTCTTTCTTGTTCTTTGATCCTACCGGTGTTGCCATCTAAACCTAACACAACATCACATTAATTTCACTCAATATTTAATACACCCACAAATAACATCAATGGCACTTCAATCTTATATTAATCATCACAAATCACATGGTCCACTACAACATAAATTTGTTTGTTCAAATACACGATCTGAATTAAACTACAATTTGGGAGACAATACAAAAATTAATGTAGAATCTGTTTCTGATCTGAGATATAATTCCTAAATGTGTAATTAAATTGCAAAATTAAATCGGTAAGAAGGTAAAAATGATGATAGAGGAAAAGGGGTTTCATGAGTTAAGAAGGGAATTTACCAGGTTATAATCTTTGATTCAAAGCCGATAATCTGTCGATCGTATTTCAGTCGGATGTGAATGCTTCATAAGTTTCTCAGAAGAGAGTGCTTTCAGCCAATTTTGATAGAAGCAACGTGGGTTTGCCATCTGTCACCAACAACTCCACGTGTCCACCCATTGGACACCAACCTATACTCTCTCCAAATTTTCCTATGTGCTTCACTAAAATTAGCAAAGCGAAATCAATTTTAAACGTTACTCGCTCCTTATCTATCTATTTTATTATTTTTTATAGTTATTCTTAATCTATTCATTTTTCTTTATGGACTATCGAACTCACACCCTATATTAATACAAATAAAATACTTTCTTCATCCCGGATATTTTTACTCATTTGTACGGACACGGAGATTAAGACGTTTTATTTTTTATATATAATGTAAGAGAAAATAGTGATAAATTAGTAATTTAAAAAATAAATAAATAAAGTTATTGGGAATGGTAAATAAAGTGTAAAAAAGTAATTAAAGTTATTGGGATTGTAAAAAGTATGTAATAAAATATTATGTATTTTTGCCAAAAATGGAATGAGTAAAAATACGTGGGACACCCCCAAAATGAAAAGTGGGTAAAAATACGTGGGACGGAGGGAATATAAGACCTACACTTTCTACTAATATAACTATCTACTACACATTAAATAATAATACTTCTTAATCCATGTGCAAAAAATAAATGAATACATTGATGATGGACAGAGGGAGTATTATAGTGTAATCTCATAATTACTTCACTCTGATCAGGTTCACCTCAACATTTATCTATATTCCAAAAATTTTGTGACGATTTTGAAAATTTTTTAGGGATTATCGGATAATTTGCAAAAAAAAAAAAATTATGGGAAGTAACTTAAAATTTTGAGATATCTACAAATCAAAAAATTGAAGTAATAATTAAAAAAATTGAATTAAATTGTGAGAAGTAATTTAAAATTTTGAGATAGCTACATATCAAAAAATTGAAGTAATAATTAAAAAAAAAATGAATTTTGTAAAAGTTAAGTATGTTTAATTTTCTTTAAACAAAAATGTAAAAAAGAAATTAATTTAATTCCTTTTTTATATTTTAAATTAATTCTTTTTTTATATTTTTGTTTAAAAAAATTAAACAAACATAACTTTTGCAAAATTCAATTTTTTTTTTTAAATTCCAAAATTTACTATAGTTATTATACCACGTATATGCCACTGCATTTTTTATAATTGGATTAGATTGATGGATTGGATCGGGAATCAAAAACTGAAATTGAAACCGGTTAAGTCGTAATACTCTAAAACTTTTGTGTTAATGATGATTTATGTAATATCACAAACAAACAAAACAAAATTGAAAATAAGTGATTTTTATTTTTCTTTGTTTAACCCAACTAGTGTTACACCCGTGCTATGATGCACGGATAAAAAATAAATTTATATGATAGAAAAAATTATACACCTTTTATATTGAGTACTTGTATTTGTTCGTTCGGACACAAATATTATATGTTGTTTATTTAATGTATAATAATATAAGAAAAAATATAAATAAATTAATAATTTAAAAAAAAATAAAGTTGTTGAAAATTATAAATAAATTTTAAAAATAATAAATAAAGTTGTTGAATTTAGTATATAAAGTGGAAAAAGCATATAAGATGTATAACGTATTTTTATTATTAATGAAAACATATAAACATACATGGGAAAGTTAAAATTATATATATGATTGATGGATTATATAAAATTAATGATATAAGAATATGTTTCTTTAAAAATATAAAAGCAATATTAACACGTTAATTATATCATTTTATATATAAAAATTAATTTAAATTATTAACATGTATCATTTAATTTTGTATTATGCTTTTAATATCATTGTCACACCAAGTTCATTAAAAAACTATTGATTGCACCAAATTTGTATCTATGTCACCAAATTCATCAAATTCACTAAACTACTTGGTGCAGATCCAATGTATATCTACGCTTTCTCATAATGCCTCTCTTCATTTTTCTTTAATTTTATACATTTCATCCACATTTTTATGAGTGACTTCATGCCTCTCTGCATTTTTCTTCAATTATATCCATTTCATCCACATTCTTCATCGTATTTCAATTGTTTTCTCAATCAAAGAATATTGATAAATTTGCATATATTATTGTTCAAGAATCAATATTTTTATAAATGAAATTCGAACGTATATAATTTATGATAAATTATCATATGCACTCAAATGCACTGTGCACCTACCCAATTTTTTTTTAATAAAAACATATTCTCTCCCCATCAAACTGCACCATTTGACTGCATAAAGCTCTCACAAAAGCCTGCACCATTTGACTGCATAAAGCTCTCACAAAAGTTACAATAAACAGTGCAATATGGACGGAGCGGAGGGAGTATGGTGCACCCACTCTTAATATCTATAATATAAAAATAATACTTGAATTAATGATAAGTATTAATAAAAAGTATAAAATGGTCTATCATGAAATCTGTGCATGACTTGACCTCCAAAATACTTTTAATAAAAATATATATCTTTTATAAGTGAATTTTTTATTAATTATTATACTTCTTAATCTCCGTGCCCAAAAAAATTATACCAACTTCTATGAAATGGAGGGAGTATTTTTTTTTTCTTTTTTTTAATACTTCATGAAATAATAAAAATCAATTTATGGCAAGAAGTTTTGGCGGGAAAGCTCTGCTTTCCATTTTTAGCAGATTTTTCTGCTTTTATATATAATATATAGATTCGGGTGCCTTGTAACGGGTAATGAGATAGATGATAATGAAATCATGATATTAATTAATTTTCATTTCTTATATTGGCACGCTTGGTAAGGGAGTCATATAAATCCAAAATCCCTTCAATCAATTTTATTTACATTATCACTACAGTCATTAATAATTCTCATTACCACTATTATTCGAAACTTGATTACTTGAATCGACTAGCTATCCATCCGAATAGGCAGAGATGTAGGTTTTGGATAGATGGATGAGAGCGGTTCAAAATTTCTGTTACATTTGGTGTTACATCTCCTGTTACAAACCGTTGGATGATTGACACGTAGGATATACTAATTTATACCCTAAGGGAAAGGTTGAGATTTTTCTCTCCGCACACGTGTCACTCATCTAACACGTGTAATGTAACAGAACATCCAACGCCGTATGAGAGGGGTTTGGTTTGACATGGTAAATACAGCTTTTAATAAAATAGAGCTTCTGAATTGACTGAAAATATGTTAGTTAAAATAATTAAAAGTTGTAAACTATGTAGATTGATTTTGGAGATGGCAATAACAGATAGAGTTGGAAAATATGTACCCGTATAAGGAGTGCACTTTGAAGTGATAAGGTACTTGCAGAACCCACGTATACACGTGTACGTAGAGTGACCGCTAAAAGGTAACCGTGTGAGAAGGAGTGCACTTCACAGTGATAAGGTACTCGTACAGACTGAATTTGGAGATGCAAAGAAGAATGAACGGTAAAAGATAAGCGTATGAGAAGGAGTGCATTGTGAAGTGATAAGGTACTTGCAGAATCCACGTAAACCGACTGAATTGGAGATGGCAAGAGAGTGAACCATAAAGTGTAATCGCAGAACCTATAGATTGAATTTGGAGAGGGAGACACATGTGTTGTCCAATTGTGTTTGGCGAGTTTAAAATATTATATATGCATTTGTTTATATTACCGTAAGTAATTAATTTGCAAGAAAAATAATTAAAAGTAACAAAACTAGCTAGTCATAAATAAAACGGGAAAGATGTAACACAGAATTAGAGATTGGCAAACCAATTATTGTGATTAAGAAACAGCAATGTACAACTAAACTAGATCTAAAATCCAAACAAAACATCTTTATATTTAGTACGTATGCATATATCAATTGTGCATTACACTTAGGTTGAAATTAAAGCAAAAAAAATAAAAAAAAAATGGTGATCAATAATTAGAGATAATAAGTGAAAAAATGGGACTAGCAAAACATGCCGGCACGGCATCTGAGGGCACCCGATGTCCGCGTGAGTCTACCTACATATGTTCCTGGTCTAAACCGAACCATATTTTGCCCTGTCAGCGGACTTCTCGTGTGCTGCAATGGCTGACCCGATTCTCTGAAGAAGGCTCCGTTTGTAAACAAATCACCCTCCGATCTCCACTGCCAATTCATCCACACGCTCGGAGGAGCATAATCTCTCTTCGTAACCTGCAATCCAATCCAATTTTCAGACATTCATTTATGCGTCTACAAGAAAAGTGACCTTTAGTGACAGAGATCCCATCATTGTTGCTTCTTTAGTTAAAAATTTTTTAATGACAGACAAGTGATCTATAATGACAGTACTCATTAAAGTGTTATGTTATTATAGATCATTTTCTTTGTCATTAAAAGTCATTTTTCTTGTAGTGGTGGCTGGTTCTACATTGCTAGAGTTTACGTACCTCCTTGGTGTATCGATAGTTGGAGGCTCTGAATCGGTTCCCCTGGCTGATGATGGTGGGGTGAGCGCTTCCTCCAATGGCGTACAGCTCCCAATGGGAGTAATCGTTGTTCACCACGTGGATGAATCCCCATCTGCACCGGGGCATCCTCTGGATCAACCCGATTCCGAATCTGTTGAATGCTACCGTCACTTGCATGATCGCGTCCTTGGAGCTAAGATCGTTCGCTCCCAACAACATCACCTGCATATGTGACGAGCATTATTAAATGCTACATCTTGTGAAATACATTGTTGCTGGGTCGAATTGCATACATCGTTGTGGTGGTTGAATTTGCAGTTGGAGATGGTGATGGCAGTGGAGCCTTCAATGACGTCAATGAGACCATCGGTGGCCATGGAGAGCGACACGTGGTCGATCCAGATGTGGTTAGAGCCGAAGATGTTGATGGCGTCACCGTCGCTCTGTGTTCGAAGCCCCATGTGGTCGATGGCGTCCCGGATGATCCCACCGTCTCGGGGGATGATGTTGTGGATCCAGATGTTGTGGATGATCACATTGTGAACGTACTGGATAGTAATACCCGCCCCGTATGCAATGTGGACCAGCACTCCTCTACCGTCGATGGTCTTGTCGCTGGTCATGATCAGCTCCTGTTTTAGCCTTATTACCATGCTGTGTGCGAACACGATCCACAGGGGCTCAGTCTGTATCACCGCGTGACGGAGAGTTCCGGGTCTCGGGTTCACCATGTCGTCGTCCGATGGATCCGTGACAAGGTAGAACCTTCCGTCTCTACCCCCCGTTGTACCGTGCCCGAACCCGGCAGCGCAGTCCGCTAGCCTCTTCCTGTTCCTGTGCCACAGCGGGTCGCACCGCCAGCAACGGTCAATGGGGTTTGTCGCCTTGCACCCCATTACCTGCCCCCTTAGGTTTCTCCTCGTTGTATTTTTACCCACCAATGTCCTACATTAATACCCCACGTCTCTTGTTTAAAAGCTTAACCTGATAAATTATATATGTAAAGTAAATTTAGACAACTTACTCTCCGACAAGGATGTTGAATTCATCGGTACGGGCTTCAGGGTGGGGGTCGTATGCCTTCAAAGATTCCTGGTAGGCTTCATCAGCCTTCTTCTGCAAATACTCATCGAAATCGATGTAATTATTAGCGTAGGCTGCGAGGGGCAGCAGCGTGCAGAGCAGAAGAAGGGCAAACTTGTAATTATTCGTGAGCGCCATTTTTTAGAGCGCCGCCTCTAGCTCTGTTTTTCTTAAATGAAAATCACTATTTAATGATTGTTCTTCTCAATCTAGCGAACCACTGGGAAATGTAAACCAGTGATTCGCTTAGTTTGTGGGTGTCGGAGAAGGACAAAGATTACGAGAAAGGGTGGTTGTTTATATAATGTGGGGATTGAATTAGGTTATGTGTTGAATGTTTGGACAACTGAATGAAGATCGGAAGAAAGATATAGACCACATAGAAGGTAAAACCTTGAGAAACTTATGCCGTTATTATTGTCAAACCACTCACTGCTTTCTAAGATTCTTGATCCTCCATTTTCCTGTTTTCAGGGACGCCCATCAAACCTTAATCATATACTATTATTATTACCATGCCATATGTGTAATTATATTGAGTAATTCAACTTAAATTATTGATTTTGTAATACAGAACACAATTAACAAAATCATGAGCAACATTCTTGAAACCTAAGGCCGACATATGTGGTGTCTGTAAACACCGACAAAATCAGTATACACTGATGCTACATACAGTTTTCCATGATGTTATTGAATTTCAGTAACGTAAGTGGTCTTATACTCTGTGTAGAAACTCAGTCTCTCCAGAATCTGACCACGTGCATTGATCTTGTGTCCTAATGGGAAACTGATGAGCTTTGGATACAGCTTCTGTACATTGACAGGTACCCAGAAATCCCATCTGTGTGTTCTCTTAATGTTGTCGAGATTCCCTGGAAGCTGTAAGAAAACGTCGGAGGTGTTGGCCTTGGAGCCCTTGACCCAAAATCTTGTTATTCTGCAAGCAATGTACTCTGCTACCAGCACAAATGAGCCATCTCTGCTCACCGCCACCCCGTTGGGCGCCACCAGCCCCATCAGCACCACCGTCCGCCGCCCCGTCTTGGGATCATACTTCAGCAGCCTTCCACTGGTGTCCCCACTCAGGAGTATTTCAGTCATGTTTCTGCATTACAAATGATCATAGGCAGGTGTGTGTGTGTGTAATTGGAGAGAATGAATGAGGTGGTAATAAATTACTTGGTTTTAAAGAAGATGGATCCAACATCAGTGAAGTAAACTTCCCCTGTAATGGGATCAATGGCTAAGGCATCAGGGGCATCAAGTGGCACTCCATCTGTTCCGGGGGTGAGCTGAGCCGCCAGTCCGCCGCCTCTGCCCACCACCATGAGGCCACGGAAAGCATCAATGATGTAGAGGTCTCCAGTGTTGTGGTTGAACTCAAGGCCTAGTGGCCTCTCACGTGGGATCATCTCCATTTCTCCCATCACACAACTCTTTAGACCTGAAAAGGATGGATATATATATATCAGATGGATGGATTATGAAGGAGGAAGAAAATCATTAGGTTACCACCTGTTAGGATAAGTGATGGCAAAGTCGAGAAATCCGACGTTGGGGGCTCCGAATTTGACGATTCTTCCATCGTTGAGACCAGTGTAAGGTCCTAGATTGTGTGAATCAAACGCATAGGCTTCAGAGCCAAGAGATGGAAGATGAAGCTTGTGGAAAGATTGAAATGAAGCATTGTTTGGTAAGAAGAAGAAGAAGAATGTGAGAATGAGAAACATTATGACCCGTATGCAAATCCCTTCTGCATATAGACATGTATGTATAGGTGTTGTGTCTGTGATGAACCATTGTCCCACATCGACTAAATTATGATCCGACTTAATATGCTAATGACTACTATTTAGCCTTTATTTCTGTTATAAATGGCTTAGAAAATGCCACGCTGATCAAGATGGGATTTCCTGTTTCAGAAGGGTGGATTCGGATCATCTGTTACGTTTTAGTGGAAGATGAAACACCCTTGGGAACACTAGGAATCCCATCTCCTCTAAGCAGCACTGTAGTATTGGAAAAGTGTATAGAAAGATTCATTTTGAATGAACGAACTCAACTCAAATAGTCAAATGTACTCGCGACAAATCTGACTTTTCCTAAAATTTTCATTCTTTAAAATTAGTATTTTGTTAGCCAGATTTTATTGTAGTGCAATCATGGCATTTCGGACCACAAAATATAGTTGATGTATGTGCCTATTCCACCACACCACTTGGTGTCACTTTTCTCTAGGCACTTTGTGTGAGTATACAAGATTAACTAAAAAGATTTTCTTGAAACAAGGATGAGAATTATTAATTTGGTTTGGTAGGGTAAGAATATTTAACAGGAGAGTGAGATGTAACAGAAGATGCAACTTGTGGATTGGCATTACAATATTCTTGGAAAAAGGGGGGGGGGGGGGGGGGGGGGGGGGGGTTAAACCCCTGAGAGGTCACACCACAATACAATGTATTTCACTAATCACTACTTTTTCCAGTAAATCTCACACACACCATACCATCAGTATGGAAAAAGAATGCCACACACACATTACCCCAAAATTATGATTTCCCATTTGGTTTTGGTGAATTCTGAGCCATCTGATGGTACGGAGAAGCGTGGGCGCCGTTAGGTATCGACAGGCTCCGTACCCCGTTTCGTGAGAAAGATCCCTGAGTCCTTAGACTGCTCGTTTTTCCATTCGGGCTGGTGCTCACCCGATCCGCTTGCATCGTTTGGAAGTAGTAAGACGAGCTAGCCATGTCCTTGAGGTTTGGGAGAGGCTTCAAAGCATCAACCACTTCGCTCATCAGAGGCCGAGCTTTAGGATCTCGGCTAAGGCAACGAGCCGCTAGCTGTGCAGCTTTTTGGGCACCCTTGATGGAGAAATGACCTTCGAGTCGGGGATCTATCAAACGGTAGAACCGTTTCCTCTCACCTAGGTGAGGTCTAGCCCATTCGACAAGGTTATGCTCACCGTTGGGCCGATTCTTGTCCATTGATCGCCTACCTGTCAGCATTTCCAATAGGACAACTCCGAAGCTATAAACATCACTCTTTGATGTAAGATGCCCTGCATACATATATATACAATCCGATTTTTATAAAGTAGAGAGTAACTTGGTGAAACACAACGTATAAAGAAACCCACGGAATACATGACGCATTGAAATTGTTTTGATGTGCATGTTATGTCAGTAAGAAGCTTGGATGTTTAAGTTGCAGCTTGTGTTAACGACACATAGCAATCGGGATTATTATGCTCGAATCGCCAAGACCACGAAGAAGTTAAAAAAAAAAAAGATAGGTTTTCTCACAAGATAATGTAATACAGAAGAAGGCAACACTGCAGTAGAAATTAAGATTTGTTTACCAGTCATGACGTACTCAGGGGCTGCATAACCATAAGTTCCCATAACTCGTGTCGAAACATGAGTTTTTCCTTCATCGGGAGCATCTTTAGCAAGTCCGAAATCAGAGAGTTTTGCATTGTACTCCTGGAAGAATATGAAAAGGGCAGCCAAATGAAAATCTCAAGAGACAGTAAGGGAGGTATGTAGGTTATCTATATATCTATCACTTACAGCATCCAACAAGATGTTAGATGTCTTAAAATCACGATAAATCACTGGTCTCTCTGCTTCCTCGTGAAGAAAAGCAAGCCCCTTGGCAGCACCTAGAGCTATTTTCATCCTGATCGACCACGGAAGTGGCAAAGACCCTGTATTAGTCAACAATTAGTAACGTGGAATATTGCACACATATAAAGGAAAATGTTGTTCTACACTTATTAGTGCTTCTACATCATTTCAAGAAATAAAAAATTGAACTTAGCAAATTCAAGAATATACTGTTATAAGTAAATAACAAAAAAGAATTTTTGAAGATGTTAATCATTTTTCAATCTAAACTTGAAAAGGACAAAATGTAGCCCAAATAGGATCAACATATCTCCTCAATGAATAGAGCTTGAACTTCTCAAGTTCACCAATTGAATATTGAAAGATAGGCTGTGTACATACTTCTGAACAAGTGGTTCTCTAAGCTTCCTCGAGGCATGAATTCATATACTAGCAGCCTCTGATCATCTTCGATACAATAGCCTATTAATTTAACTAAATTAGGATGAACAAGGTCGCCCAAAAAGTTTACTTCGGCCTGCCAAAAAAAAATGGCAAGTCAGTTATTACTGAAGACAAGGTAAGACCACAACAAGAATAGAGAAAGCATCAGACCAGCCATTCTTTGTGGCCCTGAAGCCCATCGTGGTTCAGGGTTTTGACAGCGACAGTAAGTCCCGTCCCAGGTTTTACGGGAGCTGTGCCATTTTCTTCTATCCATCCCTTGAACACGCATCCAAATCCCCCTTCACCAAGTAGAGATTCTGGTCTGAAATTTCGGGTGGCTAGCTTAAGGTCATTAAACGTGAATTTACGTAGCCGAGAAGAAACTTTAAGTTCTTCTTCAAGTTTAGTGCTGGAAGAATTGCTTTCGGCGTTGCTCGTGGTGGTGGATGGAATCACTGGGACAGCTGCTTGATCTTTACATGTATCGTTTGTAGATTTACTTTCTGCAAGCACGAAAATGGTAGGTGGTAACAATATGATATTGTCCATCTCAACATAGTACATTTATGCATAAAACCAAAAAATTCATCTGATAATAACATAACAAGGCTTTTGTACAAAAGACACACTGAAAGAGAGCACCTTTCATATATAGATTCCCAAATGAGCTTAATATGAAGTTTCCATCCAAAATCAAGGGTAAAATCACCTTAAAAGGGATATGCAAACAGCAACGAGCATAAGAAACTAAAAGTATTAACCCCGATGAATATAACTTTAATAACTTTAACCTTTGAGAACATACGAGAAAACATGCAAATAGATCTCTGATATTAATCCCACTGGTTGCACATTTCTATTAAAATTGTCAGCCGACTCATTACGATGATAGCAGCAACCCAAGATCCTCTGGAAGATCCTCACATGCAGAAAATTTTCTAAAATAAATCTTTTTATTCTTCTCAGCAATACATATAGTAGTAAAAACAGAAGTTTTCACCTGATTACTATTTGGCAGAGATAATGTCAAGGTCATCAAGACACAAATCATTCTGTTCAATCAAGTTAAATCCAAAGCAAACTCACTGCAGACTTCAAAATGCCCCAAAAAGAAGCTCAAATTTATGCATATGGTGGTTGATAAACCAAACTTTAACTAAAAACGCCCCAATATTCTCAACCATCCTACCTACATTGCTGCTAGAGAACCCACCCACCCTCTCCCTTCCCCAGGTACCCCTATGGCCAGAAAAACCAAAAATGATCTCTACCTACTATAATTTCCATACATGGGTGGATTTATCATAAGCCCATTAAACCTTCACAAATCCAGAAATCATGTAACATGCCACAATTACTGTAATTGCACCCAGCAAATTGCAGGAAAGTGAAGACATTTGGGCTAGAAATCACCAAGGAATATGTAATAATAACAGTTAAATTCTGATTACAAGTTACAAATAACATTCCAGAGAATGGAAAAGATTACCATGAGTGCTGATGCCACTAATTGAGTTATCAACTTTAGATCTTGAAGACATACAGCTTCCAATAAACCTTAACTTTATCCAACAACCAGTTTCCTCCACAGGATCATCAATATCATCTTTTTTCTTACTCCCCTTTGATTTCTTAACATCCCAAGACTCCACCTTTAAGCCATCATCAGCTAATCCCATCTCTTAAAATAATAAAAACATCCAAAATATAAAATACTCTCAATCTCCGATCACCCCTACTCTTAAATTAACCAAACAGCCACTCACTTTCGGTCTAATTACATCCAAATCCTTACAACATCACCTAAAAGAACTCGAACCCCTTTCAGAAAACAAGTCAAATATCGCCATGGAAAACCTTCCTCCTCTTTCAAGAAACTGAAATCGCCAAAAGGAAAGAACAATACTTTCTCACCTTCAAGCAACCAGTTTTAATTAAAAGAAAATCCAACAAAATCAGCACAACCCAAATACCACAGAAGATTACAGAATATTCCTTCCAGCCCAGAAGAACAATTGTCTATCCGATCAAACCCCAAGTTTTAAAATCGGTAAAATAGTTGAGACCCAGATGAAAAGATGAGCTGAAAATCACAGAGAGATGGTACAAAGAGCTCAGTGATTGCAGATCACATGCTTGACATTCAAATGAGAAAAGTTTGCCCCTCGAACAGTGCCAACAAGCAAAGCTGGAATCAAATAATAATAAAAATAATAATAATAATCTCACTTCGAAAAGAAAGTAGAACTATTGCAGTGGCACCACACCCAGAAGGCAGAAACGTCTCTCTTGAAAGAGATATTGAAATCTCAGCAGAAAAAGCACAAATTATGCTGACTACTTCAATGCTCAAGAAAAAATATTGGACATTAGCATAATACTAGTATATTGGGTATGTATTAAATAATCCACAATTAATATTTGAGGTATATCTTATGTTGTTACAGTGTGATTCGTGTTTGTGTGTGTAATTGTATGGCCTACAATTTGTGAATAAAACAGAAAAAGAAAAGGTGTAGTTGAGAAATGTATGTATGAATTATCGGCTCTTACTTTTTTTATTTTTTATATAGAATCTAAGACTAATAAAGCAAATCGGAGTCTGCCCGAAGAATACGGGCAGGGTCTTTCAAATACCCAAACTAACAACCTTTACTCATTATCATTTCATTATCTGGATATTTGATTGATTTATTATATATTGAATGTTTATTAGTACTTGTTAAATTGATATTACATTGATTAATAAAAAAAAAAAAAGTACTCTTACTAATTAAATGAATTTCTTTTAAAAAAATATATTCCTTCGTCCCAAAGATATTGACATACTTTTCTTTTTGATTGTCCCACAAAAATTGACATATTTCATTTTTAAAGATATGAAACTCACACAAAAATAATTTATTTATTTACATGGTCTACACACACATCACACTCACCACTAATAAAACTACCAACTACACATTAAATATTATTTCTCTCACTTCATTCTACATTAAATTATTATACTACTTAATTTCTGTGTCAAAGAAAAAGATGTCAATACTTCTGAAATGGAGGGAGTAATAATATAAATTAATTTAACGGTAAGGATGGCAGAAGTCTCTTATGATTGAATAATAAGCCAACTAATGTTTTTATTTAATTTTTCTTTGGAAAACAATATTTCTGTCTGAAGTCTGAAGGGAAAGTTGAAAAAGAATGAAGGGCAAATGTGGAAAGAGAGACGTTAGGAGGGATTGAGCGGTCACTTTTCCCGGGGTGGGAAGTGGAATTAATGGGCAGTCGGGCATGAGAGATAATAAAAGGTGGGACCCATTATTTCGATGACATGTCTTTTTGGAGCATTGACTCTCACGCGCGAGTGTGGGTGGATTTTTTGATGGGTTCCATTCATGCATCCTCTTCCAATCCCATTTTCTTTATTAAATGGAGTAAAAAAACAAAAAAATTAAAAAAAAGAAAGAGAGTTTGATATTTTTAATAATAAATAAAGAGAGTAAAATATAAAGTAAATTACGTGAATGGAAGAAATATGATAATTTTAAATTTAAAGTATATTTTGAACTTAAATATACAGTAAAATCTCTATAAATTAATATACTTCAGATTAGATAATTTTATTAATTTAGAGAGGTATTGTATAATTGATAAATTAACAATTTATTAATTTAAAGTGATTACATAAAAATATATATATAATTTTCATAACTTATTTATACATATTAGGAATATACTGATTATAATATATGATTGATACTTCAAGAGATTCACAATTATATATTACTTGTAAATCAAATTAATTATGTGAAATACTCTATTTTATTTGTTTTCAACTTATAATGGGATTAATGTAGATATGAAGTTTAACCAAAAAAAAATAACAATAGATTCATACTCCCGTCCCACCTAAATGAAGCTTTTATTTTTTGCACGTGAATTAATGTATATTATTATTTAATGTATAGCGGGTAGTTGTATTAGTGGGAGTGTGGGCCCATATTTTAATTGTATTGTGAGTCCATATGTGTAAAAAATGAAAGTTGTCTCTGAGAGTGGGACGCTCAAATGAAAATTTTGACTTTTTTGGTGTGACGAGGGAGTATTTTACTAAATTATCTTGGAATGTTGAAGTTGATGACATATATATATTTGGGATTTTTTTAATAATTATTAATTTATAGTTTGTAGCCTAAGTATTTTTTACAGTTTCCTAAAAAAATATTATTTTATTATTTAATTGATTGATATTCAAATTTAAATTGTACCTTATACGTAATTGGATTGGGACCCAAATTTGAATTGGTCCCAAATTGGAACTGGATAAATTATTAATTTTATTATTATAGTTATTAATTTATCAAGTATTAATTTATAAAAGTTCACTTTTTTAATTTATTTATTTTTGTGATGCGAACTTAATTATAGGGGGAAAAATAGTAAGTGTGTTGTTTATAGAATGGAGAAGTAATATATACTCCCATGTATACCTGAGAGTGCAATTTATTTTTTTACGCATGGATTAAAAGGTTTTATTATTTAATAACTAACGGATAATTTTAACTAGTGTGCGTGAGTAAAAAAAATATAAAAACACTTTTAAAATGGTCACCTGGCAAAATGAGGATGGTCCTAATGAAGTCTTATGCATTCTTATACTTATCTTTTGATGGTAGATCGAAGAGTATTTCACAATATTTTAATTTTGATGGCATGTTGATGATACTTGAGAACAAGAAATGGTCTTAAATCAGATTTGAGATACGATTAGTATAATACTGAGATTGTCTCCGCTAATCAATCATTAATAATATAAAAAATTATTGGTATACCACAGCATACATGCATCTTGTGTTAATTAATTGATCATTCTCCAGCTGATGCCATATTAGTTGAACTTATTTATTCTCTGTGACATAATTATAAAAGGGTACCCCTCTTTATTTAATACACATCTCATTAATATAAAATTAAAATATATATTTTTGAAAAGTATGAATTAACCTAATTCATTAAATATATAACCTGTATCACAGGTAATAGATCCTTATTCCGACATTGAGCCTCGAAAGAATGATGGTTTCTAGTCCATGGAAAAGATGCAAACACAAATTAGTAAGCGAAGTACATATATCGAGAGCAAATAATTAAATGAGTAGCAAATTAATGGATAAGATGTAATAGTGATCTAACTTTGTCCTTCAGAATCATGGCGTTGAAAAGCAAAGCTTAGGTTGTTTAAATGGGTGGAGGAATTATAAAGGGCGACAAAGGAGCAATATGTTATTATCGCCGGCACTAATGAATTACAACACTTAATCCTCGGATTAATTTAATCTCTTTTAAAAACTACATTCGAGTATCATATTGTTCTAATGTTTGAAATATTAAAAGGGACTTTTAAATACACATGTAAATGGTGGAAAAAGTGTTGGAATAGTGAAAGAAGAAGACGTAGCATAAATTTACAATGCAAGTGAGGTTTCTTATAATTTTAAAATATATTATTGAGAGTGTGTATTATTTGAAAATTAAAAAGGATAAATTTGAGATTTTAGGGGTGTGTATATAATAAAATTAAGATTTAAAAACTTAAAAAGGAGTGTACATTTAATAAGGGTGTATACTTAATAAAGTGGGGTGTGTATTTAATAGCACTCTAAAAGTTATTTAACCCTCAACCATATAGTAGCTTATCATAACATTGATATTCACATGATTCTGTGGACAAATATTTTATTTTTCTAATTGTGAACTTCCCTCCTAATGATATTTTTCCCTCTCCAAAACAAAGACAATTTAATAACATTTAAAGTAATAATATAAAAGATAATTTTAACTTCCAAATATATAATTCCAAATAATAATTTACTCATTGATATTGTAAGCATGCAAGGTACCTATTTTGCCTAACCATAAAATGATAAAGTATTTTATTTTATTATTATGTAGATAACTTATGCTGCACCTTTTATATTTATAATGGTAAAGATAAAAGGCAAAAGCTTGTCTGTGTCCATGCACACAGAAGTACATTCCGTGTGTCTTTAGAATTTTTTGTTGAATTGTATACCCTTTAGTATAAAATGTGTACCTTTTATTTTACAAGGCTAAAATCTGTGGGTGGCCGGACGCACGGAAGCACACTCCGTGTGCCTTTAGAATTTTGTGTTAAATTATATACCCTTTAGTATAAAGATGTGTACCCTTTATTTTATGAATAAAAATAAAAAATATAATGAAAGGTGTATACCTTTTAGAACAAAATGGTGTACCCTTATTAATTAAAGTGTACACCTTTTAGAACAAAATAATGTACTTTTATTCATAATACTAAATTCTAAAAGCACACGGCATGCGCCGGACTCACGCAAGCCTCGATAAAATGGTAAGAGAAAATATTATCACTAATATATTTTTTTAATTCATATATGAAAAAAAAAAAAAACGATTATCTTAGCGTTGGTTAAAAAGAGTTTAATGCGTTTATTATATGACGACTCCCAATTTTATTTACATAAAGATTACGATATTGGAATTTGAAAAAAAAAATCCAAAACGTGAGTTACCCCAACGAAATAGATCCCACAACATTAAAAGATGAAAACATAAACAAATAAAAAATAAAATAAGGGTGCTTATAACCGAATATATCCACATCATGTAATATTTATAAAATGAAGATTACGTTGAATCAATGTTGGTCAAAAAATTGGGTAGTGTTGGATCGATGTTAGTGAAATAGAATGACATTTTTCATCCATCAACGGCTGAATCGAACCATAAATTTTGAACTTTGGATTCGAGATTTAAAGGGCCAAAAACAACAATTTTTGTTCAATTCATAAATATCTAACATATTTAGTGCACAAATCATGTTCATATACTATATTTAAGCAACTAAACATCAAACTCATAAATTATTACACATTTTAACAACCTATATTGAGATTTCTTCAAATAAAAATTACAAAATTTATTTACATTTTAAAGTATAATTAAACATTCTGGATTGATTACTCTGTATCAAAGAGTTTTCACCAAAATATAGTTGATGAGATTTGGTGAGATGGACTCTTCTTCCTTTCCCTTTCTTCTCCAACGTGACCGAGGCGAGAGTAGTAAGTTATGGTAGTTCTATGAAGTGAACGTACAATGATTTGTAAGAGTATTGGCGAATAATTAAAACTTAGAAATATTAATATAAATAAAAGTGAGGTGAATGTATATGAAATATTATATTTTTTTTACTCGATGTGTGGAGTATTTAGTAATGAGTAAATTCAAAATAATTTTCTGAGTGACATTCAGGCTGGACTTGCCGTGGGTAGGTAAGTAAATAATATTAAAATTTATTAAGTGAATCAAAAATTAAGACGCAACTCAGTAGTGCTGGGTGGATAAGCCAAAATTGCTTTAATAGTATAGTATAGTATAGATTAATGATGATAATAGCACCTTGGCTTCAAGATTCTGGGAGAAAGATTTAAAAGAAAAACAAAACAAAAATAAAATAAAATAACGTATTACTAGTATTTTTTAATAATTTGACCTCACATACTGTGTTTATACTATTAACATCTTTCAAATTAATTTTTAATAAGTTTTATTCCTTAAAAAAATTAATTGTGGTGACCACATTTATCCATTCTAACATAAAAAATGATAAGGAGGAAAGAAAGATAAAAAAAAAAAAAAAAAAAAAAGTAAAAGAACTCCCACACACACTTTAGCTTTTCCACCATCGCATGACGTGAATAAATCGCTAATTTATTGGCCTAAAGTCGTTAAACTCATCATTTATTTATCTAAGATATTTCATACAAAGACATCTTACACTGAACAACTACCTTCAGTTAAATTTATCATATCTGTAATTTGATAATGGTATTAATAATGTGTAAAATTTATGGTAAAAGTGCATTAAGCCCAGGTGTGAAATCAATTTCCCGATTAACCACTTTGAATTGAATACTTCAAGTTCCAATATCATTACTTTAATAAATGATGAATTGTCACACATTAAAAAGATTAGGATTAGGGGAGAGAAAATCACCACGCAATACACCACAATTGTTTATTTATTTTGTCTTATGTCACGCACTCAATTTGAAGCAACAAAAACCCTGTTTTTTATTTCTCAATAAATTACCGATATCATTATCAACATTGACTATCAATCACCATTAGTTAATATAATTGTAAAAATACACAATTTAATAATCTAAACTATTAAATCGATCCATCATCTTTAAGTCCATTCCACTACATACAGGCAAGGTCCATGATTATTTACACTCCAAATTACACCTTATCACTGCAACCCTCAAGTATAATTTTATAAGATAGAGACGAATAGTAAGACATTTTTTATTTTATTTTTTTACAAATAAGTTTTTAAATGCAGTCAAATCAATTTTCAGGCTGCAAATTGCAATGCCTAAAGGTCAAGAGTTCCAGTTGTCATTTACCTAATCAAGTGAGGTTGAACTTTGAATGAAGAAGAAGCAATCTGTAATGCTTTTCCAGGATGAAATTTTTAGAGCAGGTTTCCAAAAAAAAAAAAGTGAATAATTTAATTTGAAAATTAAGCAAGATCGACTGTCTCGCAGTCGCATGTTTTGAAAGTGACTGCAACAATATCTAACCATACATGTCGCAGATCTATGTATGATATTGACATCCATTTAATTAAATACAGATATGTATGCCACAATTACAAGGTTTTTAATTTGACCCCATTAACCTAATTTTTCTTCCATCTCCTAATATATGGAGTACTTTTAGTATTAAATAAAACACCATAAGAAGCTTACACATCAATATGTGACAAAACACATTAATTAAAAAGAGAAGGAAATTTACATTTTAACAAATTAATCACAGATTTAAGGTTGGTAAAGTTTTGGAAACATAATCTAAACTTGGAGAAGAGTAATATGTTCTTATAAACAGAGAACTTACATTAAAGTTGATAGGATCAAGAATGCATCAGAGCAGCGGCAATTCTCGACTTGCATTAATCTTCAGGACATGCTTAGGCACATAAGAAACACCTGTGATACCAGAATCAATGCCTTATCATCTACTTCAAAAGGGTATAATAAAATGAGAAATCAGGAACTGCATAAAAGCATATCTCATTCAACATATATTCATAGTCTGATTATCTCGTCCACCTAAAATAAGTGAATTATTGTGGGCCGTATTATGTAAAAAAACAAGATGGGTTAAAGCACTATTTTATACGGACTTGTTTTCTTCCAAGTTTGTTATATGGAGTATTTAGAATCAAAAGTTTCGATTGGAGAAGAACACATATACTCACTCCATCTCATAAAATGTTCCCACATTGTTTAAGATTTTTTTTTTACTAACTTTATTGGCTTTTTAAGAGCAATTTGGTATTCTTAGGTAATTTAAGTGTATTCTGTGGTTGTTTGATTGATTGGGCATTCTCTTTTTTGGAATGTTAAGGTGTTGTGGGACAAATGAATAGTTTTATGGGACGGAGAGAGCAAGGATCGGGTGAAGAACAAACACACTCTCACACTAACATAGCACAGAACACTTCAGCAATATTACCTTTCTCCTTTACATCAATTTGCAGAGAACCAAGATTTAATAAGCCATCTGTTAGGGGGAGCAATTTGAGCTTGGAGGTAGTTGTAGATTGAGTAGGGACGCATCTGCAATTTAAGATTAATCAAATCTGATGGGGCTGACTGTTTTAATATAAAAATGAAGAACAACAATATTAAGGCATAAGAAGACATACCCTAGTGGAATCCGACTCTGCAACCATAAATGTGTGCAACTTGGATTACTCTTCTCAACCGTGTCAGACGACGGAATATGCTGATCATAAATTTCCCTAACTGTCAATGTGAGATCATCAGATGTCATATTTGATGCCTGAAGGGTAACAACCTGAAATGATTGAGCCAGTTAAGATGAAGTTTATCATATTGAACAGAATTGAACTAGTTGCCAAAATCCACAGATAACCTGAACTGGAATCTGGGTTCCGTCGGATGCAAGTGCTCGTCCTGATATTTCAGATGCAACGGAGATCATAAGATCTCTTGAAGTACGAGGGCGCCAGCTAGTTGGATGCTTAAATATCAATTGAGATTCTACAAATATTGATCAACTTATAAGTACCGATTAAGTAGATATTTCTTTACCACATTATTCTGATAATTCACATAATTTTATAATTTATACCAGTATAGTTGCATCGACAACGTATAAGAACTGCATACTGGAGAACAGGTGGTTCACTATGGCTCCTTTCAACATAGGATGAGGAGGGACGCCGATTTGTTCTAGCAGTCCGAGCTGCGGAACGTCGTGGTGGTAAATTACTGTTTGCCAAACTGTTGGAATGTTTCCACAGCGACTTTGCTGGTCTGAGAATAAAAGAATGTTCTTCGCCTCTCCTGCCAATTATAGAAAGTCAAAAACACTAAATTTCGAGATACAGCAACAGTAAGAGACAATTCTGACTTGTGTTTACTGTTGCAATATAGGCAGAAACCAGAGTTACCTGTTAGTATACATGAATAATTTATAAACTTATAACAAGATATGCAAAAGCTTTGCTGCACAAGCTTGGACAAGCAATTACATCAAAAGAAAATTAACTGATACTTTGTTGCAAGACTAACAGGGCCATTCATCTATTTGCAATCACGAGAAAGCCGTATAGTTTGGATTGAAACTAAACACTATCAGTTTGGATTTTGCATAACTAATCGGCTCAATTTAAAGCATAAAACGGGATAAATATGGTGCAAAGCAGTACAGGAGTCCACAACACCAACAGCAAAATGTCTTGGCTTCAAGCTTCATTTTTGGAAAAAATAAAAATAAAAAAAATGAACACCGAACTATGCACAACCTTTCCTGGGAACCAAATCCATCAAAATTCAGGTGAATACAATGATTTGTAGAACACTCTTCAAATTTCCCTCGTGTTAGAGGCTCATGATTGAATGAGCAAAATATAGATTACCGTGTAAATAAAGATCAATAACTAAATGACACCCATAAGATGAACTTTCAATTTGCCTATTTACCATCTTCACAAAGGAGGTTCACAGATCAAGCTATATCACATACCAATGTCCATAATTAAAAAAGAGGTAAAACCGTAAAAGATGTTAAAGCAGACAAAAACCTGAGGGCTAGATTCGGTAAACTGTAGTTGTCCCCAACCTCAGTACAAGCTATGGGTAAAGATAGAGGTGATCCACTTGTCAATACCTCATCAGAAACTATTGTTAAAGAATCTATAAACACCACAACATTTGGAGCAGTATCTGGGCACACATTCTGAAAAGACAAGTTGGCTATCATTACCATACTTTTAACCAAAAATAAAAGCAGGATAAAATATTACATTCTCAAACTTCAAAGAGTTCCTCATTAATAAGATTACTGATAACAATAACATCATAAGTAACAGAGAAGTGACAATGGAGACTGGAAAATAGACATCCAGGATAAATAAACTATACCTTCACATTTACACAAAGAAGGTCATCTGTGTTGCAATCAATAGATATAGATTGAATTTCTAGAGGTTGAATCAACTCAAATTTTCTTCTCCACCTTCTTCCAGGTGTAAAAACTCCTTCCAAACCACACTGAACAGCAAATCTTCCTGGCACCAACGACACTCCATGAAAAGATAATGGTCCTAAGTCTTCATTGTTTCCACCTTCCACAAAATCATTGAACAAAAATTGATACTGATCTTCTGGGACATAACCTGGCGTAGGACTGGGTGTTTTGATGGCATGGGATGGTCCCATATATGGAGAAATAGAGGACATAGAATAACTTTTAACACGACCAAATGATAGAAGTTCAGAACCAGAAGAAACAGATACCCTGGATGAACCCTGTATGCTAGAACTGGAATTTAATGTGGGTGATAAAGAACGAGTTGAAGGATGACGATAATTATTTAAAGGAAGCAACCAGTTTAACAATTCACCGCATGGATCATTATTGAAAGAAGTTATTTGCTTATTCTCAAGCATCTTGTTTCTTTCATGATATTTTTCAAATTGAAGGATCTCAAGGACAGGATCCTTCATGAACTCAACCCCAACTTTTACCTCTAAAAGCACCTGCAATCCTTCCAACAAGAGTATGAAATTAGATTAACACGTTACATATAAATCAAGGCTTAGATATTTGTGAAAAAAGAAAAAAAGAAAAGTTCAGGAAAAACTGAACACATCATTTGACACATGGTTTGAATGGCAAATTTTATAACTTCACCTCAATCAGTAAAGTTAAAATAAATCTGTTTTGCTTTTCAAATTTAACATTGATTATCAAACCTATTCATGATCCCTTGTACATAGAGCCAAGGTAACCAGCAAGTAATAAAGATGTTAAACAGAATTATCTTGTTCTTGCGCCAGGTTTACTTATAAAAACAATGGTGACTGCCACTGTAACTCCTAGCTTTACATTACCCTAAGCCACCAAGAATTTATCTTTCAATTTACTGGTGAGCCAGTTGGTCACTACTTACTGTGCCAGATCAGTAATATGTGTCAGGTCATAGTAATCAAAATTTGCAAATTATCTAACCATTCTTGATAAAATATTCTTCATGGAAGAACACTCACATTTTCACTCCATTTCAATTCAACTGCCACTTGAAAAGCAATTTGTTTCCAATTATACATCCTATTTTTTTTTAAAAAAATTGTACTTTGAGCATATTCTTAAGAGTACATCAATCAAACATTTTAGTGTTCTATGAAAGGGTAATGTGTTATTTTATTTACATAATTATTGTCTATTGAAATACTTATTTAAACAACCAGAAAAAACATTTAAATTGAATGGAGCATATGCCATCTACTAGATTTTCACAATGGCTAGTTTAGCGGAAATAATGAAGGCTGAAATCTTATCCAATATCCCTAATTAAGAAAATCAAATAATATACATAGATTCACAACTTCAAAAAAAAAAAAGAAAAAAAGAACACACTATGTTTTGTTGAGGAAAATGTACCACTATATCTCCATTTGGAAGGGAGCAGCACTGGGCGGCACCCCTGGCGACTCCCCCAGATGTGGAGGAATCAAATTTTCCTCTGTCAATCACAACACTGATGGGATTCTTTTTCTTCACAGTCTTTGCTGTTTCTAAAGAATCTCCAGTAACTTTTTCTGTAGATGTTATGGATGACTTGATATATGCAGATTGAGCACTTCTCTCAGACCAAAGAGGTTCATTTGACTCAGCAATGCGAGCAAAAAAATGCGAGTTTTTAAATATATGCAATTGATCAGTCTGTCTTTTGTGATCTATCGTTCTAAGGATGGATTCACCTTCGGAGACATCTTTTTTCAAATCAATCTTCCCTTTGGCATCACCACTTTGATTTTTTTCTTCAAGAGTGTAGGCATCTTCTGCTTGCAAAAATGGATTTGATTCTCCTACAAACTTTCCATCCTGTTTGTGTGGAGTTTGTTGAATCTCATTTTTGTGAGCTGCAGTAGTACCTTCATTGTGCTTATTTGCAGACAGACATAACAGTAGTTGGACTCGTTCACCTATGACAAGAACAGTCACAGATGTACAAAATGAATAAACTCAAGAAACTGAAAGATAAGTCAAAGAAAAAATTCCATTAAATATGTGTTTGTGAGTGTGTGGGGTGTTTTGGTGGGGGGAGCTACCAGGAAAAACAATGTTCCGATCTAAGCATCTATATGAACTTATGCCTGGTGCTTCTGTCCAATCATCAGGAATTTCTGAGAAAGGTAAATCAGAAATTAAAAATCCACAAGATATTTAAAAATTGGCAAATTTTTATCACCATATTAGAAGTAAAAATCACTTTGAGAATTGAAGCCAACGGACTAATTACATGGTAAGGGCATTACCCAGAAGCCAAGATAAAATTTTGCTACCAAAACTGGAATAGCTGGACCCAAAATGTATGCAAAGGCTACATTTATTATGAGTAACAATATAAAAGAGACTATATATAGTTTTCATCGCATAAAATACAATTAAACAAAGAAATAATTGGTAAATCCAGAGAACAGATACATAGGCAGGAAAATCGTGCAAATATTCAAAATTTTAGCCAGACTGGTCGTTAATGGAACAAGAGAAGTTGGAAACCTTCAAGAGTTCTTAATAAAAATAAAATGCCTTCAAAGCTACAATTCCATCCATTCAAGAGCATGATCGATGTTCAGTACTTGATTAATCTCAATCAAATCGAACTCTACTTAAATGGAAATCACTATTATCAATCCCTGTATATACACAACATTTCCAAACAATTAAGGAAAAGTAAGAAATCATACTATATGGAATAATTATCAACCCATCATCTTCGGTAACATCAATGTGGCAATCAACTTGAGTGGTGCTCTTTCCCCTTAGACCTGCCATGCTGCCATTCTCACCCCGGCGATCAGAAAATGTTATCTCTGGACATGTATCTTAGGTAATCAAACCCTGTAATGCAATTCCCCTTTTGTGAGGAATGATTTGGCACTTCCTGAGTCTTGTTGAAAGACTGTTGCTCGGGATTTGCAGTCTGATTACTAAATTGAAGCATCAAGAAATTCATTTTCCACCAAAATCTTCCTGCACTATCGAAAGAGATCACAAATTATAAGTTTCAATATTTATACTTCCTGTACTAATTTAATTTCAACATTTATCACAATTCTAAAACTTGTGCATTTAACGAACTCCCACCCCATTTACTAGCCAAATAATTTATCAATCGAAAGACTCTGATCCATATCCAACATTTAATTTCAACCGAATGAAATGAGTACGTAGATTTTTTTAAAAGAAACATAAATAATGAAGGATATCTATCCACGTACATAAAACCTAGATTGGCATAAGCAAACAATCATCCCAAACAAAAACACAAAATCAAAACTTAACAGACAGAGATCGCAACTCTGCAACATATATTCAACCATTCAACATGCACAGAGAAGTTCATAATTCCAGATGACATAAATTACGAAGCAAATTCCAAGAAAAATAAACGCAATCGAGAAACTTACCTGGTGGGAGGCTAGCTAGCGTTGCGTAGGAACAAGGCGAAACGGTTCGACGATTAACCGGGTATCTAAGTATGGTTGCTTATGATGTAATCGGAAACAGCGTAGTAATGGAAAAATAATTTTAATTTTCAACGGTAAATATTACTATATTAGCGGCTTCAAATAAGGAAATCATATTTTATGTATCACCAGTAAATGAGCCACACTAATTTAGGAAACAATTAGATTAAATTCATTACTTAATAATTTCTGTTCCATTTATTGTAATCAATGCCCAAATTTTTGCTACATGCTCAAAGGGTTTAATGGTCATTAACTAGGGTATTATTTTTTAATAGAAAATAAGTTAAGTGAAATAGGGGATTCGGATTGAACAACCGTGACGAACTCTCTCCTCCCATTTGAATACCCATTATTACTATTTCATTAATTAGAAACTCTTATTACATGAGAGTACTCGAGTCGAGTTTTCAAATAATGAATGAGTGAAACTCTTGTGTTTCGGGATACGTGTCCCTTTACAATTTAAACCCCCTAACAATACGTTTAAATAGAATATGGATGGTGGAGGGTTATGTTCACATGGGGATACGGTGTTTCCCCGGGGGCATAGGAGCTTTTGTCATAATGAATACTCAACGACAGTGGATAATTGTATTAATAGTGAGTGATGTGTTATATGTGAGACTTTTTTACTTAAAGTGAAAAATTGAGACAATTGAATGGAACACCAAATAGACCTTTCGATGAGACGGAGAGGGTAATAATTAAAACAAAATTATAAAATATCCCATCCATTGCAAATTGTTTGCTTTTTGCACATATTATTTTTATATAGAGTTGGTAGTTGTATTAGTGGTGAGTGGTGGAACGTGTGTGGATATTTTTGCTAAAAAATAAAATGAATACCTTAAGTGTGAACGTATCAAAATGACAAAAATCATATTTTAATAATAAATTATTTATTTACCCTAACCTGTTATAATTTCTTTACAAGAGAGTGTTACCTTCATTCTTATATAATTAATTAAGTTGAATTTTATTTTTGAAAGGTAAACCCTTATATTAATCAAGAAACTGAATTAAAGTGACAGATCAAAATAAACTCAACCGAATTAATTAAGTTGAATTGAATGTGTATATAAACTCAATTTTTTTCTTCAGGAATCACGATCCAGCCGTGAAAATAATTTTAACGAAAAAAATATGTATAAGGTGATATAAGGTGGATGATAATAATTATCAAATTAAATTTTATAAATAATTTTTAAAATAAATAAAAATATTAATATTTAGCAAGTAAATAAAAGATATGCACAGCTATTAAACCCAGTAGATTTAATCGAATTAGGGGCCATTCGTTAGATTTCTTCAATCAAAATATCAATTAGTACGTATTATTAAAGAGTCAGTTCCATGAGCTCTTTTTTAATAGTAAAGTTGATCGGATATGCTCACTTCTGGTTGGAGAAGAACGGGGAAGAGACTCACTTGCTTGGAGACTTACAAAGAATGGGATTTTCACTGTTCGAGCAGCCTATGTTGAAGATCGAATGCTTTCGAGCGTTAGAGAGAATGAACATGTAGAGTTGGTGCAATGGAACATAGCTTGGAAGCTAAACACAATACCGAAAATCTCTACATTTATTTGGCGTGTCCTTCACAACATATTACCAATCTCAATCAATCTGATCTGTCGATTTGTTGATATTGATCCGATTTGTAGCAGATGTCGGAAAGAGATTGAAACGGCCGAACATGCTTTGAGAGATTGTGCTTGGATATGTAAGTTTTGGGTCTCTACTCCCTTGGCTCAACTTTTAACATATGCTCCTATGCATGAATGGGTGTTCTCTTTGTTGAAAGTATTGGATGAAGAAATGTAAAGCTTGTTGGCCACTAGTTTGTGGTTTATTTGGTGGGGGCGAAATGAGTTAATTTTTAGAGGTAAGAAAGTATCCCATGATGAAATAAAATAGAAGGTGAATTTACATCGTCGTTAATATCATGATGCGATAAAGGGGCAAGTGGGCAGATCAAATGGCAAGAATGAAGATCAGGGTTGGCATCCTCCACATGGTAATGGATTGAAAATGAATGTGGATACTTCTGTGAGGCAAAGGTTTAGTGCTACGTGTGATGAGGAGAGGTTCTTTGGTGCTTTACTGGGTGACGTGGAGGGGTGTATGAAGTGGAATTTGTTGAGGCGATGGCTATTGAAAAGGGACTTGAAATAACAATTAATCGTGGCCATGAGGAAATTGTGGTGGAGTCAGACTCTCAAATAGAAATTGTGGTAGAGTCAAACTCAAATTGTGGTGGAGTCAGACTCTCAAATAGAAATTGTGGTTGAGTCAAACTCTCAAATAGTAGTGAACGCATTCAAAAATGGTCATCTTATTTATCATATCTTGGGATAATTTTTCAAAATATTAGGAGAATGACTCGTCAAATAGAGAGTGTTAAATACAATTAGGTAAGAAGAATGACAAACAAGGTGGCTTACAAGTTGATTTTATATGCATTCTCATGTGAAACTCCATATTTCTCGTTGGGAGCATTGCAAATGATTGAGAATGATGTGTTAGCTGATCTTCCAGCTAATTAATAGTTGTCTTCTTTCACTTTAAAAAAAAGAGTCAATTATATTTATAATGAAATTAAAGACGATTGAAGATTGTTGAAGAGTAATTATTAAACAATGAAAATAATTAAAAGATTTTAATTATTAATATCATTAAAAAGAATAATTATAATGAAATTAAAAGTGATTGAAGAGTGAGAAGTAATTATTGAAAAATAAAAATAATTAAAAGATTTTAATTTTTATTGGATTAGACAAGTATAACAATAGGTATTAATATATATTACTATATACTTTCATTTACCTCACCCGTTACCGAACCAAAGGGATTGCTTAGATAATCGAGGAATTTAGAAATTGCGTTAATTTAATAAGTTGATCAGTTTACTAGACGCAGCATATCACATATATATCATTCAATCCTATCTTGTCTTTTATTTTTTTTTTTTTATTTGTTCTAATTTTAACAATAATTTTTCTTTTTATTAATTTATTTATGTATGTATATATTTATTGTAAAACTATTTTGGAAAAAAAAACTTTAAATTAGGAAATGATAGGATAGGAGGAGTAAAATTACAATTTCTAATTTAATTTCTATTTCATGATTGGTATAATTAATGTGGTACGGATGAATGGTACAATGTAATCAAATAAGAATGGAATTAACATTTTTAATTTAATTTCTCTATTTTATGATTGGTATAGTTAATGAGATTGAAATTTCAATTAATCATCCGTCCTTAAAATAAGGAATACAGTGATTTCCCACATTGTGTATTCTCATGTGTTTAGAAATTAAGTTTTTTTTTTTCTTTTATATATATATATATATATATATTCCACATCTTAATTTTACGAGTGAGACTTGCATTCGTCCAGAATACACCATATACTTTTAGAATTTAATATTATGGGTAAGAGTATATTATTTTGTTCTAAAGGGTACTTTTCATTAATATTTTTTATTTTTTTTTCACAAAATAAAGGGTACACATCTTTATACCAAAGTGTATACAATTTAATATAAAATTCTAAAGGCGCAAGTCGTGTGCCCCCGTGTGCCCGAGTGCACACAAGTTTTTGCCTTATTTTATATGATTATAAAAATTACAAATTTGTTTTCCTGATTTAACGATTGTTAATTATAAATTATCATAAAAAAATATGTATTAACTCACTGAAAATTTCACTAATTTCAGTAAATAAATATTAAATAATTTTTTTTATATTTAGACTCTTTAAAATTTTAATAATTACTGTAAATAAAAATTAATAAATTGTAATTATTATGTTAAATTATATATATATATATATATATAAATATATATATATATATATATATAGCACTACAAAAAAAATATTTTTTAGCAATCGAATTTACCAACATAATTTAATCCTTTGGTAATTACTAATGAATTAACAATCAAAATGACATTTTTCTATTAGCAATGCTAATGGATTTATTATCTATTAGCAATAGATTTATTTATCAACCACCACTTTACGGAAATTTACTAATGGATTCCATTGCTAATCCGTTGGTAAATCAATTTAATAATAGAATTAAGGCTTTTACCAACGGAATATTCCGTTGGAAAAAAAAAGTTTTTTTGTAGTATATATATATATATATATATATATATATATATAATAGTAAATATTAATTTCATTTTTATATATTCCATCTAATAACATTTTAGTTTAATCCGTTGGTAAACCAATTTAACAATAGAATTAAGGCTTTTACCAACGGAATATTCCATTCGTAAAAAAAAGTTTTTTAGTATATATATATAGTAAATATTAATTTCATTTTTATATATAATCTAATAACATTTTAGTTATATATTACGATTTTTATTTAGATTTTAAATACTAAAAATTTTAAATTAATAGTTTTTTATTTGTAATAAAATTATAAAAAAAATATATATATATAATAGTAAATATTAATTTCATTTTTATATATAATCTAATAACATTTTAGTTATATACTATGATTTTTATTTAGATTTTAAATACTAAAAAATTTTAATTAATAGTTTTTTTATTTGTAATAAAATTATAAAAATATATTAATTAGATTAAAATTAATTAAAGATGTATTATATTACTTGAGATAAACTAAACCAGATAATAATTCTTTTTAATAATTTCTTTCCATTTTTATTCAATTCATAAATTCATTTCTTCCATCATAATTTCATTCAATCATCCATATCAATATAGTTGTACAAAAATCTCTAACAATAGGGTATTACCATTTAAATTCATTTAGTAAAGTTTACTAAAATGTTTATTGCTTCTTTTTTATCCGGAAAATGAAATGTGCATTAGTTTATAGAGAGGGATCACTGTTTAACTATCCATGCCAAATACAAGATTCGAACCCTCACCCTACAGCAACCAAGCTCAGTTGGAAGACTTTTCCACCCTCCCTCTACCACTTCTATTACCTGACGCTAAAATTGGATTCATTAACTTACATAAACAAATTAATGATATGTAATTAAAATTTTAAAATATAAATATGTATTGACCAAAACTACTGTTACAAAGGTTAATTGGTAGAATCGCGACGAAGGGTGAGAGTGTTTGTTTAACACAGCATAGTCACTATTACATTAATAGGTACTTGTTTATTAAATTGATATATTATTATTATTAATAAATAAATAAATTAATATTAACCCAACTGCTTCAACATGTTTAGTCAAAAACCCTGCATTGGCCAAGGAATCGCGCCAAGAAAATAACAGATTGAGAATACAAATATTTGAAGTAGAACATCTCCAACAAATTCGAATTATTCTAGATAAAATAAAACATAAAAAAATAAAAAATTGCGAAATGGAGTACAAATTAAATGATCGTTGCTATATATAGTAATAGTAACACCATTGAACATTGTGTGTCACAACAGCGTAATGGAGTATTTATTTTCAATTATGTTTAGTGTTAATTGTTAGTTTATAAAATAATTAATTATAATTTCAGCTGGAGTATTATGTAAAATTTTATTTTTTGGAGCATGACTTATTTTATCACTTGAATAGAGCCTCGTGCTTAAATAACTATTTAAAGCTAAACTATTGTATTTTCCTTTAGGAATTAGTGCTAAGAATAATTTCCTATTATAATTTATGATTCATTATAATATTTATTCTTATTATAATTTATTGATGATTCATTATAATATTATTATGGTTTACTGATTTATTGGGGTGCTCTCTTGTGTGATATAAAACGCGTCAAGCTAAAACATTGCATTTTCCTTTAGGAATTAGTGCTGATTCTAAAAATAATTTCCTATTATAATTTAGGATTCACTATAATATTACGGTTCACTAATTTATTGGGTCACCCATTATTAAAATATAATTATTATTATTATATAAAAAAAATATTCTTATAGATAATTAAAATATATTAGTAGTGAATCATCATATTATAACATTTAAAAAATATACTTTAATTTATTATTTATCATATTTTAACATATTTTATCTTATTATTCACAAGTTAAACAATAAGAAATAAGGTAAGACTTGTGTACAACCTTCAATTGGTACAACCTCCTTCCTTCACTTTCAGTGTGTGTTTTTCTCTTTTTTTTTAAATTGTTGCTGTACGTTTTTTTATTTAATATTAGGAATATAATTGTAATTTTACCCTTGTGCTTTAGGGTATAATTATCCCCTAAGGTTTAGGGTTTAGGGTATAATTGTAATTTTACCCTTGTGCTTTAGGGTATAATTATCCCCTAAGGTTTAGGGTTTAGGGTATAATTGTAATTTTACCCTTGTGCTTTAGGGTATAATTATCCCCTAAGGTTTAGGGTTTAGGGTATAATTGTAATTTTACCCTTGTGTTTTAGTGTATAATTATCCCCTAGGGTTTAGGGTATAATTGTAATTTCACCCTTGTGGTTTAGGGTATAATTATCCTCTAAGGTTTAGAGTTTAGGGTATAATAGTTATTTAAATAAAATAAATTTAAAAATAAAATAAAAAACAATATTAATGAAGGAGCGAGAATTAATTAAGAATGGTGGGGACCAAGATTGTACCATTTCAATTGGTACAACCGGTTGCACCCTAGTCCCTCTCAAGAAATAATATTGTTAAATATATATTTATTTATGTGTTTAGAGAGAGCGCGCGCTTAATTAGACCAATTCAATCAATATATGTGAGTATATATTGTTAAGTAGTCCCTAATATGTATGTTTATTTTGATAAATAAATATCCCTAAATGATCCCCTAATAATTAACATGGATTTTTCCAATAATCTTTCCAAAATCTCGAGACTTTGTTTCCGTTGTATAAATCAAGAAAGTATCAACTCCACCAACATCCCATTGGCATTCCCCTTCAATGGCGTTCAAGAATCCCTCCTCATTTCTCTTTTTTCTCCTCATCATCATTTCAATTTCCACTCCCACCACTCAACTCCACCACCAGCGCCACCGCCACCACCACCGCTCCCTAAAGCCACGACTTACTCCCCCCTCCGCCAACCTCATCCGCAACCTATCCAACCACCAGTCCTTCATCATTCCAGGCGGCGGAGAATGGGCTCTTCTGCAACCATCGATCGGCATCTCCGCCATGCATATGCAACTCCTCCACGACAACAAAGTCGTCATCTTTGATCGGACTGATTTCGGCCACTCAAACCTCTCCCTACCCGCCGGAAAATGCAGATTCAACGACGAAGCCATTCCAGTCGACTGCACGTCCCACTCCATCCTCTACGACGTCGTCTCAAACTCCTTCCGCCCTCTCATGGTGCAGACCAACGTCTGGTGCTCCTCCGGCGCCGTCAACCCCGACGGAACCCTAATGCAAACCGGAGGTTACCACGCCGGCGATCAGAAGATAAGGCTCTTCACGCCTTGTGAAGGCGGACAGTTATGCGATTGGATTGAGTTGCCGGAGAGTTTATGGGTTCCAAGATGGTATGCTTCCAATCACATTCTTCCCGACGGCCGTTCAATCGTCGTCGGCGGAAGAAGGGCTTTCAGCTACGAGTTTTTCCCCAAAAATCCCGCCGATAAAAACGCCATTGATTTCCCATTCTTGGTGGAAACCACCGACCCGGGAGAGGAGAACAATCTGTACCCGTTTTTGTATCTCTTACCCGACGGAAACCTCTACGTTTTCGCCAATCAACGCTCTGTAATTCTTGATTACCAGCATAACAAGATCGTCAGAGAATTCCCGCCGATTCCGGGAGAAAAAAGATCCTACCCGTCGACCGGATCGTCCGTGATGTTGCCGTTGAAGTTAACAGCCACCGGGTCTCCGGCGGTGGAAGTGCTGGTGTGCGGCGGCGCAATTGCCGGCTCTTACCCCAAGGCTTTAAATGGCTTATTCGTGCCAGCTGCCAAGTCATGCGGGAGGATCCGGGTGACGGATACGGATCCCAAATGGGTGATGGAGGACATGCCGATGGATCGGGTCATGCCCGACATGTTGCTCCTACCAAACGGGGATGTGATCATTATAAACGGAGCGTCGAGGGGAGCCGCCGGGTGGGAATCCGCCGACGACGGTGTTCTGAACCCGGTGATTTACCACCCGGATCAGCCCGACCCGATGAAAAGGTTCAATGTGGTGAATCCGAGCAAAATCGCGAGGATGTACCACTCAGCAGCCACGCTGTTGCCAGATGGCAGGGTACTAGTGGGTGGAAGCAACCCCCACGCGACGTACAACTTTTCAGTCGCCAAGTACCCCACAGAGCTGAGCTTGGAAGCTTTCTCGCCACCGTATCTGGCCACGCGCTATTCCTACTTCCGCCCTTCGATTCTGTCAATAGATGGCGCTAACGACAACGTGATATCGTACGCCCAGAAATTCATCATCACGATCAGCTTAGGGTTGTACCACGATGTGAAGGAGTGCAGGATAACGCTGGTTGCACCCTCGTTCACCACGCACTCATTCGCTATGAACCAGAGGCTTCTGGTGTTGTACGTTGACAGCCTACAACAAATATCAGCGTACACCTACGCTGTTACGGTGGTGGCGCCACCAAATGCCAACATTGCGCCTCCGGGTTATTATATGCTGTTTGTGGTGCACCAGGGTGTACCTTGTCATAGTGTCTGGTTCAAAATTAGATGAACTAGTTTATTACTTTGGATTACCAATTTTTTTAACAATTCTTGGTATAGACCCATGGAATAAAAATTGGTTCCGTCTATTTTTTAATTTCCAGTGCCTCTTTTAATTTATATATACGAGTGTTATTTGACGTTACACTTCACTGCATTTTTAAATGTTAAATAACATACATTTTTATGAGTCATCTGATCATGTTCTTATTTTATTTAAACAAACAATGACCGTTTATATTGTTATTATTATATAATTCCTTGGATATGAATTTCTACAATTTTGTTTTCTATCTTACTTGCAATAAAAAGATTTAGAGCATGAGTCATTAGTCAACTAGCGACTTTTCAGTATTAATTAAGAGAAAGATTTATGCCAAACTCTCGTAGTAGTAATTAAAAATGCAATAAAAATATTAAAAAACAAAAAGAGTTGTAATTAAAAAGGCAATAAAAATATTTATTAAAAAAATGATAATCGTGTTTTGTAGAGTAGCAACTTTTTAGTAGTAATTAAAAAGGCAATAAAAATATTTTAAAATTAAAAAAAAAAAAAAACACGTTGGAGATGCGGGGTATCGATCCCCGTGCCTCTCGCATGCTAAGCGAGCGCTCTACCATCTGAGCTACATCCCCATTTGAAATTAATCTAAATATATATAAAATTAACTAATTTTGTTTGCTTAATTTATTTCGATTCGTTTTATGAATTCTCATCACGGTATCATCTTTCTGATTGATAAACGTACAACGAAAAATTCGAGAAATGAACATCTCATTTCAACATTGAGAAAAATCATTCTGATTTCAGTGTTACACATTGTCTACAGAACAAGAACTGACATCAGATTGTGAAATGATGACCTCCTTTGTGCTATAGCCTTATCCAATCCCTCTTGCTGCATTGTATCCAGCAAGTCATCGGATGTATGTACAGCCACAAAGAATTTCCCAATGAATATCATATCAGCATCTTCAACAACACATTTTCTAATACTATGTTTATGTATTAGGCCCCAGGGCATAGCTCAAGTGGTAGAGGGGAGGGTGGAGAGGCCTTCCAGCTGAGCTTGGTTGTTGCAGGGTGGGAGTTCGAATCCTGCCTTTGGCATGGATTTGGCCCCTTGCAAGCACAAGTTTAACAGTGAGCCCTCCCTATAAGCTACTTGAGGCACATCCTGCGATTTACCTCCTCCACCAATTCCCAGGGTAGGGGCGGTGGGGGCCCCTAATGGTGGGTACACCATTTATGTTTATGTATTAGGCACTGTTGATCTGTACTTGTACTTCATAGCCCAGAATAGATAATGCATGAAGTTGAGTCCACTCAGCACACACATCAACCAGTAGAATCTTTCCAGGTGGAAGTGATTGAGGTTTTTCCCTGAAAGCCATGGTTTGTGGTTGGAATCACCTGTGACACTGTTAACTATGGATACAATTACTGAACTGAGGTAGTATCCCATTGCCAGTGATGCCCATGACAGAGAAGTGGCCAGTGATCTCATGCTGAATGGAGCTTCTGTAAAGAAAAACTCGAGCAATCCGGCTAATGTGAATAGATCGGCTGATCCGAGGAACAAGTACTGAAAGGCGATCCAGAAGAAAGTGATGGGCAGTGGCTTGTTGGAGTCGAGTAGGCCTGAATCCGCTGCAACTCTTTTTCGTTTGATTTCAACCAACGCTGCTATGGTCATGGCTGCTATGGAGAGGACTAGGCCTATTCCAATTCGCTGGAGGTGAGTAATTCCCGACTCAGATTTTGTAGCTCTACGTGCGAATGGGATGATGATGTGATCGTATAATGGTGCAAGGATCATGATGAACACCACGGGGAAGACTGGAAGAGAAGCCGGTGGGACTTTTAATGAGCCGACTTTTGTGTTCATGGTGGCGGCTTGTTGGACAGAGAAGGTGGAGAGCTGTGCAAGACAGCAGTTGAGCATTATGGTACAAGCAAAGATGGGGAGGACTTTTAGCACAACCTTAACTTCCTCAACTTCTTGAACTGAACATTTGAGCATGTTGCAAGCTGGCTTATTCACTGCTGCTCTGTTGAGGAACTTCAAACTCTGTGATGGAGATTCGAATGATGATGATGAATCTCCATCTTTCCTGTTCACTTCTTCTTCGTAAAGTACTGGTGTTGGAGAAGGGCTCGTCGCCATACTTGCAATGGCGTTGCTTGTACTTGGTGGCATGCATGTGTTGAGCAAAGAAGCTATCAAAACCTGTCCAACAAATTAACCATCAAAACTCTCTACATATATATTGAATCAAAGGTGCAATAATTAGTACTACATAAAGGCTACTACTACCTTAGATATTGTTGTGAGAGGACTTCCACATGGAATCTTGTTCCTATAAAAAGTCGAACCACCTAAAAAGATGGGTATGGACAACAATATAGTCAATGTGGAGATCCCAAAACCCCACTCCCATCCCTTGTTGTCTTCAATCCATACAACAAGGGTAACAGCAATCAAGGCACCACATGAGAGGGAAAATACAAAGTAATTGAAGAATGTTGATCTTTGCTTCCTCCCCTGTGGGGTGCTGCCATCGAACTGCTCGGCTCCGTGGGTTGGCAACGACCCCTTGATGCCTCCGACGCCAAGTGCTACAAGATACAGCCCTAGGAACAGCATTGCAGCTCTTCCGCCATCAACTTTCTGACAATCTGATCCACCAATCTCACATTTTGGTGGTTTTAATGAAGCTGAGTGTGCTTGAACTGTAAGTACTACAAGTCCCTGTTGGTATTAACTAGTTAGATCCTTTGTTTTTTTCTTTCTCAAAACGACAGGCTTTCATTACTACCCGACTGGCTACAAGGTCTCTATTGTGATGCAATTAAATTGTACTCAACGCTTAAAACATTAATGCCAAGTTAAACCAGGATATAACACAACAAATTAAATTATCTCACATCAAGTATAGATAGGTCCCCCATTTCAATTAAAGTTAGCCCTATACTCCAC
This sequence comes from Pogostemon cablin, assembly GCA_023678885.1. NCBI lineage: Eukaryota > Viridiplantae > Streptophyta > Magnoliopsida > Lamiales > Lamiaceae > Pogostemon > Pogostemon cablin. Next base: position 24,167,860 of record CM043006.1, read on the forward strand.
ATATTTGTGGATGTCCGAAATTATGTATATTTCTATAAGTGGAGATATTGTTAGTAGTAAAAAGTAAGCAAATATTTCCAACGTGAGATGTTAACATCCTCATGTACTTACTGCAAGTTGCTAGAAAACTATTACCTAGTTAAATTATGAATAGTACATAAAACACAAAAATAAAATACTAAATAAATCAGAAGTGAATAAACACAAAAGCCCTTATAAAAATTAATACTACTCCCTCCGTCCCATGTATTTTTACCCGTTTGTACGGGAACGAAAATTAAAAAGTGTTGTTTTATTAATATATAATGTAAGAAAAAATATGGATAAATTGGTAATTTTGAGAGAAAAAGTAAATAAAGTTGTTGGGATTGATGAATAAAATGTAAAAAGTAGGTAAGCTATACAATATAGTATATTTTTACCGATTATGGAATTGATAAAAATACGTGGGACATCCCAATATGAAAAGTTGATAAAAATACATTAGACATGGAGTAATTCCTAACAGTGTTATTGCACAACACATACAAATGATCATGCATAAATAGGAACAAGAAACACAAAAGTCAATTGAACTTAAGATTAGCTGTCACGTATTTTTATAACACATGAAATCTTTCTTAAAGTGACCATTTTTCTTGAGACAGATAAAAAAAAATTAATTTACAATTATAAACTAAATTTGCTGATTGGTACATATAAGTGATCAATAAAGTAAGTTTTCATAAATTCATTTCAACCTCACAACATGTGTATTATTTGAACCATCTTCTCGTATATTGTTACACATAATACTTCCACGATAATATATGCGCAAGTGTCATGAAATTGATTACAACATATGAGAGAACCCATATTTATGTGAGACACGTGTGAACAAAACATTTTCAAACTTGATGGAATATAAACCACATGCCAAGATACATGAACCAATTTATTTGACTGCATATTTCACATTAAATGCATGTAAATTTGCGATGAAGTACTCATAAAATTAATTTATTATTTTTTCCTATTCATATTTCATTATAAAAATATATAACCGCCACTCGATTTTTAATACCACCTAATTAAATATAAAATATATATATATATATATATATATATATATATATATAATTTTTTTATAGCTTTGTATATATTTATTTATAATTACTTACATTAAAGCTGCCTATATAAAATAGTTGAGTTACGTGGTGAGAAGGGAATACGAGACGAGTGGCGATAGGGTATTGGTAGAAACGTGAGGTCCTATTACACATCAAAATAGTGAGAGACATATAAATATATTAATGATAGGAACCATAACATTTTCAATTGGATTCAGAAAATGAAGTATGCTTTTGTTTTATAATAAAGTGACAAATTTTCTTTTAAATAGATAAAGGAAAATTAGATGGGTCCAAGAAAAATCTTAACGCACCTAAGTACATGCAGTATGTTTAATGCTTGGGACCATTATGATTGTCCACTACAAAATGTGTTGCCTTAAGACAAATTAGATATGTATTATTATTATTATCCCTTTCTAAAATTAAATATCCTAAAATTAAAATTATTAATTTGTTTTAGGTCGTACAGTTACATCTCTTAGGCTTCTATATTAATTTGTTGAATTTGTGGATGCCAAACTATGTATTATTCCGTATTGACTAATACAAAAACAAGACGTACATTAATTGGATTGCGTATGTATTATGAAAAGATGAAAGTTCTCAAACATTTCTACAAATGTAAATAGTTTTGATTTGATCTGAAAATTTTAATATTTTTATAGTATTTTATTTTATACACATTGATACTTTATCATAATATCGATTTATTTGCGAAATCTACAACTTACGAACCAAGCAAATTAATGATTCTATTTTCAGCCACATGAGATGGATTACAAAGAAATTAGTTTAAAATAAAAAGTTTTGCTAACAATTAATGATGAAATAAATCCATGCTATGGTTTGTCGTATATAAGTGAAAGATTATATTAATGTCATACTTCCAATTTTTCTTCCAACAATTAAATACAACATAAAATAATGCGATGCCTCAAGACTTCCACATGAGAACAAGTTGTAAGTTGTAACCACATGAGAGAAATATGAAGATGGATTTTTCTATTTAATTAAATATATTTGTTTAGTCATGGTACCCATTTGTAGATGATTAGGATGTCATAAGGTGATTTTTTGGTTTAGGATTATGTGTGTTATATGTTTGTTTTGTGTTTTGGGTAGGGTAATTTTTACTTTTATGACAAATCAATATATTAATTTATTTAAAAAGTGAGGATAAATAAAGAGAGAAAGTGTATTAATTGAATAGAGAGAATGTAGTAGGTATATATATATGTGAGGTTTTTAAAATTTGAATGTGAGTTTTGAAAAGCCAAAATCTGAATTTAAAATTCGAAAATAAACATAACCTAAATGTTTCCATGTACTCGTCGAAAATCACCATGTTTGGTCTTTTCTTCAACCTTTTTTATGTATAGATAAAGGAAATAAAAGGAGATAAATGAATTATTGGGTATTTATTTTGTTGGAAACCAGCAAATTAAATCAACTTGCAAGAAAAGAAACTAACAATTGGGCTAACTGATGTAGTATTTAATATATAATAACTCCCATTTTTCATACGTAGAATCTTTTCTATAAGCCCATATAAATATATATTTTTTAATATCACGCTATTATCTTAACGAGTTTTGTAACCAATCTTGAATTTAATAAACAAATAAAAGAACATTCCTCTTAAAATTTAAATATATTACATAATCAGTTCACAAACTTATTGACAAGGCTAATTTTATAGCACCCCAACACATGACACAAGTATTCTAAAATAGCAGTGAAAAAATGTATTATAATACCCTCTTTACGTTTTTAATTTAATTAATATTTTTTAAAAATGTATATATTGTAACGATATCAAATAAGTCTTTTCCAAATTGATGCTGTGAAGTTTATGGCGATTATCAATACTCTCCAAACTTTTTAAATGTTAAAATTAACAATATCATATTTTAATTTAAGAAATGTAACATTAAACGGCCCACATTATAAAATATTAAACATAATCTTATGCAGTGTAAATTTACAATGAAAACTAACATAGTATTGTTTTACAAAGAAATATGTCTAACATTAACAATCATGATATGTAAAGGATAATTTCTCATCCCACTCAATTTATTTATTTGAGTGCATCTCAAAAAAGACTACTCCGGCCCATTTCCCAACATACTTATTAATTTGAGTTGGTAATTTTAATTTTTAATATTCTGACGCGAAGCCGCACGAAACCGTAAATTTCAGAAATAAGAAAATATATTAATCTTTTAAAAATTAAAAAATATTAATTCCATTTCTGATCATATAGATGAAACGATGAGCATGATTAATTAGGAGTATTAGAAAACATCTTTTCCTCCTCTTTATTTAAAAGAAATTTATTTATATAATAATATGATTATTGATTAATGGGTTAAATTAAAAAAAATCGTAAACTTTCCACCTATTACAAATGAATCTTCACTTTTAAGAAATTGCAAAAAAAAAAATCACCACATTTAAATATTATTGCAAAATAAACCCAATTTGTGACTAAAAGTGGGTTTTTTGAGTTTATTTTGCATCAATACTTGAAGGTGATGATTTTTTTTTTATTTTCTAAAAAGTGAGGATTAATTTACAATTGATGTAAAGTTAGTGGTTTTTTTTAAATTAACCCTTGATTAATTAAGGAAGAACAATAAATAAAGATTAAGGAAGAAAAAAAAAATTACCAGGAATTCAATAAGTGCACTGATGAGATAGATGTGATAATTGGTGAAGAAAGCGTCCGATAAGAAGCCGCCAAGGAGGGCCAACAGAAACGCCGTTCCCATGAAATTGGTGACGGAGTTAGCAGATTCCGACGGCGAGAAATGCATGTAATCCGAAAGGTACAACACCAAGTTGCTTGTATTTGCTAGAAATGCCAAATTCTCCAATATCTCCACCACTGTTCACAATTGCAATCTCTTAATCCATATGGAATCAATTTACTCAACAAATATATACAGCGTAATGTAGCATGAATTCGTAATTTATTGATTATTGAGTGATCAAACTGTAGAAGAGCAATGAAAAATGAGTGAAGAGATTGTCTCTCTCTCTCTACTTTCCCCCTTTAATTCTCTCTCCAATAAACCAAAGGTACTGCTGCAGAAAGTGCAGAGCTAGCTATTAAAAAAGTGATTTGTTAGTTGAGATCATGTATTATGTGTGTGAATGTGCGCGCGCGCGTGAGGGAGAGAGAGAGAGAAAGAGAGAGTTTGTTTACCCAAAACAAAGGAGGCAGCAAGCATGCCGCCATGTCTGTTCCTGGAAGCAGGTTTTCCCCTCCAATCAACATACCCATCCCAAGTGCTGCTCAACTGATTCTCAACAAAAACATGAATCAATTTCTGATCAGACGCAACAAATTGAATCGAACAATTTACTAATTACATGAATACATACACATATTTGTGTATGTATATATACTCGTGAACACGCAAATGAGAAGAGGGAGAAAATAAAGGAGGAGAGAGAAGGGAAAGCAGGTAGCATACCATGATATAGTTGGGGAGATGAGTTGAAAGAGGGATCGCGGATTGCAGAAACTGAATTTATAATATTAGAGAGAGAGAGATGAGAGAGAGAGATGAGAGAGAGAGAGAGAGAGAGAGAGAGGAGAGAGGGAGGTTGATACTGCACGATTTTTGTTTTTCAAGAATTTAGGAGAAAATGGCCAACTTTTATGAGGATGCTCACTCTCCTGTGTCAACATTTTTAAGCCCCCCAACTCCTTTTTATAATGCCACCTAAAATTATTTTTCACTCAATTTTCAATAATTTATATAGTATTATATTATTATTATTATTAGAAAAATTCTCTTATGAGACGGGTTATTTGTGAGAGAAATATGAGACGGGTCGACCCATATGCTTATTGTATAGATAAAGTATGTTAATTTGTAGTTAAAGTATGTCAATAATATATTATATTATAACACGGTAAAATCATACTTTAATACATAATGTAGCATACTTTAAAAAATATACTTTATCAATCATTAAACATATTTTATCTAAATTATAGACATACTTTAGCTCGTCTCACAAAGCGTCTCATGTAAGTAACGTCTCACAAGAGACTTTGTCTTATTATTACTCCCTCCGTCCCATAATTTTTGCTACTTAGCAAAAAAATTATGGGACGAAGGGAGTATTATTTATTTGTCCATAATCAACACCTATACTTCCTCTAAACAAGTTTCTTGCGAGATACTCCCGCGTGCTCAACTTGGTATGACACAACAAAAGTTAAAATAATATGTAAATGCTCTATGTTGGAATAATTTGAAAACTCTACACAGATTATAACTAAACTTTTTTCTCAGTTTTCTCAAGATATACTAAATGTGAATGAATGTAAACGCTCTCATTAAAATATTGTTCTCAGTTGAAATTTTATGGAGTGCATATTATCCACATGATTTGTGGGCTTTTAAGATGTCAACGTTAGACTCACTCGATTTTATAGTAATGGTTATGTAGTATCATAGAATTCACACGAAACAATTGATATATTTTTTTGAGGCTCATCATTGAGCCTCAAAATGACGCGTCAACCAATTTGGACAGATATACAGAGCCCTCGACTCTTCAGAGAAAAATGTAGGCAAATTAAATATGAGTAAATGCAAGAGAAATGTAATGATTTAATTTTCATTATATATATATTGTTTATTGATTTTTTTTTCCTCTTAATGTTTTCTTCTATTTATTTCAATAATAATACTAATCTCTAGAAGAATACGGTGTAATGAAATTTCATGAAAAGAATAGGATTCCGAGCTCTCTTTTTTACAATTTGTAGGTGTGAGTGTTCATCGCCTCTGTAGTCCCTAAAGCAGATGCTAATCTACCCAAGAATATTTGTATTACATTTCCATCAAATTACTTCGTTTTCTGTTTTTCACATATCTGGAATTAAATTTCCTTTTCCACAATTTGTATTTCATTGGTTTTTATAACATAAAAAAATTATACTCTAATTAAATCCTTAGAACATACCTATAAAAGTAATATTGATATATTTGAAATACCATATTAACATGGTAATTCTCTCCTTGAAGGGAGAGAAGAGAGGTGGGGAAAGAAAGTAGTAGTATTGTTTGTTTACAAGTTGGTAGTAATACTAAAATTAATTTAATTTTTGTATAGGGGGATAGTAGGAAGCATCAAATACCCTCCAAGAGAAGATATTAAGATTCCTTAGTGATGTTTGACCAGATAACTAACAGATAAATTAATGGTTGTTCATCAAATCTATCACATAAATTGGGCCATTATTTTTCTTCTTAAGGTCCTATTCTTTAGGGGTCATTATTTAATTCCAATCCATTTGATTTAGGGAATCGATTCTCAATATTCGTGTCACACGCGTTGCAACAGGACCTCGGATTAATCTTTATCAATTGAATTCGTAGAGGAATCCATTTAGGATATATATTGTGGATTTAATATAATTAATGACTACTAAATTGTCACAGTTTTTCATCCCCACCAATTGTTACTTGCATCTTCACTCAACTAATTAAATAGGCCACGTACATTTAGGTACTTTTTTTAAAATAATAATAATAATAATAATTTAGGATTTAAACTGATCTGCCTTAATTTTGAGGGTTTTATTATTGGATTTATATCATTCTAGAATGCTTTATACACTCCAGTATTTCAATAATCTGGATGTATGCATTGTATGCATGGGTTGAAGAATAGCTCCAAGGTTTAAAATTTGCTATTCACTTTATTTATATATATATATATATATATATATATATATATATATATATATATATATATATATATATATATAAAGTAATACTTATGCGTGCGCACCAATGAGAGAATGAAATAAATTTAAGATAAAAGATAAATTATAAGTTATATAACTGAAATAATGATATTGCATTTCTAAATAAATAAATATATATATAATAATTTAATTTTAAATAAATTGATGATAAAATTTTAAAAATGAAAATGTAATAAATTAAACATTAAATAAATTATAAATTATTGACTAAAATAGTATATAGTTGGAGCGCATAAAACTTTTGAGCAAAAAAACATAAAAGTCCGCACATTTTTATTTTATTAAAAAAAATCATAAAATAGTTAAAATTTTGACTTACGTCCTAAACTTTTTACCTTTACTCAGATTAAAAAGAAAAAAAAAATTTAATCAATATTATCCCATGATTTTTGAAATGCGTTAATTTGGTATCATGATTCGAAAATTTTTCTATGATCAAACTTTTTAAAGTAAAGAGGACATTTTGGTGTTTAAATCAATATTATCCCATAACTTTTGAAATGTGTTAATTTGGCATCATGATTTGAAAATTTTTATATGATCAAACTTTCTAAAGTAAAGAGGAGATTTTGGTGTAGTCGTATATGAGACCATTTTGAGGAATCAAGTTTTTTAAAATTATTTTTAATAAAGTAAATTTATATGGTACTTCACTTGTCCCCCCTCCAGCAAAAATCTCATTTATCATTTTAGGCGTACGCCTTAATAGTTAGTTCACCAAGCGTCCAAACACTCTTATTCTCCAAGTCTCCTTATAACTCTCCTCCTATTCGTTTTCACATTTTCAATAGGAATCGAACTCGAATCACTCACTTTTGTGAGAAGCCCAGTGGTCAGGTGGGCCCACCTGGTTGACCTCCACAGATCGCTAATACAACTAAAATATAGAATGCACATACACCTCATTTATACAACTGTCTACTACATACTTCCTCCGTTCTATTTCAATCTTTACATATTTTCAATTTAGGCGTCCCATTTTAATATTTACATTTCCCTTTTTAGTAAATGGGGCTCACACAAATCAATTATTTCTATCTCTATGAACTCACATATTACACTAATACACATACCCAGGGGCGGACGTACGAAGGGGGTGGGGGGGCATTGGGTCCCCCTGAACTTCTAAAAATTACTAGTATAGATATAAAAATTTTTTTGAAATATCTTTTGTGTCCAAATGGTGAAGTGAGGATGTTTTAATTTTAAAGGTCTCGTGTTCGATTCATGCAGCACTGTTATTTTTTTCCTTCTTCTATTTCTTTTATTTATTTATTTTCCCTCTAAATAACATATTTATTTAATAATTTTAATGACTTTATTTTCAAAATTGTCGGGAGGAAGGGAATATTAAATAATAATACATTCACGTGAAAAAGCAAATGAACCCGAACGGACGGGGAGTAGTATTTATGTTTTGTACTCTAAATTTTTGCGTTAAAATAGAGGTTGTGGAAGGGATGTATTCGGAAGTGATTATAATTGGGCATTAATGAATAGGATCACAAGATGGAATCTTGATTGCAGTAAAGTAAAGGGAGCTTTAAGATGAAGTTGGCTCAAACTCACTTTTATTTTATCTTTGATAAAGGAATGGTGAAGCGTGTTGCAAGCTAGTCAAATCTTGCTTTAACACACCCTCTAACAAAATAGAGTGGGCTGATATGAACACAACTACTTTCTACTTATACTAATTATTCACTAAATCACACTTTAATTAACAAATTCCAAATCGATCATGTGACTTCACTTTCGATTTTTTTTTTAAGGACAAAAGATAAATTAGATGTCCAAAACTCCAAAGAATCATATCTTGCATCACGTTATATGCCTTACAATTGATTTTAAAATATCTAATATTGGTTTGTTAATCCTTCTTTCCGCCAACAATACTCTCATTTTGTCATTTTTGGGTTTACCCGAAAGAAATTCTTTTTTTTTTTTAAATGTGAGACTCGTACACATTAGTAATACATGCAATTAAAGTATGAGACCATATCATGCCACTAATATAAATACCCACTACATATTAAATAATTATACGTCTTAATCCACATGTAAAAAACAAATGACATCTTTATCAGAAGACGGAGAGAGTATTTGTTAATAAAGGTTTTATTATATTGCAATACTATTATATTTCGAGTTTAAAATTAAAGTTATCTCGTAAAAATTTACTTTATTTAAATTAACCTCAAGAAACTTAATTTATTTGAAATAATCTCATATCTTTTAAATTCATCAAAATGGTTCATTTTAATTAAAAATATTCAATTTTTTTAAAATTTTTTGGGATGAGATTGAATCGATATTTTTATAAAATTATGAGATGAAATTGATAAATAATTATTACTCATTTTGAGATGAAATCAAAAAACAAAACTAAAAGGTTTAAAACAAAAATGAAAATTTTAACTATTTTAAAATTATAAGACGACTTATGTTTTAATCTCATTACATGTCTCACAAACATCAAATTAATTAATCATATCAAAGTAGATATTTTTAGTTATAGATATTTAGATTTTTTTAGTTTATATATTTTGATTTTAAATATAAAAATATGAAGTGACAAAGTGTACGGTTTTGTGTTTCACGGGCCGAACAATCTTGTTATAATAATAAAAAAACAAGTTAAATTATTAGACAGGGAATTGAATGACTTTATAAGTCATATCATTAAATCTCTTAATTAATGTCTATACCTAAATCATCCCCCACTTAGTCAATGCTAATTACGACTGCTGATCGACTCTTATCTGGTCAATTGTTGAGGAAGAGTACAATTCAATGTGTTGGTCTGAATTGCAAGAAGAAGGGTAATTTTGACTTTCGCTTTGGTAAATTTTGAAAAAGTTGGTTTTTCTAGAATTCCACACGAGATATTTATGTTTTTGTTATGTGAATATTGTAAGTAATTTATTTAGGCATATATGTTGCCATTCTTATATTACATGAATAATGTGTAGTGAAAAAATTCGAGTCATATTAATGATGAAAAGACAACCAATTCTTTTACCTGTAATTAATTGAACATTAATTTGGATTATCTTTATTATTATTATTATTAGGAAAACCAATTAAAAAACCATAGCATGATTTATACGTGTTAAATACGTTAAGTTTGTGTGAGAGATTAGTTTAATCCCTTATGGAGTATATAGTTGGAGTTTAAAATTAAAATTATCTCATACAAATTTACTTCATTCAAAATAATTTAAAGAATTTTATTTTCAAAATAATCTTTTAACTTTTACATTCTTACTAAAATACTTCATTTTTACTTAAAAATATTCAAAATTTCTAATTTTATGGGATGAAACTGAATCAGTATTTGTACATAGTTATGACGAAATTAATAAAAAAAATATTATCTTAGAATAAAATCAGAGCAAAATTAAAATGTTTGGATTGAAAATAAATATTTTGACTATTTTAAAAATTTTCGAATAAAATAAAACATAAGATTTATATTTTAAAACCTTTTTCAATAAAATAAAAACTTAAGATTTATAAACTCTAAATAGTTGCCACATAATTCTTCATGACCACATGATTTTTTGTATTCTTCATGTTAAAATTAGAGATAAATAGAATTGTTGAATTCATCCCCAATTAATTATTTTATACATATAATGCTTCGAAATACCAAATTTTAATTACTTTCAGCTCCCTTAAAATGAGCCACGTTTTAGAATTGAAATATCAGTTTTCTTTTTTCTTTTTTCTTTTTTTGGTAACCTGCAGTTCTTTTTTCTATTATGAAAAAGACAAACAACTGAAATTGAAGTCTCATATTCCATGTCCCAGTTGGCATAAATATACATCAAAAAGAAATTATAAATAAATCATTTTTATTTTACTTTTATTTTTAAAAAAAATCAGATTATGAAGAAGACATACATGCATGGCAGCTAATTCTATCGAACACTTTACGTATTAGTCATTCCATCACATAATACTTTGCAATATTGTTTTTTCGTAATTTACAAAAGGAACTGTGCAAAGTTTTATGAGACAGAAATAATAATGTTATTAGCAAAATTTGTTTGATATTATATATTTAAAAAATAAATATAAAAAATAAGTTCTTACATTTTTTTATGTTATCAATTATTTCATCTTTATTAATAACATTATACCTTCTTTTCCAAAACGTGTTTATTTTTGTGATACCAATTCTCCATATTAATTTTGTCACATTATCGAATTTTCAGAGGAAAGACTTCCAAAATAAAAACTTGGATCATGATTACTGTTGCATTTTGTAATTTTGTTACACTGTTCATATAAACGTGTGGGCAATTAACATAGATTTCAAAATCTTTACTACAATTATGATGGTGATTGAGAGACCTAAGGCCCTAACATGTCCATTCTTAACTTTAATTGGCATGTATCGATAAATTATAAAGAGACTTTTTTAAATAATTATTTTCTTAAGAATTGTTTAATTCTTGAAATTGACATTATAGTAAACTTTATAATTAAATTAATGTTCCTAAATATTAGTAGCTAGTAGGTAAATTATTAGATAGTCAAAAGTTGTCAGGATAAATAATACAAGTTCAAAATATAAATTGTGTAATATCCTTTTACTTTATTTCAAAAAAATTAAAATAGTTAGGACATTTATTTTTGTCTCAAACCTTCCTTATTTGTTTAGATTTTATTCCAAATGAGTATTTTTTTTTATCAATTTTATCCCATAATTTTGTAAAAATATCCATTCAGTCCCACTCATGAAATTAGAAAAATAAAATGCTCTTAAATAGTAAATAAATAAAATTGCTGAAAATGTAAAAGTTATAGGATACTTAATTATATGATTTTCTCGAATGTTATATATAAGCTCAATTCGAATTCAATTGTTATTGTCAAAATATTAATTGCGTGAACGATAGACAAATTCAACTACACAAGAACTTAATTAATTATATCGCTCAATACACATTTTGCATATATCTTATATAACTGAACCCACGTTTTTATCAATTAATTGACCTAATTTTAATTAACTATATGAGTGAGGTAAAGAAAACAATCACTCCTATTATATTCAAAATAAAATCATAAAAGATGGCAATAATTCGACTAAAAAGTGACATTAAACTGAATTTCCCAATTTATTATGCAGCCTAATAGGCAAAACAAGAATTAATGTTATATTTGAGGTGGGTGTAACAAGATATTGTTACACATAGGTATACATTCATCCAATCATGATTGTTCAGTGGGGTCCACCCTCTCGCTTTCCGTTAATTGTTAGAGATTGAGCATAGTCTTCCGTAGCCACGTGATTGTCTCCATGGACGCCGCCGTGTTACTAGTCATGAATATTACGATTTTTTTTTAATTAAATTAAGAGGCCTAGATTACCTGTGATCACCCTGATCCTCTCATGAGAGTGGGTGGGGACCATATGAGTGACACGTGGTAACCTAATAATTACCCTTAAATTAATCAATGACGAAAATAGTTATGAGAGCATTGGAAATTCAGGCTGTAACTGGTTTAATTTTAGAAATTTTTTCTTTTTATGTTCTTTTGGGTGTACGTAGTATAAGAAAAAAAAAAGTGTGTGAAAATATGAGACTTTTTTTTAAACGTATTAAATTATAATTAAGTAAGATAGTTTTTTAATTAAAAACTTAAATTAAGTATGTTAATTATTTATGGTATGAGGAAGATGAATATCCATGTATTAAAGTATAATAATATTATAATATAAATCATATGATTAACTACTAACATTTTAATTATGAAGAAACATATTTTACTTGTGTAGTCAATATACTAAAAAAATAAACTATTTTTTGACCAATGGAATATTTCGTTGGTAAAAACTTTAATTACATTGTTAAATTGTTTTATCAACGAATTATCAACAAAATCTATTGGTAAAGTGGCGATTGGTAAATTTTTAGCAACGAAAATTCAATTCCGTTTTTTGTTGGTAATGCATTGCTAATAATTTTATTGATAATTTATATAATAATTCATTTAGTAATCCGTTGGTAATTATCAACGGATTAAATTTCGTTAGTAAATTTTATTGCTAATATATATATTTTGGGTTGTAATACTACATCTCACTACAAATTTCATATGTATCCGTCTAAATGCGCAAAGAAAATAATACTTAATTCGTATGTGAAAAAGAACCTTTTTTTAATTTGAGAAGCTACGACGTTAGAGGAGGTTCAGATACCAAGAGGAGTTGATTAAATTAAGTAACTTATATATATAAATAATCATGGTCTGTGGTTAATGCAAGAAATTGAATAATAATGTTTGGAATATGGTACTTATAATTAATCACGGTGTTCATGATTGTGCCCGTGATTGTCTAATCCTATTTAGGATTGAATTGAAGTGGGGGGCTGCAAATTTCCATGTAAATCATTTCATTTTATTTACATAGAGTTGTTAATTTTTTTAAAATATCTCAAAAATATGTAGACTTATTTTACATTTATATTTATCCAACTTATTTTAAACTAATTCATTCAATAGTTTGATAACATGTGAAATTAATTTTAAGGGTTGATTTTTCGAATGAAATATCCTGTTACATCTCACATCACACTTATGTAAAATTACATTTCTTGCTGCATAATTTAGATGAGAAACATATATAATATAGAAAAATTTTGAATATTTCTAAGGTTTACTATTCTTCTATTCAAACATAAAATCTATTACTATCATTCATGTTACTCTTACACCAATTTAAAATAAGACATGTAACACCATACCTAGTGTAAAAGTAAATTCGTAAAAGTCATTTTTATACTCAACAACTTTTACTTGGTACTCTTACAAAACTACCAAATTTTGTTAACTAATTTTTAATAGAGTAACAATTTATCATGCACAACAATTATTAATCTTAATACGACTCCACAGAAATATTTTCATGAAACCGTTGCACAGAATCGTCTCCCTCACTCGAAATCTTTATCTTACCATAAACAGGCAAATGATTCTATTGGAGGAAAATTAGAATAATAATTCCAAGAAAGAAAGAACGAAAGTCGTGGTAAGATATAATATCATTAGGGATAAAAAAAGATGAAAATGTAAGTAAGGAATCACACGATTGATCATTTAATTTGTTATTCATTTTCTGTGGCTGTAATATATGACTTAATTGAAGATCAACCTCAAATATATTTCAGCAATATATGGATACGATCAATAATTATAGGGACATTTCATATACAACGTAAATTTTTTTATATGAAAAATAGTGTCTCTGCCTAATTTAGTCGGTCAAAAGATCAAATATTGTACATGAAAGAAAATAATAATAAAAAATCAGCAACCATTATTTTATTTTGACTGAATTAATTAAGAGTGAGTCTCTTGTGTGCCCGGGCACACAGATTTAGTTACGTTCCTCTTTGCAATTTCCGTGCTTCTTTACAATTCAAAGTCCCTAGCAATACATAGATTTAAGTAGAATAGAGAGGGAAAGAGTTGTATTCACATATGGACATGGACAGAAAAAGTATTATTTTACTATTTAATTTAATTAGTATGTGGATTATTTATTAATGCATCGTACTCAATCAATTATCGGCAATATAAAATATGAATATTATGTAAGAAAAAAAATACATATCTAACACAAATAATCAAATAAACTCTCTATCTTAATGTAATTACTTAATCATTTAATGTAGATCTGTTTCCACCTTTTCCTACCCTTATATGATAAATTAATTAATGACAAAAATTCCTCCATCCCCGATAATACGTATTAAATATTATCTACAACTTTAGGATAGACTTTAATTTGTTGACAAGACTGCATAGCAACTCAATTTAGGTCTTACAAAATAAAACTTAAAAATAAAATTCTTCGTATTAATGTATTTCTGATCATGATCTATAATTGAAAAATGTGTTGAACAGTGAAATGATCAGACAAATTAATACTACTAAGATAAGGAAGTATGACATACTGTATGAGCTAGCATGTTTAATCAAATTATTTAATACTATATAAATTTTTTTTTCCAAATTTTTTTAAAAGCACTCTCTTGAAAACGGATATATTTAAAACAAGTTATTATAAAACTGATCAATTTATTTTTTAATCTATCATCCATCGTACTTTAACTATGAA
The DNA here is from genome assembly GCA_023678885.1 of Pogostemon cablin. NCBI lineage: Eukaryota > Viridiplantae > Streptophyta > Magnoliopsida > Lamiales > Lamiaceae > Pogostemon > Pogostemon cablin. Next base: position 24,182,903 of record CM043006.1, read on the forward strand.
TCAATAATTTTCTTCACTAGTTTCTTATACCTAATTTGCCTAATTGTGAAATATTTTTAGCTAGATATTTTTGGGCAGTGGAATTATTTAATATATATATTGTGGCATAAATCAAGATAAACGTGTTGACCACAATGTAATCCACTGTACCTTAGTTTGACTGACCTTTGCATACATAAGGGTGATGCAAGAAAGCATGGACAATTTTCTGAATTAAAATTACTGATCATGATCCCAATTAAATTAATGTTTTTAATGGTGGGTAAGATATACATTAATAAGATCCCTCGTCCTATATTATGGTTTGTTTCATAGTATTGTAAAATTGTTAATTTCATACCTAACTTCGGGTAATTAATTAGTGGCATGCATATCTGGGAAGATTTGTGTGATCGTGAATTAATTAATGTATATATAATGGTCCGAAAATTATATTAATTCTCCATGAAATTTTAACTAATGTATAATATATAAGATCTTTGATTAACGACATAGTGTTAATTTTTTTTTTTAAGTTTAGAAGCGAGTTATATCGTTAGTACACAAGAGCAGACATGATTTCTTATACAATTAATTAAAATATGTCAAAACTAATTAGTCATGAAAATATAATAAATTAATGTAATATATATTTTATTTAGCACGTAGAAGAATATTATTTATATATATTCAATTAGTTTCACGAGACATGCATTATTTTTATTTTTTTTCTAATAGTATGAGATCATCTATTCCAACCCTCCATTTCATTTTTTTCTTTTTTTAAGTAGATGACATATGTTAAAATTATTTTTTAGATAATCATCGTTTAGTTCACTTTGAATTAATAATACTAACTGAGCCTTAAATTTTTTCTAAAAATTAGAGAATTTATATACTAATTGGAGTTATGCAAACTTAATTTTCATCTAAGTCCATTAGTAAAAAGTAAGGGGCCGGATGAAATATAACCTTGAAGGGAAGTGTGTTATAATATCCCATAAAACTAATATGGAATTAAGAGAATTCTAATACTCATCCATTGCTTATCACATTTACAAGTTTTATTAACCCCGCTTATTATCTTTAGTGAACCAAACATGAATTGGCTTTTAAGTGTAGGTTATAGTTTTGAAGGCAACTGAGGTATTAATAAAGCATGAAATTTGGAATTGGAAATCCCTAAATTGATCCTTATGTCATTTCTTGATTCATATGTAGCACACTAAATTAATGTTTTCTTTGGGAAGTGTGAAGAAATACATTGAACAGAGGAAATAGAGTATACCGTCGTTAACTTGCCGTTAAACTGAATCTTCAAATATCCAATTCGAACCCAACAATAGAAAACACATATAAAATTTTTAATTATCAAATTCCTTGAAAAAAAAAAAAAACAGACCATGGCTGAACAATAAAACATGTAGTTCAAGCATTAATAATTGAAAGTGTACAAAATTGTAAAGCTAATAAAAACAAGAGAATCAACTAACATTACTTTTCCTAATCAATTTCCATGAAAAATATAACTTCACAACAACACATGTTGTAATTCGAAGGTTAGGTTAAAAGTTGAAAATGTTTAAACTAAACAAATGGTGCAATTGGAAATCACCGAACATTTTTCTTCATCACCATTTTCTATCAAAATATAATTAATAGAAATAATTGTGTGAGGCTGTTTCACATTTGTTTTCGTGAGACGGATAAGAAGTGATAATATTATAATTAAAAAGTAATTTTAATTGGTGAAAAATGATAATAGTGCAATGAACTATTTTATGAACAAATTACTCCCTCCGTCTCGAAAAACTTTTCACCTTTACTGTTCCACGTTGTTTAAAAAAAGTTGCACTTTTTGACTAACTTTATTGACTTTGGAGGGTATTGTAGTATTTTTAGGTAATAAAAATGACACGACCCACCTTACACAACTTATAATTCAAATATTATTTAACATAAACATCATCATTATAAAAACCTGCACATAAATTTTTTTTTTCACATAATATGTTTATAACCAACATCATCACACCAGTTCAACATACGTAACTGGTTTCTGACACCACTTCAAACCACCCAAACATGTGATAATACTTATTATATTACATAACAAAATATCAGCGGAAACAAAATAACCCACGGCCTAGCCCAACAGGTCGTCATCTATGTACATCCGCTCATGACCCTGAAGGAGCTCCACAGCTTGTACTACACCCCACATACTCAAACAACATCAGACTCATCTACAATGCATAAACTAGTGAGAAAAAAATCTCAGTAAATAGAAATCATGCATGTTAGTGCATGAAAATGCATTTAGTTCTATATCGCCTACTTCCTAAACTTTCTAGTTGATCTCTTTTATTTTGAAAACTGTTCACGTTGCAGGATCCCCACGACACACTTATGATATGCACCCCAAATGAGCTCAATGGAGACGATTTTTCCTAACCCCAAATATATAAAGTGCCGATAATGATTTTTCCGAACTCTGGCATAGTGGTGGGGATGATTTTTCCGAACCCCTAATAAAGTGTCAGTAACGATTTTTTCAAACCCTGACAGAGATGCATATATAGTGGCCGCACACACCATTAGTATCTTATTAATTTTGAAGAAAACACTTTTCATGTTTATGCATGGTATGCACCCAGAACAATTAAATGTACATCATAAACCATTTACAATATCAATATCAACATTTAATAACAATAAAGTAACAACTTAATTTCAATTCACACAAATCTACTTCTGAAATAACAACTTCACCTCAATCACATAGATCAATTTATAGAATAACCACTTCACCATGGATCACACGAATCTCTTTTTGGAATAACAACTTAATCTTGGATCCCACATATCCTTATAACCAATATTTTCTCAAACCATATAAATATATTTTCAACAGTTTCCAATCACACAGATCTATATAGGATAATGATATTATTTCCAATCACATAGATCCACAACTTGTATCATAAAATTATCACAAATAATTTACAAATAATATTGTTGAATATGAACCCTACTTTCCCCAAATCACATAATTCTCCAGCTTGTATCACAAATTAATCTCCAAATAATTCATAACGTAATTAAACTAATAAAAAATAACACATAACATAATTATCACATATTAATCACAAATAATTCACAAACAGCATGTTTATGCATTGTAGTTGGACTTCTACTTACCTGGACTCCGACAATAACAACATTATAGACCCGTGAAACACTACAACTACTCCCTTCCACTTCTCCCGTTCTGACTACGCACGTTCCGGCACGCTTCTTTTTCTTTCTCTTCTTCCTCTCTCTACCTCTTCCTCTCTTTCTCCTTTCCCTCTCTCTCTTTTTTTTTCCTTCACGAATTGTTGCCTCCTCCTGCTAGTCACCCCATTTATACAAGTAGGGGCATGAACCCACCGCCTCAAACTTTAATTAATTTACTATTAATAGTAACTTACTATTTATAGTAAGTTTCTATTTATAGTAAATGAAATTATTATTATTATCCATTACAAATACACGTGCAATACTTAATAGCTAAGATATAATACATTTACAAATTAATGCACATACGTGTATGTTTTTCTACCAACTATTATTATTACGAGAACACGTGCGATAGTTAATAATTAAAAAAAGTGTATTTATACTCATAAAATAATTTACTCATATATCCAAATTAATGCACGTAAATATTTATGCACACATATATTCACATATTATCATCATTTTATCAAGGATGTCTCAAATAAAATATAACGTTAAATAAAATGTAGAAACAATTATTATTATCACATAATTACAAAATGCTCATAACACAAATTAAATTATATTGACACATGAGTAGTGAGAAACTCGGGTATCACAAAAAAAGTATAAAGTAATGATATGTGCGTGAAAAAAGAGTGGCAAATTTGAAATTAAAGTAACTTTTGAGGTTGTTGGATAAAATTGTGTTTCCTTTTTGGGGGTGAAAGGTTTTGTGGGACAAACAAATGAAAAAAGTGAGAAAAATATTATGGGACTGAGGGAGTATAATATAAATAAAATATGATAATATTTTTTTCTTTAAAAAAAGTAAAGCGAAAACTTTTCTAATAAAAAGTAGTAGCTAATTACAAAATTATATAATAATTCAATAGTAAAACGGTCCCACCTAAAATTACCTCTAATTAATAAGGTGAAAAGTGGTAAATGTATTCCGCGCTCATAGCACAAATAATTAATGTACATTTAAATCGTATTATTATTATTATTATTATTATTATTATTATTCCATAAAAGCTGAGTGATTAATTATGTGTTGTTTCACATTATCTATTAGATTGGTTTATCATAGATTATAGTAGCGCCAAAACTACGAGATCCCAATAAACTTATCCGAAAATTACTGTCACCTCAAATAATATATACTTCCTTCGTTTTATAATTATCAAAATAAAAAAATAGATCCCAATAAACTTATCCGAAAATTACTATCACCTCAAATAATATATACTTCCTTCGTTTTATAATTATCAAAATAAAAAAATATAGTACGGAGAGAATACATCACAAAATGCAGAACTTAATAAATTATTACAGTAGTGAGAAAATCGAAAGGAATTGGAATTAAAATGTTGCTCTCTCCGTCGCATTAATATTATAAACCTATTTTTCATCTTAATTGATGTACGTAATAATGAATTAGTTACTCAGTTAACGCATTAATTAGCTATAAATTAACTATAATGAACATGTCTAATTAAAAAAACCATGTTTAACCTTTCATGAAAAAAGCAAGCAAATATATCTGCTTTTGTAATGGAGGTCATTTATAGTAAAATTAATTGTGCAGATATAATCCACCTTGGTGGAAAAATCTAAATTCTCAATCAGTTTAAAGTAGGTATGTATGATTAGTAGATATATAGTTTAATTAATTAGTATTGTAGTGAGTTCGATTTGAATATCTAAGAAAGCAAAGACTACTGTAATTTTAGTCTTTTACTGATATAAGGTAGTGACTAATTAATTAGTCACATAAATTGCAATAAAATAAATTATAAAAATAATAATAGAAAAAAAAACAATGGAAATTTTCCATTGTATTGGGGGTGACACCTCATAAGAATAGGATAGTTTGTGATTGGTGGTGAGAGATGGAATAACAAATTAAATTGTTCCACGCTTTTTGGGGAACCAAATTGTTCCATTTTCTTACTCCAACTTGATCACCAGATCAACTTCATCCACTTATTAAATCATTCCAATTTAAACGCCTCACTTTTTTTTTTCTTTTTTTTAAGTATTAAAGTATGTGTAAAATGTCAAACTTATACTTTTAATGTTAAGATAAAACATTGTACTCACTCATATATGTTTATGTCCAAGTTAATTTAGAATTAATTGAGCTTTGCCATAAATATTTAAATTCAGTGTCAGGATTTAATTATACTTATAGTGTTTTGGAATTTTATGAGAGGATTACTACTGGGTATAAAAAAAATTCTTAATTACTATGAAATACAAATATATAAAAATATTACTACTAACTACAAAAATATATAGTGATATTTCAATATTACCCCTACAATGTGCTACACATAAATGTTGTGTGCAGCAAAAGTTCATGTGCATCAAAGTGTGTACAGTAAAAAAAGTGTGTGCAGTAAAAAAAAGTGTGTGCAGCAAAAAAGTGGGGTGGTCCGGCTGAGCTCCGGCGGCCGACCGGAGGTCCGGCGGTGGGTGGGGGTTTGTGGTTTAAAAGTGTATGAGTTTAGGGTTATATTAATATTTTGTATGAGATAGTAATTATTTTAAATCAATGTATCTAATAGTAATTAGGGGTACAAAGTGTGTATCTAGTAGTAATTTTTTTGAATTTTATTTAATTTATTTTAAATGATTATGCACAATAAAAACTAGTAAAAAAAATTTCCCCTCAAGAGGAAAAGCAATGTTTGAAATTTACATTAAGTTTTAGTGAAATAAATATTATATTTAAACCAAATGTTAAGTTATTAATTAAATCTGTATATAAATATATTTTTTTTAAAAATGGACGAAGAATGTGTATATAATGATTTATTAGGTAAAAAAATAAATTTGAATTATTGTGCACGATTAATGGGCCTCCCAAACCTTAAAGAATCTGCCCAATATTCAGTTCTATACCTATACATATATAAACATTTTAATTAATATATAGAAGCCCAAGATTAATGAGAAGCCCAATGACAAAACGGAGCCCATAGTCCAAATAACGCATAGTTACTTGTCTATTTATTTAATTTAATAAGGTAAAACATCTTGTGAACCCTCGTGTATGGTAATACGTTTATGGACCCAAATTCTATTCAAATGCATTTATTAGTAAGTAAGTATGCTAGTAATTTTTTTTATGTACTGGTATCTAATCGATAAATATGAAGTATTAGTGAATTGAAGTTAATTCAGTTTCTTAGTAAATTAAAAATATGTCGTTTGATATAAAAATGCATAAAAACAAGTAAAGTTTGATTAATGGTATAGTAGTTAAATAAAAGTAATACATTCGGTAATAAATATATACGCGAATTATTGACTTAAAACAAATACAGTTTGTTATTATATGGAGTATATATATATATGCAGATGAGACACTCTCTTGCAGTGACGTGCCAGGATTTTTATCCAGGTGTTGATTATACATGTCATGGAAAAATATAAATATAATTAAGTAAAAAATATAAATGTAAATAGGTTTTAAAATATAAAATTAGGGTTGTCACCACCCAAATTCAAGCTTATGACCTCCAATTCAGACATGAGTACATATGCCATTAAACCATCTAACTTCTTTTGTAATAGTTAACACATATATAGTAAAAAATAGCAAAAGTTGAGGGAGGGCCAACGCCTCCCTTATCACCAACGTGGCACCGTCGCTGCTCTCTTGTGAGACAGATATTTTGTGAGACGTTAACCCATTACTAAAATATGTTTAGTATATAGATAAAGTATGCTTATTAGTAGTTAAAGTATGTCAATAATGAATTATGTTATAACACATTAAAATCATACTTTAATTCATCATCCATCATAATTTAGAAAACATACTTTAACACCCATTAAATATAATTTATCTATATAACTGACATACTTTAGCACGTCTCACAAACCGTATCATATAACTAACGTCTCACAAGAGACTTTGTCTATACAGAAATCAAGTCTTAATACTTACTCTATTCTTGATATTTATACACACTTTTCATTTTAAAATATCTCAATTATTAGTTTTCAAATTATATTATTTATAAAAAGGTATTTATATTTTCTCACATTAACATATTTTAAAATTTTAATTTAGTGGAATTTGTTTAGCAGATTTGGAAATACAAGTAACCGCTTCATTTATTTATTGTGTTGTATTTCCATATTTTTGGTTAATCAATTCAAATGAATGTGGACACCAACGTAACGATAAAATGGATTGGTATCAATTAAACAGACTGGTATCCAATTACCTAAATATAGAAAGATATTTTTAGCGTCTTACATGCAAACCAACAAAAGTCATATTCCATCTATCCCACGTGTTTTTACATACTTTTTATTTTGGGGTATTTCATGTATTTTTATTCATTCCATTAATAGTAAAAATACATAATATTTTATTAGATACTTTTTACAATCCCAACAACTTTAATTACTTTTTACATTTTATTCATCATTCCCAACAACTTTATTTACTTATTTTTAAATTATTAATTTATTCCTACTTTTTCTTACATTATATATTAAAAAAATAACACGTCTTAATCTCCATGTCTATATAAATGGGTAAAAATACTCGGGACGAAGGGAGTATGAACTTTTAATTTTCCTCTCTCGGTATCTTCACTTCTCTTCTATTAGTATCATCCCCTTCTTAGTAACTGATTAAAATAAAATTATTTTATATATATAGAGGTATAAAATTATTGAGATGGGTATAAAAAAATAATATTTTACATAATTTGATTAATAAAAAATATATATAAAGTTGTTAAAATACACCTTGAGCAACAAAGTTAATAAAAATTGATTCTTAAACTTAGTAAGTAAAGAAAAATAATATGGTAAGTAATCTTTCTTTTTTCTTTTTGATATGTTGATTGTGGAAAGTAAACCCTACCCTAGGTAGAGTAGAGTGTAGGCGGTTTCTTCTTGAGATTCACACACTTATCCTGTTGCTGAAAATAGAAGGGCAATTTAGTAATTTGGGGAGGGTAAAGTTCGAGTGCATGAAGAAAACAAGGTGCTTATGATTAATAAGTCGACCCGTCAAACCATTCAAACTCCCCTGTTTTCTAAATAAAATTCTACTGATATCTCTGCTCTGCTCTACTCTACTCTACTCTACTCTACTCTGCTTCTCATACTGGATGATGGGCTCCAATCCTCTGTTTCTCTTACACAATTCTCACTAATAATGGAGGATTGCAGGGTTTATGACATCAATGATGTCTTCCTAAACAATCATCTTCACACCCTTCCTTCTACTACTCAACCCCTCTGGTCTCCCAATTCTTCCCCTTCTTTTCATGGTAATTACCAATATTCCATTACTTAATTTCTGCAGAATGTGTTTGACTAACTAATATTACATTACATGATTCTCTGTTTTAGGTATGGTTAAATTTGAAGACATGGGATCAGACGAAAGCAACGAGGAGAAGCCATTGATTTTCAGACAAGGTGAGGAATTGGAAGAATGCTTCCACCAGCCGGAGAAGAAACGGCGGCTGAGGTCCGATCAAGTTCAGTTTCTGGAGAAGAGCTTCGAGGTGGAGAACAAACTGGAGCCCGACAGGAAGATCCAGTTAGCTAAACAAGTCGGGTTGCAACCCAGACAAGTCGCTATCTGGTTTCAGAACCGAAGAGCCCGCTACAAAACCAAGCTTCTGGAAAGAGAATACGATTCCCTCAAATCAGCCTACGACAAACTCAAAGCAGATTACGACGCACTCCACTCCGACAATGACAAGCTGAAGCACCAGGTAATAACAAATCCGGGCCCTGGCAACCCGACCCGAATTCCATCTCTGATTTCTCTGGATATGGATCGATCGCAGGTTGATTTGCTGAGGGAGAAGGCGATGAGGGGTAAGCAGGAAGAGGCGGCGAGCCCGACGAAGAGCGACGTATTGGATTCGGACAGCCCGAGCCCGCATTGCTGCAGTACGGATGATTCGGCATTGAAGAGTGGATGGATTCCCAAGGTTGAAGATGAATGTTACGATGATTTGCAGCCCAATTCGGGCAACTTTGGATTCCCTGTGCAAGATCGGGGCACATGGTTGTGGGATTGATTTTGAATTTTGGAAGATGGATACCTTTTGTCGCTAATTACTGTCTTAATTATCGCCGTTTTTCTGTTATGCCCTAATTATAGTAAGCTTATTAGTTGAGAACAAATTAATTACGCTTCGTCTAATTTATTTTTCTATGTATTAATTTCCGAGTTCCAATTCTACTATCAACATGTGAAAAATAATAATAGGAGGGAAAATTAAATACTTAAATCTCTAATTTTTTAAATTTATATACATGGCAAAATATTTTTTTCACCCGGATGCACCCCGGATACATGATGTACTTACTCTTAGCTTCTATTGAAGAATTACAGTGAATAATACATAGTATAATATTTATTAATAAACTCATACTAAAATTAATATAATTTTTTTTTTTAAAAAAAAGAGTAAAATAGGTGGATAAGGTTGGGGCTAGCTATGCCTATGTGCCACCGATACGGGATGTCAACTCTCTATATATAGTAACAGTTCATAATATGCTGTAATATTTAATTTCGTTTATTATTATTTTTATCTATTATATTTTTTAGATATTAATAAAAGTTGCTTCAGCAGTGGGTAAACAAAAGAGGTAGTTTATACAGTGTTGACAGACGAATAGGGACCATGAACACAGGATCCCAATTAAATGCTCTCTCTCTCTACAGATCTACATATGTTAGTTAATTTTGAAATTAATTGGAGTAGAGAAAAATAAAAATTTTATAAATTTAAGCGTTTCTCATGTTAATTATATATCTTTATCTTAATTTTTTAAAATTAATTTAAAAATTGATTAGGGTTACAAGCACCGGCTATATTATTCAAGACCAACTTCAATTATAATTATCAAAATAATGGAAATATATATTTTGTTAAGTAATAGCATGAACTGCATGTGCAATTTATTAAGCAATCTAAGTTGCTTTAATTTATAATAAATATACCATGATTATGGAAATCGAATCAACTTATGATCTCAACTTATCACACGTTATAGAATCGATTTGGTCAAGTCATTGAATGTCCAATTAAAACAAACTGAGATGTTATTATATTTTCAAAAGAGAAATTACAAATAATATGATATGATAACGAGCATTTTAAACAAGGGATGAAATAAATTAAAAATAATACAGTAGTTAGCAGACTAGTTAATTAATCCCACACTAATTTAATGGTTTCTAGAAGAGAAGGAAAAAAGGTGGTAAGAAAATGAAAATTTTCAAATAGAGTTAGTAGTATTCTGACAAATAGGAAGAAAGGTAGGTGAGTGAGAAAGCCCACTGGATTTCACTTTTACTTGAAAGTTCATCTCTTAGCTATGACTTATTTTAGCTCTATTTAGGTTGCTATAGATCCTGACATCTTTGTCTCAACTCTATTAATATTACTCCCCCATCCGTATCTAATATCCACATTTATTTTTTACGTGTATATTAAGAAATATTAATATTTTATGTATAGTTGGTAGGTATTGTGTGAATTTTACCTTTATACCCCTCCATATAATTAACGGTCATTTTACTAATGCAAAATACTCTCTAAGAAAGAGAAAAAGTAAAGTACTACTATTACTCTCTATTAAGACAAGACAGTGGAGGAGAGTCGAACTCTATCTTCAAACCAATCCCAAGGAGGTGATTGGCTAGTGAGAATCGCACAATGCGATGATAGCGGCTGAGCATCGGAAGAAATCTCAACCAAAATCTAGTCCCGGTTGAAGAACCCCCGGATAGGTTAAGAAGAGAGCCGCACTCCCAAATCTTGGAAGAGACGGCGATGAAGGGCCCAAAAACATTGAAGCGGTGTCGATCTTGGGCTTCTTTTGGAGAAGAACCACGCCAAGGAGGCGCGACCATGTTGACCAGATGCGAGTCGTCGAGGCCCATTTCACATCTGGTAAACCGCGCAAGAAAAAAGTGATAGTAGATGCAGCGGCGATGAAGAATTAGGGCTCGTCAAAATAACAGAATACAAGAACACCAATTCGAGATTGAAAGGCTGCATCAGCCATTGTCGTGTGAGGGACCAGATATTGGGGACCAGCAAGACGCAGTTGGGCGACGAATATGGTCATCGGTGACAGGCCATCAATATATGGAAATGATTAGGGCAATAGACGGCTGGAAGCGAAGCGACAGAAGTCGCGTTGGAGAAGAACGGAGACGACAAAAGCCATGAATTTCAGCCTGATTTGAGATTGCTAAGGGAAGTCTGCCATGGCGGCGGCTAGGCTAGGGCAGAAATAAGGGGAAAATTCAGAGGGAGGGGGGAAAAAAAATTTAGAGAGAGAAAACACTCCCCCTACCTCGAAGCAACGAAACATTTCCTGCATTGGACTAGGGTTCATAATAGAAACGATTATGAGGGCTGAAGATGATTATGAGAAAGACAAGATTTCAAGTGAGAGTGTGGTGGTGGTCTGATTCGAAGAACAACGACATTTGGAGATTTAGGGTTTCCAAAGAGAATGTCAGATTTTGGGTCTTTGGAATTGACTGCTGAATTCACGATATGTTGTGTGAGATGAATGATTAATATTTTTAATTAAGTTTAATTTATGCCCAGTAATGAAGTTTAATTAATTTGAAGAATGACATATGTGTAAATTTGCAAACAAATTAAGGGTTATAATTTAGTATTGGTGGGATCCTCACATTCCATTAATAGAAATGTGGACCTATCTAGCGGACGCCAACAATGACAAAAAGTGGACCTATTTGGCGGATGGAGGGAGTACTATTTTATTCTTAATTAATAGAAATTGTGTACGAATATTGCGGCTCGGATTCTCTGTGCCATTTGATACACCATCTCTTGTGCCACATCGTTAGATTGACGACACATTTGAAAGAGAAACTATACTCTAATCCTTAAACTCTAGGGACAATGATTGAATTTGTTTCCTTATCTTACGTGTCAATCACATAACGTGTGGTACAGAATATGATGCACCAAAATGGCGCAGAAGATCCGGTGTGCGAATATTGCCGACTTCTTCGATGAAACCAAGCTGTGAAAATGACTTCGGGTTGAAGAAACAGTGCTGCATTCACACTGCTGATTACTTTACGTTGCCATTTATCTACTCCATTTCAATTAACAAGAATCATTTCAACTATTTATATGGCAGCTTACAAGCTGATTAGGGAATTTGAGTGAGTGATTAGGGGTTGAGTGAGTGATTAGGGATTTGAGTGAGTGATATTTGATCATTACGCTGATCTGATCACCAATTTGTAGCTTCTTAAACGGCTCAATTCTTGTGTTACGTTGGTTAGATGTGTGATTAGGGAATTTGAGTGAGTGATTAGGGGTTGAGTGAGTGATTAGGGATTTGAGTGAGTGATATTTGATCATTACGCTGATCTGATCACCAATTTGTAGCTTCTTAAACGGCTCAATTCTTGTGTTACGTTGGTTAGATGTGTGATGCATAGAAGATGGAGTAAAAAATAACTCTTATCCATCGTCCGAGCAAAGGTTTACAATATTTTATCATTTTGAATGGTCTCTTACGTAAAATTTGCATTTCTTTTTTTTTTTTTGTTAAGTAAACACTTAATATTTCCTCCGTCCCACGAATGTTTGCAGTTTTCGTCCGGCACAAATATTAAGAAAAGTGATGATTTTTAGGGATATTATGATATTTTTTTGTAATAAATAAATGATAAAGTATGTTAAGTGTGTTAGGTAGGAGTGATTTTCTTGTAAATAAAATGTATGTATAGGGAGAAGTAATTGCATTTAACTTTTTCATTGAGTTACAAACTTTTGAGGGACAACCCAAAATGAAAGGTATGTTATCTGAAATGGGATGGAGAGAGTATATCTTTAAGGGCTAATACAATTATTCACTATATATTAAAATATTATATTCATTGATACACTATACATACATAAAAATGTTATAGTAACCTAAATCTACCAGTAAAAAGCTAATATAAACATATGCATTAAATAATTCAATGTACCATTGTCATTTTTCACCAATTGATTATTACTTTTTATTAATAATATTATCATTTTTTATTCGTCTTCTATAAAAACTTATATAAGATGATTTCATACCCTTCTTCACCTTTATTTTCCGATAATAAGTTAAAGTGATTCATTTAAACTTTTTGGTTGCAGATGACCCAAATATAATCTTTGTTTTACTACAAGTTTTAGTTGTGTAAACAGATCAATTAGATGTTAGGCCTCTTTTGCATATTTATTACTATAATTTCGTAAGAAACATATCTTAATTCAATATTTATTCATGAAATTCAAGCAAAAAATTCAAATCACAGAACCCTCTTAATTAAAATATGAACTTTTTATAAAAAAAAAATCAATAGAATATTTTATTGGAATAGATCTAAATTCTATACATTGATTTATTAATGATAGATAACAAACATTTTGGTTACATAGTAAAGTGACGATGGATACTTTTTTATCAATAAATAATCGGATTAATTAGTATTTATTTCTATAATGGGTAATCTATTGTTAATAATTATGTTTGTAATCAATAGAACAAGTTTGGTGGTAATCTGAATTATTATTTATGAAAATTAAAATATATTCATATATCATAAACATTAAATGATACTTTCCTCAAAGAAATTTAGAAACAATTTGAAGATACAGGCATGAGGCAACCAGATATAGCCTTGTAATTGCAAGCTTTACCATTTTATGCAACACTCATATTTTTATGAGAGACGGGTATATCCATTATTAAAGTATATTTATTATATATTATCTTCGTCCTATAATAAGGAGTGCATTTTGTTATTTTCGTCCCAATACAAGGGGTGTATTTTCCTTTTTAGCAAAAGGGAACCACACAAAACAATTAATATATCTCATAGGATACACATCACATTAATACACCTACCCACTTTACATTAAAATATTATTTCTCTCCCCTCATCTACACATTAAATATTTATATCCTTTAATTTACGTGGCAAAAAGTTTTGCCACCCTTGTTGTGGGACGGATGGAGTACTAACTACTAAGTAAAGTATGCTCATTTTTAATTAAAATATATCAATAATGAATTATATTATAACACCGTAAATTTATATTTTAATTCATCATCCATTATACTTTAAAAAATATACTTTAACAAGCATTATATATATTTTATCTGTATAATAAATATACTTTAATATGTTTCACAAACCGTCTCACATAACTAACGTCTCACAAAAAATTTTATCCCATTTTATATTAACCAATTTTTTTTTTAAATATACTATGGAGGAGAGGAATATGATGATGCAATAGCCCACGGGAAGGCCCAATTTTCAGGCCGATACCAAAAGGTTTGGGCCCCATAATATTCAGTACATATCTTTCCTCTATTCAACGTCTTTATCTCAATTTCGTGGAACAAAATACAAGAAAGCGACTCGTACTGCCTGTGGGCCCGCGCTTAGACACCATAGAATTACGCCACGTTGCAGGCCCAGTCCCATCAGCCCACATCATTGGACCCATCTTAGCATGTCTGACGTATGACTTTATTTTAGGAAACACGTGTATCGCTGGTAGTCCATATATTACAACGTTCTGGGTCCCACCGTCTTATTCAAATCACAGTAGAGTACTTCGGATGGGTGATTATTTTACATTTCTTTTAATTAATTATCACTTCTTAATTAAAAATATTGTAATTTTTTATTTATATTATAATTTGCACATGAAATAATACACTATATTATTAATAATTTTTATTAGTTAATTAATATTTTTTATTAAAATATTATTACTTCTTATTTATTCGTAGGGATTGTGAGACAATTTTAAAGTCTTTTCATGCCTTTAATAAAATCAAGTTTTTTTTCGTTGAATATTGGAGTTTCATTAAACTCCACTAAATAAAAATAAAATATCAATACTTAGCACGACCAAGAGAGTATAATTTCTAAAAGAAACACTTTTTTTTCCCTAATATACATGTAAATAGAAAATATGAAGAGAGATTTTGTTTGAAAATACATGCTTCGTCTAACAATTTGACACACTTACCTCAATGGGTCATGATTTGAAAATTCTTTTATAGGGCTAGCGATAAGCCCATAATACTGAGGCCCAATAATCTTTTAGTTAGGATGGCCCAGTGGCCCATGTATATAAAGCCATATGATTTTTGTTGTTTTTTTTCAAAATATTTAATGAGACACTCTCTTGTGAGACGGGTCGATTCATTGCTAAAGTATGCTTAATATATAAGTAAAGTATGCTTATGTGTAGTTAAAGTATATCAATAATTAATCATATTATAACATCTTAAAATCATACTTTAATTCATCATATATTATTATTTAAAAAAACATACTTTAACCATCATAAAACATATTTTATTTATATAATAGACATATTTTAACACGTCTCACAAACCGTCTCACATATGTAATATCTCTCAAGAGAGTTTGTCATATTTTTAATGAATGTCAGTAACGGCATGAGGATAATTGAAGTTAATTATTTTAACAATTTCAGATTTCAAACTCCTAAATTATATGATTAGCGGTATCGCAACATACTTATCAGCTTAATTGGAACTTGGAAGGTATCAAATTAATTGATCAAGCTTTATGTACCATAGCCATACATGAGATGAGATGATGAGACGAGATTTGGGAAGCCAATTTCTCGTGACCCTTAAAATCAGACTACTTTGGTAAGGGTCCCAATATATGGACGTGGAGACATGAAGAGGATGTAATAAATGAGGTTGGATATATGTTTACATCAACCCATCTCGATTTCTGTCTTTCCTCTACCCCAAAATGGGTCCCACTTCTTTTGTATCACCTCATTATAGGGAAGTTGGAAAAATATCAAAATTTTAAAGTTTAAAATCATTTCTACCTAATTGATCATTTTGAATCAAAATATCCTAAAAAACACACCCCACCTATTTTAATAGTCTAATTATTCACTTTAGGTAAGGGTCAACATTGTCGTCATAATACTTTGGATTCGACCTCGAAAATGGTGTCGGAGCCATCATCTTCATATTAGATATTTAATTTAGTGTGTTTATACGACAAAGCTCAAATATAAAATATCAATATCTAGACTATTGTGGAGATTTTTATTTCAATTAAGGGACATGGGGGGGGGGGGGGGGGGGGGGGGACACAATTGGTCAAAGAGATCTAAGTCTAAATTTTGGGTTCCAATGATTTTTTTACTTTTGCAAATGTAAGTATATTTTGTAATGGGTTATATTTGATTTAACCATTGGCAACATTATAAATTATCTTATTGATCTTTCCCCTAAATGGAGTATATAAAAAGTGATTACATAGAAGTGACATGTTAGTAAAGAAAAGTGAACTGGATTCAGGCCTTTAATTATATGTATGGCCTCAAATTAGATAACAAGAGGTCTATGTAGGACAATGGAATGGGAATTGTGTGAGTGTATCAATCAAGTGGACACTACTCCTATTGAAGAACCAATCACTTATGGCCTCACTCATCGTCTGCAAGTATAAAAACACTCCTTGTTAATAACGAATGATCTAACTTGACAGCTACAAATTAATATATACCGTCTTAATGTGTGTATCGTACCTTGTTCCCTAGTTTGGGCGATCCGCCAGAATTCCAAGCCGTGTTGGAGAAGGTGAAGGAACGAGAGTAGCAGGCATTGATGAAAAATCCTCTTGATGGATTGTAAGGAATTCCGTCAAGAGTGTTGAGGAAAGATTTCCCAAACTCTGAATTTGAAATGCTAATTAGAATAGATTTTACTACTTCCCTAATAATTATTCACAAACACTTATGTAAATCGGGTTCACGATGTAAACTTTGTGATCTCCCTTCCAATCATATATATCATATGTATTGTTAGGGTCTTTAAATTAAGGGGGATCATAAGTTTTACAACAGTAAACCCGATTTACAAGAGACTAACTATTAACTATTAGGAGTGATATGTTCAACTAAAATACCGGTAATGTATTGTTGTTCATAGGGTGTGCACTCATCAGTATTCTTGAGGCAGGTTTTCCAGTGAAGATCCGGAGGATAAGGTTTCACTTCATTTGTTAACTGAAACAACGAAAAACTCTTTTTAGTAACGGTATTTACCAACAGAATTCAACCGGATATATTTGTAAAAGTGAGTAGGTTTATACCTGATCGCTATCGAAAGCACTGTTAAGCAGAAACAGAGGTGTTTGGATATCACCCACCAAATATTCAGGTAACAGACACTGCCAACATGATAAATTAATGTGTCATTAAAGATGATAATACTATTGTAATAAATAAAATTCCATGCACCTACCAAAGATGCATTCCTTGTTGATGTGGTCGAGTGGGGCAAAAAGCTGGTTAAGTTCTATACAATACAAACAAAGTATGGATTATTATATTACAATTTCAGGTAGTCCACTATTTTATGGACACATTTATTTGTATGACAAAATAAAGTTAAAGAGTCGTATTTGAAAATCGATTAGGTGCTTGAAATTGTTTCCAACAAACGTAGGATTTGGGAGAGGAGGGTAATTTCTGTTAAAGTTGCATGCATCACCAATACTATTATATATGCAAATTAAGTTATATGCTCTTGGTAAGTAAATACTGTTACCCGGTGATGAAGAAACCAGCGTCGGAAACACATTTTACAGTTGCAGCAAGCGGAAGAGACGGTGATGAAACACATAAAATGCCATCTCCATCAACAATGCATATATATTGCACAAGAAAGAGATATATCAAAGTTTACTTACTGAATATAATTCACTGTCACCAAGAAAAGAGGCACCATCACAGTAGTGGACTAGAACTCTATGCCAATTATAAAAATCTGTGATTCATCACAAATTATAATTAATCATATGTACAAGTATATACTCCCTCCATCGCCCAAAGCAAATATTATATCTTTCAACTACATTAAAATACTATATTATTAATCTTTGTGCAAATAATAAATGTAACAACATATATGAGACAGGGGAGTATGAATTAGTGTTATATATTGGGTGATTAATTACTTACCTGGATTGACACTTGTATTGGAGCTTAACATCCCAGGCAAGACTTGTCTAGTGATATTTTTAGTGCTCCCAAGAGAGTTTCCCTTGTTAGATTCAGCAGAAATAATGTTGGTAGACCACCCACCCCCCTAGAGCAACATGTCCACAAATTAATTAATGAGTAATAACTTGATTAATGTAGGTGGCTAGCTTAGGTTTGAGAGGTTACATTGAGGTAAACAATCCAGCTGCTGGATCCCTCTTCTGACCCTGTAGAATAGTAGTAACCTGCACCACTTCCATCTAAACAAACTGCATCCCATAAATTATAGTATGTTATGACTACTTTGATAAAATTGTGTAGTTTGAGAATGCAGTAATAATATTTTAACTCCAAAGAGGCAGGGATGGATCAAACCTGCCCTTGCATCACCGACACGTGTCAGTTGAACCTCATTGCAGCCCGCGACACCCGCCAACAGACACAACACCACACACAATATTTGGCAACAACTCATGCCTGAAAATGTAAGGTTGGATTTTGTTCAAAAACCAATTGAAGTTGAAGATTGAGTTGGTTAAGAGTTTACATAGAGGAAACTCTTCAAGCCTAACCCCATGACCACTCACAGAATTAATTGCTAATCAAGAATGTCAAACATCCAAAAAAGGCACTTCCTCTGCTTCTCCTATTTTTAGTAATTTTTTATTCTTTCGTTACTATAATTGATTAGACTACGTTGTTGTTTAAGAAATTTTCTAATTTTTAGTCACATTTAATTCTTCCCTGACTATAATTGATTAAACTTCATTGCTGTTTTAGGGAATTTTTCTATTTTTTTTTAATCATTATCAATGCTTCCGTTACTTGACACCCTAAGATATAAAAGTTAAAACGTCTTGAATCGTAGTACAATCAAACAAAATTAGTTAGAAAGTAAGCCCATAATATTGAGGCCCAAACTTGTTTTTTTAATTTTCCAAGTATGATGGCCCAAATGGCCTTTGTTGAAAAAGCAATGTTGCATTTTAGTCGAGTTGATCTCATGAGCGCCTAAGATTTTTTTTTTGTAGTATAATATTTTAATTTGTAAATGTATTATTTCATTAATAAATGAGTTGGTGACATATAAATAATATTAATATTTGAATAAGATTTTTTTTCCTGGAAAGTGAAGGATACAATTTTTTATATTAAACAGCACGGCATTCCCTAAGGGTTGACTGGTTGACTTAAGGTATAATTTTCCTTCTCACTCTTACGTGTCACTAATCCAACGGAGTGTCACACCAAAATGTAACAGAAGATCCAGACCCAAAAACTACTCCAACTTTATAAGGTTGTCGAATTTGACCAACTTTATAAGGTTGTCGAATTTGGTTGCACAGTGCGCACGAAGCATGCAAGTTTTATCCTTTATAACGTGCAAAAAAATTGATAATACCGCAAGAGTTAAAAATTAATTACTCCCCTCTAGCTGTCTTTTCTTTCTTTTTATTCTATTTTTACAGCAAAAGCATAAGCAATGCATAATTTCTTTTTTCTTTCATCTGCAAAAATAATGCAATAAATACCGCACTTAAACCCAAAACTACTAGAAAGCAAATCCCAAGAGATTGCAGACACCAAGCTGCATGATCCTTGTAAGCTTCGTAATCAAATTAAGACGGATTAGAAAGAGTACATTTTTATTAAAACAAAATGATAATCTAAATAGTGACCGTCCTTCAAATTAAATCATTTTATTAATAAGATACGAAAAAAGATTTAATAAAAAATTTAACCATTGCGTTATTAAACATTTGCTTCAGTAAAACCAAAATTTGACAAAGAGAGAGGCAATTTAACAAGCACACTAATTAATGCAAATTGAAATGAAAACGTAGAAAATACGATCAGAATTGCAAGATTTCCAGCGCAAAAACAACACCATAATTTCCATAACATTACCGACATTAATAGTTAACATCAGAAAATTTAAATTAAAAAAAAAAAAGATAAATCTATTGATATCGTATCAATAAAATCATCCGTATTATAGCTGAATGCAATGTATCAAAATCTGCAGAATGGGAATTCAAACTAACCGGTAGCTCCGGTCACCGGAACTATTGCGGAGGCAAAGACAGCGGACGTTTCGGGCCAACCCGAAACCCGCAAGAGCCCGATTCAGCAGTAGCTTTGTCATCCCCAGAAAACGCATACAAACCAATAGACACGGATGCCCACAGAAATACCCAGAAGAGGAATTTCACTGGCTTTCCATTACAACCACCTAAAGATTCTTCCTTTTCGATTTCTTCAAAAAAATCATCTGATTTTGCTCTTGTTACTGGTTGGCCCAGATGAGGGAAATTCTGAATTGAGCGCCAAGATTCTGACTTTGTGAGAATTGGTATGCTTTGGAGCCTACAAAATTGGGTTATTCGAAATGGGAGATTGAATTTGGGAGTGGTGGTTGAAATGGAACAAGGTTTTAGTGAAATGGCAGCCATTGATGGTAATTAGGGTTCATGAAAAAATTTACCTGTCACAAGGAATTTCAACACGTTGGATTAAATTTTATAAAAAAAAAAAAACTAATATTTTTATTTCTGAAAAATAGGAGTATATATTTAATATTTTAAATTCAGTTAAATAGGAGTAGTTAATTAGATATTGATTTTTGATTAAACTCGAAGTGGGTTGGTTAAGATTTGAGAATCAGGTGTGGAGCTTCGTCAAAGTCAAATTCCCCTAAAACCTCAAAACCTAATCCCCGAAAATATCTTCTCCAGCATCAATCAATTATGAACAGCAGGAAGAGAGACAAGCCCTATTTCTCCCGCCACGCCCCTTATTCTCTCCCAAAACGCCGCCGTCCGCTTCCCCTCGACGCCGCATCCGTCGACGATGTCGACAACTTCTCCATTTCGGAGAAGGCCCCGACCTCGGTGATTGTAATCGGAGTGCCCACGGAGTGCTCTGTTCTGGACCTAAAATCCAGGTTTGAGATGTATGGCCCTATATCTCGAACCCGAATGGATCCGGATGGTGTTGCTTACGTCAATTTCAGATCCAATGACTCTGCCCAATCCGCAATCGACGCCTCCCGAGATTCCAGTTTTCCAATTACCCTACACTCCGCTCCAGTAAGCTCCCACCCCTCCCTCCTCTCTATTTCCTACTTTACCTTCGATCTTTTAGATACGGTACCTGATGAACTACTTAGGTGCTTTGAATTCCACATATAGATGTGGTTTGTGTGCCATATGCGTTTATAGATAATGGCTAGGTGGTGGATTTGAACATGTAGATGAGGTTTGAGTTTATTGGCAGTACCCATATCTTTTGATTTAGTGTACCGAGTCTGTCTTTCTTGACGATATCTGGTCGAATTCTGTGATGGTCTCAGATGGAAATATCTGAACTATGGCTGATCGCCATCCAGTGGACGAGAATTCACTCCAAAATAAGTACATTGTTTCATTTATTTGCTGTAGAAGTGATGCTATGATGTCAGTTTCTATATGTTTCCTGGGAATGTGATGGTACCAATGGATTTTTTACAACAGCTGATAAGTGATATCTGGGATTTATATGGACCCTGTTCATCTGCATCATTGCTAAATTTAGGGCCTTAGGCTTTGTTGGTGGTATATGGGAAACTGTGAGGAGTTATTATCATTCATACTGAACTGTTGCTTCCATTTGTTATGTATCAAGGTACAGGTAATGTGGGCAAACGATCCAGTTCCACAATGGAAGGGTCGAGTTAACCGAAAGGATGGATTGTCGTCAAAGCTTGTGAGACCGGAACTGCCCCTCAGCAGGCACGGGAGAGGTTACAAGCTGGGGTCGGCTATAGTCAATCCCAAAGATGACAATGATAATAGTAAGGATGTGATTGATGATGCAAAACATACCAATAAGCTCAACAGTTCCATTACTAATGGTAATTCAAGTTTAGAGGCTTCTTTCCGGGGACGGGAAATTGTTGCTTATGATGATATTTTGTAATTGTCTGAAGGCCTTATGTGGCTACTTTACTGTAATATAATTGAAAAGGATTGAGATCAATGAACCCAAGGAGTGTGTAGCTTTAGTTCTTCATTTCTATGTAACTTGAGGATTATTGATACGTTGATCATCCTGTTTGAAGATTTAAGGATTTTGAGTTTAGGTACTTTTGTAGTCTCATTCTCTCTGTTCTACCAAAATTGAAACAGTTTGTGATTCTCGAGGTTTCTCTTTTTATGTAGTTTTATGCTCTTTCAACAGTTATAAACTTGCTGGTGGTTTGTTTCTCTCCGATATTGGACTATGCTAGCAATCCTGGTATGTGTCCAGTGGCGGACGCAGGATTTCCGTCGAGGGGGCTCAACTTTTCTCATACAATAGTTTGTGTTTTTTGTTCTACAAATTTTAAGAAGAATTATTTTATTTACCAACTTTTATTAACATTTTTCTAAAGATGTTTTAATATTTTTAATTGTATTATGTAAGAGTAACAATTTTGAAACTAAAGTCATTAAAATTATTAAATAAATATGTTATTTAGAGGGAAAATAAATAAATAAAAGAAATAGAAGACAACTTTATTAATATTTTTCTAAAGATGTTTTAGTATTTTTAATTATATTATTTAAGAATAACAATTTTGAAACCAAAGTCATTAAAATTATTAAATAAATATGTTATTTAGAGGGAAAATAAATAAATAAAAGAAATAGAAGAGCGGAAAAAAATAACAGTGCTGCATGAATCACGGGACCTTTAAAACTAAAACATCCTCACTTCACCACTTAAACACAAAGGTATTTCAAAAAAATTTCTATATCTATAGTAGTAATTTTTAAAAGTTCATGGGGCCAGTACCCCCTACCCCTTGGTACGCCACTGTATGTGTATGTTAGAATTTCATATTAAAGGCGTGCTAGAAGCACGCTATTTCGGGTAACAATTGTGATTAATTAGTCACAAATATTAAAAATTCTTGTAATTATTCGAGATATGACATATGTTTCATATTAGAAATTAGAACATGATATATAAGGGTTATTGGATTAAGGAGTTGTCAACGAGCCACCAAGTATCAAGTATGATTTTAAAAAGGAGTGAGGCTTGCGTGCGCTCGGGCGCACGAGAATACATTTTGTGCGCCTTTAGAAATTTAGTATTATGGGAAGGACAATTTAACATAAAATTTTAAAGGTGCACGGAGTGTTGTCCATGCGTCGAGATACACAAAATAATTTTCTTTAGAAAATAAATGATACACATCTGTATACTAAAGGGTATACAATTTAATACAAAATTCTAAAGGCGCACGGAATGTGGTCCGTGTGACCGGGTGCACAAGAATTTTTGCCTTTAAAAAGACTCATGTTAACGTAATTTAACTATTGACTTAGAAAACTAAGTAAATTTTAGTTAAAAATAATTTAATTTTATTAAAAGCATAAAAGATTTAAGACTTAGTAGATTTTTGTTAAAAAATGTCATCCAAATTAATTTTAATGTGCGGATAATTTATTACGAAAGTAAATGAGTTTTATGATTAATTAAAATTTAATAGATAAAATTTAAATTAAGATTTTAAATATTTTTATTTAGTAGTTTTCTCTGTTGTCCTAGCAATTATTTTCAATAATTTGTTTTTATTGAATAGGGTAATGTTTTTATTTGTTTTCACAAATGTGTAATTGAAAATTTGCTATAAAAATCTTGAATCATGATAAAGTAATTGACTAAACAAATTGACCACACTACCCTTGGGATTTCACTAACAACTAATAAAACCCACTCACCAATCTCTCCCACTCCCCCTTATACCCCCCACCGCCGCTTTGTCTGCTCCTCAAAACCCCTCTCCGATCCGTCTCCTCCTTCGCCTTCCGCCGCTGTCCACGGCGGACTAAAACCCTAACCCTTCCTCCTTCCTCCTTCCGCATCTTTTCACGCATCTCAACCTCCAGAAATGGCGGCGGCATCTGCATCGTCTTCATCTGAAATCACGACCGAGGGCCCAGTCCTTAATCTAATCAACAAGCGCCTCCGCGCGTTGCGGAAGAAGCTCAACCGTATAAGCCAAATGGAAGAATCTGTCTCACAAGGCAAAACTCTGAACAAAGAGCAAGAAGAAACCCTTCGTTCCAAATCTTCCGTTGTCGCCGGTATCGATGAACTGGAAAAGATCCGGCAGCCCCTCTTAATTGCCGTCGATCAAGAAATTGAGCTCGCTCTGGAGAAAAATAGGCAAAAGCCTGATACTCCTACCACAGAAATTGCGAATGAGGAGGAAACCGCCAAGACCGCAGCGGAGGCTGGAAATGATAACACTTCGGTTATTACTGATCTGCTTAGTCTGGTGTATTTTGGCAGTGTTTTCGATGTTAAGACTTTGCTTAGGGCTCCTGATAACATGTTGACGAGAACGCATGAAAGGAATTGCTGCTTAACTTACGATTACGTTACAGATGATGATGCTGCAGGGGAACCCTTAAAAGAGTGGGACTTAGACTTGATTTCCATGCTTGGTGGTTTGTTGATATCGCGTCCGGTTAATTCGAGTTTGCCGCACAAGAACTCGTTGGAAAAGTGCGTGGAGCATGCGAAGCGATGGCTTGCGAACGAGGATCAGCCCATTGAGCCCAATTCGAGCATCACTTGTAAGGGAACTTTTAAATTTCCATAAAATTGTTTTTACTTCATTTGCATTTCAAAACACTGTGCATATCTGTGTATTACAGGCGATTGCCTGATTAATTGAGTGGAGCAGGATAGAATTGCTGTTGGGCTAAAGTTATTTTAGTGTTGATGTAATTTGGTTCAGCGTAGTTAATTGAATTTTGGTCATGTTGTTTTTAGATACACCATGTTTCATTGTGAAAATGCACATGATGCAATTCTTCTGAGTATATCTGAATTATGATGCATGATTATCGTAGTATATGGTAATGTGAGAGTTATTGTAGCTTCCTGGATGTGGTTTATCTTATGCAGTTAGTGGTTATTTGAGGCGTTTGAGCTAATATATTTGCCAAAGGCTCATTTTTGAACTCCCAGTTATGGGTGTATGTACTGTAGTATATGCTGCCCTTCAATTTTGCTTGGGTTTTGATCTCTTGGATTGCATCTGCATTGTTATAACATATACTGGTTTTTTAATTGAGCTACTTGGTAGTGGTCTTTTGGATATTTTCCTGTTAATGTGAAGATCTGGTGCCGTCTTACTTACATGGGTTACTTTTAGATGCTGGCTTAAGGGAGAAGTTGAACAAAATTATGGCTTCGGACTACTTTACAACTACTCCAGATATGAAGGCAGTTGAATTAGCAGCTGCTGCTGGCAATTACACATCTTTTCAGCTGCCGCTTCATGGTTCTATGATTCCTCCAGTTAGCACGTCCATTCCAGTGGAAGGCTCTGGTACAGAGTATGAGCAAGAGGTAAATTAGCATCCTGTGCCCGCAGCTTATAAGTTCACATCACTTGAAACTGTGTGCCTGTATTTTGAGAATGAAATTGAAGGAAATCCTTCTTGTTGACTGTTACGATGTCTCCATATCCACAGATTGGTACATGTTATTCACTTTCGACTCTACCATTTTGACTGCTTAATTTGAAGTTTATTGTTTTTAGCTGGAGGTTGATTTTGCTAGCATTTTAAAAGCATGTTGGATCATATTGTCAACATTCCAATGCTTGTTCCTTTCTCTCAAATAACCTTTCCAATATGACTGTTACTCTTAAGAGAGTAGAGAAGCTAAGTATTCCTGTAAGGAAAATAGATATTGTTTTTGGAAGTGGCTGAAGATGACAAAATGATATTCTCTCATTTAAAAAAAAAGCTTAACATCAAACAAAGAGAGTTGTGAGGCTTCCTTGGGTTTTCTGTAATAATATATCCTCGAAGTTTTTGAAGAACATACCACCTTGATTTATGGAATTGTCATTCAAAAGTGTTTTGATATTTACGGAGTATCTAGTATGGGTTTTATTCCAGTGTAGGCATGGAGGGATCAGCTCTTGATAGGATTTTAACACATATTTATTTATCTCAGGGAAATCTTGTATGAAGTCTCAAAGGCATGAAAGTGTTGCCCATACAATATCTTCTAATCATAGGAAAAGACATGGGGTTTGGAAATTTTAAAATTAACAGTTCAGTTTTAGTTACTTATATTAAGTATGGCATGGTGACTGGTGCAATATTGCACGAGTCCTACTTTTAGGAAGTCAATGCATGAGGGGTGAGCAGACAATTTTTGGCCCTAATTTCTAGATGACTCCTAGTATCATATTTCTGTTTAACTTCATAGTCTTATTATTAATTTCCGCACTTTCCTTTTCTTAATTTAGGAGTATTGGAAACTATACTTGATATCAACTGATGAATCATTTGCTTGTTGTATCAATGAACTATCTATCACTTTAGACTGCACAGTGGTAGTTGGCTAATTTTAAAGATTTGTTGTCTATATTGTTCTCCAAATAAATTGCTAAAGTTGAAATTATATTCTCTTTTTTAGTATAGGAGAACATGTTCAGACTTGACTCATTTTTAATTTTTCTATTTGCCATATATACTTAGCATTGTATCTCAACCGTGAGCTTCATGCCTTTTCAGGAAGAGCAGTCGTCTAATTCCCATGGCAATGAAATTTACGGTGAAGAGGCTGGTACTGTTGAAGAATATCATCAGGTAGTGTGTGTGTGCATGTGAATTTTTCTCTTTCTGTTGTGAAGTTAAGGTTTTGTGCTTGTATTTACTTTCTCTGGTTATGTAATATATATATTTGACAATTGAAGCATGTTCATTTATTTTCGCCTCAGGGAGCTGCAGAGGTAGAAAATGCATCAGAAGCTCAAGGTCAAACTGAGCTAGGCATACCTGATGACACTGAACTTGATCAAAACTCAAGGGATGTCGAGGAGCACAATGCCCCTCGGAAGTCATACCAGAATTATAGAGGTGGCCGTGGTGGAGGTGGCCGCAGAGGATACAGTAACGGCCGTGGAGGAAGAGGAGGTAATAGGGGAGGTTATCAAAACGGGCGCAGTCAGTTTTATGATCAGCCTAGTGGTTATTACCCAAGGACCAATTACAGAGGTCGAGGAGGCAGAGGGGGTATGAGCGGAAACTACAATTACCACGGTCCTGCTGGTCTTGCTCAAACTGCATCCTAATCGCGTTTCCAGGGTGTGTAACAGTTTTCTTACTTGGGGGGGTGTCATTTCCTCATTGATGGTCAAGAACTCTGTGGTGGTTGCTCCTATGGAAATCTTTGCACCCTTTCTACTCTTTTTTCCTTTTTTTTTTATTTTTCCCTTGTTTTTTAGTTGAATGAATGTGGAAGTGCAATGAGGAAGAAGTGAGATATTTTTGAACTGCTAAACCATGTGGTTCTCATCTTTATTGCATCTGTTTCTCTTTTTCACTGCGATGTTACCTGATGCTGATACTCTCTCTGCTTGCTGCCTTAACTATAATTTGTCCTCTGAATCATTTTCAGAATAATAGCATTTCAAATCTCGTTAGTTGATGATTATAAGGGATGATACATCACATCTCCTTGAAAGCAATGGCATCTCATTCTATCCGCAAAACAATACTGAATTAATTCTTGAAAACAGTTCCAATGATTCCTCGTAACGTGAAAACTCAAATAATACCTAATT
This sequence comes from Pogostemon cablin, assembly GCA_023678885.1. Lineage (NCBI taxonomy): Eukaryota > Viridiplantae > Streptophyta > Magnoliopsida > Lamiales > Lamiaceae > Pogostemon > Pogostemon cablin. The sequence goes on from CM043006.1 coordinate 24,210,866, forward strand.
CTTGCTGACATTATTTTCTATCTGGGTTCCGAATCACATTATTATACTCAACAATTCTGTCAGTCAATCGCACAAAGACAAATATTTCTTATAAAAATTACAAATACGAATATTAAAAAATGTTTGATTCAATAGCTGTTTGTTCAGTTGGATTTGATTCATTAATAACCCTAACGATATCAGCAGGTATTTTGACATGTGCAAAGTGAAAAAGTGATAAGATTAGGCGCTTATTAAGCTAGGAATATAGAATGAGAGCAATGATAGATGATGATGATAGAAACCTAATACATTCCATATTCAATATTATGAAAAAGGTTCCTTCAATAACATTATAAAAACCATTGCTAGCTCAAACCAAAATGTACATCAGATTGCGTATTGCATATTGCGAAGACAGAAAGATGGGAGCCAATGTTTCATCTGGTTATGAGATTTCACCAGCGAAAACCTGTTGCCAGACAACAGGGAGAGGGCAGGTTATCGTATTCCACTCATCGTCTAGCTGGAAAATCCACTTTGAAGCCTCCAAACAGACTTCAAAACTAGTAAGTGTAGTAGCATTTGTTGTTGAAACTCATATCTCTGCCTTTCCAACAGTTTTTCATCTTCTGTTGAAGATTGTGATCTACTTCACGGCTTCTTGGTGCGGGCCCTGTCGGTATATTCAACCTGCAATCAACGAATTTGCTGAAATATACAAGGATGTTGACTTCATCAAAATTGATGTTGATGAGTTGGATGTATGCTCTTGTTTTCCTTTTGCAAACCTAGACTAGTGTTTTTGGGGTTCGGATTCTCCTTGTGCATAGAACACAGCACCATGAAGAACATGCTGTTTGGTGTTGTGTTCTATGCACTACAGAGAATCCGAAACTATTTTCTTTTTCTTACTGAAAGTACCTTAAATAAACAGGACGTTGCAAACGAGTTTGGAATTCAGTCAATGCCCACTTTCACACTGATGAAGAGAGGGAAAGAAGTTGACAAAGTTGTTGGAGCTAAAAAGGATGATCTAAAGAGGAAGATAGAGAAGCACAGATTCTGATTGTCACATAACTGAAGAATGAAGCAAGAAAATCACTAAACAGGCTATCATCGTCCCTTAAAACCGTCGTTTATTTGGGCTTGTAGACAGTAATATAGGAATAAACTCTTGTTTCAGAATCAAAACAAACACAAGATTTCATCTCCATAACCAAGATGCTGTAATACATTTTACATGTTTCCACATCGATTTCACGAAAGGGTTCTGTTCAGAGGCAGCAACTAAGCTTAATTTTAAGCTAAATGCTCACAAACGAAAAAAACCAAACTCAATCTCTTTATCCTACTATACACAAGAACTCTAGTCTGAAAATGAACTGTTTAAGAATATACACTATCATTAATCACAACTAATATAAATTGAAATGAATCCAACTTTTTAACCAGTTGTCCTTCCCAAGACCCTTCTTAGATCTGATTTCTGTTCTGAAGAAAGCCTTGAAGGGAATTTGACGTCGAACTTGATCTTCAAATCTCCACGTTTGCCCGGCTCTTTCGATATAGGCATGCCTTCATTATTAATCACCATTTCATAGCCAGGTTTGACAATATCCGACACTGAAACAGATAAGTCTCTTCCATCTAAGGTCTTAATGTGGAGAGTCTTGCCTGTGAGAGCATCAAGCAAGGAGATTTTTTGATTAATTATTAAATCATTTCCATCCCTCTTGAAAGTAGTATGGGGCTTTTCGTCCACAACGAAGATTAGGTCGCCAGGTGCAGCACCAGGTTCGTGGTTCCCTTTCTCCGGAAATGTAATCTTAGTACCCTTCTTCCAACCAGGTTTAATATGTATGGCCAAAACCTCTACGACAGTGACTGGTGTGCTGCAATAAAATGACTTGAATATGAAAAAAGAATGGAAAAATATACTGGAAAGTGGAGTGTAGAACTGCAATGAGAATATCAAAAGTTTCAGACAACGTTAACCTAAGGTCACCTTATGTGGATTGGTTTTGACAGAGATATTTCAAGCAATAAATGAGAGGAGACGTTGTTAGCAAAATCCAGGACTTGATAAGTTCAATATGAACATATTATGCCAACTGTTTTAGGATGTCCCAGTGCAGCAAGTGGCTTCAAGATTAAACCAATAAAGCATACTAAACCACAAAACATATCCATGGCAAAATTAATAAGCTATGCTAGTAGATTTGATAATATTACATCAGTATACAACAGCTGTTGTAATAAAAAAAACATAATTGAGCTCTAGAAACCAAGTAATGTACTCCTTGTTCACCATTGCATACATAAGTAGGGGCTTCAAGGAAGATTGACACTTAATATTGCAAATTGAATGAAACAACATCAGATATACATATCAAGAGAAACAGAACATTCCCATAATCTATTCATGAATCACAGAACAAATTAACAAAGATTGAAGATCCTTTCAAACTAACAAATTAACAGACAGCCACAAAAATCAAGATCCTTTCAAATCCCATCAAAAACCATTGTTATCTATAATCATGGTATGCAGGAAATTAGACATGAAAATTTAAACAGGGGCAATAACGAATTAAGGAAAGTTTAATCAAATGTACCTACCCTGAACCATCAAGAACGATTCTTGATATCTTCATCTTCCTCCTTGAACCCTTATACAGCTCCTCCATGGTACAAGACAGCTTACTTTCCATAACCGTCGCCTTCTTCAACCCCCCTTCTCCTCCTCCGCCGCCGCCACCGGCGGTGCTTCTCCCATTCCCGGAATTCAAACCACCAAAGAACTCCTCAAAAATATCCTCTGCATCCCTCGGACTAAACTTAAACCCCATCCCACCGCCGCCATAACCCGAATCTCTGTCCTTTGGTGGAGTATACAAGCCAGATTTCAGCCCTTCTTCCTCGTACAAATCATAGATCTGTCTCTTTTCGGGATCACTCAGAACATCATACGCTTCACTAATCTGTTTGAACTTGACCTCTGCTTCCTTGGTGTTCACAGCATTCTTATCCGGGTGCCACTTCATCGCCAATCTCTTGTACGATTTCTTCAAATCCTCCTCCGTAGCATTTCTTGAAACCTTCAATATCTTGTAGTAATCGACGCCCATTTTCCCAACACAAAAACAGAGCCTTGAGCTTTGGGAAGAGTTATGGGGGCTATAAATGAAATGGGAGGTCCGCCACCGGCGAGTACGGCGGCCGGAGAGTGGGGATCGGTGAGAGAGATTCTCTAAAAAAGTAGCGATATTTTTTAGGTGGGTGGTTAAAATGACAGGAGTTGGAGATTCTGAGATACAGTTGGGAGGAAAAGTGGTCGTGAAATCCTAGGGCGTGTTTGGGAATGTTCACCAGAATAACTCCATTTCAACGAAATCCATATTATTACCGTTATTATTAGTTATTACCATCACCCACTAATTAAATACTCTAATCGCAATTATCGATACTCTAATTATTTCACTTCATAATTATTAAATTACGCTTCTTCTTTTTTTAAATATTATCAATTTAAGAATTTCGCTTTCATGTTTGATGAAGTTTTGAAATAATTTTTTATAAGTTCTAAATGAGTAGTGTTGAGTATTGACCTGATTTTTCCCGTTTTGATTTCTTTCGTTTTGTGGAGTTTACAACAGCATTAATAGCAACAATAAAATTTTAAAAACCTAACAACATATTCATATTCCAACTAATTAAAATAAACATAGTAGAGCAACATCAGTGTATATGTTCAGACAAGAAATTTATTTCCATAAAACGGACATGTAACCCTAAATTAATCAACGAGAATGATGTCCCTACATTCAATGTGATAGGATGATTTTTTCACATTTTTAAACATCAAACATTCTATTACCAATACCAACAATTCAGAGGAATTCCACAAGGTACCAGGTTTTAAGGAATTTTTTTTGCCCCAAGGTTTAGTATAAAATGTCTAAATTGACAGAAAAACTCTTGATTCAATTTTAAATTAATAAAAAACATCAAGTCTATTGTATCCAGTTATCTTTTTAGATACTCCATTAAAAAAATACTACTATAACAACTAATTTTACTGGACTCAATAATTTAAAAAAATGTTGTCTCTATGCTTTTATGACTTAATACTACTCCATCCGTCCCCTAAAATAACACTGTTTTACTATATTGAGCGTCCAGTCTAAATTGCATAATTTTCCTCTTTTAGTAAAAATGACTCACCAATAACCCATCACTATCTATCACATCTCTCTAAACTTCTAATACATCTACTCACTTTACATAAAATAATAATATTCCTTAATTTACTTGAAAAAAAGTAAATGGTGCATTTTAATTGGGTCGGAGGGAATAATTATTACTTAATTAGTATAATGTTAAAATCGAGTTAGGATATTTTTTTGTCAATTCGAGTATTTTTAAAATTTTTTTAAAAAAGTGGTAAAATTTTTTTATTTTTTTTAAATGTAATTGGAATATTAGCAAGCACAGAAAAATTTCACATAATATTATATGACGTGTTATTACACTGATTTAGGCGTTGTGACAGGCATGTAACCGAGAAGGGGGCTGGCTAGGGGTAGGGGGGGTGGTGTGCGTGGGGTGAGTAGAAGTTGGGAGAACGTGCAGGCGCGAGTGGGGCCGACAGAGTATCTCTCGTGTGTTGGAAAAAGCGTGTGCTTACGTTGCACGAATCTCTTTTGGCGTCTCTTCCTTCCTAGCCTAGCCTAGCCTACGACGTCGCACGCCCCCCCTCATTGGTAAACTACGACAAGGCCGGGCCTCCGACCCGTGTGTTGGGCCCATTAACATTATTAACAATAATGCGCTTGCATTTCGTGGGCCTACTTAGCCCAATAACACACTAAATGGGGGCTCGTTTAGTTGCTTTTAGCATCCCATACGTGGCTCTCCTCACCAATATTTCTGTCTTTCACTAGATTTTTCCAAGATATTCTTTTATTTTTAATGAAAGATTATCTTTTCTTTTTTGTGGACGAATGTGGATGATATATCATATTTTCTTTTCCAAACTAGTGATGATAATGTTTCTCCATTATTGTCCTACATTATCTTCAGTCTCCTCTTCGATTACATCAGCTTTTACTTTTAAATAGTACTCCTTTGGAAAGATGTGTGAGTTTAAGAAATTTTGTTTTTTCTAATTTTTTTTAACAATATACCTATTTTTAGGTTAGTGTAAAATTAGGATGGAGTAGTATTTATTTATTTCATGAAAATTTAAACGAATACATCATTTATATAGCCTTTTCATCTATTACCTAAATTACTCTCATATAAAACATTTAATTGATGGAAAAAAAAAGCGAAAAATAGTGTTCAATTAAAGGAAACAGTAAAAGTTATATATACAGTTTAACTATAAATCATAAACAATTTCTTTTCAATATTACACAAGCACATAATGTTGTAACTAAATCGTACAAAAAATTGCAATTAATTAGCTAAAGTTAACGAATTTTTAAACTACATTACTCATCAAGCGGAGCCCAGAGTTTCTTATACGGCCCATGGGCTATAGTTTGCCCATAAAATTGCTTCTGAGTTCTGAAAAGTTTTTTGGGCCTTTGCAATTAGTGACATGAAAGAATTGCATATCTTTATCTATAAATGATTTTCCCATTGCACTTGTTTTGCAATAAATACTAGTAGTAAGGCCTTTTTCTTTTCTTTTCTTTTCTTCTTTTCTTTTTTTCCCCCCTTTGAAGGGTGGTTTGGCTTGTTAAAAAGAAAAAGAAAAAAAAGGTGAGTTGATTTTAAATTCTTGTTTGTACCAATTCTCTGTTTTCTTTTCCTTCGTCTGTTCATCTTTACATTGTTGGGCTTGCTCAATTCCTTTGGTGAGTATGTTTGGATGTGGGTTGGATCAGATACCTTGGTCGTAGTTGATGATTCTTTTTATACTCATTTTAGAAATGAAACGAATATAGGTTGAATATTGCATAGACTAATTTAGTGTGTTCATGAAGACCATCTCACAAAATGACTCCCATTCATATATTACGGATGTAAATTTACTCTTATTATTGAAATATTTTGTTACCTTAAGATATTTTGTTTGTTGTGTTTGAGAACATATTCATGAAGGAGCTCATTGAGATTTAATGAAATAAATGGAAAAACCATCTCCCAAGCACCAATTATACAAAAAATTACTAACAAGACTGATCAATTCGATCGCTTCCATTTCACATAGAGCTGGCAAGTATTATTACAGCTTTCTTCTACCTTAAATAACTTGATTGTATGTACAAACAAAATGCAACTTATGCATGCAGTTTTAACAAGGTTGAAAACTCACTCAACATGAATCAATCAAGTTTAGATATATATACCAAAACAAGGCTACATTACATACCACCATCCACCCTGCAAAATTGTCCGATCCGATCTACAATCGCCTTCCTGCTTCCTCCGATTCTTCGCTCACTGACACTACCACAACACAATATCAAATTCGTAATCAACTCGACTATGTGCCATTCAGTTAAAAAGTCCAATCCATGGAGATCTAAGCATAGTATATGATAATCTTGATCTCATGACAAAGGTGAGGTTTTTATCAGCTCTACTTGTTTGAAATTCCACCAAATTCAACAAAAAGAAAGTATATACTGAATGGGAGGATGCAATAACGACAACCATAACTGAAAATCGAGCAAATCACTGAATCTTGATATGGTGGAGTGATATTATTGCAAAGAAAAGAAACATGAGAAAAGTGTAACATGATGACAAGTGATCTCACCTTTGGATGATGGTGGAACCACGACTACGTGCATGGTGGCATTGTTGGGGGGAAGCTGCAATCGGAGAGGATAAAGCTTCCCGTTCAGAGGGCTACGAGTACACACGGTCAATCCATAGATGCCTAACTCCCCTTCTAGCTTCTTTCTCAACTCATTCACTTCATTGCTCTTGAATGTGATGCAGAGTTCCGCGAACCCCTCGTCTATTTCTCCGTATTCATCCGCAATGTGAAAATAGATTAACCTCCCATCACTTCCTTTGGGAGGTGAACTAACTAAATCATCATTTGACTGCACCCCAAAATGATTTATTATAAGTCTAGTGTGTACACATAAGGATGCTGTGACACTTGTGTGCAGTGAATATATACCTAAACTCTTGCCCATAAGACTAATGCAATGACTTAGACATAGATTCACGTGTCACTCAGTCCAACGAAGTGGCAATGTAAACTAAAATGTAATGGACCAATCAAGGATAGAGTAACTGAATTCATAGCTCCAAATTAATAAGATTGAAAAGGTTTCAAGAATTGAAGTTTTTATTTTTATTCCATTCTATTCTATTGCTTTGAATAGTCCGTGACTTTTGCACTAATCACGCTACATTATTGGAATATTCGATTTAACTTTTCAAGAATTTCAACTTTGAATCTCAATCATCTCCCATCCAAATTGGAATCGCAATAATTACGGAACTAAAATTAGATTAATTGAAAAAAGAAAGGAAAATCAATTACCTCTAATCTGGAAAAACTAGCAGAGTTTGACAATTGACTGGCGGTCGGCGAGCTGGAATCGGAAACAGAGGAATCCTCCTTTCCAACCACAAGCGGCGGCGGCGGCGCAGCCATTATCTCCACCACATGAACCTCCCAGAAAACCCATTCCTGCGTAGCCGTCCGGTGGGGGATATCATGGGTGACGGAATTCCGCCACGGCGGCAAACCCCCATTGGCCCTGAGATACTGTCCGTACCTCGTCTTCAGCTTGACGCCGCCGTTTTCTCTAATCGGCTCCCACTCGACGGAGCTGTCGAGCCGACTGGGCAGCGTCTGCAGAACCTTACGGCCCGTCATTCCGAGGAGAAAGGGGTGGTTTGACGCCGTGAGGTACTTGCCGTAGCAGCTCTTGAGGCGGATAATGGTGTCGGAGCTTTGGACGAATTCGACGACCCATTTGGCCGATTTGGATGACCCGTTTCGATCCTGGGTCACGGATTCCTCGTCGTCCTCGGCGACTAAGTATTTGTCGTGAGAGCTTTTCAGGAGAACGGCTTTGGCGTTGTGGAATAAATCCATTGCCGGAGTTCTGACAATTGGAGAGGAGGGGGCTTGAAATGATTTTAGACCCTAAGGAGGAAAGAAAATGAATTAATTTGTTGGTTTTTGGGAGGAATATGCTAATGTTGAGGAGTTGTTGGCATGATTAAGTTAAGTTGAAATTTGGTGGATTTATTACCAGTAATGACTTTGTGAAACTGGGAGTATCACATTTCCCTAATCCATTATCATCATCTATATATTAAAAATAAATTACTCCATTTTTATCCGTATTACTTATTTTACGTTTTCACCCAAAATTTACCCATTAATTAAGTTATAATTGTATACATAAGATTTTTTTATGAGATGCAATCTAATAATAAAAATAGAAAGATGTGAAGCAAAAAGAAAATGGGGTGGTCCTATTACCACCCGAAATTTTGCTTAAGGCACCCGAAAATGAAAAAAAATTAAAGTGAGAAGAACATTATAACCCCACACTTAAATCTACCCTAAATTAATAGATTCCACATAAATTTGCTTTTCATACCCAATTTTACTATCCATTCAAGCACACAATACATTGGATAAAAACACACAATGCAGAGAAAGAAAAAAAAATGGAGAGGAAAGAAGTGTAAGATAAGAAAAAAAAATGCAGAGGAAGGAAGTGGAAGATTACCCAAAATACAAAATCATAGAAAAGAAGAAATAAGTTAAAATTAAAATTGAAAACGTAAATTGGTGGGTTTGTCCAATTTTTGAGTTGCGATCCTTTTACAATTCAATTCATATTGATTCAGTAACCTTCTTGATATATATTTTGCAAATACATACAAATTTCTTTCTCCAGCATCTATTTTAGTAATCTAATTAGATTTTGACTCTCAAATTTTCGTCTATTATTAGAATTCGATGAGTCTACCCCATTCCACTTCATCTTCTTCTTTCTTTTTTTCTTCTTACAGCGATTTACAATTAATATGTTGTAAGTTATATTGGGTGTGAAAGTAATTGTGCAAGTTATGTTGGGTGTGAAAAATAATTTTATTTAGAATATAGTATTAATTTTGGGTGATTTAAATGTGGGGTTATAATGGTCTTCTCACTTTAAAAATTTTTAGTTATCGGGTGCCCTCAGTAAAACTTAGCGTGGCAATAGAGCTCTTAAAATAATATAAGTTTACCCCATAAAAAATAGGGTTAATTGCGCTAAAATACACGACCTTTTTCTTTTTTCTCAATTTAATTACGAACTTTTTATTTTATCAAAAAAATACATGATCTTTTTATCTTCTCTCAATTTAATCATGAATTATATTTTTTTCAATTAAATACACAATCTTTTTATATTTTTTTCAATTTAATCATGAACTTTTTATTTTTATTTAATAATTACTCATGAATTTATTTTAATCATATTTATATACATTTTTTTATATTTATAATATTTAACTTTATATATATTATTATATATAAATATTTAATATGTAGTGATTTTTATTAATTAAGATAATGATATACTCCCTCCGTCCTCTAAAGTATTTCACACTTTTCTTTTTCATCCGTCCCTCAAAATATTTTACACTTTACTTTTACTAAATTTGGTAAAAAATACATTATAACAATACTCACTTTTTACACACATTCCAATATAATACTTACTTTTTCACATCTCCCAACAACTTTACACACATTTTTCATTAAATCAACTAAAATATATATTCTCTTTCTTACTTTATACATAAAAATACAAAAATTTCTTATTTTCCGTGCACACCAATACGTGAAATACTTGTTGGGACGGAGGGAGTATTTTATTAATAGAAAATTTTGTGATTAAATTGTAAAAATATAAAAGTTCAATTAATTTAAAATTACAACAGTTTAATTTATTCTCTAATTGTTTTGATTTTATGCCACTATTAGTGGGTGGATTAGATTAATAATTTAACTTTAAATAATTTGAAAATATATATCGAAAAGAATAATATATTTTAAAAATAAAAATTAAAAATTTAACTCCTGCTGTTTTTTTTTTGTTTTTTTTTCTTTCGCCGTGAATTTAGGTACCTCTGTAGTTTTTATTAGTTTAACTTCTTAACATTTTTCTAAAATTATTTTATAATTTTTTTATATTTATAATGTGTAATTTATACATTATATTTTAAATATTTAATGTGTATTAATTTTTAATTATAAGATGGTCATATTATATTAATAAATAAATAAATCTGTGATTAAATTATAATATATAAAAGATCATGCATTTTAAAAGAAAAAAATGTGATTAAATGGAAAAAACACCAAAAGATCGTGTATTTAATTGAAAAGGAATAAGTTCGTGATTAAATTGAGAAAAAATTGAAAGATCGTGTATCTTTTTTATAATAAAAAAAGTTCGTGATTATATTGAAAAAAAAGTAAAAGATCGTGTATTTAAACGTAATTAACCCTAAAAAATAAATTATTACGAAGCAAAAGAGGTTCTGCATTTTAAAACGAAGATGATTCATGATTGTTGGACACGGCCCATAGGCAAGCTTTACTAAAGCAGCACCATTACGGCCCATAATTATCTATTAATTAAGGCATCTCATTGTCATTAAACCATTTATTTATTCTTTTTTTTTTATTATACGTTTGACATTTTTTAGCTTAATCAAATCTTCATTGATTTAAAACTAGACTAGATAGTGACCTAATAGTAATTTTCATTACCATTACTTTTTTTTATTGCGATCAGATAAAGTTTGATTAAGAAATCAATATATGGTTGGAATAAATTCAACCTTTAGATCGAAAAGGATAAAATATTATGAAAAGCTAACAGAGTTTCACCTATTTGAACCAGCAGAAAATATTGATGCAACTAGTCGGAGCTTTTATAAGCTTATAATATATTATTATTTAAATTAATCGAATTATTATTATGAAATTCTTGAATAATACTGTTTAAAACAAAGGATTAAATTTAACTACTTAGCTAGAGTCATTAGAGTCCATAATATATAGAGTTAATTTCAATTTTATGCTTTAATCAAATTTCCACTGAATTAAGGGCTATTGACAGGCTTATATTTATTAGACTGACTAGGGGTTGAAAATTCTTTCGTTTTTTCATTTAATTCATTATTGTATTTTATTTTTATGTATTAATAATTAGAATATTATAATATTTGAAATAAATATCCAAATATATTATCATTGATTCATACTATTTGATATATGCAACATTTATTCCTTCTCGTGTTGTATAAAGTTGAAGTCTTTTTTTTTTTGACCAATTCTACAAAAAAATACAATTTGTATTCATCAATTCATTTGTGATTTTATTATAAAATAGAAAAATAAAATGCTTTCTAAACTTCCCTTATAAAATACTCACTTGACTTCACTAGCATCTCTTCTCTTAGCCATAACAATTAGTTTAAACTAAACTATTTGCTATTTTTACTCTCCCATAATAAAATTTAGCTGTTATTTAAGTATGATTAAATAAAAATCCACCCTAAAAGATCATAACATAAGAGTGATAATTCACACTATATCTAAGTCAACGCATTCCATGTGTAAATTCGATTAAGTTGTTAAGCTCAACAGATTCATTTCATAGAAGTCTAGAGTTATGTATAATCCAAAAATGAAGTATAAATTTTTATTTTTTTTATAAAAAAAATCAGTATTTAATTCCCATAGTTGACTAATTCAAGAAGCGTACCTTCTTTAAAGACAACCACTTAGGCGAAGGCGACGGCGGAGCCGACCCGGAGAAACCCGACTTGACCGAAACGGGCGACCCGACCCCCATCTCCAAACCCGTTAACTCATCGGAACCCGCCAAAAAACTAGACACCATCGACCAATAATCCGTCACCGCCTCATCCTGCGGCACCTCCACCGCCTCCACATCCCACACAACCCAATCATGCGTGGCGGCGGCGTGTGGGCTGTCATGCGTCACCGAGTTCCTCCACGGCGGTGTGCCGCCGTTGGCCCTCAAAAAAGTCCCCCCAAACGCCTTCAGCTTCACCTGAAAACCATCCCTGATTGGCTGCCACTCGATCGTCAAATCCTTTGGGTGATTCTCCGGCAGGGTCTGCCGGACCTTGTGGCCCGTCATGCCGAGCAAGAAAGGGTCGTCGGAGGCGGTGAGGTAGCGGTGGTAGCAGCTCTTGAGGCGGACGACGTGGGGGTTGGTGTCGACGAGCTCCACCAGCCACCGCGCTCTCCTGGCGGCGCCGTTGCTGCTCTGCCGTGTGGAGGTCTGATCATCGTCGGCAATCAAGTATTTGTTCAGGTGGCTTTTCAGTTTCACTGCTTTAGTTTTGGTGAATAATTCCATGGAAAAGGAGTATTACTGGGAATGATTTAAACATGCAAGAAATTTTAGAGGGTAGGTAAAAAGATTGAGTTTGTTTGAGGGTGTATGGATTGTAATAACGTGGTAATATTAGGTTAAAGTTTATAATATTATTATAAGGAAAAACTTTGGTTTGTGTTGTGTGTATATATATAGTCTTGATTAATTTTAGTTTCTTGGTTTGTTTTCGTAATTAATAGTTCAAAACTTGAAATTAAGGAGAAATGGGAAAGAGTTGGCGAATTGAATATGAAATTTCCAGATGATAATTAACATAAGAGAGAGAGAGACAGAGAGTTTTGACGCGAGTGGTAGGACGTGGAAGTGACTTTAACTCCGATAGTACACACACTGAAACTGAATTTCTCAACTTGGATAAAAGGGTATATATTATAGACTAAAATTTATACGCATTAAATATGTATGGCTTTTTAAAAGTTACAGTATATGCAGTATAATTATTTAATGAAAATTATGAATTTGTTTGTGTTTTATGAGTAGGTCTTGTGTGATAACGTCTCATATAAGTCTTTACGTGAGACAGATAAAAAGTGATAACATAGTTGACGAAAGTGATATTCAATTGATGAAAAGTGATAATAAAGCACTGAACTATTTTATGAACAATTTATAGTATAAATAAAAATTGATAATATTATATAGAGAAAATAATAAAAAAAGTGGTAATAATGTTATTACTTTTTATTCGTCTTATGTAAGAGCTTACTCGAGACGATCTCACACGAGTCTTTTCCATAATATTATAGCAATAGATCTTATTTTTTACCCACCTTTGATATTTGAACGATATATGGAGTACATTTTTATTAAATACTCAAATCTTTCTATATATGTTTTATTTTATTTTTTAAAAAAAGATACAAGTACAATTGATTTGTGAAGAAAATGTAAACCGTTTTGTTGCTTTGAGATGGTAGAAAATAACACTAAATGAAAGGGTGAAGGTTTATACTATACACATGAGCTATTTAGTTGGTTGCAAATTTTAGAAGTTTAAGAATGACCAATGCCCAAATTTGGTTTGATACAATGATTAATGACAAGAAATATTTTTTTATTAACTTCTAAGAATATTAAGGTTTGGATACAATTATTATCAATCACGATTGAAATTATCATGGCTTTCATCTAATTAATTAGGTCAATAAATTTTTTTAAGTGTGACAATATGGAGAGCTTTTTTTATAACCCACGTGATATTAATTATAATGTAATCTTCATATTACAAAAGGTAGAAAAGTAAAAGGTTTGATTTCTTTGAAACTAATATCATTATAATCTTTTTATTTTTAACAATCTAAATAAATCTTTTAAATGAGATTACAAAGGATTAATCATATAGTCAAGTTTCAGATATTATTAACTTAACTTATTACCATAATCCGTTAGTCTTATTTCACCCCAACTTGAATGGCATAGCGTATTAAAAAATGAAATATTGCACTTATAAAAATAACAATATATAGTATCTTCGTTATTAATGACTTATTAGAGCTATTTTGGATATTTTAAAAAATAGAAATTAATATTTGACAATTGTATCAAAAATTCCTATCTTAGAAGAATTTTAATATTTTAGCTAAAAACCAACAATCGTTATTAAAAACGTGCACGTGATAAACATGCTTGTATTAATCTTTTTATTTACTAGCTAGTAGTAGTTCACAATTAATGTAACGTGTGCAAATATATTCAATTAATTATTATGGCTCAGTACGTAAGATGTAGCAAATAATTGTCACTTAGCTGTATGAGATTCGTTTATATATATATATATATATATATATATATATATATGAGTAAACTCTCTCATGTAATTTATAAATTACTCTATGAGAATATTTAAATTTTTATTCGTTATGTATCATTAATAGTGGAAAATACTATTCTATATAAGTGAAAGGTTAAAGTGTTTTAATTGTGTGGTCATATAGAATATGTATGTCCACTCAATACAGTATTTAAGTAATAGCCACAAAATCCATATATTCTAATAATTTAAATATAATGGAATTAATAATCTTGTGCGTTGCACAATTCAAATAGCTTATGATCCAATCATATTGCATCCACTTATATCTAATTGCGTTCACTATTTTTGCACATATTTATGCTTGTATATATTTATTTTATGAAACATATAAAAGTTAATAAAATTATTTGTATAAATTGTGAGCATGCCTAATTCATATAGTAATAAAAAGTTACGAAGTATGAAAAAGTACTGGAAGTGGAAATTTTGATTCTTTTAGTAAAAGAAGTTTTATTAATAAGAGAATTAAGTAAATATATTACCAAAAACCCGTAAAGACAACAGTACATATAGATTTTTCATTAAAAAAAAAGTGTTACGGACAATAATTCTAGATTATACGTTCAATTCATAATATTAGCATAATACCATTCTTAAAATTAATCCACAAATTTTGTAAACTTTCGAATATATTAATCAAATTCAATGATTTCATCATCTCATTTTTAGCTCCTTTGAAGTTTTCGATTATTGATAATCCAATTATTATAACATGATTATCATATAATAATTATATAATCTTGATAGTGTATCTAAAAGTAGTTATTTTTCAACCTATTATAGTAAATTAAAACATGCATGAAATATATATATATATATTAGTAGCATACTATAAAGATTTTTAATCACCATTCAACTAATTTTAAATTTTACAAAAATTATTATCAGGACTGTTGAATAAAATAAAAAATAAGTAGCAATTAAAAAGAGGTGGATGAAAGGTGAATTGCAATAAGCAAGTGTGAAGCGAGTAGATTACCACAAGTGTGTGTGCGCGTGGGTGTGAAGAGTTTACGTGGACCACTTCTTCTAGACTGATTAGCCAAAGCCCCGAAACACGCTTCTCCGTGGCTGTGATTTTTACGCTCACACGATTTATCATTTTACCTAAAAGCGCGACTCTCCACGCGTCTCTCTTTGATTTTTCCCAAGTTTATGAGCAATTGGCAATTTGTGTATGGATTCATGACAAACTTGTGTACAAGGGCAATGACTTGTCATCAACACATAATAATTAATCTTAACCTTTGTCTTATTGTATTTTTGCGTTTACTTATTTGAAGCACTCAATTTATTTTTTCAAAACACTTATTTGAATCGACTTTAACTTAAACCCTAATTTTATCGAAATTATTATTAATACATGCAAATTTATTTTTTAAAATAACGAATTTTGAATAAAAAATATGACAAATTCTTTTGTGAGACGTTATTTATATGAGACGCTTTGTGAGACATGTTAAAGTATGTCTATAATTTAGATAAAGTATGTTTAATGGTTATCAAAGTATGTTGCATTATGCATTAAAGTATGATTTTAATGTGTTATATAAAATTTATTATTGATATACTTTAATTACAAATTAGCATACTTTATCTATACAATAAGCATACTACAGTGATGGGTCGATCCGTCTCACACCCGTCTCACAAATAACTCGTCTCACAAGAAAATTTCTCAAAAAATAGCTCCTCAATTAAAGTAATTTTTTTTCTTTCGCATATAAATTAAAAAATATTATTATTTTATATAATTTGAGTAGTTGTATTATTGTTGATTGGTGGATCTTTTACTTAAAAAAATATTTTTAAAGTGAACGAGAAAATAAATATTTTATCAAAGATAGGGGAGTATTGTTTTTTTATTCATAAAATATTCAAATAACAAATGACGAAAATGATGCACATTTAACCACTAGAATTGAAGTAGTTAGGTGGATGCATGCATATTTATTGCCTATTTTGCTAACATTTTGACTCACCCATCTATGAAGATTTTAGATCATTAATTTTACTGTACTATTCTTTAATATCTTACAAGTTACAACATCAATATCCTGTACACTTGAGAACTTAAGGGAAAAAGTACATAGGCAAGTATATACGAATGATAAAAGTATTATGGATAGAATATAATTATTTTATTTTATACTATATGGTTCAAATGATCAATAAGTATAATATAGTAATTCAAAAAATATTGCAACACCAAGATAAGAGTAATTCTTTATGCAAACAGAAGCATAAATTTGAAAGGCATCATACTAAACTTTAAAGTATAATTATAATACATTGGAAAAGTCTTAGCACATCTCGCGATACTAATAATATTTTAATAAAAGTAATATTCAATTAATAAAAAGTGATAATTGCGCAATAAGTAATTTCATAAATAATTTATTGTATAAATATAAAAGTAATAACATTTTTAATAAAAAATAATAATTATTTACGAAAGTATAAATGTCTTACCTGAGATGGTCTTATTTAATACTAAGGCAATACTTTTCAGCAATAATTTATTTTGGATGGTGTGAAACTTCTATTGTGTAATTTTTTCGATCATATAATTTGCTAGTGTGAAATTTGAAAACTTTTTAATATTGCTTGCAATCATAATTAAAAAACGGTAACAAAAGTTCAGTTGAATAGGAAAATAAATCATTATAATAATTGATAACTTAATGAATCAAGAAAATGATTATAACGTGATGGAAAATCGTTTAATAATTCGAAATTTTATTATTAATAAAAATCCCATTTCCTACAATAAACTTAAAATCTTGATTTGTGTATGTCCTCTTTCCTAATTGAAATCTTGATTTTATCTATTCTAATTTTATCACAATTTTTTATTTAGTCGTTTTTTTTTCTTTTTTTTAGTGCAACGGCAGGTGTATTGGGCCGCAGTTAAAATTATTGGGTCTTCTGCCTTTGTACTATTATCAGATGATCTTTTAATATTTGGGCCTAAATATATAATGCTTGTGGATTCGCATATATAGTAACTAATTTAAGTATAAAAAAAAAAATAAGAGCAAAATGATTTATTTAATTTTCTTGATAATTGTGAAATAAATCATTTTTATTTAAAAAATTCAATTAAAATAGAACGTGTGTAATTGATTGTGTTTTTTGGTTAAGGTCAGATTTTACTTAAATAAAAAACCAATATATTTATTTTGAATCTTAAAGCAAAGTCAATATATAGTTTTAACTAAACTGATCATTTCTAAACAATGGAGTTTTGGTCTAAGAATGTTGCAAATTTTGAATATGCAACATTTTATACAAAACATTGTCACAAAAATATTGGTCCCCAATTTCTTTTTTCACATTTTCACATTTATTTATTACACAAAATTCTTTACATTTTCAGGAAAAAAAAAAGAAGAATAAAAAAACACCTCGTTAATAATCTTAAAATGCAATTTATTTTCAAATTATCATCACCTATTACACACAATATATAAACTTTACTCCCTCCGTCCCATTGATACATATCTATTTTTCCATTTTGGTCCGTCCCATTACAAAGTATCAATTTCATTTTTTAGATTGATGTGACCACATATGGCCCCACACTCAACACTAATACAATTATCCACTACACTTTAAAATATTATTTCTCTCACCTCAAAATACATTAAATTATTATTCTACTTAATCCACGTGCAAAAAATAAAAGATTACGTTTCAAGGGGACAGAGAGAGTATTTATTATTTAAAAGAATTAAATATATCACAAAAACCAATAATTAGTAAATAAATAAGTAAATTTTGTAAAGCATAAAGTACGAAACTGAGTAAATTTAGTGGGAAAAAGAAAATGAAAAAAAGAGTAGCTTGTTGAGAGTCTTAAAGATATTTAAAATAAGGGCAAATATAGTCTAGATATTCTAAAGCAAGTGGAATATATAAAAATTAAAAAATGTGGTGCCACTAATACAAAAATCTGGGAACATGGAAATTGTCAGTAGTCAGAAAGTACATCTGCACTGCCCAATGAGAGAACCTATTTAGATTAAGATAAATAAACAACAAAATCTTTCTTTAATTACTAATAATTTTACCTTTAATGATTTATATTTTTTTTTGGGTAAAATAGTATTGCCTAGATGGAGAGGTCTCAATAAACTCAGTAATTTTTCTTTTAAGGGCAGAAAAAACAAATAAGGGAAAGATGGGTTTCTGCAGATTTTAGCAAACATTTGCCAGAAAACAAGTTGTAGCTTCTGCTCAATCTCTATCTGTCCCCATGAGAACATGGAATGAGCCAAACATTGGGTCTTTTGTATTATTATTAGCCAATAAATAATTAATAACAATAATAAAAATCTGTTCATGGCAGAGAAGACTCCAAGTTTCTGACACTTTATTCAGACAAAAAAGTAGAGGTATTTCTTTCTTTCTTATCTAAAAAAATGTAGAAAGACAATATCTTTCTTAATTGGATTCAGTTAAATATCTAAAAAATGTCAAATGGGAAATATCATAATTCAGACATGTTCATGCCTCTCAGCAATGCAAACTGTAAAGAAAAAAGGAACACCAAAAAAGATATTTTGACCAATTCTTGGATTCCTTCTTCCCCTCTTCTTACATCTGATTGTCTGAATGGCCAACATTTTATGTTTCATAACAGTTCTAACTCTCATTGTACCTGGAAATAGCAAGACTAGTACTAGTGCGCAAGAAACATGTCATCCAAATGATTTGAAGGGCTTGACAGGTTTCAAGACAGGGATTCGGTCGGACACATCCGATAGACTCGGGACGTGGACCGGTCGAAACTGCTGCAAATGGGAAGGTGTTTCATGTGACAAAACAACTGGTAGAGTAACAGAAATCAATCTACCAGGTTTCTACACTTCAGAGGATTCCCCTGTCCAAGCATACATGTATGGCTCCCTCTCCCCTTCAATTACATTGCTGGCCTTTATTAAAGTCATTGATCTATCAGAGCTCACTGGTTTAACTGGAACGATTCCATCATCGATCGGGTTGCGTCTGCCTAACCTCAGAAAACTCGCTCTTTCGGGCAATAGCTTCGATGGTCCATTACCAGAGAGCATTTGTAAGTTGTCTAAACTCGAAGAATTGTCTCTTTCTGATAACAGCTTTGCCGGTTCTTTACCTGAAAACCTAGGAAGTCTCAAAGGTTTAAGAGTGTTGGGATTGCACTCGAATAGATTGTCAGGCGTTGTACCAGAGTCGATAACTTACCTGACAAATTTGGAAACACTCAACCTACAGAACAATTTTCTAACGGGAAGTATACCGGGGAAAATCGGCCATTTGCAGCGTCTTAAAGAGCTCGATCTCTCGAACAATTCATTAACCGGACGAATCCCTTCGTCTATAACTGAGCTAAAAGCAGTTTCGGTTATTTACCTCAACCATAATCAGCTTGTTGGAGAGATCCCATTTATTGCAAGATATGATCAAATGCCTTTTCTAGGTTTCCTCAAACTCAACGACAACGGTCTCACCGGAAGAATACCCGACTCTTTTGGATTCTTGACCTCGCTGCAAAGAGTTTCCTTGGCCAATAACAAGCTCAACGGAACGATTCCCACAAGTATAGGTAATCTAAGATCTTTAACAGAGTTGTACCTCAATGGCAACAAACTATCAGGACAGATACCTAGTTCAATAGGTCAGCTCACTAATCTTCTCATATTAGGAGCTTCTTACAACTCGATTGAGGGCCCGCTGCCTTATCAGATGGCTGCTCTTATGAATCTTCAAACCCTTGATCTTTCTTTCAATCAGTTGAACCTTTCCTACATTCCCAAGTGGCTCCTGAGCATGCCGTCTCTGTCTCGAATTTTCCTGGCTGGGTGCAGCATCGAGGGTGAAATATCAGAAGACTTGTTAACAACTCCGAGTGGACTACAAGAGCTCGATTTATCGGCCAACCGTCTTACAGGGAAGATACCAGAATGGATCGGGAGACTAACCGAGGTTTACTCGTTAAACCTATCTGTCAACAGTCTTACAGACAGAATTCCTAGTTCAATCACAAATTTTGCAAACCTAGGGATGCTAGATCTTCATTCAAACAGATTATCCGGCTCACTGCAGCCCGTTTTTCAGATTCAAAGTCGACCCGGTGGTGGATCGTTGACGTATCTTGATCTCTCAGACAATAGTTTCACAAGTGGGATTGAGCAACTAGGCATGGGAATGCAACTAGAATTCCAGTACATAAATTTGTCTCATAATTTAATTAAAGGCAAATTACCTGATTCAGTAGGGAGATTGGGGTTGATGAAGAGCTTGGATTTGAGCAGCAACGACATGGACTCCGAGTTGCCACCATTATTGGCGAACGCAACGGCCATGGAAAGCCTGAAGCTGCAGAAAAATCACTTCACAGGGAAAATACCAAATGGATTTCTGAATTTCAGAAACCTCAAGGAGTTGGACCTGTCGGATAACTTTCTCGAAGGAGAGATCCCGCATGGGAAACCTCTGATCAATTTCCCGAGAGGCTCGTACTCCGGAAACAAAGGTTTGTGTGGCGTACCCCTTCAACCCTGTACGCCTTAATTCCAAATTTTCAATTTTAAAAAACATTTTATAACACTACATGTTCACAATTATTCATCAATCTTTAATGTAAAATTGGTCTGTGCTCAGAATGTGATGTAAGAACATTAGAGACAGGTGAGAGCATGGAGGAGAAACTTCCATGTAAAAACTGCATTTATCAATCATTGTCTCGATGCTTACAAAGAACACCTAGTCAAGGGTTTCAGATAACCCAAGCTGTTGATAATTTGCATAATCAATTTCATTTAACCGTATACAACACAAAATCTGCTCGGGTAACTCCTCAGCTTTATTAGCCTGTTACGTAATCATAAAGGCAAGTGTTAACACTTAACTCATCCCAACAGAGAAAGAAAATGTGGAAAGAGATTCTTCGAAACGAAGAACAAGTTTTATACTTGCCTGAATCGTCAATCCAAAATCCAAAACACATAGCTTCAGTCTATCCAAGAATGTTTCGAACCCCTTTCTGGAAATGTAGCTGAATCTATGCATATCCAAATCGATTTCAAAATAATTATCACCCTGAAAAAAAAAAAGGAGACTTAGCCAAAGACATTATCTGGTTAAACTGAATTCAATTTTCTTCTGCTGCAAAAAATCAAGCCTTTGACCCAACCAAAAGACGAGTAAACATGATATAGAACATTTAAATTCCATTCAACCGTTGCATACATGAGGCTGAAACTTACAGAATAAAAGTCATGCTGAGGGCGTGAAAGTACGGGCTTCTCATTGTAGGCATGCATGAGCTTCCTCTCTGCGGCACTCATTGGAAAGTCGTCCACATTTGCTACACGCCCCAATATCTTTAACCTCTCTCTGAAAGGTATACTTGTTTCAGCACGAAAACCTTTAACCTTTTCCACGTCATCATCAATTAACCTCTGTGGTAATAAAACCAATAAAGATGACACAAATATCAGTTAGCAATTGAAAGAGAATTAAACATTCATGGTCTCAAACCATTATAAGATTATAGTAGAAACAGCACAAACACAGTAAATGCAAATCAATCTTATTAGTTAAAAAAATGAAATGAGAGTAGAAACAAACAAAGATACTACGATTCACACCCACGCCTAAGACTTTAATAAAGACTACGTATTTTATTGACTGGAACAACGATTTTACTATAATGCTGAACTAATTGAGCAAGCAGATTTAATTTGCTCACCCTAATATTTTCTTGAAAATGGACCGGAAGATCCCTAGAAAAGCTTTCAGAAAGCTTAAAGTACAAAACAAAACTTATTCCTTCCCCATCTGTTTCACCCTGAAAGATTGCTGCAGGATATAAAGGTATCTGCAAACAAAATGAAAAACAAGCCAGGCTCAGTTAAAAGAAACCAAAAACGAAACAATTACTAAGATTTCTCGTTTAAATATGATCTGATTGGTTATTCTGTGTAGCATCATACAGATAAATCGTGCAAGCATTGCGTGATACTGCAAACACACGTATTTTTCAGGAACTAAAGCATTCAATTATTTGGTACCTGAACATTTACAACAAGAATCGGCGGTAGTTTCCCTGAAGAATTAATGGACGGAAGTTCCACATATCGAGCAATGTGATTAATTTTTCTCTGAGATAAGAATACATCGAGTCCAAAGGGATAGTATGCAGCTGAGTTTGGAGCAAAATCCTTCCTTTTATCCCTGCAAGAACAATTAAACATAATATTATATGATGTCTTAATCATAAAGCTTATAAGCTTTTCTCACCAAACATACATAAAGAGGAGAAGATGTTACCTGAAATAATTCACACCCCTAACCCTGAAAGTCCCTGGCTCGATTTCTGACCAACTATCCGGCACTCTCTTCCCCAAGGGACAGAAAGGGACTTGAGAACCAGCTATAGGTCTTTGCAATAATGACTTTGAAGAAACTGTAATATGAAAGGGAAAACTGAGATACGTAACCACGAAATCTATTTTTTTTATGATGTAAAAGAAGTCTGTCGAACATATATGCTAGGATTTATCATAACTCAGGCAAACAGAAACATAATCAGATAGCAAAAAAATGTAGAATCAATAGGAGCATTCATATGTTTTAAGTGCGACGAGCTTCTCAAAATGGGGTATTTAATCAGCACTCACATAAAGCAGCAGTAGGATTTCCATCCTTCCACTTGAAGGGTAGCTTCAAAGCAGCTTTTTTCCTAGCATTCGGAGAGCTAGAGCATAAGCCTCTTCTCTTTTCGACCGTATTCACAGTTGAAGCTAAGCAAGGCAAACAATTATTCGGAAGAATTCCACAGTTGGCCAATAAGCCATCATCACCACCAGCATGTTCTCCAGCTGAGCCCGAGATTTCATTGAGGAAAACAGGCTTGGTTCCACTCAAGGATTCATCCGTCTTCGCTTTGACATTCTCAGGCTGTTCAATATGCGGAACTCTGACATCACTACTAGTATCTCTAGGAGAAGCACTGCCGGCAACCAATGTTCCATCGAAACTATTTAAAGAGAGAATGTCTGTGGTAAACAACTCATTAGTATCGATTATACAACAACATGATGTCAGTATGATAATCAAGTGATGGATTAGATTTGTACACACCATCAGGAACACTTTGGTAATCCTCGTCGCTCCAATCAGATTCAAGGGCAGCGTTAGAATCAAACCACGCATCATCAACACTTCCTAAGCATTCAGACAACATAAGTCAGTTCAGAAAATCCAACAGTGATAGCGTGGTTGGCAACGTAAGATTATCAAAGAAACAGAGTTTTGCATAATTGGGATTTACATCTCCAGTTAACAGAACACAAAACAAGGTCTTAATTTCCCATAAATATTCATATCTTCTTTCTCTGTTACACAAAAAAAAATTCCTAATTACAATATCTGAATAGTATTCTGTAATCTATATGAACACCATCGCTAAACAAACCATTGGTCACCACTCGATTAAATGAATTACACAAACTACATCACACATTTCAAAACTATCACTCTACCATAACTAGAGATCAATGTTTTCTTAAATCTGTATACAGACAAAGATGTCAGAATAAGAGAACACACACAAAGGCATGCAAGAAAACAGAGAAAGAAGTGAACCATGAAAAAGTAGGTTGTTAGAGGGACGGTCCACGGCCAAAGACGGAAACTTTTCGACTCTATCCGATGATCGATCAGAGAGATATGAAGGTGCCCTTTTCTTGAAAGCCTTTCTTCTCTTTCTGTTCTTCTTCATTCTTGAACCTCCGATTTTACCTCCGACACATTTCGCAGGTTGGGAAACACACGCCCCCATCTCTGCTTTCTCTAATTCCCCTTCTAAGATGTAGACGAGAAGAGAGGCTCCAAGGTAAATATTTATTTATTTATTTATTTATTTCTCCTATTTTTTTTTTCAAAAAAAAATAAAAATTACGAGGCTAATTTAGAATTGAGGAGATGGGCTCACATACATTCACACTCCCCAAATAAAGCTATCGCACCCTCACAAAATATCAACCACAATAGAATT
This sequence comes from Pogostemon cablin, assembly GCA_023678885.1. Classification (NCBI taxonomy): domain Eukaryota; kingdom Viridiplantae; phylum Streptophyta; class Magnoliopsida; order Lamiales; family Lamiaceae; genus Pogostemon; species Pogostemon cablin. The sequence goes on from CM043006.1 coordinate 24,235,128, forward strand.
CTAGAGAGAGAAGATAAATCTTTGCAGAGAGAGAAAGCGTGAAAAGGAGGAGAGCCTCATCAACCCCTCCCCCCCCCCCCCCCCCTCCCTCTCTAACTTTTAAGCAAGTACTAATAATTGTTTTGCGAATTACTGCTACTCACCCGCTATAGAGATTAACGAAGTGCGTGTATTGTGTGTGAAATGCGTGTTTTTCAGAGCTCTTGTTGGTAAGAAAAAAACAAGTCACATGTGTGTTTAAATGAAAGTCAAACGTGTGCAAGATAGTGGAAAATTGTTTTTATATTCCATGGGAATGGAATGGAAGATGAAAGCAGAAATCAGATCAGCGACGGCAGTTGGCTGCAACCTTAGGTGGTGGGACCGTGACACTTGTCGCCATTTGGTGTTTCTCGCGTGTCATGCCTTCACATTCGCACGTGTGCCCTCGGGGATTTTAACGTTGCTTTCACTCACCAAGATCTAATAGTTATAGGACTACTGCTTTTATTTTACTTTTATTAGTACTAATATTGCTATTTTTATCAGTAATCTTTAGATCCATAATATTCGCCCAAAATTATCCAAAATAAAATGAAGCCAATGTATACATCAATTATAAATCAAAGAATCCCCACAGTCACATTGCTGAATTTATTTCTCTCCTCTCTCTCTTTTTTTTTTTTAGAGATCGAATTTGTAAACTACATGTGAAGGTAACAAATTTCCACATATTTATACATTAACTAATTAAAGAAAAAAAATTCTAACCCCACACACATTATTCACAACAAAGATAGGATTTAAAATACAATACTCTCTCCATCCCGGGCAAAAAGTACCATTTGCTTTTTGCATGTAGATTAAGGTGTATTATTATTTTATGTAAAGTGTGTTGATTTATTAGAGAGATGCGATGAGTAGTGGTGGACCATTTTTACTAAAAAAAATTTGTGCAATTTGATTGGGACGCCCAATATATTAAAGGGGCGGCTATTTACACCCCTGAATGTACTAAACGAACCCCATAAATTTATAAATTTAAATTATGTTTATATAAGAAGACGTTAATACCCTTTTATAAATAATAAAATAAAATTAATTAGTCAATTAAAATTTTAAATGCACCCAATATCCAATAACTGAAATGCAAGCTCCTTTTTCAGATTCTCTAGCACCCTCGCAGTAACCATTTAACCCATAAAAATGATGAAAAAGACTTGAATTTTGATTTGAATTTTGCAAGCTCTAATTGATAGAAAAGTAGTGTGATAAAAAAGAGGGAGATTAATTTTAGTTCTCCAGTCTCAAAAATAGTTTTTTTGGTCATTCAGGATGCGAGGGAGGAATTCCTCCGATGAATCAAAAGATAGATGTGAATTGTAAAATGCAAAGATTTAGCCACTATTTGTTTGCGTGAGAGTAATTCGAACAATTGAGGATGGATCGTAGCAAATGTTACAAGTACAGTTATGAATTTAGGTCAGATAACTAGATGCTTACTGCATATAGAAATTCTATGGGGTGGGATTTGGGTGACGAAGAAGAAGAGGATACGATTGGAGAAAAGGGTGGTTTGGTTTGGAAGATTGGCATTTGGGTGGGGACGATGTGAGAGTGGGAGGATTGGGAAGAATATGATATGGCAGAAGAGACATTTGATTTTAACGCTGAAGAAGAGACGTTGGATTTAGGGAAGAAGAAGAGGAGGCGAATTTGGGGTGCATTTAAAAATTTAATTGGGGTTTGTATAACATTTTTTCATAACTTATTTTATTTTATTATTTATAAAAGGGTATTAACGTCTTCTTACATAAATATAATTTAAATTTATAAATTTATGGGGTTCGTTTAATAGATTCCAGGGTGCAACCCCTATAGTAAAATAGTGTTATTTGGGTGGGATGGAGGGAGTACAGTCTAACGGCTCAACTCAATTAGTAGATTTTTTCCCTCTTTTTTCTGTCACTTGAGCTATGCTGCGACATATATTTAGTTGGAGGGTCCAAATCAATAATCATGCATATTTGTTTGTCTTTAATATTTTTTCAATCAAAAACATTAAAAATTGGTAAATTATCAATTTTAGTCTTTTTTTAGTAATCAAGTTATTCTATAATAGATTAATTTAAAAATTAAAATTAATTGTGGAGAGTGGGTAGTTTCAAATTTCAATGGTCAATTTTCTCAGCTGTGGAGTAAAAGAGAAGGTACAAGTAATAGTCATAAAAACATCAACAACCAGGATTCATGTGTTAAGGATCAGAAATTCATTTAAATCTCTATGTACTATTTTTTGCGTGTCGATTTTGTATGTATAGAAATATTTATTGCTTTAAATGTTGCTAACTTGTTTCCATCAATTAATTCAAGGAATCTATTACGTAAATTTATCCTGCTAATGTAAACTACTATAAATAATTAATTAAGAATAATGACAATTATAATTGTGAGTAGTAATGGCCAATGGGGTGGCCCATATCATCTTGTTTAAAGAGTTGTATGTATCCAGCAGATAACAGAGACTTTTCTTTCACAAAATTTGAGCCAATTATTTTGGACTTCAATCATTGGCCTACTCAGGTGTACCACATGGAAACTATATTAAATTGTGATTGTGGGCCCTCACATTTCCATTCACTTAAATTAAAAATATATATATTTTTTAAAAAAATCAAATTATGAACACTTTGCATGTAATTTTAAGTTTTTCATGTTTTTTATTTTCTCTATCCAATATTATTTTCACACTAAAAATATTAAGTAAGGCTATTCTGTGACAAATCATAAATCCCTCTCACCCTACTTAGTAGTATGTTTTATTATTCCGTAAATTCCTAATTTATCCATTTTATTATTTTTATCGTTTTCTCTTAATTTATCAATTTCTTTTTTTAATTATGAAACTCACACCCTTCACTAATACAAATAAAATATGAAATTCACATTCTCTACTAATACAATTACTTATTACACAAAATAATAATACTCCTTAATCAGCGTGGAAATAAAATTAATACAATGATAATGGATGGAGGAAGCAGCATTAAGTAATACTCCATAGTATTTTATACATATAAACATTTTTATGTTGTCATAAAAAATAAATAAATTGTAGGCTGTACAAGCACTGGCTGAACTAGAAGGCCCCTCCACCCAGATCAATTAAATTTTATTTTAGGAGTACTAATGAGTATCAAATTCATATAAATAGTATATGTGTACATTAAATTATTAAAATACTAGGTGAATATTTGAGCTCGAATAGTCTATCAAACCAAACTCAAGTCTAACGGTGTTCGGCTCGAAAGCTCGCGAACATATTCATTAATGAGTTCGTTAATGGCTCGCAAACGTGTTCGTAAATTTTATAATTATTTTTTAGTATTATATATTATCATTTATTTATTAATATTCAATAATTAAATATTTTATATTAAACTACACAAATATAATAATAACTTAAGTCATTATTTAAATATTTAAATATTTTTGTAACGTTTATTATTATATTTTGTTAGTTTGTTTATTCAATTATATGAATAACATTAGATGTTTATAAACCAAACGTTCTTTTAATATTTACTGAAAAAATATTTAAATGTTCATAAACAAGTTACTTTATGTGTTCGTGAACCTTAACAAACAATTTGAGTTCAAGCTCGAGTTCGATATTTTTTTCTTGACGAGTTCGAGTTTGGGCTTGAGTTCGATAATTCCTTATCAAACGATACTCAAACCTAGTAATGTTCGACTCGATTCGGTTCGATTACATCCCTAATAAATGAAATAATTACTTTTAATTTAATATATGGACATAATTAAAATTTAAATGAACTAACTTACTATTGATGTTGATCAGTTGATGTGATTGGTTATTTAGCCTACATTCAAAGAAGAAAAAATATCTAAAAATATACTGTTCTGCCTTATTGTATTTTACATTGGCAATAATTTACACACTTGCACAATAAATAAAATTTTTAAGAAAAGCATAATTAACTCCAAAAATCAAATTATTAATAATAATACTTAATTAAACATTTTAATAAAATCAGATCATAAAAACATTTTAAAAAATTATACCTAAGCTTCTAATTGTTCGAAATACATCTCAAGTCAAAAATAAATAATATATTTAAGATATTATAGGAATATATATAATATGAACACTCCAAATTAAAGTAAAGCGATTTTACCTAAATCCCTTAATTATATGTTTTCAAATGGATAAAAAAATTATTACATAAATGAAAGGTGTGTGACATTACATACATTATTATTATGTTTTATAAACAAAATTTTCATTTAAGATTTTTAATTATAATATAGTTTCCAATGGCGTTTACCCACCCCCTTTGAATTAAATACAGTGAGCCTTTGACATGGATTTGGCCCATTGCAAACACAAGTTAAACAGTGAGTCATCTCTATAAGTCACTTGAGGCACATTCTGCGATTTATCTTCTCTACAAATCTCCATGGCAGAGGCGGTAGAACCCTAATGGTGTGGTATACCATTGTAGACTAAGACAAAAGAATAGGAATAGAGATCTGCATTGGAAAATGGTAATGCAATTAATGAGTCAAAATTTTAAAAACATGGCATGTCACCACCCATATCCTATTTTTATTTCACACCGTCAAAATATTTTAAATATATTGACATCACGTTGTAAATAATTAGAGCTATGTATTATTGAAATTTCATTATCATTTACCAAAAACTCTTTAGTTGAGTAGCTATAGCTATAGCTATATTGAAATAATATCTGACATTACTTTAAGTCGTAATCAATTTAAACGCTGCTTTAATATATCTAATTATAAACCTTGTTAGAACTTGTAATTATTGTGTGGTAATGGATGGTTAATTAATTTAATTGTGGAAATTAAAATAATCTACTTTCATGATTCAAATTATTTAGGTGTATTATATCTATATCCAAATAAAACCAAGTAGGATCAAAGTGTAAAAGAAAAAAAAAGTAATAATAAGCAAGTACTGATGAAAGGGCATGTCAACCTAATGAGCAAACGAGGCCCTGATTTTTCAAAACGATCTGATGGGCTTAGTTTGCAATTGGAGGCCCATTTATATTGCCTGGATCACCCTTCCGGCCCAATTGATTCCGTATCCGTTGCCTTCAATTTTAACACACCAAGAAATGGAAAAAAGAATAAAATACTCGGCATGCTAGTTTGATATTTTTTAATTATTTTGTTTATTATTTATCATCTTTTTTTATATAAAAAATACTTACGTAACTCATTCAGTAAAACTTTTTATGTACTTTTTTTATTATTATTATTTTATCATCATCTCTATTCGCTGTTATGATTACACTACACAATTTAAGTGTAATTTTTGAAAGGATTAATTTTTAAATTTGAATTATAAGAGTACAATTTGTGCACACAAGTCTAATCCATGCTTTTAACATCAGGATACATAATAAGAAAAAAGGAAAAATAAATTTATACTGAATTCAAAATTTGAAAAGTTCATATAATTGAAACCCAAATATTCAAAAAATTCAAAAGATTTAAGACCAAAAAGCATAACAAAAATGGAAAAGATTAAACTTACACTACACGATAACATTAACAAAAGTAAAAGAACATAATACTCCATCCGTCTCATTTTAAATGATATACTTTTCATTTTGGATTGTCCCACAAAAGTTTGTACATTAAAAAAAATCAAAAAGTAAAAAACAATCATCCTTCTCCATATACTTTATTTATAAAAAAACATCTCTACCTAACATAATTTATCATTTATTCATTACAAAAAAAATACTATTATACCCTCCAAAAGTCATCACTTTTTTAATCATCGTGCCGAAAAGTGGGGCGAAACTTTTTCGGGACAGAAGGAGTATATAGTAAGGTCTATCATTTTTCTTTAATATATACGTAAGATCGATTTAAGAAAACAAAACTAAATTTTAAATACTGTATATAATCTCAAAAAATCAGAGTATAAATAAAATTTAAAATGTGGTTTTAATGTAATAATAATAATAATAATAATAGCAGTATATATTAATGATAATTGATATTAGTAATTGGAATTTCTGCAAAATTTCTGCTGAAGTTAAAGCTCTGAAATAGTCGCAACTGATGCATGATCTGTAGAAATCCAATATTCAACTGTCTGTTAATCTTCGGAACGACGCCGTATCTTCACCGGAGACCCCACCCCTCCTTCTCTGTTCCACGCTCTTTCCTCCGCGGGTGCAACCCAACATGCAATAATCGTTAGGGATGAGACGCCGCTAAGGTCTTAACGCGCCGAAAAAGGCGTGGGCGTGGATTCGAATTTTCACGCGGATTTATAAAAACTATTTCCATAAAAAAAATTGAATTCTTCCCCCACCCCCACCCTCCATCCTCGATACAATTCAACCATCAACAGCAATTCTATAGTTTTTAATTGATTTCTTGAACTTCTTGATCGTTTTCTGTTAGTTTTGATTCAAGGAGTCTTCAATTCTGAGATATTTAGGGTTTTCTGCATCTGGGTCTAGTGCAATCGGAGGAATTTCGAGGAAATAATGGCCGGGTGGAGGGGATCTAGAGGTGGAGGCGATGGGTCGCCATCGTCTCAAACGGTTCGTCTTGGAAAAGTTCAGCCGCAGGCGCCAGGTCACAGGACCGTTTTTTGTAACGATCGGGATGCGAATGCTCTTGCCAAATTTAAGGTTCCGTCATTCATAGTGATCTTTAAGTATTGATATTATTTTCCTATTTCGTTTCATATTTTGAAGTTTAAACTTGGGGAATATGAACCTGGGTTTATGACATTGTTATTAGAATTCGGAGGGTTTCTTGGTGTGTTGAATATATTCTTTAGAAGAATTGGGGCATCTTTTTTCGGATAACTAGGAGTTGACTAGTGTCTTTTAGTGTTATTATGTGGGTTTAAGAATTTCTTGATTCTTTGCCCAGCGTTATAAACCAGTTTCCCCTGAGGAGAAGGTGCATTGCTAGTTCTTAGGAATTCTTGTATATAAGAATAGATTGATTTTGTTGTGCATCAAACTCGTATATGATACTAGTTTATTTTGTTTATTCTTGCTGAGAATGATCAGGGTAGTGGCAAAGTACTCTTTAATTTGATAATGAGTAGATCTTGCATATGTGGGTATAATAATATATACTATGGCATAAAAGCATGAAATCTCAGCTCATTTTAGTGAACTTTGAGAATTAACAGTAGGGAATCGGAATACAAAATGAAGGAGAATTAAGGGGCAGGGTCATACTCGAGCTTTGCTTAATAATTCAAGAACTTACAAAATTAGAGGTGGTCATATGAGCATGTGTGTATCATATGAGCATATTAGAGGTGGTAATATTTCTCTTGTATCTTGTGAATACGAGGAATGGTTACAAAAACCGATCATTAGAAATTGTTATTATTTCTGCTTAAAGGTTGATGTTCTCTTTTGCATTTGCTAGAACAGAAAAGTATCAAATTTTCTATGGAACTTTGCCTTTTGTTTATAATTATGAGCATAATTTTCTCATCAAGTATTTTGCTACTGATAGTGTTTTCAGATTTCATCTGTCGATTTAAGAAATCCTGATTTCTATTATTTGACCTTGTAGGCTTAGAAGTTTAAATATAACTACTAATATCTGGCTACTTGTATTGATTTTTCCAGGGTAATTCTGTTTCAACGACAAAGTATGATGTGCTGACATTTTTACCCAAGGGGCTATTTGAGCAGGTACATTTTCATTGCTGTATGGAATTTTTTATTTTAACTACAATGATTAACTTTTTGGAAGTAACTTGGCATTTTGATTCTTTTGTGATCTAATAATAAATTCGGATGGAGATTTTTTAACTGATCAAAATGTTGTCTCACTGGAGAAGTATTTTTTCGATAATCATATTACATCTCGGTATAATAATTGTTTTGTATACCTACAGATGGCTTAAGGATTTATTGATACCTGATTAGTAAATTCCTTATAAAATGTCCTTGCAATCATAGAAAATGAATTTTTTCCTCTTTGGGCACAGTGTCGTCTGTGAGCATTTAGGTTGGTGTGAGGTTGTCTTTTTTGAATGAGATCTTTGCTTTCTTCCAGACTTCCGGTTTGTGTAAGATAGAGAAGAGCAATAAATGGATATTAAATGTTATATACTGGGCTGATTTAGTTTCTGTGATTCTTCTTTGTGTAATGGCATGTATTTACTTTTACCTGATTCCCTTTTGTTCTATTTATGCTGACAGTTCAGGCGGGTGGCTAACCTTTATTTTCTCATGATCTCAATCTTGTCATGCACCCCTGTGAGGTATGTTACTATGATGCGTGTTCTCCCACTAATAAATTGATTATAGACATGAAATCCTAATTTTGCTTGAGAAATAACAAAGTGGACTAGGATTGAAAAAACCCTCTTTTAGTGAGAATGCCTACTGAAGAAATTATTTACATGCTTGTAGAATCATGATTGAATCAAAGAAAAAGTGTTTAAGCCTGAAGATTGGATACAGCCAATATGGAACTTGAAATACACTGTTATTTTTCTTACATCACATATACGGATGCTTATACCAGTACGTGGTAGTATGAAGTTGTGATATGTGGTTTTTTTGCATAGAAGAATGACTAAAAATGAGAGTTGGAGTAAACAAGAACTGATGCATGTAAATCCTTTTCTTGTATTGAATTTTCTCTATTGATCATTTGAAATATTTATTTATTTTTGTTATTTTACATCACGCATGGATGCTTCTGAATTTTAGCATGAGGTTATTGTGGTCATTTTTGCCTAGTAACTTAATGACATGTGGAGGGAACAAGGACCCATATTTGCATATTTCCTTTTGCTGTCTTGAACATTTGGCTGTTGATTCTTGTAGGCGGCAAGACTTGATTGATCTTCATGTTCAATGCTTTAAGATTTTTGCTTCATATCTATGTATAGGATGTCATATTATGTTAATGCATGGTGTAATTCATAGGATTCTTCTAGTCAATGGAGTTCTAAGTATTTTCCAGAATAGAGAACTTGCCTTGATCTCATGTGAGAAATTCTTATTTTAAATGGTTGACACCCTTTAGATTTTTTTGGTGATATTAAATGAAAGACACATGCTCTTTGTAGTTTTTTGCATGCAGTACTTTTGATATTAATTCATGCATGTCACCTAATAATTTGAGCTGGTTGACTCTGCATGCTGTATTTTGACTCTGTTCACCAGTTTTACTGTTTGTTGTATAGTATAAATATATCAACGGTGAAGAATTCTGTACTAAACTACTATTTTTAAAGGACGTGGTAGTTAAGTAGCTATCTTGCTCCGCAGAGAGTGTTACTTCCCTGTCTATGCGTATGTGGGTCTTATGAATATTTTTTTCCATGCAGTCCTGTGAGTCCAATTACAAATGTGCTTCCACTTACACTAGTGCTTCTTGTGTCGCTCATAAAGGAAGCATGGGAGGATTGGGTGAGTGTCTGAGAATTTCCTTCTATTCATTTGTCAGAGACATAGGAGTTGATCACTCACATTCGCATCTCTTTTTTCCTTGTCTATCTTTTTCTTTCCTGCTCCGAAGAAACGTTTTCAAAATGATATGGCAATCAATAATTCTCCCATAGAAGTGTTGCTAGATCAGAGATGGGTATCTATCCCTTGGAAGAAGCTGCAGGTTGGGGATATTGTCAGAGTAAGACGTCTGATCTCTTATTTTCTCCTGTCAATGATATTACCTTCACCTGTCTAGGCAAGCGCATAATTTCTTAATTTATGAAGTTCTGCTGCTATTATATGTTCTTTCATTCAATCTTGGTGGTATCTAGAAAGTTATTGGCTATCTGCTAGACAATTTACCCTCTGCAGTTAGCAATTACAGCGTTGTATTTTTCCAGGTTGTACAATACTAGGTGTTTGGGCTTGAGACTAGCACAGCCATAGTTGAAGAAGCATATTACTGCTTCAATGAAAGCTATCCATCCTAGGACACTATTCTTCTCGTTATTATTATTATTATTATTATTAATATTAATTATATATTAAATTTTGAAATCATATTCTGTAGTTTTCATTTAAAAGATGTTTGTTGGGACCCCTAAGATTACCAGTGGAAAAAAAAAATCTAAAATTACCCCTGGACAACAATGCTTCAAGTTGGTTTTTATATGCAGCACTATATACATCCACTGGACTATTGAATGTATGTGACTTAATTCCTGGATATCATTATAGGATGTTGTAGTTAGGACGGCAGAATGGCTTTTTGGACCTCTAATCAGTTCCCGGTTCTGGAAAAATATATATTTCCAGATGTAATTTTATTTCTTGATGTTGGATGGGCGAGTTCTAATGATGTTCCATTTTCTCAAAACTAATTCTGAAGTATTAGTATGTTATTCATGTATGATAACTAATCAAATTAGTTGTGTATTAGTTGACTGTGTGTCTGATCTCAGGTGAAGCAGGATGGATTCTTTCCAGCTGATTTATTATTCCTTGCCAGCACAAACCCTGATGGTGTGTGTTATGTTGAGGTTAGGATTATGTACTCCCAAGGCACTATCCCTTTTTTTTGAAGGATATATTATCTGATTGTAATAATCTAGGTCTTTCTCGCATTTTCTGTTTATCTGCTTTGCCAACTTGTAATTCAAGCATAGGATAGGACAAATATTTTACATGTATCGATTTTCCATCCATATTATATAAAAGCTGCCTGGTGATTTTGCAGACTGCAAATCTGGATGGAGAAACTAACTTGAAGATACGGAAGGCGTTAGAAAAGACTTGGGACTATCTCACGCCTGAGAAAGTTTCTGAATTCAAAGGTTTTTTTTTTTTTTTTGGGGTGGGTCGGGGGTGTGGGGGCTTTATGTGGCTTAGCTGTCATAAGGCACCAGCGAAAGTGCTAAGTCGGATTGTTTACCACCATGCTTTTGAGCTTTTTGTGCACGTGTGGTGTTTTTTTTTTTTTTTTTTTTTTTTTGCTGCGGGATCAAAATCATTATATCAATTATTGTTCACAAGTTTGTTGCTGGAGTTAATTGCTGCACCGAGATTTTTGTAGAATTATTTGTCATTGATGAACAGAAATTCTGATTATTCTCTTGATAACTTCTTGATGATATTTTACCTATTACAGTCACTTATTGTGCACACGGATTATCACTTATGAAATGCAGGTGAAGTTCAATGTGAGCAACCAAATAACTCGCTTTACACCTTTACTGGCAACATGATCATTAATAAACAAACATTGCCTCTCAGTCCAAACCAGCTTCTATTACGGGTATGTATCTCTTTTTCTCCTTTTGTTGTTTGATCCCTTTTTTTTCCTTCTATTTACACTTGGTTCATAAATCTCCAAAGGAATCTCGACTTGGTGTTCATTGCTTCTGTTATCATTTTATTTGATGATTCATGATGGTTCTTACTAAGTAACCTTGGTTTACATATTTCCAGGGGTGTAGTCTAAGAAATACAGAGTATTTAGTTGGTGCTGTTATTTTTACTGGGCATGAGACAAAGGTAGACCTTCCTTCAGATTTCTGCGTACAATTGACAGTTTTTCATTTTCTCGTTTGCTTGCGTGTTTTTCAGATGCTTGTTCTGGGTTTGTATTTATCGCTAAGTTCACGTTTGGAATATTACATATATACACTTGGGGAAGGATGTGTTTTGTTCTACAGTTGTACTATTTCAAATAAGTTAGGCACTCTTGGACTTTATCCCATGTTATCTTTATCACATTGTCTCATTTTTCGGTTTTATATATGGTGTCTGTATAACTGTAGGTTATGATGAATTCCATGAAAATTCCTTCCAAAAGAAGCACCCTGGAAAAGAAACTCGACAAGCTTATTCTTACACTGTTTACTGTTCTTTTCTGCATGTGTCTTCTGGGTGCTATAGGCAGGTAAGGCCTCTCCAGCATTATTATTCAGTCTTAGAATACTTTGGAGTTAGTGATTCTAGCTTCTTCATATTTTCAGTGGAATATTCATTAGCCGAAAGTACTACTATTTGAGATTCGACAAGTCGGAGGCACAATTTGATCCTGATAACAGATTTGTGGTGATTAGAGCCTAACTTTCTTTCTACTCTGTGTTTGTGGTTTTCTTTCTTGACTTCTTTCCATTTTTTCTGCCTTCTAATTTTTTCTTTTGTTCTTCTGTAGGTAGCTATCTTGACATTTTTCACCCTTATTACTCTGTATTCGCCAATTATTCCAATCTCTCTCTATGTATCTGTCGAGGTAGAGTTCAGTGATTTATTCTATTTCTGTTTCTTGAGGTTTTGTGTTGTTATGTGTTCGTGACTCTCCTTGAGTTTCAGATGATTAAATTCATTCAATCCACCCAATTCATCAACAATGATTTGCGCATGTACCATGCTGAGAGCAATACTCCTGCATTGGCACGGACATCTAACTTGAATGAGGAACTTGGCCAGGTAGATTCACTTTAATTTGTGAATAAATATGTATTTGTGTTCAATTTCCAAGTCTGGCCAGACTAGTGAATTTCTTTGATGTGAGTTCTTATATAATGTCTTTGGTTTTTCTGGTTGACTGTATGTGGATTACATTTTGCGAGATTTTGTTTTGTTTCATTTTGGTTTGTCTTTTTGGTAGGTGGAGTATATCTTCTCTGACAAAACTGGTACATTGACAAGAAATTTAATGGAATTTTTCAAATGTTCTATTGGGGGAGAAGTTTATGGTTCTGGTATAAGTGAAATAGAAATGGGAACTGCTCAAAGGACTGGTGTTAAAATTGAGGTAAGTCTTTATTTGCTGGTATAGATAATGTTGTAGTAGTGCCAAATCTTGATTGATACGTTTAATTTCAGGTTCAGAAGCAATCAAATGCAGCACGTGAAAAAGGTTTTAATTTTGATGATGCGAGGCTTATGAGAGGTGCTTGGAGGAATGAACCCAATCCTGAGTGTTGTAAAGTAGGTCTACTTTTAGTATGCTAAAATGTCATATGCTGTTTTGAGGATCTATTTTATAGTCTTTTAGCTGCCTCATTCCCATTGATAACTTGTCAAGACTTGACTTATTGAAGTTATATTAGATATTTTGATCTTGTCCCCTAGATTTGATTTTGCAATAAAGTTTTGATCATTTCTGTCAAGTGTCTGGCAGTTTCATTAAAAAAAAAAAAAATCTCTGTTATCTTCATTTATTAATTAATTTATGCTTGTCATAAGACGGTAGCAGAAGTGTTTTTGGCTCCTGATGAATCTTTTAATGGTGAGATGGGACTTAGTTGAGCATAATTTTCAATTGCACCTTCTCCTGTTATCATTTCTGAGTCTCTGACATCTGGCCACAATATTGGGCAGCATATCCTTGAATACCATGCTTGATTTCATTCCATTATCTTCCACATCTTATTATATGAAATTATATGACTTCTGGGTATGCTTGATGGATGTTATTTGCCAGTCCCATAATAGTTTCCTTTCATTTGCAATCTATTATTATTACCAATTCCTCAATAGTTGGGTATTCATCTTGAAAATCTTTTGCTTTCTGTAGGAATTCTTTAGGTGTCTAGCAATATGCCATACTGTGCTTCCTGAAGGGGACGAGTCTACTGAAAAGATTCGGTATCAAGCTGCATCTCCTGATGAATCTGCTTTAGTCACTGCTGCAAAGAATTTCGGTTTCTTCTTCTACAGGTATGTGGTTTTTTAATGGTTGTTTTATGGATTGGAAGATAGCATTGTTTTAAGTGAGATTTGAAATCGACTAAATGCAGACGTACGCCCACAATGATTTATGTACGCGAGTCTCATGTTGAGAAGATGGGGAAGGTGCAGGATGTATCATATGAGATTTTAAATGTCCTTGAGTTTAACAGGTACTTAACCGTTAGTGTGCTTTTGAAATTCTTTCTTCGATGCCTGATCTATGGTAAGATTTCAGATTTACTTTCTATGTTTTCATTATTTAGTACAAGGAAGCGCCAATCTGTTGTTTGTCGATATCCAGATGGTAGACTTGTACTCTACTGCAAGGTGAGATTAGGAGTCTTTGTACAAATATTGATTGGGAGTTATGTGGAAGAAATAAACGACAGCCCTTTATGATTGAATGACAGGGTGCAGATACAGTGATATACGAAAGATTAGCAGATGGTGATAATGATTTGAAAAGAATAAGTAGGGAGCACTTAGAGCAATTTGGAGCCTCTGGATTGCGAACTCTGTGCCTGGCTTATAGAAATTTGAGCTCTGATGTTTATGAAAGTTGGAATGAGAAATACATTCAGGCAAAATCTGCTCTTCGTGATAGGGAGAAGAAATTGGATGAGGTGCGTGGACAATTTTCTGATATGCGTTTTTTTGGTTTGAATCAGTTTTCCTAATTTTTGGTGCTACTATTACACTAGGATGCCTGTAAGTATCTTCTGTTTAACAATGTATTCTAAGATTACCAGACCTTACGAATTCCTACTTAACTTTCCCTTTATAAAGTATTTTTAAGGTGCTGAATTGCCCAGGACCCATTGGTTTTTTAGTTATGTCAAGCACTAGCAACTTAATTTCTATATCGTCTTTTTTTTTATTTGTTTCATTTTAGCTTCTTATTGCCTAACATGTAAACTGTGTCAGGTTTCAGAACTAATAGAAAAAGAACTTATTTTGATTGGATGTACTGCTATTGAAGACAAGCTTCAAGAGGGAGTACCTGGGTGCATAGAGACCCTCTCTCGAGCTGGAATTAAAATTTGGGTGCTAACTGGAGACAAAATGGAAACAGCAATAAATATTGCTTATGGTAATGAAATTGGTGAAATTATTATTCTTTTTTATTTTTATTTTTATTTTTTATGTGTATATATGCTTTGTATGTTGGTAACTGATACCACAACTTTTACTTCTATATCTGTTAACTGCAGCATGCAAGTTAATAAATAACAACATGAAGCAATTTATAATCAGCTCGGAAACAGATGCTATTAGAGAAGTAGAAGACAGGGTAAGTCAATATTTTGCTATGGTGTTTTCCCATCAAAATTTACTTATGTTACAGAAGCGTAATGCCCCCTCCCTCAATCTACTGTCAATTGAATAATAGGGCGATCAAGTTGAGCTTGCTCGCTTTATGAAAGAGATGGTGAAAAATGACCTTAAAAGATGTAGCGAGGAAGCACAGCAGCATCTTCATTCTGCATCTAGACCAAAATTGGCACTTGTCATTGATGGAAAGTGTTTGATGTATGCGTTAGATCCCACTTTACGAGTAATGCTCCTAAATTTGAGCTTGAATTGCAATGCAGTAGTCTGCTGCCGAGTTTCTCCACTGCAGAAGGCACAAGTAAGGTTCCTTCATGGCATCAATATGTTGAATTATTTCTTTCCCTGCAATTTGATAATTGGGCTTTGACATGTCTCCCAATGCGCGGTCTTTGTACTAACAATTTTTTTGTGTTAACTAGTATGAAATAATTATAATATATATATATATATATATATATATATATATATATATATATATATATATATATATATATATATTTGATAATATATGTGTGATATTATCCTCATGGATACTCCTTTGAATATTAAGTGATGATGTATTATTTTTCTCTGCTTTCAGGTTACGAGCCTTGTTAAGAAGGGTGCAAACAGGATTACCCTCAGTATTGGTGACGGTGCTAATGATGTTAGTATGATTCAGGCTGCTCATGTTGGTGTTGGAATAAGTGGACAGGAAGGAATGCAGGCAGTGATGGCTAGTGATTTTGCCATTGCACAGTTCCGCTTTCTTACAGAGTTACTCCTTGTCCATGGTCGATGGTCATATCATAGAGTATGCAAGGTTTGTACTCCCACATCTTTGTGGCCACTAGCGTACAATGTGTTCATAAATTATCAGCTTTAAAGAATCAAATATTTTGCAGGTTGTAACGTACTTCTTCTACAAGAACTTGATGTTCACACTCACTCAATTTTGGTTCACATTCGAAACTGGATTTTCTGGTCAGAGGTTCTATGATGATTGGTTTCAATCTCTCTATAACGTAATCTTTACAGCCCTGCCTGTAATCATTATTGGACTTTTTGACAAGGTATTGAATGTTTAGGTTTACCATGTTTTCTGATAAGTATTTATGCTACAGTATGCCTTTTGAATGAATTTTCTGACATATTTCCTATAGGATGTTAGCGCTACCCTTTCCAAGCAATACCCTGAGTTGTACAAAGAAGGAATAAGGAATGCATTTTTCAAATGGAGAGTTGTAGCAACATGGGCTTTTTTTGCAATCTATCAATCACTAGTTTTGTATTACTTTGTTGTTGCTTCAAGTGATCGAGCCATGAATTCAGCTGGTAAAATGTTTGGCCTGTGGGATGTCAGTACAATGGCCTTCACAAGCGTAGTTGTGACTGTAAATTTGCGTCTGCTCATGATGTGCAACACAATTACTAGATGGCATCACATCAGTGTTGGAGGTAGCATATTAGCTTGGTTTGTATTTGTCTTCATTTACTCGGGCATCGTCTTGCCTAAGGAGCAGGTGGGTTGTTTTTCTTCGTATTAATATCAACGCCTTTCTTGTTTATTGATGCTAACTTTCTTTATGTTGCACTTTTTGCAGGAGAATATCTATTTCGTCATTTATGTCCTAATGAGTACTTTCTATTTCTACTTCACTCTTCTTCTTGTCCCTGTTGCTGCACTCTTCTGTGACTTCATATACATGGGGTAAGAATTACCAGTAAACCCTTAGAGCATTATTCTATATGTGCACATGAGATCATATACTTGATTGACTTTTATCAAACTGGCATTTTATGGATCAAAGTGTAGAGCGAGACTAAATGTCGCCCACGAAATAAAATTGAGGGTGACAAATTTTTAGGCAAAATGCATTCATATGTCCATAACTATTATTTTCTTTGATGTTCTTTTGAAAGAACTACATGAAACAAAAATTGAATTCTTGGGGGACTTTTAGATGCACATAATACTTTTAAGGATCTTTAAAAATAAAAAATACTTTTGAAGACCATTTCTCATGAATATGGGTGTTCTCTCCCAGTTTAATCCTCTGTTTCTCGATCCTTTGGTTAATCTGAGTTTGATATCAGGGTTCAGCGCTGGTTCTTCCCGTACGATTATCAGATTGTTCAGGAAATCCACAGACATGAGGTTGATAATAGCAGGATTGGACTTCTGGAAGTTGGAAGCAATAATCTCTCCCCAGATGAGGCGCGTAGTTATGCCATAATGCAACTTCCAGGACAGAAATCGAAGCACACAGGTTTTGCTTTTGATTCACCCGGTTATGAATCATTTTTTGCGTCACAAGCTGGTGTTTATGTGCCACAAAAGGCTTGGGATGTGGCTCGGAGAGCCAGCATGAGGAATCGACCGAAGACGCCACGAAAGAACTGATCAGTACGTTTTTTGTACAAATTTTGTCATTTTTTTTTGGTTACATCTTTTCCATCCTCTGTAGATTAAAATGTATCATATGTCCACATAATTAATTGTAGTGATTATTACCCTAGAAAGTTTTGCTATATTCTTGTAGTGGCTGGTAGTTGTTGTAGTTCCATTTTATACTTTGATAGGCAAATAGTTGTAATGCTCATTGGAGTTCTACTGCGAATTTGCAATTTTATGAGAATTGCAATTGTACATTTTTCAATGATCGTGTTTATGTATTCTGATTTCATTCATTATTTATTTATTTAAATTAATTGTTTATTTTAAAGTAAATAATGTGCACCATACCAGCTTTCGTGACCACTTACAAATTTTCTGTTCATTGTTTATTAGACTAATTGTCGACTATGATTATTATTTTTATATAATTGGATATATTGAATGAGAGCTTAAAAACATTTACTTATACTAAGATACTAATTAAACAATGGTGGTTCAATAAAGTGGGAAAATATATGTGGACCATGGCTGTTAATATATTAATATATTGATTGTTGATTCATTGGAAACTACATTATATATATATATATATATATATATATATATATATATCATATTCGTATATAAATATTTTAAGTTTAAATATATATTCTAATGTCAGTAGTGTTGCTAGAGTACGGTTCCTAAATATGTATACACACATCCCCTCAAACAGAATATGGAAATATATTTGCAAAAACAACCTACAGTGTGTCATTATAGATTCTTTTCCTTTATACTTAACTAATAGTAACACTTTAAAAAATTTATGCCAAAAAGTTATTAATGATTTCCCTTTTCTTACAATATATGATAATCCAATTACAGTTTCAAGTAATTCTTTTATCTTAGTAATGATGCATTGTTATGCTTCAGTTTGAAGATTGGCATCGGTTGTATCATTTGCCTTTTCAGGTTAGAAAAAATTAATTAAACTTGCAACACTTGATTTAATTATTATTATTAAAGATTATGCAGTATTATTCTCTATATAAAGTACATTTAATGTTAGAGTAAACTAATAATGAAAATACTATATATATTTTGAAGGGTCACCCCGAGACTGGTTGATTCATTATTAAAATATGTTTATTATATATATAAATATTTTTTTATTGTAAGTTAAAGTATGTTTGTAGAGACCTTAAAATCATACTTTAACTACTATTAATTATATTTTACGTATATAACAATCATACATTAACCTGTCTTACATAAACACCGTTTTATAAGAAACTTTAACTATTTTGAATTATATAAGTGTTCTCTCAATATCATATCAGTTTGCATATATAAAACCAAAATGTTTAAATCGTTTATTTATGTTTGGTTGCACGTAAGACATTATGACTGGTACTAAAGGAAATGCTGGTTTTCACCATATTGTATGTGCATGAAAATACACACAAATCAAAGCAAAGGAAGGATTGTCACAGTAGTAGTATAAAGCAAGGTGTTGCCCTTCCTTCCATCTTCCAAAACTCTCTCTCTCTCTCTCTCTAGCTGGAGAAAGTGGATAGAGTCACTCCAACCCATAAAGAAAATCAAGAAAACCTAGCCATGCAGTACAGATAAAACCACCTTAGCTAGCTAGATGTAATTTCTTCCCTTATTGCAACATATATATATGTCTGCTCCTAAACAAACTGATCTGTCTTAATAGAGAGAGACAGAGAGATGATGAAGATGATAAGAAGTAAGCAATTGAAGTTATTGTTTAGGGTAGTTATGCTCATCATTTGTTTGTCCATCATGATTGAAGCAACAGTGGAAGGAAACAGGAAGCAGCATGAGATAATGATGATGGAGAGAGAGAAGCAAATTAGGAGTACTCATGATGATCTCAACTATGTTAGCAAGAGAAGAATCCCCAATGGACCTGACCCCATTCATAACAGGTCTCTCTCTCTTCTTTTATTTATTATGCATTTTCTTGAAAGTATACTCATCTCCAATGCCTCAGGTAAATGATTCACACGTAATAAGAGAAATAAATCCAATCATTGTCCCGTAGGGTTTAAGTTTTAGGGTATAGTTTCTCTCTCCTATGTGTTGTTCATCTAACGGTGTGACACAAAGGATGATGTTCGAGCCGATCACATATATATTGCTCTTAAAGAACTACTCTGTTTAACTTGGAATTGAACACAAAGGATTTAGTAAGAAGAACCAATTTTTTGCTCTTTGAAGTAGTAAATATATAGGATTAAGTTAGTTATTATTATTATTTTTTTAAAATTGTTAAAATAATTTAAATTAATGATTATAAACCTATCCAGGGAGTAGGGTTTAAGAGATGACAGCTGTTAATTTAAAGACAAAGATAGCTTTATCAAGTTAATTCTACAGAGCAAATAAAGCAGAAAAAGAGTAGTTCACTCTCACCACTTTATCCTTTCTTGAACAGATTTATTAAAGTTTATTTATTTAAACATTTCATTTTGTTTTCTATACTTTTGAGGCCTTTCAACCTTTTTATGTTACCTTTTCTTTTCCCCTTAATTTCTCTTTAATTTAATCCAATCCCCCCTCATTACCAATAATTTAACTTACCCATAAAAATAATTATATATATAACGGCTAATAACTAATTAAGTACCTGATTATGTTTTTTTTTTTAAATCTTGCTAATTAAAGTAAGAACTACATTTTTGTTATTTTCTATATTTGATTTTTATTTTTTAACAGAAAAGCAGGCAACTCTCGCCAACCACCAGGGCAAGCTTAGTGAGGATGAATGAAGAAGCTAGCTAGAATAAAGTAGTTTTTCGATCCATCTCTTTTAATTTAATGCATTAATTAATTTTTGTAAGATTAGGATACAATTTTCTTGACTCAATAGATCATCAGGAATTAATTCAGTCTTGTTTTTTTTTTTAATCAAATATATCTGAGGAGTAATAATAATTAATTTAAAAAAAAACATGATAAATCTTCGAAATTTAAAAAATAAAAAAAAGCAGAAAATCATGATACGAAAGCAAATGATTCGTTGCACCCATTAATTTGTACATATGTTATCATACGTGCACCCTTATAACTGGTACTTATTTAATCTATATGTTTAATCTTTCTACCTAGGATTTAATGTGAATTCAAAAGAATTTTAAGTATTTTTACCTTTATAAATATAATTATATTTTACCTCTAAATTTTCATTTTTACTATTAGAACTAAATGTTATTTATAGAGCATAATTGGTTTTTCAATGTATAATTGAAAATAAAATAAGTAATATAAACCAAAAGAAATCTAATAGGCAAGTGCCGTTAGATTGAACCATAGCCCAACTTCAATGAATTAATTTCCAACTATTGACTCATACCTCCAATTAATATGCATCCAGTTGATATCACCGGTACTATTCTGAAAATTAGGAATTGGAACTAACCTTTTCTAGGGCGGTTTGATTCCGGTTTTGTACCCTTGGTTCTTGATTTCATAAAAAATCGTATTTTAGTTAAAAAAAAAAGAAAATGAAATTGGCGGTTGGAATGAAATGAGGAATCAGAATATATCCGATTTTGATTCTATTTTAGCCGGTTTTGAAACCGACAGCTCCAGTTCCGGTTCGAACCATCGGTTCTGGATTAAAATTTGCATGTCTACCTCCAATCCAAATTTCAGTTTCAAATGATTCTGGGGTTATTTGATTTGTTTGATCTAAACTAGTGCAATAGATTCTTGCAATTGAAATAAAAATAGCCGCCATTTATTGATTATATAATGAAAGTGGAACAAAAGCTTTAGCTTTTACATTTAAAATTAACACATTATTAAAAAAAATAAATAAATAAGAAGAAGAAGAAGAGAGAAGTGAGTTGTGGAGTTGGCATGTGTTCTAAAAGATCAAAAGTAGGTAGAGTGAATGGCATGTTAGTCTTTTTCACCAGATTCTTTTGTGACGAACTCACACTGTTTTGGTCTTTGGTCCATTCAAACTCCCAAAGCTATTTTCCAGATTCTCTAATCTCTTGGCTACTGAAAAAGCCTCTCTATATTTCCCCTCCTTTTATTATATTTCTTCTAATTCTTTTAATTTACTTTACCTAGATCTAATATTTTCGAAGATATAATTATATAAATATATTAAAGGTTAAAAAAAAAAAGCAAATTCTTCATTATTTCTTATGCATCTCAAAAGCAAACTTATCTATTACTAGTGGGCCTATTTTAATACAGAGATTGGGCCTTAACAGTAAAGAAAGCCCAATATTATCTACATAGCCCAAATGTCCTCAAGGAAGCCAAGGCCCATCGGTTAATGTACACGAGGGCACCAACTGCTATCTTACGCCTGCACTTCTTAATAGCCGCCACATTGCCACGTGTACCACGCCGTTATGATTTGACCCGGTGGGCTTGAAATTTATAATTTCCTTTTCATTATCGCTGGATAATAATATACGCAGTGTTACATTTGCATTCCATTTGGACTTCATTTTAGTTTCATTTCGCATTCCACCATTTCGCCCCAGCTCCACACACACACCGCATAAAGCACATACAAACATACACCAGCATACGTCGATCTTCGTTGTTTGTATATATGCATACAGTTCATATAAAATATGTAATTTAATTCTGAATTATTTATTAATTTTTGTTTTCTTAGAATGATGACGAATCTTAGTAGTAGAAAATCATGAAGGAAAGTCTGTAACAATTTTTCCTAGAAATCTCCGTTTCTAGATCTCAGGTGATCCGGCGGCGAAAATAGTTTTCTGTTGTTTGTTTTTTTTTTCCCCCTTTTAAGTTATTGAATTTGAGTTAAAGATTCAAATCTCAGATCGAGAAATAAGCAGCTGATTCTAGAGAAATGCCGGGCCATGGGGATCTGGATAGGCAAATTGAGCAATTGATGGAGTGCAAGCCGCTGTCTGAGGCGGAGGTGAAGGTTTTGTGCGATCAAGCGAGAGCGATTCTGGTTGAGGAATGGAATGTGCAGCCGGTGAAATGCCCCGTCACTGTCTGTGGTGATATCCATGGACAGTTTTACGATCTGATCGAGCTTTTCCGGATTGGCGGCAATGCTCCTGATACCAATTATCTTTTTATGGGAGACTATGTTGGTGAGCTTTTACCTTGTTTTCTTGAATTTATTCATTTAAAAAAAATATATGTCATTTGGATGAATTAGGTTTCTGAAATTCAAAGTAGCTGTTCATATATTCCGTGCATGAGAACTGGATTTGCTCTTGCTCGTTTTAGCTTTGATTATTGATAGAGAGATTAGGACAGGGACCTGCTTGACCGTGAACCTATACATTAGGTTATTGACAGTTCTAACTCTGTAGGTTTCCGATGGTTTGTATCTTTTTTAATTTTGAAGAAACAGACCACTAGATACCTATTGAAGATGATTCGTTAATATTTTTTTTCTTGGCTTAGATTAGGGCATAGTGAAGCTGATTAGTTAGCTAATCATTTAATGTGTTTGGAGATTCCTTATGAGCTTTCACTTTGCTGGTGAGCTGGATGTGAATTGATTACAAAGACATATGAATAAGTGTTTATTAAATTTTCCCCTGCACATAGTATGTCTTTGGATACATCGAAGCTATTTCAGTATTGGTGAGTATTATTTACTTCTAGCCAATGGTCCAATTGGATCATTTTCTGTTTGAATTGATGACGTTAAAATGCCGAACGATTTGTATGGTCATGTTTTTTCTTTTTTAAGACAAACGATTACGTTAGAAAGTTTACCTGTATTCGAGGATACACATCTTACACGTAACGCTGCCAGCTATGGTGTATTTAATAGTTTATGAGACAATGATTGAGTTTGCTTGAGTATAGAGGATGCACTTTCGCTTACCCTGTAAGAGGGGCAATATCTCTTATATCCAAATAATTAAACATGCCTTAGGTGGATGTTATTTTTTCTTTTCTTTGATATTATTCGATAATAATCAGTTTGTTAGCAATTTGTAGTTATGATAACCTGCTTAGTTTGTTTGGTTGCTTTCACAATCTGTATGATAAATTAACCATTTCTAATAGATGTCACTTTTATATTTTCTTTTGTCACTTTAAGATGTTCTAATCTTTCTACAAAGTATATCATGATATCCAGTTCACGAAATATGCATTTACTGCAGACCGTGGGTACTATTCGGTGGAGACAGTCACACTCTTAGTGGCTTTGAAAGTTCGTTATAGAGATAGGATCACAATCCTTAGGGGAAACCATGAAAGTCGCCAAATCACCCAAGTGTATGACCTTTCGTCTATTAATCTTGTTCTCTTAATTGTTTTAAATTTTGTCTGATTTCTAACTAATTGATGCATAAATGTTTTGGACCATTTAAAATTGATTTTATATCCATATATTAATTCTAATGGTGTTTTTTTGTACACATATAATTCTGTCATTTTAGTTTTAATTTATTTTAGAATGTTGACTTGGAAACAGAATTTGGTTTTCACATACACATTTTATTATGTCTTGATAATTATGATATTTGAGTATGATAATATCTTGCAAATATCTTTCTGAGATAAATCATGGTATTACTTAAATATTGTTCTTGACTTGGCCCCCTTTTCTTAAAGGACTGTAGTGTTTCTTTAGGCTGCTTATATTGAATGTGCATATTTTGAGCATCTAAATACATTATATTTAACTTGTCTCCGATTAATATTTTTCTCGACTTAGATTTCTGGTGCTTTTGAAACTTGGGTGAAGAATTTAGCAGGGGTGTTTCTATATATATAGACTTTTAGTGTTAACATGACATAACATGAATTTGATGAATATCTTTTTGGTAGGCATTTGTGCGATTCTTCTGAGTGATATGCAAAATAAATACTCTATTTGCCTCTCAATGCTGAAGAATTGAGTGGATATTTGACATCTAGATTATCATAGGCTGTGTGATCAGCATGATTTGTGTGTGAAAAAATAAATTATTCTTATCATTCGAAGATATTAGAATGTGAATTGAAATTTATTGTGAAAAATATCCCGAAAGAAAACACAGAATTATACAGCACAATATTTTGAATTTTCACATTCTAAATTGCATCTTTTGGATCTAAATGTCTCTGATTATGAATACACCTTTTCTTTTTTTGCATCAGGTATGGGTTCTATGATGAGTGCTTGAGGAAATATGGTAACGCCAATGTGTGGAAGTATTTCACTGATCTTTTTGATTATTTGCCGTTGACAGCACTTATTGAGAGTCAGGTTTGGTTGATGAAATAACGGGTCAACTTTATATTTATTATGACATGTTAATTGTTTCTGATGCTTTCCGCCTTTTTTTTTCCTGTAGATCTTCTGTTTGCATGGGGGTCTTTCTCCCTCACTGGACACCTTGGATAATATTAGAGCTTTAGACCGCATACAAGAGGTATAAATGAACTTCTTTTGCAAAAACCCTAATGCTTTTATTCTTAACAACTTTGTGTATAAGATTCTCAAAATTCAACTTATTGAAGAGCTAAAACCTGGCAATTTCATTTTTGCTTGTTTGTCAATTTATTATGAGATTCAGAAATTTCTTCCTTTTTAATGCCTAGGATTCTTCTTTTTAGATGAGATTTTGCTCATAAAAACTAAAAACTTTAATACTGATGGAGTGGCTTTTATTGTATCTTCCAGCATAACGTCTTTCATGAATATCCTCGTACTGTCAGGTTCCACATGAAGGACCGATGTGTGACCTTTTGTGGTCTGATCCGGATGATCGTTGTGGATGGGGCATATCACCTCGTGGGGCTGGCTACACCTTTGGACAGGATATAGCCGCTCAGTTCAACCACACCAACGGCCTCACACTGATTTCAAGAGCTCACCAGCTTGTCATGGAGGGTTATAATTGGTGTCAGGTTGGTCTGCAATCTGAACAGTTATATTGATTTTTAGCAAGCCCTAAATACAAACTATTAACAGATATTAAGTATAAAATCTGACCTTTAAAGTTACAGAAAAATGAAACTATATGAGAAGACAAAACTCGCTTTTTTTAATAGAAAGTATATCTTAATCTTCTCGTACAATGATTGTTCCCCATTTCTGTTAATGGTCTTGTTGTTGAAGTTGCTTTATGATTAACCTACTTGTTCCCTCCATATGAAATTATAGGAGAAGAATGTGGTGACAGTTTTTAGTGCCCCGAACTATTGCTACCGTTGTGGGAACATGGCTGCAATACTTGAAATCGGAGATAACATGGAGCAGAATTTCCTTCAATTTGACCCAGCTCCTCGACAAATCGAGCCCGACACAACTCGCAAGACTCCCGACTATTTTTTGTGAACTCAACTGCGCGCATCAGGAGATTCTGGCATTACAGTAGATGTGTCTTTAAGAGAAGATTGCTGTTTTCTGAGGATTGTTTTCAACATCATTCTTTAGCGCTAAACATACTCACCAGATAACTAACGAAGGCACAGCGTCTTCTGTATATTTTCCCAATAGCAGAAAGCAAAGCGACCGTGATATTTTATTTTGTGTTTTTTGTAATGTACAAGGTTTTTGTAGGATCCAGTTTGATTCATCACTTCTTCTCCAGTTTAACACAACTCGTTGCACAAAGGTAGTGTGATTTTTTCTAGCTTTTCAAATAGTACTAAACCCCTCAACTCTCAAGCTTTCTTCCCAAGTATTTTAGATGCACATATCACCTTACTATTTGCATTCAATGAGGATTTTTTGGTAAAGAAAACAGGAAATAATGAATCAAGAGAGGAATCTTAACTCATTTAGAAATCACTTGTACTTTGCAGCTAATAGATGACATAAAATGCTTGGTGTTGTTCTACGTGTTTAAGTTTTAGTTGCATCAAATTCATCAATTTTTTTTCTCTCTATATTTCTTGGATTACTTCAAGATAGCTTACATCTTGGAACTCCCATTTGCCCTAATTTCAAGTTTCCGACCAGATGTCAGTCAAATAATCTAACAATAGACAGAAATTCTGAACAAGGTATAGAATCAGAATAAACTACATCAATATGGAGCAAAGAATAATGTTACATCCTCACCAAGTAAAAAAAAAAAAAACCAACTACGAAAAATTCCTGTAACAAAACTATAACATTTTGATCTCATTCCTCTTTAAAAAAAAAGGTGTAAACAATCAATCAATAAATGAATCTTGTGTAATGAACTCCTTTACAATGAGTACATATGTGCCTCAATGCTCTTGTCATTGATCAATCATTGCAGAGTGCATCATTTCCCATGGGAGCAAACCGCTGGAAACATCAGACAAATTGGCCAACACACAGTCTCTCAAACCTGTGTCCCACACCTCACAGAACCTCTGCGGCCAATCGGGAGGCTCGATCGCCTCTGTTCCCAGCCCGGGAGCCCTGTCTCTAGAGCCTTCGTTCTGGTTTTCTCGCCAATCCACGACATACGTAGCGACTCTTCTATAAAACTTAGCTCGGAAAACATCCCACACTTGGTATTTATAATGGTTGATCACAGCAACACTTTGAGGCAAATTCAGGTACTCATATTCCTTCCCAAGATGGAAATGATGCACCACATTGAGCAGAGTGGTATCCAGAGCATCCGGTCTAACAATCGACTTATGCCTCTCTGGACTCTGAAGGCGGCAAGTGTAGCCGACTGTGACTCCCCGCGAAGGCGGTGATTTCAGCCCTGATGGACCAAAACTGTGGCATGATGTTCTGATTTCTGCAACTGATGATGATGAAAAGTTCGCCATGAGGGAACGGAGTGCATTCTGAGATGCATTGTATGGAAAGTAAAAATACTCATCCACATCCATGAAAGACACCCAAGTGCATTCATCCTTAGCTCTAAGAGCACAATTTGAGAATCCAGCTTCTTGTGTCTTAATCCAAGGCCACACATGCCTTGTGACATTGTAATTTTCTTGGTTAAGTTCTTGCATAACCCCATCAATTCCATCATCACTGTTGTTGTCATAAATGAACCATTTCTCTACTCCTAGCCAAGAATGATACTTGATCCACTCCCTGATTGTTGCAGCCTGATTCCACACCATTGTGCACACACAAAGCTCATGTTTTCCTTCTCTTCTCGTCCTACCATCGGCCTCTGAGCCGAATATCTTAGCCACAGACGGCATAAGTACACGCTCGTGAGGACGAGCGTGTACACGGGATGGTGTCACTCCCACGGTGACACGAATTGCCTGACCCCTAACAAGATTGTTGCTAATGCTCTCTGGCAAAGGACACCTCACAATCTCTTGAGCAGCAGTTAAAGCCTTCACAGAGAGGGAAATCCCACCACTTCTTTCCCATTTTTTTCCCAATCTATAATGGCAAGAAAATCTACTGGGATCAGATTCCCTATCAGACCTCAAATTCAATCCTTTGACAAACAAAACAGCAGTATCCCCATCCACAGCAGCAGAATACACAACATTATCCCATGATTTAACACTCTTGTTATGACCCACCAAAACCCTGTTTTTCCCCATCAAGATTCCATTTTTACCAATCCTCTTCAAACGTACAATGTTTGAATGATTCGTGGGTGGAAGTGGGCACCTAATGATTGACCTGAATTCATCATATTCATCTACAGACAACGCTTTTTTCTTACCAAATGCACGAGTAATATTGTTGCCATAAACACACTCCAATTCAGCAGCAACTCTGTTCTTCATAAACCCATTTTCATCTCCACTGCTCACCAATAGCAACACATGGTCAGGGAACAAAACCCGGCTCTCAATTTTCAGTGGGGACAACAAAATGTCAGATTCTTGAACTGATTTAACTGTTCTAGAACTAGAAGACGACAGTAAAGAAAAGGATGGAACTACCAAAACTGGGTGAAATGGGGAGGAAGAAGATGAGTTTGTGTAGGTTAAAATACGAAGAAAAATCAAGAAAACGAAACAGAGGACGAAGAATCTTACAGTAAACAAGTGGAGAGGACAATAGAAGGAGGAATAGGATTGTCTGAGGAAGCGTTTACGCTTGCGGCGTTGATCTGAAGAATCCATGTTTGTTGAAGAATATGGTAATGAATGGAGCAGATCTGTTATTATACCGACAGAGAAGAGGCAGCTAGCGTACTTGCGTGTGGTTTAAGGTTTGGTTGCTTCTGGAATTACAGCAAGTGTCGGAATTGTGGCTATGACCGGTGGGACGCGTAATTGCTTGGAATTCGGAATTATTTGTGGCATACAAATTGTCTTGGTTTATAATTTAGAAACACACCTATTCCATTCCATGCAAATGTTTTTTTTTTTTTTTTTTTTTTCTGTTTTCACGTAATTAAGAAATATTATTAATTAATATGTAGTAAAGAATTGTATTAGTGTGTATATAAGTTTCATATTTTAATTGTATTGATGGATGTGTGGGTTATATATGTTTAAAAATGAAATGAAACTATTTGAAGCGGGCGCCTAAAATAGAAAAAAGAGGACTCTTAAAGTGGACGTAGTAGAATACTTCTCCATTTTAACTAATTTTATTCATTTTAGGAGTAATTTGATATTTTTAAATAATAAATAAAGTATAAAATATGTTACGTGTAAAAATACAAATTTGTAAGCTTATTTTAAATATATTGTTAACCTGGGTAAAATTTTACACTAATAAACAAAGATCGAACTCACTCACATTAGGAACAACCTCTTTAAATATAGTTTCTATAAGAGAAAATTTAAACATTTTGAATTTGTTATCTTTTTTATTATTATTGTTTTTTTAGGGAATTGTGTGAAAAAAAAAAAAAAAAAAAAAAAAAAAATATATATATATATATATATATATATATATATATATATATATATATATATATATATATATATATATATATATATCATTGTTAGGCAGAATCATGTGTGTGATACTATCATAAGATTCTTAATGACGCGTATAAACTATGAACCCTAAATACTATATATTGAACAATACCAACAAAACCTTAATAATTGATGAATTTTATATTACACTCAATAATTCCATATTCTTTTCTTCGCCCATTTGGAAAGTAAGCTCTCCAAATGAATTTCTTAATTACTTTAATTTTATGCACAAAAAAGCTTGATTGTCCAATTGTACGTAATTATTAACTTATACCTAATTAATAATTTATAATTTTTCAACTTTGTCACTGGCACATGTACAGATAGGAAGGAACAGCGACAAAAGCAAAATGGTCCTTATTTTCGGACCAATTATGTATGCACAGTCTGGTTAGAATTTTTCAGATAATATTTCCAAACAATTAAAATAAATTTTAAAAAGAAAAAGTTAAAAGCATTCTTTAATTCGGTTCGTTTTAGTTAATCTATTCTATTTAATACAAAATTTAAATTAGTTTTAATAAACGTAATGGAACAATATATAGAGTTTTAATATGGAGATAAAATGTGGATGTGTGTATATATATATAGATGAGATTAATTTAATTAAAATTACATTTTTAATTAATATTTATGCATTTCTTTTATTCAAATTTAACCAACGGTCCTTTTTAATAAAAACAACTTTCACCTTCATTTGTCTTCTTTATATTGGAGATAATAATATGTTTGGGTAAAAGATTAAAAAAAAAAACACCAAAATTTTAATACTATAATCCTACATAAAACACACAAAATATTTTACACTTTATTTAAATTTAAAGAAAAAAGTTACAGTACTCCGGCCCTCTTTCTCTAAAAATTATTCATTAATTCGTCTCACATCAATATTTATTGCAAAAAAGAAATAATATCGTTTGAATCTAAAACTTCAAAATACAAATTTATCCCTTCTTTTTACAGATAATAATATATTCTATTCATTATTTATTTCTTAAAAATATCAAATTATCCCACAATTCAATAAAGAGTTAAAGCTTTCATAAATATACAATTGACTTTTCTTCAACCTAATAAAAAAGTAGTAATGTGGAAATTAAGTTCTCAGAAGCACGTCTAATGATTTATTACTGGAGCTTAAGAGTTAAGTTTCCGATACATTGTTTAGCGCACACCAATCCAAAGCTTGTGACCTAATTAAATTCATTGATTGGAAGATTAAATAAATAAAATAATTAATGGGTAATTAGTGGTAGGCATAACCCAATTATTAAGAGCTGGTAATATAATTAGGCTGCTTAAGATCATTATTCCTCCATTGCGTTTCGCAGCTAGCCTAGCCAATTTAGAACACACACATTTTATTGAATTAAAATAAAATAATTATACATTTCGGGATCGAAATAAAATTATCACATGCATGATCTTATGGGTGTAAAAGAATTTATGTCTATAAATTAATTCAAAACACATAAAATTATAGAGTACTACATTACAACTGTTAAAATTATGCATTAAAAAATTTACTCTTTTCGCTGCAATGTGCATAATGGTTTTTACATTGAGTATTAGAAAATGTTTTTTTTAATCCAACTTATTAATTACTTTACGAGGAATAATTAAGTTATTTTAAATAATTAATAAAATGTAATATTTGTTATTTGTATTAAGTAATTCTGACAATTAATTTGAAAATATATTAAGTATAGTTGAGGTTGAAGGTTTAGAACTTTTTATACTTTAATTGTGCATGTATTGACACATGAGAAAAAAAAATGTTCATGATACATGAAGAAGAAGGAATTAAGTACTGTTCTTAAAAACATTATAATATAATAAAAAAAATTAATGTATCTAGTTAATTAATATAAGTCATTAAATCAAAAATTAGATTAATAACCACTCTTGATTAAATAAAATACTAATTAAAATTTTAAAAAATAAAAATAACTGCCTCTAAAAAAAATGTTTTTAATTGACATTTAAGTATTCCTCCAGTATTGATCAAGAATATTGTAGATCATAAAATGATTATTCCTTTAAAGAATATATTCAGTTTAAAAATGATTATTTAATGGATCCCCCCTTCCCCACATAATTCAACACAGAATTTTGTCAACCACCGGAAAATACGCCTCACAATACGAGTCGGTGATCATGACCATTTTTTGAAACTTTTTATTTATTTATTTATTTATACGCATTTATAGGTTAGTGTTTCTAAATTCAATTTTAAATTTTTTTAGTATTAAATGTTAGTACTCTTTGGCATAATAATAACATGAAGGCGGAACTATTGTCACCCGAAACATTACTAATGACACCCGAATTTACAAAAAAAAATTATAATGAAAATACAATTCTAACATTCCTGCTAAACTTACCTTTTATTACATTTATACCTCCACCTGCTAATCTCATCGGCTCATCATCGCTACCTCCACGCCACCAGAGTCTAGCCGCGCCACCACCTTGCCGGAAACCTGTTGTGTCGGTGTCGAGTTCAACCATCCATTCCTTTGCTAAAATAAATAACCTGACCACGACTTTCTTTCTCGGGAAATCGCCGCACTGTCAACCACCGCGCCACTGCAAGTTCCGCCGCCGCCTATCACAAGTTCCCAGCAGAGATTTGCTAACCTTTGCCGAGCACGCCTCCGCCGCAGATCAGAGAATCCCTGCTTGTCGCCGAATAATGACCCGTCATCACGTATATTGGGCTACCTCTTCTACCGGAAAAGACCATGTTTAATATTAGTAATCCATCTTGAATTCTTCAGTATTCCCACAATCGAATGGAGTAATTCTTGGTTCTTTGAACAACCAAATTTGTGAACCGAAAATTAATTTAACTTTTAATCAATTTCCACTTTCCCCAGTTTCTCTTCTAAATTAAGTTGAAATTCCAAAGTTAATCTTGATTCTTCAACAAATAAGGATGTGTGAAATTGATGCCTGATTATCTAATACACTTGAAGAGTTTCTGTTTGAAGTTGAACATGGCCACTGATATCATTAGAAAATGGAAAATAAAAAACTTCTCCTTTACGAAATCTACAATTTTTTTATTTTTTTCCCTTGATTTCAAGCCCTGTGGGGGGTAGGATTAGTAATAAGAATTGCAATTCAGGGCGTTGTAATGGACGGTTGAACTCCGGTGACACAGTTGGGCAGTGACGGGATTAAAATAGTATTTTCACTATAAATTTTTTTTAAATTTGGGTGCCTCCGGTAATATTTCGGGTGACAATAGCGCCGCCTTAACAAGTAATCTTAATCTTCTAGATTTATTACTATTATTATCATGCCCTATTAGCTCAGTTGCGTTTTATAGGCCCAATCTCATGATGGCCCAATAGGCCCCAAAATCCTAGCCCAATAAAGGAAGGCATCTAACTCAAAATACATGTACATTTTAATGACACATTGATTAATTCTTAAAAAAATCAAATAATGTTAAGCGAAAGGTGACACTATTGCCACCTAAACTTTTACTTAAGGCACCCATTTTTCTAATTTAGTTTTTGTTAAAAGACAAAAATAACATTATATTAAATTCATTTTAAATTTATTGAAACCTCAAAAAAAAAATTACTTCGCACACTCAAATCTCAAAATTTCTGAACTTGATCATAATTAAACGAAAAATCTATAATTTTGATGATTACCTGTTCTAATTTCATTAATGAATTAGAAAATTTAAGTGAAATAATCACATGAGATATTTTGAAATAATCAAATGTTGGAATGAATTGGTAGACCAATTCACGACTCCAAACCCCTGGTATTAATTCACAGACATTCAAAACTAAAAATACAAAATATTTTTGTGATGCAATTGATAGAAATTAGTCCATCAAGAGTTCTTATTTCCAATTATGAATAATAAATTTTAAGAATATTTGGTTAAAAATTGCTGTTACTTTCCTTCTTCTTTGTTAGAACTGATAGTGTATGAATAAACTTGTTGGTTTCTTTTCTCCATCTTACCCCAAAACCTTGCTTGTATTTGTTTGTTTTGTTTTATGTATTTGCTTGAATTTCTTCGACATTGACGAAATGAAGGAGAGAATTGACATATGGGGAAGAAGATTGCAGGGCGTAGGCGATTAATTAATTTTGGATGGTTATTTATTTAATTTATTTTAGGGTTATTTTCGTCTTTTTAAATAAATAAAATTGAGATATCGGGTGCCTTCAGTAAAGGTTCGAGTGGTAATAGTATCGCCCTAAGCGAAATCTTTTAATTATATTTTATATTTTTAATTATGCACAATGAACGAAGATAAAAAAAACCATCTACATGTATTTAAAGGAAGAGAGTCACTAGGGTGGAACCGATCCCATAAATATTTCGGACCGGATCTTAAATCACACTCATATATATCTCGCGGATCTTGTGAAGAATTCACGTGAACTGTCCTCTTTATGCTCTCTTTTATTATTTATCCTCTCTCCTCATCAAAATACGCGATTCTCTCTCTTTTATCCTCTCTCATCTCTCTCTTTCTTAAAATAATTAAATCTACTCTCTTATTCAATCATCAACTCTCTGCACCCTCTCTCTCTCCTATTTAATAACTCTCTCACCTCACCTCAAACGTGTTTATCTCATTCCCTTATTATAAATTTTTTCTCTCCTAAGTAATTACATATCACATCACACTACAAATTTATTCTTTTTCCCTCTCTCTCTCACTTTCTAGGCTTCTCCCTTCGGAAAACCTTTAATCGATAACCATTGTCGCCAACGAAAAAAGTGTGGGCACAAGCCGGAATTCCCGACAATGGAATTCGGCACTGCAATGGCTAAGGGCGGAGCTGATGATGCATGTGAATGGTGACATTGTCGTTTTAAGCTTTAGGGCAGGGAAGGGTGAGAAGTGTTGTTGGCGGGTGGTTGGGGAGGAAGAGAAGGGGATGTAGGGGAGAATGAGAGAACGGGTTAAGTCCAGAAGATGATAGAGAGTAAAAGATTAGAGAGGTAGAGAGAGAAGAATAATTATGCATGAGATTTGCAGATATTCAAATCCGCAAATTAACTTTTGTGGAATGTTGTTAGGTTGCTATTGCTGCATATAGTGTGTACAGTGCTGCTCTCACTCAAGCTCTGGATAATTCTTGCTTGTTCAAGTGCATTGTAACTTTTTTTAGATTATTCTTTTAATTAATTGAGTTACTATAATGATTTTGAGTATTATTAACACATTTATGAATTACCCTTGATGTGATTTGTTTATGTAATTTTCTTAAATTCATGGTTTACTTTTTAAAATAAATTGGGTTACTCTTTATAATAAATTAGATTACTCTTTTATTTGACACTCTTATTTTCTGAAAATATTTTAATTAATGGAGGTTACTATTTATAATAAATTGGATTACTCTTTATAATACATTAGGTTACTCTTTTATTTGACACTCTAAATAACTTCATGTATGGTGAAGATTAAAATTATTTGTAAATTGCACTATAGAAATCATTATGTTAGTTTTTAAAATTAAATGGAAAGTATAGATTTAATTTAATTGAATTCAAAGAGTAATCCAATTTTTTCAAAAGAATAATCAAATTAATTCCAAAGAGTAATCAAATTATTTTGTTAGAGTGATCTAACAAAATATAGATTCCATATAATTTAACTAAATTTAAAGAATAATCCAATTAATTTGATCTAATTCATTTTAAAGAGTATCCTACATATTTTTTAAAGATTTTATCCTGTTAAATATGACAAGATATTACTTTCATCATCCATGGAACTGGTGGCTGACTCTCTCTTCCTAACCATGCTTCACTTTTATTTTTCTCTCACTCACATTCCAAAACACTTTTTTATATTTGACTTTTTAAAAGTTCAATTCCCCTCTCTCTCCCCATATTATTGAACCCAACATCCAATCTTTCAAAATCAAAGTTTAATTCCCCCTCTCTCCCCATATTAAAATCAACATTTCAAAATTACTTCAACGTATAAATTTTTTGTTAACATTTATTCACAAAATGGTAAAATTTCAATTAATACTAAAAAAATAAAATGTGAAGGCTAGAATGCACCATATGATCTGAAATCATTTCTACATCTTTATGACCTCAAAATTGACCATGGTAGAAGATAGAGAGAAGAAAAAAAAAGAGAGAGAAAATATGGAGAGAGGAAGAGAAGAAAAAAAAGACGACTGGGAGAGAGGAAGAGGAGAGAGAAGGAGGAAAAAGAAGAGGAGGAGGGAATATGTGCCTTGTCACGCCCCGACCCCAGACAGAGCGCGACAACCGCCACGTTAACCATAAATTTCATAGAATGGGTGCACTCCACTCCACAAAGTTTATAGAAAACGTAAGGCTTGCTATCAAGTACCTGTAGACTGAACAACTGATAACAACGGGTACAACACGAGGACATCATCTCATAAAGTATCAACAAGGATTTACAAAGGTACAAAATTCAACGGTGTAACTTAGTTTAAAGAAAATATACATGAACGATATAACATCGCGAAGGTACAAAAAGAACATCAAGGGGGTCACCAAATATAAACTATACAATCTCGCCAATGAATCCGTCAATTTACATAAAAGAGAAAGTACCCAAAACACGGATTGGATGATGAGCAAACGATAGGCAAACCTCCAACCAAAATGATATCAACAGCCTGAAAAGGAAAGAATGATGGGGGGTGAGCAAAACCACTAGCTCAGTAAGGTGATAAGCCGGTCACCCCGACCCTTATACGAAGCATGTATTCCACTCGCGGTTCATAACATAAAATTCCACATTTCGTCTCACAATAACTATTTCTCACTCAGTGTACATATAAATGAAAATAAAAAAACTTAGTGCACATTTACGAATAACACAATTTGTTCAAACAACATGTTATCACAAAAAAGACGCGTGGGTAGTCAATATCCTCCTCGAACTGAGCTCTCCGTCGAGAGACAGTCCAAGCCCGTCACCGTTACTCTAGATAAAATGCACATTAATATTCTTTCTCAACGCCAAGTGCTAAAGTTCACAATTCAATATCGACTGAATACTTAAAATGATCAAACATATAAACATATATGACATGCATGTCCCACACCGGTGACGTTGACTGAGCCTATAATAGACTAATCCATCTAACGATCACCCTCCAGAGTTCAGTATTTGGCAAATGGACAGGTGCCCCGTTAGATCTAACTCACGCGGGTTTGCCAATCCCGGGCAACTTGGTTGTCACTCTAACTCACCCGAACCGCGACAATTCGGGCTACTTAATCAATGTCGCTCCAACTCACCCGAACCGTGACCAATTCGGGCTACTTAACCTTGGTACCAGGCATACATATGCATGTGCATCATAAGATGAATAACGACTCAAGTTAGAGTCTTAATAGCACACAAGAATAACCAGAAATCAATTCTCAAATAATTCACAATAAATGTTATCAGATACCGAGCCGGCAAGACTCTTCAATCATAAGTTAAAATCAATAATACTCATAAAATGGCTAACAGGACTCTAACCAGAGAAATCGAGCCAACCAGGCTCTTTACCACATAACACAATACCAAATAATTTTCTTATCAATTAACTAAAACTAAAATAAATGCACATTTATCGAGGGTCCACACTTCCCACAAGAGAAGGCGTTCCCGAATTATCAACTCACAAGGAAGTGATTAACTCTCTCCGGAATCTGAAGTCGGTCCCTTGCCCTTCGTCGATGGTTCTTTACCTAGAAAGGAGATGAGCAATTAAAGACAAATTAAATATAACTAACTATTAGCGTTAACATCCCTTTCATTGCTAAAAACAAATCCTAATCGAGTTCGAACGAGTCGATATTAAATAAAAATGGCATGTAACTCTTTAACATCAGTTCCCAATCCCATATAACCGTTTCAATACATTAACTAGACGAAACGATAGAAAATAAGTTTGAATTCGACATAAAAATTCTGAAATTTTCCTGCTAGCGGCAGTTTACGAGAAAAATCATAACTAATTGTAGAATAATCGGATTGAGGCGTTTCAAGTGGCTACGGAAAGCTAACGAGTTCAACTACGTACAGAAATTAAGTTTGCAAAGTTTCGAGGACAATAGCTATCTCGAAATCAGTTCGAACAGTCTACAAATTTCCCACATACCAAAAAGAAAAACCCCACAAAATTACAAAATTATGGAAGAAGGAAGCTTAATTCACACACCACTTACCTCAAAACAACTTAAAAACCACCTAGGATGAGGGTTGTAAGGGAGAATTTGGTCAACAAGGGTTTCTCCTCTTCCTCTCTTCTTTCCCCTCTTTTGCTTTTCTTCTCCCGTTCTTCTCTCTTTTTTTTTTTAACTTTAGTCTTACTAATTATATATCAGGCCATTTAAGTGGGCTGAAACTTTGGGCCACAAAATAAATAAATAAATAAGTTTGGGCTTTCTAAAAAAAATTCTAATTGGGCTTAATTGGGCTGGCCTTTTGGGCCATAAAAATAAATAATTAGGTTTTGGGCTTTCTAACAAAATCTAGTTGGGCTAAGATAGGGCTGGCCTTTTGGGCCATAAAATAAATAAATAGGTTTTGGGCTTTCTAAAAAAAAATCTAGTTGAACTAAGATATTATAAAGTATCCCCTCCTCCAAAAAGTTTCGTCCTCGAAACATAAACGTACCTAGAGATGAAAAGAGATTTGGATGGTGTTGACGCATGACTGACTCTGGTTCCCATGTTTCTTCTTCAATTTGATCACTTCTCCATAGAATTCTCACCATAGGAATGGATTTGTTACGAAGCATTTTCTCTCGGCGATCTACAATTTGAACAGGTTGTACTTCGTACGATAGATTTTCCTTTAATACAACTGGGGGATCTTTGAGCACGTGCGAGGGATCTGGTTCATATTTTCTAAGCATAGAGACATGGAAGACATCGTGAATCTTCGACAATTCCGATGGTAGGTCAAGTCGATACGCGACACGACCAATCCTTTGTACGATCGTAAACGGGCCAATATACCTTGGACTCAACTTTCCTCGACGGCGGAATCGCAACACGCCCTTCCATGGAGAAACTTTCAGAAAAACTTTGTCTCCTTCATTAAACTCCAAATCGCGCCTCCTATTATCTGCGTAACTTTTCTGTCGATCTTGCGCTGCCTTAAGTCTGTCTCGAATAAGTTGTATTTTTGCCTTCGCATCTTCGATAAGCTCTACTTGTTCGATTTGTCTCTCGCCAACCTCATCCCAAAAGAGTGGTGTTCGACACTTTCGGCCATACAGAGCTTCGTACGGGGGCATTCCAATGCTTGAATGATAACTGTTGTTATAAGCGAACTCCACCAAAGTCACGTACTTATCCCAGCTACCTCCCAAATTCAACACCACTGCTCGTAGCATGTCTTCTAGTGTCTGTATAGTTCTCTCTGACTGTCCATCAGTCTGTGGATGAAACGAGGTACTGAATAGTAATTTTGTACCTAGCGCTTTCTGCAGACTAGGCCAAAAACGGGAAGTGAATCTTGGATCACGGTCAGATATGATTGACACTGGTACTCCATGCAATCTCACGATCTCATCGACATATAACTTGGCAAGTTTCTCTAAAGATTCGTTGGTATGCACTGGAAGGAAATGTGCCGATTTTGTCAGACGATCGACAATGACCCAAATTGAGTCATGACCCTTTTGGGTTCGAGGTAAACCAGAAACAAAATCCATTGTGACGTTTTCCCATTTCCACTCAGGAATAGGTAGTGGTTGAAGCATACCGGCTGGTTTTTGGTGTTCCGCTTTAATCTGTTGGCATGATAAGCACTTTGATACAAATTCAGTAATGTCCCGTTTCATACCTGGCCACCAATAATGCTCCCGAAGTGTTCTGTACATTTTGGTACTACCAGGATGCATAGCATAGGCTGAAGAATGGGCTTCCTCAAGAATAGCTCTACGAACATCAAGTTCTGATGGAACACAAACACGATTTTTAAAAGTAAGAAGTCCATCATCCCGAATTCGAAATTCGGTTTCTTTTCCTTGATTTAGCTTTACAATCATCTGTTGTAAATAAACATCGTGTGATTGTCTTTCTCGAATTTGCTCGAACAAGGTAGGTCTAACCTCGAATTTGGCGATTAAGGCAGAATCATTAGACTTTTCACAATCGAGCGAAATGTGTAAAGATTTAAATTGCTCCAACATAGGAAGATAAAAAGATTGAATTGAAGCAAGTGAGGTAGAAGACTTTCTACTCAGAGCATCTGCAACAACGTTCGCCTTGCCAGGATGATAATCGATGACTAAGTCATAGTCACTAATCAACTCCATCCATCGCCTTTGCCTGAGGTTGAGCTCCTTTTGCGTAGTGATATACTTTAAGCTCTTGTGATCAGTGAAAACCCGACAAGTTGCACCATACAGATAGTGCCTCCAGATCTTCAATGCAAAGACGATTGCAGCCAACTCTAAATCATGTGTAGGATAATTTTCTTCGTTCTTCTTCAATTGCCTTGAAGCGTAGGCAATAACCTTTCCTTCTTGCATGAGAACGCATCCTAATCCTTGTCTCGAGGCGTCGCTATAAATGGTAAATTCTCCAATCGCTGGGTCTGGCAAAGCAAGAATAGGAGCTGAAACGAGTCGTCTTTTCAATTCTTGAAATGCTTCGTCGCATTCTTCATTCCATTCAAATTTTACCCCTTTCCGAGTCAATTTAGTCAAAGATGAAGCCAATAACGAAAAGTCTTTGACAAACCGTCGATAATATCCAGCTAATCCCAGAAAACTACGAATCTCTGTCACGTTCTTTGGACGCTCCCAATCTAGTATAGCTTGAATCTTCGCTGGATCGACGTAGATTCCTTCTTTAGAAATGTGATGACCCAAAAAGCTTACCTCGCGAAGCCAAAATTCACACTTCGAGAATTTAGCATAAAGCTGATTTTCTCTGAGAATGTTCAGAGCAATTCTTAGATGCTGAGAATGCTCGTCGTCCGATTTAGAATAAATAAGAATGTCATCAATGAAGATGATGACAAACTTATCTAAGTACGGCCGAAAGACCCGATTCATAAGATCCATAAAAGCTGCAGGAGCATTTGTGAGTCCAAAAGGCATAACACAGAATTCAAAATGACCGTATCTGGTTCGAAAAGCAGACTTAGGGATATCAGATTCCCTAATCTTGAGTTGGTGATAACCGGATCGCAAATCAATTTTTGAGAACACAATTGCTCCTTGCAATTGATCAAACAGATCATCGATTCTTGGAAGAGGATATTTGTTCTTGATAGTCACCTTGTTCAATTGACGGTAGTCGACACATAGACGAAATGATCCATCTTTCTTCTTGACAAAAAGAACTGGAGCACCCCATGGAGATGTGCTAGGTCGTATGAAACCCTTCTCCAATAATTCCCCAAGTTGTGTCTGGAGTTCCTTAAGCTCAGCAGGCGACATTCGATATGGAGTAATCGATATAGGTGTGATTCCAGGAAGTACGTCAATGGAAAAATCAATCTCTCGATTCGGAGGTTGTCCTGGTAAGTCTTCGGGAAAGACATCAGGAAATTCATTCACGATTGGGATGTCATCTAGTTTAGTTTCAGAAAGAGAAGTATCGATGACAAATGCCAAGAATGCCTCACAACCCTTACGCATTAATTTATGCGCAGTCAACATTGAAATAAAAGAGAGGGATCTCGTTTGAAGTTTACCCTCAAAAACAAGTTCTGAGAACCCTGGTCTACGAAAAATAACAAGCTTCTCGTGGCAATCGAGAATTGCATGATGAGAAGAAAGCCAATCCATGCCAAGAATAACATCAAGATCAATCAAAGGCAATGGTATCAATTCAGCCTCTAAAATGACATCTTTGATCTTCAATGGACAACCAAGGAATACCGAATCACGAATTAGACGCTCTCCAAGAGGGGTATGAACGATGATTCCAGGTGACAAATGAGAGATAGGATAATCTAAGATCGCAGTAAGATCATCTCGGATATAAGACCTATCAGAACCTGGGTCAAATAAAGCGTAGACCTGATGGTCTCCCACAAACACATGGCCTAAAGAAGCAATATTATGTGAGATTGTGATTTAAAAAATTTGAAAAGATAGAATTTCTTACGAATGTTTTATTCGTAATCAAGTGGCATAACAAGGCGGGGTTAGATTTAGCATGTGAAAATACTCAGATTATAAATTACCTGTCACAACCTTCGGATCTGAGCGAGCCTCTTCCTGGGAAATATGAAATACTCTAGTTTGCTTCCTTCCTTGCATAGGTGATTGAGTACTAGGGCCGCTTGAGGCATCGGGCACTCTGGTAACTGCAGATCGAGTATCTCTGGGTGTAGAATATGTTAGTTTACCACGAAACTGACCAGAACCCTGACTGCTCGTTCCCATAAGCTGAGGACAAGAACTTCGCATATGCCCCGGCTGTCGACACTGAAAACATACTTGAGGAGCCTTACAGGGGCCGTCATGATATTTTAGGCAATTCTGGCACTTGCGATTTTCACCAACCGATCCCGAGACATTGCTCCCGCCTCTACTAAACTGCTCCCGAGGTTGAGGAAAACTAATAGATGCCGAACTTGGTGCGCCACGCGAAGATCCCACACCCCTATACACCTTCGATGCATTTCCTAGAAATGCGCTCCCTTGCCTTTTCTTTTGAGATCGTTCTGCAAGCTTATGTCTCGCCTGAACTAAACCTTCTACCCTCAGGGCTTCTTCTACGAGATCGTCAAGACTCTCGTACTTGTCTCCGGACTTGATGCGATCTCGAATATTTAAATTAAGACCATCTTCAAATCTCTTGCATAAGTCTCTCGTCGTATATGACTCAGGAGCGAATTCTCGCAATTCCAGAAATTTGCTTTCGTACTCAACGACCGACATAATGCCTTGAAAGAGGTTGAAGAACTCCTTTCTCTTTTGATCCTTGATGTACTGAGAGAAGTATCGATCTTTGAATCGTTCCACAAAGATAGCCCACGTAATAGTAACCGAAGATGTCTCTTTTAGATTCTGCCACCATCGTCGTGCATCTGGGCCTAACAGCTTGGTCGCAATGACCACACAATAACATTCTTCAATCATCAAGGTGTCAAAGGTCTCTGTAATCTCCTTTAACCATGCCCCCGCTTTAGAAGCATCTCTTGCACCGTCAAATTTCGAAGTCCCCATATTTTCAACTGCTTTCACCAAATCAGGTATAAAAAGTGCACCTCGAGAAGCAGAACCTCCTAAAGCCATTTCTGGAGTAAAAACTGGTACATTAGATGTAGGTCGAATCGATTCATTAGCACGAAGAACCTCTTCAGTGACAGTCGTAGTTGTATGAGCCGTTGTAGGTGGTGGAACACCATGTATTCGAATGTGATCATAATACAATTGGTACTGCTCGGGTGTCATCATGTGCTCAACCCGCAACTGGGCCCGTGGTTGCTCTACCTGGGAAACTGGCACCCTATGATCAGAATTGATAGGGTCCATAACCGTCGGAGGAATGACATGATCAGAAGAAACATGTCCTCGAGGTCCACGAGGAACAGAAGAGAGTAGAGGACTCGGAGGATCACGAGGAGCGTGTCCTCGACCTCGACCTCGACCTCGACGACGAACTGGAGGTGCCATAATGACTGAAAGGAAGAAAGGAAAGAAAATGCAAGGTCAACGTCAAGGCAATACGATACCTTAGGATGACATAGAAACAAAGTTGGACTCATTGGCTTGACACAAAAAGAATGAGAATCATAAAACCAGGCTCTGATACCAAGAAAGTTGTCACACCCCGACCCCAGACAGAGCGCGACAACCGCCACGTTAACCATAAATTTCATAGAATGGGTGCACTCCACTCCACAAAGTTTATAGAAAACGTAAGGCTTGTTATCAAGTACCTGTAGACTGAACAACTGATAACAACGGGTACAACACGAGGACATCATCTCATAAAGTATCAACAAGGATTTACAAAGGTACAAAATTCAACGGTGTAACTTAGTTTAAAGAAAATATACATGAACGATATAACATCGCGAAGGTACAAAAAGAACATCAAGGGGGTCACCAAATATAAACTATACAATCTCGCCAATGAATCCGTCAATTTACATAAAAGAGAAAGTACCCAAAACACGGATTGGATGATGAGCAAACGATAGGCAAACCTCCAACCAAAATGATATCAACAGCCTGAAAAGGAAAGAATGATGGGGGGTGAGCAAAACCACTAGCTCAGTGAGGTGATAAGCCGGTCACCCCGACCCTTATACGAAGCATGTATTCCACTCGCGGTTCATAACATAAAATCCCACATTTCGTCTCACAATAACTATTTCTCACTCAGTGTACATATAAATGAAAATAAAAAAACTTAGTGCACATTTACGAATAACACAATTTGTTCAAACAACATGTTATCACAAAAAAGACGCGTGGGTAGTCAATATCCTCCTCGAACTGAGCTCTCCGTCGAGAGACAGTCCAAGCCCGTCACCGTTACTCTAGATAAAATGCACATTAATATTCTTTCTCAACGCCAAGTGCTAAAGTTCACAATTCAATATCGACTGAATACTTAAAATGATCAAACATATAAACATATATGACATGCATGTCCCACACCGGTGACGTTGACTGAGCCTATAATAGACTAATCCATCTAACGATCACCCTCCAGAGTTCAGTATTTGGCAAATGGACAGGTGCCCCGTTAGATCTAACTCACGCGGGTTTGCCAATCCCGGGCAACTTGGTTGTCACTCTAACTCACCCGAACCACGA
The DNA here is from genome assembly GCA_023678885.1 of Pogostemon cablin. Classification (NCBI taxonomy): domain Eukaryota; kingdom Viridiplantae; phylum Streptophyta; class Magnoliopsida; order Lamiales; family Lamiaceae; genus Pogostemon; species Pogostemon cablin. The sequence goes on from CM043006.1 coordinate 24,279,111, forward strand.
CAATTCGGGCTACTTAATCAATGTCGCTCCAACTCACCCGAACCGTGACCAATTCGGGCTACTTAACCTTGGTACCAGGCATACATATGCATGTGCATCATAAGATGAATAACGACTCAAGTTAGAGTCTTAATAGCACACAAGAATAACCAGAAATCAATTCTCAAATAATTCACAATAAATGTTATCAGATACCGAGCCGGCAAGACTCTTCAATCATAAGTTAAAATCAATAATACTCATAAAATGGCTAACAGGACTCTAACCAGAGAAATCGAGCCAACCAGGCTCTTTACCACATAACACAATACCAAATAATTTTCTTATCAATTAACTAAAACTAAAATAAATGCACATTTATCGAGGGTCCACACTTCCCACAAGAGAAGGCGTTCCCGAATTATCAACTCACAAGGAAGTGATTAACTCTCTCCGGAATCTGAAGTCGGTCCCTTGCCCTTCGTCGATGGTTCTTTACCTAGAAAGGAGATGAGCAATTAAAGACAAATTAAATATAACTAACTATTAGCGTTAACATCCCTTTCATTGCTAAAAACAAATCCTAATCGAGTTCGAACGAGTCGATATTAAATAAAAATGGCATGTAACTCTTTAACATCAGTTCCCAATCCCATATAACCGTTTCAATACATTAACTAGACGAAACGATAGAAAATAAGTTTGAATTCGACATAAAAATTCTGAAATTTTCCTGCTAGCGGCAGTTTACGAGAAAAATCATAACTAATTGTAGAATAATCGGATTGAGGCGTTTCAAGTGGCTACGGAAAGCTAACGAGTTCAACTACGTACAGAAATTAAGTTTGCAAAGTTTCGAGGACAATAGCTATCTCGAAATCAGTTCGAACAGTCTACAAATTTCCCACATACCAAAAAGAAAAACCCCACAAAATTACAAAATTATGGAAGAAGGAAGCTTAATTCACACACCACTTACCTCAAAACAACTTAAAAACCACCTAGGATGAGGGTTGTAAGGGAGAATTTGGTCAACAAGGGTTTCTCCTCTTCCTCTCTTCTTTCCCCTCTTTTGCTTTTCTTCTCCCGTTCTTCTCTCTCTTTTTTTTTTCTTACTAATTATATATCAGGCCATTTAAGTGGGCTGAAACTTTGGGCCACAAAATAAATAAATAAATAAGTTTGGGCTTTCTAAAAAAAATTCTAATTGGGCTTAATTGGGCTGGCCTTTTGGGCCATAAAAATAAATAATTAGGTTTTGGGCTTTCTAACAAAATCTAGTTGGGCTAAGATAGGGCTGGCCTTTTGGGCCATAAAATAAATAAATAGGTTTTGGGCTTTCTAAAAAAAAATCTAGTTGAACTAAGATATTATATGCCTATTTTAATCAGGGGATAGAAAAAGCACGGGACCAGACACCTATTTTAATGAAAATAGAGAAAGAGTAGGTAGGGCATACCCATTTTAGGGATCCGCGTGTTGTTGAGGAAGCCCATTTTCTTCAAAAAAATCCGGTCCTACGAATTCCAAAAAATAAGACTGGCCCAAGCTAGTCATTGTCTTAAAGGAATTTCAATTTTCCTTAATTTTGAATTAATTAAAAAATAATTTAAAATTATAATACTTAAAAGGAAAAGGAGGTCGGAATAGGAGGGTTCCGATGATCATTTAGATTTTTTATCTACCCTATTATAAAACGTTACTATGTGACGTGTCGATTCATTGTTAAAGTATGATATAAGTAAAATATATTCATTATTAGTTAAAGTATATAGTTTTAAAATATGATGAATAATGAATAACAATCATACTTTAATAATAGGTCGACCCGATTCACATATTACCGTTTCACAAGAGACTCTGTCTAGGTTTTTCCTTATACTAAGTGCTAACTATTAATAATTTTGAAAAATTAACTATGAGTTCAATTAATTCCTGGAGGTTAGCCTACTCATTACGCAGGCCCAAAAATTATTGATGGGCCTTGAGATCCAATTAATCATTTATAAAGCCCACATCAGGCCCCATCCAATTTCTTGATTCCTAGATGTACATATTAATTCCACTTTTTTTTTTTTCTTTTTCTTATTGAGTGAATATCGAAAAATTATATTTGAAATTATTATTATTATTATTTATTAAATGTAGTATAAAAATTCTACATATAAAATACTTTTTTTTTTACATTAGAGAATTGCTCTTATTATAATAATAATATCGCTTATATGAAATATAAATATTATGCTCGACTGTGAGTATATCATCCTTCACATCTTTCTGTAGTCAAAATTGTAGCAGTAAATGGATAATTTAATTTATTTATAAAACTTAGACTTTGACTAATATAAATTTATCATAATTTCTTAGATCGATCCATTTTGATTTGTTAAAGTTGACATACATAAATTGTGTTTGAGTTTGTATAAAATCTTTGAGCTCGTTTACCCCGTCGAACCCAATTTCTGCACATAAGTAGTGGATCCATAAACACATATTTTAATTACACACATATATTTAAATCACGAGCCTAAATGTGATGTACTTGTGGCAACAGTGCACCTAAATAATCTTAATCGTTAGATCGTACTTGCATTTAATCTTCACCGCTCGATAAAATAAAATAATTAAAAATAAATTTAAAAACTATCCCATTACACTCTATATTTACCCTATAAACTATTAAGTGCACCGGTGCACTACAGAATAACCCTTAAATCACAATATATGTATGTGTATATATATATAGTTGGTCAATCTCTTATAAAATGAATAAATTATTATTATTAATTATATAAGTAAAGTATATTTATTGCTAATTAAAATATGATAAATGATATATTAGGAATTGATTTTAAGTATTATGGATTATAGTTGGTCTTGTGTCCCGGGACATACCGTGCTCCCATTAAACACAATAATTTAATACTATTATAAATTTTTGTGTTTTTATGGAGACATGATGTGTCCCGTGACACACAAATTTTTGCCTATAAATTATAATCATATTTTAAATATTAATAGACATACTTCACTTATATCATAAATATTTTTAATTATTATTTATTTTATTTTAAAAAAATATTTTAACTACAAATTTACACAATAGTATATAAGTAGTATATATAAATAAGTAGTATATATAATTTAAAAATGAATCAACCCATTTTTACCAGTAACAAATATAAATACAATGACAAATTGTGGTAGTAAATTTGTAACGTGCTCAATGGGCTTAATGGCGGCAGTAAAATAAATATCACATGACCTAATAATGTCGGGCCGTTATTGAGCCCGATCGACAACAGAATAGCCCGCAATATTTGCCACCCATTAAATGCAGACCTAAATTTCCATAAATACCCTTAAAAAAAAACCTCCATTTTTCCATACCGGTGGCGGCTCTGCCCCTTTCAACCTTCCTCCACCCCCTGCCTCTTTCGGACTGTATATATATACATAATATATACACGTTATATATATATTAGTCTTATATTCTACTTCTATATATATGTATTTGTGTGTAAATATTTTAGCATAATAATAATAAACATTAGCACAGCAAGAAAGCAGCGTTAAAACTCTCCATTCAGAGTAGGTAAACGGAAACATTCGAAATATTTATCTTCAAAAATCTCTCTTTGTGTATCGTCTGTGTTCGTTGTGTATACTGTATAGATATACGTATATGTAAACTTATACGTATGAAATGCGCTAGCACAACAACTGCCCCTTCCTTGGTTTGCAGACGAAAGATCTCTTGCTGTAAAAAGTTCTGAACTTTTTTCAATGCCTTTGTTGGATTATGCTTTTCTTATAATTCAAGTCATCTGAATTAGCGGGTTTTTAATTTCTGTTTTGTTTTCCAGGATCCCGTTCTTCTTGTTGATACGATCATTTGGCGTCTATCTCCTGGAGGTATGAATTGAGGTTAACTGTGGCTGTTTTTTTAGAATGTTTTATAGATCTAATTGAGAGTATATCAATGTTCTTATTAGTGATTTGTTAATTACTCCATTAAAGGAGTCTTAGGGTGTATTAAGATTGGCAGTGTGTAGGGTATATTTGGAAACTGCGATGCACATTAGAAGATTAGACTATGAAGAGGTTTAGAGATGAAGCGTTCTTGAGTTCTCAACTTAAGGGCTCGCCCATTCCTTCTCCTGTTGAACCGTAAGTTTTTATTTTTATATATTTTTTATTTCATAAATTTGGACTTGTTATGTTCAGTTATGGTTTTGTGATTTGGTAGTTATTCCTAGCAAAGATTTTATTTTTCTTTTAGTAATGAGACTGAGATTGATCTTGCTCTAGTTGCTCTCCAGTTTCCACAGATGCTTAAACAATCCACTTTCATGTATTTTGCATTCAATGTGCTTGAGCTGTATGCATTATTTGTTTCTTTCAAATCAATTATCCCTGCAGATTCTGCGCGTTGTGTTTTAAGAAAGGTATAGTTTTATGCTTCGGTTTCTAGGCTCGTCTAATTCTCCCGTCACTGATAAACTTTTGAGTTATTTGGTAAAGTTGGACACGATAAAGATGCATCAAAAGATTGCCTTTTCTTTTCTGGGGTTGTATAGCTGTTTTACTTAGCGAGGTCTTTGTTACAAGAAATGTTTATTGGAGGCAAATCAAGCTTGCTTCCGTTACATCGAGCATTGGATGTTCTTATGAATTTAAAAATATCTTATTGGGGATGATGAAGTTCTAGGCAAGACCAGATGTCAGCTACTAGCAGTGCACAGAGACTGACAAAAAACGATGCATTGTCGTATCTAAAAGTTGTGAAGGAAAGATTCCAGGACAAAGGGGATAAATACAAAGATTTTCTTGACATCATGAAAGAGTTCAAGTCTCAAAGGCAGATCTCTGAATTTCTTTTCATTTTATTTTTTTAACTTTGTTCAGACATGGATTATGATGTTTGTTTTTGGTTGACAGAATCAATACATCTGAAGTTATATTGAGAGTGAAGAATTTATTTAAAGAGGATCAAGAGCTAATTTTGGGTTTCAATGCCTTTTTACCCAAAGGATATGAAACTATCCTCCGAACGGAGGATGAACCACTTCTTAAAAAGAAGCCAGTAGATTATGATGAAGCAATCAATTTCGTAAACAAACTTAAGGTGCAGCTGCAAAAGCATTATGATATTATACTCTTCTGTACTTTCTCATATCTCCATTGGAAATCCAATTATTGTCTGAATCACTTGGAAACTAATTGCAGGCTAGATTCCAGGGTGATGATCATGTATATACCACATTTCTTGATATCTTGAATTTTTACAAAACTGATAATATGCCAATAAAAGAAGTCTATCGTCAGGTATCTGCTGTGACTTCACATTCATAATGATTTTATAGATATCTAGAGTTTTCATTTTTTCATTTGTTTTTTGTAGGTCTCAATTCTTTTTCAAGACCATGCTGACCTACTTGTAGAGTTCACTCGTTTTCTACCAGATGCTTCTGGTGCCAGCTCTTTCCTGCACAAAAATTATACCTTGCAGCAGAATGGCGGAGGCTCTCTAACGAAAAGGCCCATTCATGAGAAGGTCGTTTCTCTTTAGTGATTTTGTGCTTGTGGTAATAAAAGTTAATATTTTTGCCCTTTTCCTTTTCAGAAGCCTGCTGTTGGTGACCGGATTGTTGATTGTCCTGATTCAGAGAGGAAAGTTGCTGAAAAAGAAGAGGAGAAAAGAGAATGCAGAGATAACAAAAATGAGTTGGATTGTGATGATAATTTGGACCTCAAAAGAAAGGCTGCTGAGATGGATGATTCTGACCAGTTTCAACAAGGTAAACTGCATAAGTCAATCTATGTTCCTTGAAAAAAATCCCATTTAATCATAAAACGATTAAAATTTTACAATCACTCTTGCTTCTCATCATAGATTCAAAAATTTGAACTTACAGACTTACAGTAATTTATACGGATCGTGATGGCCCTTTTTCTTCTATTATCAGTTAATAACTATCAGTTTCTTGTGAAATGCATGTTAAAATACTATAACAAGATATTTGTTGTGAGATAACTGAAATTTCTGCATTGACATTCTGTGTCAGAATATTATAGATGCCTTCCTATAGTTCAGCTTTTACAAATATAGATATTAATATCGATTCATCTTTACTCAGGAGCACAGGACCCAAGGTCAATTTTCTTTCGAAATGTGAAGGATAGATTGCAGGATTCTGAAAGTTACAAGAAATTTTTGGATTGTTTTCGTTCCTATAGAAGCAAGATTGTTTCCGGGCCTCAATTTCAATCTCTGGTGAACATTTTCTCAATTGACCCTTGACTTCTCTGTTACTTTTAATACTTCTGTGTGTTCTTTTTTTTAGGGTTTAGGGTAATGTTGCCATCTTCTTAAATCATGGAATTAGAGTGCAATGTCGCCATCTTCTTATTGTTGCAATTGTGTCTCTATGCTTTGCCTTTTGAAGTATATGAATTGTGCTTTATATATGAGGTTTACAATTGTTGCACTCCGCTTCCAAATTGGTGTCCTAAATGGTTTAATGAATTCTGATCAGTACTTGCTTCTGAATTGGGATTTTCTCTTTACCTTGACTTCCCTTTATACAGATTTTAAGAAAAAAGGAACATTTAACAACGTGATGGTTTTTTAACTGGATAAGTAATTGATGTAAATTAGGTTAATTTGTTAATGACTGGTTTCATAATATAACATTATTGAAAATGTGTCCGCAAAATTAAGATTGTTTTTCCGCATTAAGTAATTCAAGGAGAATGTGTGATGCAAAGTAGCGTTTAAACTAGTCATATCCTGCCAACTTTCTTTCTTTATATATGCAAAACTTTCTAAGTGTTAGTTAAACAATTATCCATGATCCTTATAAAATTGGTATATGAAATCCATCCTCCATTTGTTGGAAAAATTGTATAATATAAACGGGTGAAGAATCACTTGCAACATTTCATATATTTAAGTATTTCCTCATATCTTTGGTAGAATTAATACTCAGTACTTTTTATTTTGTCAGGTGGCTACTTTACTGGGATCACATACAGACCTTAAGGAAGAGTGTGCAGATTTCATTACTTATTTTGAGAGGACTGGTATTATAAGAATAGATGTCTTTATGTATTTTTACTTGAATCTAATATTTGTTAATTTGCACGTCAAGTCCTGCACTGGATGTTGAAGAGATTCTTAAGTTATACTCCCTCCGTCCCACAACAAGAGTGGCGAAACTTTTTTGCACGTAGATTAAGGGATATTATATTTAATGGGTAGTTTGGGGTAGTTGAGGTGAGAGAAATAATATTTTAATGTATAGTGGGTAGGTGTATTAGTGTGAAGTGTGGGGTTATGGAGAGAGAAAAAGTTAATTTGTGTGGGTCCCTTTTACTAAAAAGGGAAATGCACCTCTTGTGTTGGGACGGACGAAAATGGTAAAATTCACTCCTTGTTGTGGGACAGAGGGAGTATTTATTTCTCTTCGTTTTATGCATGAATGCTAAAATGGATTTGTTTGTCTGGTGGTATTTTTTCCTTGTGCTGAATGACTTGTTTGATATGATTGATACTTTTTGCAAAAAAATTATGCACGTCTCTTGTAATTGTAACTAATTTAGCATATTTTCAGGGTTCTTGCATAACAATAAACCAAGTATCAGATCTTTGAATGATGATAATAATAGGGAAGACAATGATAAAAATAAAGATTGTGATTACAGAGAGAGGGACAGATGTGACAGGGTTCTTGCCTTCAACACTAAGGATGTCCAAGTACCGAAGCCATCCACTATAAAAGACAAGTTTGCAGCTAAACCCATTCATGAACTTGATCTGTCTAACTCTGAATGTTGTACTCCAAGTTATCGACGTCTTCCAGACAACGCAAGTTCTCTTCTTTAGTTTATCAAATTTGAATATTTGTACATTTTTTTCTCATACCATTGATATTCTGCAAGACAGTACCCGATTCCAATAGTAAGTCGTAGAACAAAGATTGGTGCTGAAGTGCTGAATGATCATTGGGTGTCTGTTACGTCTGGAAGTGAGGATTACTCGTTCAAACATATGCGCAAAAATCAATATGAAGAAAGCTTGTTCCGTTGTGAGGATGATAGGTGAGAATCATTTAAAGGGAATCCAATAATAAGGAGGTTAAGTGTGAATCTGCTTTATTTAGCATTGGATATTTTAAATAATTGGTTTTTTGTTGCAATTTCAGGTATGAACTTGACATGTTGTTGGGATCTGTGAATGCAACAGCACAGCGTGTTGAGAAACTGTTAGATAGTTTTAATGCTCATACTGACAAGACTGATTGTTCTTTTAATATAGAAGATCATTTGACAGGTACTGTGAACTCCAGATGATTCCTCTGAGTTGGTCTATACTGTTGAGTTGCTATTTCATTTCTACCTTTTGTTCAGCTCTTGATCTACGGTGCATTGAGCGCTTGTATGGTGACCATGGGCTTGATGTAAGGGATGTATTGAGGAAGAATGGACCCCTTGCCCTGCCAATTATATTAACCCGGTTGAAGCAGAAACAGGAAGAATGGGCTAGATGTCGCTCTGATTTTAATAAAATTTGGGCTGAAATCTATGCTAAGAACTACCACAAATCGCTTGATCACAGGAGCTTTTATTTTAAGCAGCAGGATACAAAGAACTTGAGCGCCAAAGGTAAATTAGGCTGATTTATATTGACTAGGCTTCACATTGCAGTGCTGTAGTGTCTATGTTCATCTCCTCATTGAGTTGTCTATACTAATGATGATATAATTCCATGGTGCACAGAAGTTTGCAAATTATAAAACTGCAAAAATATGAAGATTTTCAGTGTAATGATTATCTATGTACATACAGAAAATTTTATAAACTTTTATACCCAAACATCTGTTAAGGATTGGTCTATCTCATGCTTTCTGGATTCTTACCTTCCTGATGGATTTCTTTTTTCCTAAGGTTATGGGTAACTCGCACTCGCATGTCTGAAGTAATCTGTGCTTCTTTATTATCTTCTTTTTTTTTTTTGGTAATGGATATTCACTACTGACAATAAATTTTCCTTTATATTCAGCTTTCTTAGCTGAAATAAAAGAAATGAGTGAAAAGGATCAGAATGAAGAAGAAAATATTTTCTCGATTTGGGCTGGATATAGACAACCTTTTAGACCTCATATGAAATTTGAGTATTCAGATCCAGACATTCAAGAAGATCTATATCAGCTCATGAAATATGCTTCTGGGGAATTTTGTACACCTGAGCATCGGGACAAAGTGATGAAAATCTGGACAACTTTTATTGAACCTGTGCTTGGTGTTCCTGCCCATCTTAGTGTAGATGACAATGAAGATGTTGAGAAATTTAATAATCATTCATGCAAGAGTTTGACCAATAGTGGTCAGGGGAATGGCTACGAAGACAACTGCAAACCATCAGACATGTCCAAAATCGGAGGGAGAAACATTTCAACCGAACAATCCTGTTCTGGGAGAATGCTTGTGGGGCATACCAATAATAAGGTAAATTACGATTGTATGATGCAGACAATGCTACTTTTTGACATTGGTATATTATGTAATGCAGCCCTATTGTATGATGCAGACTGATGCCTGTGCGAAGTCTATTACGCCTGGAGTCAGCAAACAAGCTTGTCCTCTAGGCTCAGGTGGTGCAGACAGTGATTATGGGATAACAACGACGCTGAATAATACACAACAGGTACATCACAGTTGTTGGATATGTTGCTTGTTGAAATTCTTTGCAGAATGTAGACATCCAATATGTCTTCCCTGTTAGATTTTTTATGCTTATATTTTCTCTGAAAGATCCCTTTAGACTTCATATAACTGTTGGAAAGTAATTACTAGAATATAGCGTTAAAATGAGAGATATGTGTCCAAAACTTGTCATTTTGTCAGACCTGGTGAAACTGATTTAAGTATGTGGATATTAAAACTCGGACAGAATTCATTATTATTTTGTTAAAAGTAATCTTATGCATAAGCCACTATGGTATTATTTTTTTTCAACTACTAAAAGATGTTTCTGCGTCGTGAATATTTTTTTGAAGGCCCATTTTCGGGGCAGATGGGCTTTGTCAAACCCCCCCCCCCCCCCCCACCCACCCACCCACCCAAGTAAATCTTGATGTTTTGTCATGCTATTAGCTTAAGTATCACTAACTATTGACGATGCAGGTTAGTGATTCTAAAAAAATAACTTCATCTTCGCCTGAAGATATTCAAGCACAGAAATGCCGTGACGAAACAAAAGGCTGCAATAAAAGTGAACGAGAAGATGGTGAATTATCTTCTACGAAGGATTTTGAAGTTGAGGAAAGTAATCAAGGATCGTCAGACAGTGAGAATGGCTACGAAAATGGTGATGTTTCAGCCACTGAATCAGCCGATAGAGTAGAGGGTCCCCCTGGAGACCTGGATGAGAACGATAATAAGGCTGAGAGTGTAGGAGAGGCTGAGGTTGTGGCTAATGTCCATGAGAATGAAGGAACTACGACATTTTCTGGCCATCTCTTGCACACTGTGAAACCTGTTATGGTGAAAACACCTGTGACATTACCTGTCAAAGTGAAGAATTCTGAAGTTTTTTATGGGAATGATTCCTTCTATTTGCTATTCAGACTTCACCAAGTAAAGTCTTCTATGCCTTACAAAATGTTTTATCTTTCCATAACAATCATCTCTCCTTACAAAGTCACCTCGTTCAACAGATTTTGTATGAAAGGTTGCACGGTGCTAAGGTGCATTCTTCATCCCCCGAAAATAAATGGAGAATTTTGAATAATTCAAATCCAACAGATTCATATTCTAGGTAGTTGATCTGGATTTCCACTCGTCTCTGTTCTGTTGGGATGAATCTTCAAAAGACTATACTGATGAAGCTGAACTTGTTACTCATGTAGATTTAAGGAAGCTCTGTGTAATTTGCTGGACGGATCATCTGATAATGCAAAGTTTGAGGATGATTGCCGAACTATTATTGGTGCTCAATCATACATCCTCTTTTCACTAGACAAACTGATTCATAAACTTATCAAACAAGTAAGCGTGTACGATGGATCTATATTTTTGTTTGGGTTCTTTACAGTGGTTTCAAAATTTTGACATAAAAGTCTGTCCCTGTCATTTCTGTAGCTACAAACAATTGCAAGTGAAGAGATGGAGAACAAACTCATGCAGCTATATGCATATGAAAGATCAAGAAATCCCGGGAAATTTTCTGATTCAATTTATCATGAAAACGCTCGTTTTCTCCTCCCTGAAGATAACTTGTACCGAATAGAATGTGTAAGTTTATTGCATCAAAGTGGTAATACATCATCCTTATCCAACAAGTTGGTTTGCAACATGTGAAACTCGTATACTAAATATGAAAGCATTGTGCAGGTGCCTTCTCCAACATGTTTGACCATACAGCTCATGAAAAACGAGTTTGATAAACCGGAAGAATCGGCCATCTACATGGACCCAAGTTTTGCAGCATACTTGCACGACGAGCTCCTCTGGGTTCCTCCAGAAAGAAAGGCAAAATCAAGGATATTCTTGAAGAGGCATGGCTTGATTTCCCAAGTTATTATCCACTGCTGACTTTATTTTGCAAAAATGTTAATTCTTGCATAATTTGCAGAAACGGAAGAAAACTGTTAAATCAAGATGACATGTCGCGAGCTCTCTCAACTTATAACGGTCTGGAAATCAAGATTGCTAGCAATACTTTTAAGGTAACATTCAAAATCAGCCTACTTAAAAAATGTGATTTCTACAGTCTAAACATCCTCGATCATTGTACAGGCGTCGTATGTCATCCACACGGAAGACGTGCTGTATCGAAGAAGAAAACAGAGGAGAAGTTTGTCGCAACAAAATGGTGGTTCCAGACGATTTTGCAGATTGTTTCAGCCATAGTTCATTCTCATAGCATTATTGAAGGTTAGTTGCATCTTTTTCAGTTCATTTGTTGAAATTTTAGTTTCACTATTGGTTTTGGTATATCTTAGTTGGATCTCTTGGTGTATTTGAAACAATTCCCATTTCAAACATACACCTCTAAATTTCCATTCAAAGCTCAATAAAGTTTAATTTTATTCTTTTTTCCTACATTTGTGTGTTTGTGTGTGAGTATACTAGTTAATAGTAAATGCGTATCCACCACGTCGACGTGTATACATTACAGCTTAGTTTTTTGCGCTTCAAAGTTGACCCATTGACTTTATATGAATAAATTTATTTATTTAAAGCCCATGACCATGGACAATTGAATTTTAATTCCAACAACTACTTGTAACCAACATATTTTTCTATATTAATGATTACTATTTATTTATTTATTTATGAGTTCAACTAGTGTACAATCTTAATTAAGTTTTTTAGTTTGATATCCACTGTAAAATAAAATAATTTTTAAAAAGTTAATGTATTGCAAGATTAAATTAGATCACGAGAAAAATATTTCATCTATTATAAACTAATGGGCGACGTATATTTTAATACACTTTCTCAAATATTACTAAATCACAAACACTCTTATAAATTCGATTACATAACTTAATATGTAAATCATGTGATTCCCTTCCAATTCTATATATTATAGTATATATATATATTGCTATGTTAGACAAAGATAAGAGGAGACTAGCAATTTTCTTCTACTTAATTATTACTTATAATTTTGATAAATAACGAAAACATAAAATTATACCATGTGTGTTTGGTAATATTGTACAAATAAAAATCAGAGTAAATTATTTTATGTAAGAATAAAAATACAAAAAAAAATACATTTTTTAAATAGAAAACATAAATGGGTAACAACATTAACAAATATGCAAATTGACAGAGAAAATATCAATTTTGGTCCTATATCTTTTACTAAATTCAATTCTAATCCAGTAACTTTTAGTATTTTCAATTTAGTCCTTTTAATTTCAATTTTGGTCCTGTAACTTTTAAATTTTCAAATTTAGCCCTATAAGTTTCAAATTTAGTCCTATATCTTTTTGAATTATCAAAATTATTCCTATAAACTAAAAATTATTATTATAAATTATATATCATATTTCAAAAGATACAGGACTAATTTTGATAATTCAAAAAGATATAGGAGTAAATTTGAAACTTATAAGACTAAAATTAAAATTTTAATAGTTACAGATCAAAATTGAAACTAAAATGACTAAAATTAAAAATACTAAAAATTACAAGATTAAAATTGAATTTGATAAAATATACTAGACCAAAATTGATATTTTCTCCAAATTGGCACATTCAAACATGATAGAAACAAAAGAATGACAATGACGGATGAGGTGCCAAGTTTTATTCCCAATTATCAATTTCATTTTGAAAAAGAAGTCGAGTCCGCATAAACGACATCGTCTGACATGGTTCCTAAAATATATACCCAATCTAACGTTAGGAATTAACTATGAAGTACTTGTTTCGGTAAATGAGTCCGTGGCCAAATTTCTTAAACTAATAATAAATAAATAATGTATTTTTTTCTTTTTAGGGTATCCTATGCACTCATTTGTACTGCTGCTCTTTTCAACTTATATATGGCAACTCCCACGAAGTATTATCCACCACAATTATTAATTCCATATAGTAAAAGAAATTGTTACGGTCAATTGCATTGCATAATTTGATATATATACTTAGAAATATATTTCAGGTATCTTCAGGGAAACCACTAAAGAAGATAATGTAATAATGAAATATGTTATAAGCTCTCATGCACCGCGCACGGAGCACATTCCGTGCGCCTTTGCAATTTTCATGTCCATTTATAATTTAAACTCATAGCAATACATAAGTTTAAATAGGATTGGAGGGGGGAGAGTTGTGTTCACATGGGGACACGGAGGGATACTCCGTGTCCCCTGGGACACAAGAGCTTTTGTCATTAATTAATCGTGAATTAGTAAAATAAAAAGAGGGAAGAACTCTCATGTGATACAAATTGTGAGATATATTAAAATATGATTATTGATAATCAAAATATATTTTTTAAAAGTACGACAATAGATATATTGAAGCAATATTATAGGTATTATAAAATTATTTATTAAAAACACATTTTAACTACCGATAAACATAATTTACCTTGATAATAATAAATATATTTTGACAATTGATTGATCTATCTCACATATACTTGTGTCACAAAAGAATGTCCATGGAATGATAACAAAGTACTCCATATGTTCCAACTAGCTTTTCATTCTTTTTATTTTACATTAGGTGATCACAACACAATCTTCACCACTTAAAATAATAAAAGTTCAAAAATAAATAACCTCTTAATATATCATATTTTCAAAAATATCACTCTTATCTAACTTATACAACTTATTTTATCATTTATTCATTACTTAAAAATAATATATTACCTTCAAAGTTAATAAAATTAATAATTAAAAATAAAAAAGAAATAATTACTCTAAGATACATATTAACGATGATTATTACTCTAAGATGCGTTTATCCAATTATATTACTATTGAATACAAAAAATTAAAATAATATACCTAATATAACCCTACTTTTAATTAAATATTTATATATAATTGAAAATAGATATATTATCCAATTATCTATTATATCCCCTCTCAACTAATTTCCTTATTTTTTGGTCAAATTGTACGCTGTGAATATTTATTCTGTTTTCTTAGCGTTGTTACAGAATACGAATAAACTCATCATCTATGTTTTCTTAATCTATCGCAGCGTCATTGCACACCACGAATAAATTCACCATGTCATCGTCAATGGCTCACCGATTGATAAGTTGCGTCAAAAATTTTGGGATTCGAAATATAATAGATTGTACATACTATTTAACATATTGTGCAATAATATAATAAATTGTGCAACAATTTAATTTATTATATAACAAACCAATCTATGCACAAAAATAAAACTGATTTTTATCAAATAAATCTATAGGTATAATTTATTTCAAGCAAATAAATACACTTTTAATAACATTAATGTTGTGCAGTCTTATACACAAATTGTGCACACATAAAGCCAGTTGTGCAATCTTAATCACTAATTGTGCAGACATGAAGCTTATTCAAAAATCCAATGCATTATTATGTACAACTAATTATGACTGATTTTGAAAATGTAAATTAAATATATCATTTTAATCACAAAATGATTATAATGCAGAATGATGATACAATCCGTTGCTAACTTTCATGGTAGACATGTAGAGAATAAATAGGAATAATAAAATCGGATTTGTGCAATATAATTTTGTACCTGTTAATATTAATTTTAAGTCCACGTATCTAATAGTAATATACTAATATCTATTGCACCTGATAGTAAATCTCCCAATAAAAAATTCTTCAACTCTATACCTAAATTAATGGTAAAGAACAAGTTGGTTATAATAGGGTATTGTATGGGTTAGGCAAAAGGCAGAAGTTGAATGAGACATGGGAGTGTTGGGCTGAAAATAACGTGGATAATTGATGTATGTGTATTAGGTGTGGTATTTATTCGGTCATTTTGTTGGATGAGGAAAAATCCAAAATTTTTAAATGTTTTATTAGGATTTTAATACTTTTTAAGAAGATGGAGGCAAAAAAAGATGATAAGTGTAGCACTTCATTTTGTTGAAATTTATTCCTGCTTATTAACTTTCTATTTTTTTATGTTTGGTTGTCTAAATGATGTCAAGATTATAAATTAATTTGTAATATTATCTAATTTGTATTTTCAACTTTAATTAGTTTCATTTATTGGTTGGATTTGTCTTGTAATAATTTTAAATTTATGCCTTTGTTATTTGTGTAATTGTGACTATGAATGTGTATTGTGTATCGATTTGTCTTGTCGTAATTACTTTCACCTTAATTACTTTGCATGATTATCATATGAGAGTATTTTTCATTTATTAGATGAGGATTAATATAGGAAGAGTTGAAAACCGTGTCTTTATGTCTAAAACTACATAAATGGAAACTATAGAGATTAGATTGAGAGATTAATCAATCTAGTGAGGGGAACCAACCTTAGTGGATTAAAAAATGGAACTCGTAAGAGTAATTAGTATCTATTGGGAAGTGTTCACTTTGGTCTCGATCTTATGTGCTATTTTTGACTTTTGTAAAGGCCTATATTCTTTTCATTTCGAGAGAGAGTTTAGGTGGAAATCATGACTGCTCTTACTATGGTAGCTTAAATTGTGATCTTACTATGATAGCTTAAATTGTGAGACAATTAGATGTGTTTAGGTGCATCCGTATATTTAATTAGAAGGTAACTTTCATGGTCTTTGTGCTTCATAAAAGCCTAAAAAACTTTATGATCCATAGAATAATAAAGTCTTAGTTAATGCAGTAATTATAACTAAATTTTTATTGTTCTATGAAGCATAAAGATCTTTGACTAAGTCTTTATTGTTCTATAAAGCACAAAGATCACGAAAATTGTCTTCTAATTAAGAGAGAGAAGAATTACTACTAATGTTGATCTTACCTAAAAGTTTCCCAAGTGATGTAGAATATAAAAAGTAAATTATTTAATTTAATTTTATTTTACTTTCATGAAAAAGGGTATTTATAGTAGTAGAGTATAAGGTGTTTGGGATGAGTTCTTCAAGATATATAATTTGTCTCATGGAAAAAAAAATTATGGAATTGATTTTTATTTTGACTAGTTCTCGCTCGTCTTAATTCCAAATCGAGCGTCTTTTTCTCCACGTCTTTCTCTTTTTGAATCAATTAAAACCACCCTTTCCTAAAATAATTAACAAAGACACTTCTTTCTAAATAATCAAGTAATTAGCTATATTTTCAATGAGAATCATATTAAATTATCAAAATAAATAATAAATTCATAAAATTGATTTATAAAGAGATTACAAGAAAAAAAAATGTAAAAAAAATAGGAGGGAGGAATTGGGATTAGGGAGAGCACGTGATCACGTGGCAGCGGCGTATTGCACCAGACAGTGTGATTGCAGCCGTCACCATCACTACCCAAGCTTAGCTGGCACACCTCACCTTTCCTAACTATTTTATTCCAGCTGGAACCTATCAATTTACCACAATGTTTTGGGCATGGGAATACCATTTTTTATTTTTATTTATTTATTATTATTGTTATTTGAAATAAATCCCCCTTTTATTCCTTTCAAAAATTCTCATTTTTCTATTTTAATAAAAATATTCACATATATCCACCACTCATTACTAATACAACTTATTATCCTATATAAAATGAATGAGACAATAAGATTTATGTGTCATTTTTTACTCCACTTGAATTTCAATGCTTATGTTTACTTTGATTTTTGGTATTTAATTTTTTTTAAAAATTATTTGTATATTACTCCTATTTTATTCTTGTAGTTAATGGAGTAATATTTTTATTTCTCTATTTATGAAATTATGTGTATCATGATTCATATACTCCCTCCATCTCGCATTAACGTTTATCGTTAGTTGTATTAATATTGTGTGTGGTGTCTGGGAATAATTTTTATTTTTTTTGAGCTCAACTTAATATAAAAGGAAACCTAAAAAAAAGTACTCCCTTCGTCTCAACTTCAACTTCACACTTTTTTTTGGTCCATCTCAATTCAACTTCACACTTTCATAAAATGAAAAAGAAACTTACATTCTTCTAGCATACTTTAATTTCAAATTTGTCATCACCTTTAACACACATATCATACTTTATCATTTATTTATTACTCAAAAATACCATACTACCTCCAAAAGTAAATCAAAAAGTGATTTTTCTTAAACTCCGTATCTACGGTAGATGAGAATGAATTTGGGACGGAGGGAGTAAATGTTAACGCTATTAATATATTTATATTCTTAAGTTATTACCAAATTTAGGGATGCAATGTTTTAAGAAAATAAAATATGGAACTATAATTTCACTTTTCATAGTTTATGTAATATTACAGCTTATGATCCACTTTACATTTTAATTTAAGATTTCACTCAGGATATAAGGCTAATTTTATAATAATTAATTAAAGAGATTTTGACTCACGCATTATGTACTTTTAATTTAGATTATGTTTATTTTGAATTTTTCGAATTAAAAAAACTACGTGACCTTTTCTAATTTGCGTTTTACACCATTAATACAAACACGTACAAAACCTTATTAATCTTCTTTTCACGCACTTTTCATCAATTATGATCTATTTAATTACTAATCATTTTTTTTCTTCTCTTCTTTCATATATTCAATAATACTTATTTATATTTCATTGGTCACCTTTTACACATTAATTTCACATAAATTAATGTATTTATTGTTCCCGAGTTTACATTATACCTTGATTTTACTGAAATTACTCTATAATACATTAAAATTTTAATTTTTAAAGTGATAATAATTTTTTTAAAGAAATATTATTACTATTAGTTGAAGATCAATAACAGTTCATCACTATTAAAAATACTTTTTCATGTAATAAAATTAATTTTAATAAAATAAGAATGTATGGGAAATCGAATTCAAATAAAACAAACTCAAATCTTAAAACATTAAATTAAATATAATAAACTCAAAACAACCCTAAAGCATTTCATTTTTTAAATTGATATTCAAACAAAAATATCATTATTTATTTATTTATTTATTTGAAATTGCAACTATTACCCCTATGATGATTGTATTTTCAGTATATACCTATGACTTTTTTTAAACTTAACGTATGAGAAAATTAGTAGGAGTATACATCATGTCAACAAATACTCCCTCAGTCAGTCCCACATCTAAATGTACATTTTTTTTTTTGATTCGTCCCAAACAAAATATACATTTCCTTGTTAGGTTAATGTGACCCACAAAATACCATTTTTATATCTACATGGCCTCCACACACTACACTAATACCACTATTTAATACACATTAAAATATTATTTATCTCACTTCACTAGACATTAAAATATTATATTCTTAATCTCCATATAAAAAGTAAATGCATATCTTGTTTTGAAACGGAGGGAATAATATTAAGCAATGACTAAATACGGATAAAGCAACCCTTAAAATGGTTCAATTTTTACTTTACAACTTTGATGTTATAATATAGTTACTTCTTTTTGATAGGAACGAAATAAAAAAAATATTATATTACCAAAAAAAATTATAAAAAAATATGAATATATATTTTAACATATCAATTTTGTAATCAATAATATTAAAAATAAGAGTCCGACTAGAGTGTATCGAGTACACCAGTGCACTGAACAATTATAGTAGTTAGATTAATATATCATTAAATCTCCACCATTATTAATTAAAATAAAATAATTTTATTTAAAAAAATATCCACTTTCCCATTCTCAAAATTGCCCTAAAAATAATTTAGAAAATCTTGCTTCCAAAATGTCAAAATATCTAATTTTAAATTGTTATTTTTTCCCTTTCAAGTGTCTATTCTTAATTGGGTGGTAATTTGTCATGATTTATTTTATAATTCGATGATCAGACTAAATTTAATTAAGTGAAGGATATATTCACCGTAAAGAGGTGTATAACTTACATAAATAGTAGTAGTATAGTATATATGATCGAATGATTAGATAATTTTCTAATTCACACGTGTGTATGGATGGATTTTAAAATGAAATTTATGAAGTATAAACATGACAAATAACATGAAAAAATATAGGATTAATTACTATTAGATACAAATATTAGATGATATTACTCTAAGATATATGGATTCAAATAAATTAGTACTAGATACAAAATTTAAAGTATTATACCTAATATAACCCCAATTAAATATTTTAAAAAAGAAAAAAAATATTATCCCATCGGTTGTTATGATTTCCACTAAATAAGGAATACTTTCATTAAATTTTCCTAATTATAATAATGGCATTCTGCTTCCTGCATTTCATCTTTCATATATTTCGCAGATGAATATTTTCACAGTGCGTTTCATCTTCTCGCATCATCTAAACCCTCCTCTTTGCCGTTAACTCCCTCATCGGCGGTGATGGACGGAGCTTCCATTATTGATGACAAAATCCAGGCGGTGAGATTATTCAACTTGGGCTACTTCTACACATACGATGACGTACTCTTTCTTCCCAATTACTTCGACTTTTCAACAGACGCTATTTCCTCCTCTCCTTGTATTTTTGTGACCGAATCGGGATGTGAAAAGTCGAAGCTTTTGGGTATCGTCAAGAAATCCGATTGGGAGAAGTTGATGATAAGGAAGCTATGCTTTCTGAGTACATGACTAAGATATCAGTTTCGCTTCCGACTAGTTATAGTCTGCTTCTTCAGTTTCAGCGAAGGTAGGGTTAAGATGATAAGATGGCGTGGAAGGATGCCGACGATTGTGAAACAACATAATAAATTGTGCAGAAATTTTAAAGGGTCATGCAACAATGTAATCGATTGTGCAAGAATATATTACTATGCTTTAATGTATTGTGCAACAATATAACTATATCGTGACACAAACTAATGAAACAGATGTGACACTTACTAAGATTTATAATAAATCATAATAAATAGATTTGCTATGCATATATTTTTATGTTGGGCCAATTTATATATTGGTTGTGCATAGATATATCGAATTGTACAAAACATTTAATTGCTTATGCAAACTATATCACTACGATTTAATGCACAAAAAATACAAAATTCATAGAAAAGTCATAATTTTCAAAATATTTTGAAATGCAATAAATTCATGAATTGATATTATTTTGAAATCCGACGTAATAATTAAAATATTTTTATTAATGATAAAATGAAGTGAAAGGGTAACATGGGAATTGCACAATATAATATAATTTTGTACTGATGTACATGTATCTAGTAGTAATAATAGAAAATGTATTGTACCTATTAGTAAGTGTCCCAAAAATATAAAGAGTAAAATTTCATATTACCCTTTATATTTAACATTTTTTTTTAATATCGTGTTTTCAATTATAAATGTTTAATTACCCAAAATATGAAATTACACTTAATTCGATTTGTGATTCTATTAGAAAATTTTAATCGATTCATAATATGTACAATAGAGTATAAATATTTATAATTTGAGTTATAAAAATATATACAATCAGGTCATAATTATAAACAATCGAATCACAAATACATATAATTAAATCATTTATTTTAATCAAATCAAGTTAATCAACAATCCAATCAATATTAATTTTGTCAAGTTGGGCATTTAATTAACTATCCTAAAAATATAACATAATAAAGAAAAGTTATTAACAAAACTGGATACAATTACCCAATTTCCAAAAAATTAATATGTTTAGACAACACAATATTGTTTCCCAGAAATAAATATTAATAAAAAATAAATCAATTGAACTTAGTATTCTAAAAAGTTCTAGAATTATATTGATGTGAATTAGGGTTTTGGAAAATTAATACTCAAAATAAGAACCAACTCAAGTTATAAAAAATTATGTATCAATTTATACACCATGTATCTTTATTTTATTTGAGGTAATATAAAAAAGATATGATTGAAAATCTAATAAAAATACTTATAATTAGTCCTTAAGACAAGGCTAAGAGGTTGTGCGCTTTACCATACAGATCTGAATTGGTCAGAACATACACATGCTCTACACAGATTACGGTAGGTAGATTTTAGTCTAGGACATTCAAAATAGATTAGGTCTATCGAGTCGAACCGCACCCACCTATATAATTAGTTGGTTGGACCGAGTATTTCTAGCCTGCAACCCGTCTAGGCCCGCCCGCCTAAGCCCGCCAAATGCGTGGGTTGAGGTGGGTTTGGCCCGCCCCACCCCGCCTAAGCCCGCCACATATCAAACTCGAGAGAAATGCCTAACGTTTATCTTTCGTCTATTATGCTTTACAAAAATTTACTGCTTTAAACATGTCCTTTTAATTCTTGATTTAGATTGGAATTTTGAAAAAAAAATGTTGATTATGTTTAGGTAATTATTTTGTTTGGGGTAATTAATATTTGTGTTTGTATTTATATTCTTGCAGATTAGAAGAAAAAAATTATGAAGTTTATCGATTTAAATTAAAGTAATACTAATATATATGATATTAGAAATACGAACTCAAGAAGTAAATATAAGTAGAGAGAATTTTCAAATGTTAATACGAATTCAAGTGGTAAATATAAGTAGAGAGAATTTTTAAATGTTTGGAATTTTTTTTGTGAAGAGAGTAGTTGGCAAGAATTTAGATTTTATAGGTATCATGTTTATGTTGATATTATAGTATTTTGTACCATTATTTTGGTATTTCATTTTAATAATATCATCCCTAATTAAAAAGGAAAAAAGAAAAAAAAAATCACGGGTTGACCCGCCATAGCACGCGATCCGCCTTTGAATGGGTTGAGCCGAACATTTCTAGCCCGCAACCAGCCTAGTCCCGCCCGCCTAAGCCCACACTTGCCCGTTTTGACAGCTCTAGATATTACATCATTTATCATAAATTTATGACAATACATTACAGCATTTAAACAAATACAGTATGTAATAGTATTAAATTATTAATTTTTACCAGCATTATTATAAATTACCTACTTACTTAAAGGATATACATGTAGTGTTTACGTAAATAGTCGATGAATATGGTAGCCGATATATATTTTTAACCGATAATTTCGTTTATTTAGATATGTAAAAGTAGGAAATTTTCTTCGTTCATAACCAAATTATAAAAAAGAGAACATAACAGAATAGTCCATTCTATATTTAATAATTAATAAATATAAAATGTTGCTAGAAAATAGACAGCCACAAAAAAAGTTTACCACCAACTATACAACAGAAATTAGTGGCTTGATCTTGTGGAGATCCTCCACGTATTTAGTCACTCAATTTTTAATTTCCAAAAAATAAAAAAGAAAATTATCATCCTCACTTTCCTATAATACATACACACAATCACTAAACTAAACCCTTGTTTGTTATTTTGGGAGAAAATAATATGAATTCAATATTTTAGTAATATTATTTGCAGAATCTTTTCCTTCATTAATAAAGATAAAAAAAACCGCCCAACACCATTAAAATATTGATTGGTTTTCTAATGAAAATAAAAGGACAGCAAATGGTGGGCAGTGGAGGTATTTTGGTTTGGTTATGGTAATAAAATAAAATTCTTAATTACTTCGAAAATATATTTTCCCTACGTATTGCGTTGGCCATCTGTAAACCGCGTCCCGTTTGAAATTTACAATTACAGTGTATATTACAATCCGCGTTATATATATATATATATATATATATATATATATATATATATATATATATATATATACTGTTTGTGTGCATATATCACCGTTGGTTCATTGATTGGACATTCTTGCCAACAATTTCTCTCTCCTCACCTCTCGCTCCTCTCTCTACAGAGTACCTCTCCAGAATGTGTGCCAATTAGTGCGAATATATACTTAGAGAGGAGAGATTACTTGCACACATTCAATCACCGCAGTTTCGTCCTTCCCAAGAACCACAATGGTTCTTACAAGAATTTGCGATGCCCTAATTCCAGTCGCCGGAATCTTTCTTGTCCTCTTGGTCTACGCGCCGTTGATGTGCGCCGGAATCCGCTCCTTTCCCAACAACGGCCTCTTCGGCTTCACAGAGGCGCCGGACTACCGGAACGGCGTCGATTGCCCGTCGACCGCCTCATTCGGCGGCCCGGTGACGTCATGCGACCGTTCATTGGTCCACGTGGCAATGACAATCGACTCCGAGTACCTACGCGGTTCAATGGCGGCAGTACACTCGGTCCTCCGCCACGCGTCCTGCCCAGAACAAGTCTTCTTCCATTTCGTTGCCGCTGAGTTTGACTCGGCGAGTCCCCGTGATTTGACCCGACTCGTCCGATCCATCTTCCCTTCACTCAACTTCAAAGTCTACATTTTCCGGGAGGACACCGTCATAAACCTCATCTCGTCGTCGATAAGGTCGGCATTGGAGAACCCGTTAAACTACGCCCGGAATTATTTGGGCGGCATGCTTGACCCGTGCGTGAAGCGGGTCATATATCTGGACTCGGATCTGGTAGTCGTCGACGACATTATAAAGCTCTGGGAAGTGCAAATGCCCAAAGACAAAGTAATCGGGGCTCCGGAATACTGCCACGCCAATTTCACCAAGTATTTCACGGATAATTTCTGGTCCGACCCGGATCTGAGCGGCGCATTCGGGTCGAGGAACCCGTGCTACTTCAACACGGGTGTGATGGTGATGGATTTGGAGAAGTGGAGGGAGGGTCATTTTAGGGAAAAGATAGAGAATTGGATGAAACTGCAGAGAACGAAACGGATATACGATTTGGGTTCTCTGCCGCCGTTCTTGCTGGTCTTCGGCGGGAATGTGGAGCCCATCGATCACAGATGGAACCAACACGGACTGGGTGGTGATAACGTGGCGGGATCCTGTAGGCCGTTGCATCCTGGTCCAGTGAGCCTGCTGCACTGGAGTGGAAAAGGGAAGCCGTGGGCTAGGTTGGATGAAAAGAGGCCGTGTCCGTTGGATCATCTTTGGGAGCCCTACGATCTGTTCAAGGGCAAAGTTAAGGTACAACATGATCAGCGGCAGGAACAACAGTTGACTCTGACTGGTTATTCCAGTAATTTCTTTTGATTATTTTCATTTTTTTTTCTTAAAAAAAATTATTGGGATTCTTTGATTACATGATTTGTACAGAATGAGAAAAAGAAAAAAGAACAAAATTGTTGGTCCATTACATTTCATTGATACAAGGAGGGGAGGTTCCTCATATTGTAAGGAACCAATTTTGGGTTTCACATTCTGATTGTAGTTGAAACATATTATGAATAACATTTAGTTGTTCTTTCATTTGAGTGTTTTGATTGACTTTCCCTATTATTCTTTTTATTTTAATTAAATGAAATAATAATGGTTGTTAAACATATGAATCATGAAATGGGGCATTATTGCATTAAGTAGTTGACAGTGATTTAAAGTTGAGATAGGAAAATGGGGAAGTAAAGTGTTAGGAATAGGCCAGCTCATGTAGGATGGTGCTATGCTACACTTTCATTGTTAGATTTTACTTTATGATAATCAATTCACCACTCATTTAAAATATTTAAATTTGTATGATTCAATAATTTTAATCATCTCCTAACAATTAGTAATGAAGTTGTGGGATTATTAAGGTCATCTCCAATCCTTCACCATTTTACCTAGTTTTGTGACTCTCCAATGGCTACCCCTTTTACCCAAAAAATTTGGATAAAAGGGTTTTGTGACTCAAATTTGAGTAAATTTGGGTGTTACCTAAATTTGTTACCCAATTATTTTTTTCTTTTACAATTATTTTTAATGCTCAATTTAAATATAATTATATTTATATATATTTTTAACCACTCTTAATAATTATTTTTAATTGTTAAATATATATTTATGTTTTTATATTTTATATAATTAATATAGAATAAATTATGTGTCATTAAAATAATTTAAAAAAATTACTTCTTGCACAATTAAAATTACATTGAACATTAAAAAAGATAGACATACAAATACATTAGACACTAGATATATAAATAAGTATCCTAAAACTTAAACAATACTAAAAATAAAAATACAAATGCAAACACAAACACAAATACTTAAAAAATAAAACAATATAATTTTTGTTCACAACCCACCAACGAGTCTCAACGACTAGGATTGAAAGCCACCAACGAGTCAACGGCTAGGATTGAAAGCCACCAACCAGTCTCAACGGCTGAGATTGAAAGCCACCAACCAATCTCAACGGCTATGATTAAAAGCCACCAACCAGTCTCAACGGCTGAGATTGAAAGTCACCAACCAATCTCAGCGGCTAGGATTGAAAGTCACCAACCAAAATTGGATGAATTGAGATCGAAAGCCATCAACAACAATTAAGGATTGAGATCAAAACCTCCAACAAATTTTTTATTATATAATGAGTGCATTGCTCATCAATCATACACATTATTTCCCATATTCTTTTCATCATTTACAATTCTCTTATTTCTTTTGTCACAAAAATCTTTTTAAGATGAACCCACAAAATTCAACTGGTCCTTCACACATATCATCCTCATTATCAGACTCTTCTAATGATGATGAGTTTGAAGCATTTCGTATTAGTGTCATCAATCAGCAACGATTGGCTCAGCAAGCAATGCATAATAACGTTCGTTGGATGCAAATGATGAGGCAAAGTCGAACCAACAATTCTTCTGTTGGTGGTTCACAGTCTTTGGGAATAAAATGGTCAATCGTGATCGAGAGACTGCAGCTCAAAATTTGTAACCCACCTTCGATAAACAATGTTTCGTCAGAGATTTCGAATGTCTCGAAATTTGTTCATTCGTATTGTTAATGCAGTCCAAGATCATGATGGCTATTTTATCCAACGAATGGATGTCATAAAGAGACATGAGTTATCAATACTTCAAAAGGTAACAACTGCTTTTCATATTTTGGCCTATGCAGTGCCAGCTGATGCAACTGATGAATATATCAAAATCGGAGAATCAACAGCTATTGAGTGTGTGAAAAGATTCTGTCGTGCAATTGTGGAGATCTTTGGAGAGCGTTACTTAAGATCTCCTACTGAAGAAGACGTTGCTAGACTCTTGTATATTAGTTAGCAGTGTGGTTTTCCAGGTATATTAGGTAGCCTTGATTGTATGCATTGGAAATGGAAAAATTGTCCGACCGGATGGGCGGGACAATATGCAGGTCGCAGTGGACACCCAACTATTATTCTTGAAGTTGTTATTGACTATGATATTTGGATATGGCATGCTTATTTTGGTATGTCAGGATCCAACAATGATATCAACGTACTAGATTCCTCTTCTATTTTCTCTAATCTTGCTAAAGGTGTTGCTCCTCCCACGCGTTATGTCATTAAAGAAAAAGAATATGATATGGGGTACTATTTAGCTGATAGTATATACCTCAAATGGGCAACTATTGTGCAAACCATTCATGAACCACGTGGCCGTAAAAAAAACGTTTTGCACAAAGACAAGAAGCATGTAGAAAAGATGTGGAACGCGCATTTGGGGTTCTCCAAAGTCGATTTGCTATCGTCACAAATCTAGCACGATTCTGGAGCAAAGAAGTTTTAGGAGATATAATGACAGCATGCATAATTATGCACAATATGATAATTGAAGATGAACGTGATCTTGATGCACCTATTATTGACCACGTAGAATCACTGACTATAAATATTGAAATGGGGGATGATGATGATTCTCAATTTCAGGAATTTCTGGCTCGATTTAGAAAAATAAAAATCGAGATGCTCACTATGAACTTCGAGATGTATTAATTGATCATATTTGGGAACTGTATTCATCTGAGGATTAAAATTTATGTCTTTCATTTGTATGTGTTGTATTATGCAATTATCAATAAAATGTGTTGTTCATTTATTTCTTTAATTTCATTTTGATATTTATTTTGATGTAATTTGTAAAATTTATACAATATTAAAATTAAAATTAAAATATTAATTAATACAAAATAGAAATATACTATTATTTAATTAATAATTTAAAATTAGAGGGATAAATAATTAATTTAGAATATTATAATTATTTAAATTTAATAAAATAATATTTTAATAAGATTCTATAGAATATTCCCTTTTGCACCAAATTTTGAGTAAAAACCATTGGAGGAGATTTGATCCAAATCACCAAAAATTTGGGTATTTGGTGATTTGGGTCATATTTCCCGTTGGGATTGCCCAAACAACATTCTTTGACTAACGTAACTTTCGTTTTAGGTCTCTTCTTTGTTACAAATTGTTATTCTTCTACACTACAAATTATTATTCAATTAAAAGATTGCTTAAATTTTTTCTTGAGTTTTTGAAATTTAATCATTTTTAATTTAGATAGAATTATGCTCCCTTGTCTCGGACTCAAATTCAACTTTCAATTAGATTCATCCCCTACTCAAGTTCATACTTTATAAAAGAAAATGTCATTTAATTAATAAACTTATAATAAATTTTAATTTAAAAATTAATATTTCTTTATATGCGTAATATACTTTAAATTTTATTTATTATCTATATAGTGACAAAATTATTTCAAAGTAAGTAGTTTTTGGTGTAATATGGTAAAAAATCAATCATAATCCTTAAATGATTTTAGAGATTAAAATATACTACATCTTTAGATTTAATGAAAAAATTACAATTAATTAAGATTATAATCATTAATTGAAGATCAATCGACTATATTAATTAAAGATCTAGAACATATTAAATATTATTGTAATGAAATAAATCAAGAATTATACTGTATATATCCCTAAAATCATTAATTAAATTCTTAATATAAATCAAGAATTATACTGTATATATCCCTAAAATCATTAATTAAATTCTTAATTAAACAAATCTCGTTATTATGAATAAATAAAAATAATAACAAAGATATTATTGTTTAAGGTGACAGTTGATTAAATTTAAATATTTATATAATTAAAATGATCATTTAAAATGATAATTTTCACTAATCTATTAGAAAATTCCACTCTAATAATTCTATCTCAATTTCAATTTGTATTTGTTAATAAAAAATATCAGAGTTCTATATAATTTGTGTTTACTAGTATTTCCCATTTTATCTACTTTATTTATTATTTAATTTGTATAGCATATTTAACACCACACACAACGCATATTCTCAATTTAGTAGGAGTAGTATATAATATACGTGTGTGCATATTATGAATTAAAATAAAACATCGTCAAGAATAAAGGTCACAATGTGACGTGATAGTATACGATCAAGATATTATAATTTTCGTAATCGAAAAATTAAGTTTATAAGAATTAAGATACCACCCATTTAAAAAACTTAAAAAAATAGCTGCCCATACTCAAACTCGAGAAACTTATTTTTTTTAAAATTTTTTTTTATAAAAATAAAATAGTGAAAAGAAGGGGGAAAAAAATTGCACATGCCACAACCTGTATTTCAGGTTGTTGACTATTTAAATGTGGCAACTTGTATTTTATTTTTCCTTTTTTCATAAAAAAAATTGTTTTGGATTCCTCAATCTGATATTCATCACATGCTTCCCGAATATCTAAAAACAAAATAATTTTTAATTAAATTTAAAAATAGAATAATTTCAGAGAATCAGAATCTAGTTAATTTGATTGCTAGAGTTGTTACAATTAGGAAACTAGCTAATTCTATTTCTTAAACCAATCTCTATTTAATGACCAAAACAAGAAAAAATGTGACATGAAATTTTAAGTGACAATTGACAAATGTACACAATCTACACTTACCAAATATAAATATCAACTCTTTTACATTCTTTTTTATTTAACCAATTTACAAAAAATAGACCCTTATACCCCTATTCCATCAAAATAAAAAAAATTTGAAGTACCCACCACTCACCCACACACCACCCTACGGGGCCATCGGTGGAGGAGAAACAACACAACAGGCTGGACAATCGCATCCACCACAACTTTTTGTTTCTAACCATACTTTAATTACTTCTCTTTCTATTCTATTCATATAATGCGTAGATTGGTAAATGTGTAGTGGAATCGAGGGGTCTTCTAACGGCAGTGGTGGAGATACGGCGGTGAGCGGCGGCATCAGCCTTTCTCTTGTGGTCTTCTAACGGCAGTGGTGGAGATACGGCGGTGAGCGGCGGCATCAGCCTTTCTCTTGTGGTGGATCTTGATGCGACAAGTTTTTTATTTCTGGCGACGCGAATCAGATCTGGGTTCATTGTTTTCCGGCAAAGCGAAGCAGGTCGCGGGTTTGCTGTTTTCCACCATTCTTGTCGTGGAATTGAGGGGTGTAGTGGAATCGAAGGGTCTTCTAACGGCGACGTCGGAGATATGGCGGTGAGCGGCGGCAATAGTCTTTCTCTTGTGGTGGATCTTGACGCGACAGATTTTTATTTCCGACGACACCCGAATCAGATCTGGGTTCGTTGTTTTCCAGCGATGCGAATGGGGCGGTTCATGTGGGTTACCTACCCACGCTGTCACCCACACCCGCCGGCCGTCACCCACACCGTGACCCACACCCACCGTCAGCGGTCGCCAGCCATGTGGGTGACCAAACCCACACCCACTGTCGGCAATCGCCAGCCATGTGAGTGACCCACACCGTGACCCACACCTACCGTCGGCGGTCGCCAGCCATGTAGGTGACCCACACCGGAACCCACACCAGATCCGATGTAGATGGACAACGTGGGTGTCCTACACAAGGGGTATATTGGGTATTTATTTTGAATATGAAGGGTAAAGAAGTCCAAAAATGTACAATTGTGTAAAAAAAGATAACAAACAAAACAAAGTATTAATAATGATTTTGACACGTATTTTTCAATTATCCCAAATATTAACTTCAATTTGTATAAAAGTTCATGCTCACTTCAAAATTAGTACTCCCTCCGTCCCAACTTCAACTTCACATTTTTCGTTTTGGTCCGTCCAAATTCAACATCACACTTGCATAAAAGAAAAAAACAACAAACTAATATCCCTCTAACATACTTTAATTTCAAATTTGTCATCACCTTTTTAACACACATAACATACTTTATCATTTATTTATTACCCAAAAATAACATACTACCCTCAAAAGTAAGTCAAAAAGTGATTTTTCTTAAATTCCGTATCTACAGTAAATGTGAACTTAAGTTTTTACTTAATTGGGGGGGGGGGGGGGGGGGGGGGTTGGTTGGCTGAATTTGTCTTGAAGAAAGGAACATTTCCCTTTGCTGCATTTAGACTTTACCTTAGTACCTAATTGTTACTCCATTTACCACTAAATATTACTATTATTCTGCAGAATCAAGATTAAAACCTAAAAGAGTTGAAGATGTACCCTCGAAAATCTAATTATTAATATAAAATTTTCATTTTGTTTATCCAAGAAAAGTTGAACCTTATTTATTTAAAATAATTTTATTTGCAAATTAAATTATTTGTTTTAAATTAATTTATGATCTAATAAATTGGCATCTAAGGCACTTGTGTAATCAAAATTAAAAAAAAAAAAAGGATAAGTAATGAGAGACAATAAAACACTAGATAGAATGTAATAAGAGACATGCTTTCATGACAATATTTTCATGGCAAACCTCACGAAAAAATTAATTAAAAAAATTTTTTTTTTTGAAAAATTTATAGCGAGCTACATTTTTAAAATGAGCTATTAAAAAGTGATATTTTTGGTGATGCTCCTATTCAAATTCATTAAGTATAATAAATTGATAATAAAAACGTTAAATAAAAAATATAATAATAATAATAAAGAATAGGTTTTGAACAATATAATCATAAAATTGGTAAATATAACAATTAAGTGAATATATGTAGACAAAATATATATTTAACCAATAATTCAAGGTCTTCAACATCCGACGTGATAAATAAATAATAGCAGCCAAGATTTGATATGAGCATGGCTGATATTAAATTGATATACTAAAAAATATGACCGTTGATGTGTCCACTTAAGCAAATACCTAAACCAATCTTATTCAATTCACCAACTTACTACTCTAACCTAACTTCACTTTTCTTGAATAAATTACTCCACAACATTCACAAAAAACTAAATTAAATACTACCATCTTCTATCTCAATCATAACTTGTCCTATTTATGAATGAATTCACCTTACACATATTTATTGCACAAGGCACAATAAAAAAATTTCTAGTTGAGTGTATAAAATTAAAAAATGTTGAAAATAATTCATAGTAAAAGATAAGAATAATAACGTTTCTTGGTTATAATTTGCACTTAGGATGAATATATATATATTGCTATGAAATTAACTCACTGCAGATGTAATTCAATATAGGAGTTGGTACTAATCCCTCCTATTAGTGCATGCATTTCGATTTTACTATTTGTAGTGAAAAGACTTTACGTTTGACTCACCAATCAATATTAATATAATTATTATTCACTAAATATAAAATAAGTTTGACTCACCAATCACTATTAATATTTAATATAATTATTCACTAAATATAAAATAACAATACTATTTAATTATTATAAAAAAAATAAATGGAGGATATTTGTACTGCCGAAAAATAAGCATCTCAATCGTACATTTTTCATATTTTTACTCCTATTAAAATTTGATTCTTAATTAAATTAAAAAAAAACTTTAGTATTATTGTAAAACGTTCCAATTTTCAAAATGAAACCTTACCTTTGAGGAAAATATCGCATATTGAGTGTGTTTTAAATTAATGTTTAAAGGTGAGGTTATTTTTATTTCATAATTTTTAAAAAATATAGAAAATTCATGGTTTTTCAAATCACCCTTGCATCATTCTTGAAGTAGATTTTTCTTATTCTCTATCATGCATTAACCAAATCAAAAGCAAATTTGTCATACTCTAAAAAACTTGTGAATGATATTTTGGCCTTACTTCATCCTTTGAAAATATCTCATTCCGATGGGTCAATCGTTCGGCAAACTTTCTTGATCATAAACTTGCTCAATTTGTTTTTCACATATTAATGACTTTCTTCTTTTCTAATGATATTTCTGCACATTTATAGACTCTCATTGATGGTGTTTACGTCTCTCATTAATAACATATTGTTATTTGAGTTAAAAAAAAATAAAACCTTAGGTCTAATTATGTAATTAGGAGGCAAGTGAGAAATTCTTGATAATAATGACAAAATGAGATAAAGACACGTGTGAAAGCTGTGAGGCATTAGATGTTTAATGGTTGTGTTGTTTAGCCACAAAGGTGAATCGGACGCTAACCATTAATCTCCTAAATTAAGCTTTGCCATATGGCCCATATTCAAGGGGGTATTGGGCCATGACCCATTTAGTATTGGGTCATATTAGAGAGTTAGAAATAGTATGAAGGCGTTCCAATGCTGCAAATAGAAACCATTCCTATTCCTGTAAGATGAATTTGGGTGCAGTGCCCGAATTACTTTTCTAACCTAATTATAAATGTATATATTTTTATACCCA
Organism: Pogostemon cablin; assembly: GCA_023678885.1. Taxonomy (NCBI): domain Eukaryota; kingdom Viridiplantae; phylum Streptophyta; class Magnoliopsida; order Lamiales; family Lamiaceae; genus Pogostemon; species Pogostemon cablin. The sequence continues at coordinate 24,312,109 of CM043006.1, forward strand.
AATTAACGTAAATACCCTTTACTCGAGCACATACTAGTAAAACAATAATTAAAAAAAATTTGAGTAATAAAAAAAATCCAGTAATGTTTTCGAGTAATATGAGCGAGCAATGTAATTTTCGACTAATATGAGTGTGTAATGTAATTTTCGAGTAATGTGAATAATGTGAGTGAGTAATGGAATTTCGAGTAACATGAGTGAGCGGGTAATGCAATTACGGGTAATATGAGTGAGCGGGTAGTGCAATTTTCGAGTAAAATAATGAATTCGAGTAATGTAATAAAAAATTCGAGTAAAATATGTCCCTCGAGTAATGTATTCGAGTAAAAGTATTATATTCGAGAAATATATTTCGAGTAATGTTTTTTTTAATAATTTTTTATATTTTTATTGCTTTACTCGAATGCTTTACTCATTTGTATTATTTGAATATTCGAGTAAATAACATTTTGGTCAATTCGAAAATAAAAAGATATACTCTTAAAATTGGGTTAGAAAAGTAATTTGGCATATATGAACGGTTACAGTACATTTTCACCCTTCCTGTAATAATAATAAAGCAATGGAATAAGTATGTCAGTTTCTATCTAATACCACAATTTCTAAATTTTATTTTTTTAAAATTTTCTTATTTCAACCTCTATTTTGTACTTTTATTCCGCTTAACTTTAATAGTAATATTCCATTCATGCACGGATAAAATATATATTTTATTATTTTAGTATCCATTATATATTGAATAATAATACGTAAAAAAAATACCTTACAAGCTGATGAAGATAGTATAATAATACTATATCCTTAAATCTCCTAAGCTTCTCTCATTTGTTTATATCACACTGAGTCTTTAAAAAAAATCATAAAAAAATTCATTTCAATTTAACAACATTAAAATACTTATAATTTTCACTTAAAGACACATAACATAATCTACAATACATTTTTATTACATAAAAATACCACATAATCCATCAAAATTAAAAAATTGATGAATAAAACAAATAGTCTTAATTAAACAACATACAACAAGTAGAGCAAAAAGCATACAGTATATATAAATAATGATAAAAATAGGTAGAAAAAGTTGCAAGTAGAAGGTGAAGATTAGAATACATCCGTGAGAATCACATGAAAATGGAGGTTCAACTATGTATATATGAATCCAAATGCAATGAACCAATAAATCCTAATTAATTCCTAAAACCTATTTCTGAACAAGCAAAAATATCCCGTGGCCCTACTCACTCTATTTGTGAACAATCTGAATATAGAAAGTTAATGTTTATTTATCTAATAAAAAAATTCGGAATAATTATAATAAATTAAATTTCAAAATTATTAAGAACCCCTAATCAACTTGAAATTACACACTATCACGCCATCATTAATTTGCAATAAGCATATATTCGAATACAAAAAAGAAAGGGAAAAAAGAAGAAATAAATGTGTTTGTGTAAATATAAGCTTTAATTACATTTAATATTTATTTTCTAAATCATAATTAAATAAAAAGTCCCTCTCTATTTGAAAAGGAAATGGGCGTTACTTGAATTAATTCAAGAAACTTAAATTCCTAAGGCTCCATCACACGTGCCCCACCTCCCTGTCTATTATTGTTCAAAAAAGATGTGTCACGTGCCACTCTCTCTACATTTCCCACTCTTTTTGTAGTGAGCTTTCAAACAAACACGTATGTAAACACAATCATCATCTTCTTCAAATCTATTACAATATTCTTTTCTTTCTATAACAAATTCTAAGGTACATCATCAATTTAACTACCCCAATTTCCTACATACATATGATCATCTTGTTTCTATATTTAGTATGTGTGTCAAGATTTCAACTTTCCACTTTGTTGTTCAAGTTATTATCAGATAATCACGAAGTCTTTCTCCATCATTTTCAACTCTTGATCAATTTAGCAAGTGGGCTTGCAGCTGAAGAATACAAAAGGGAAAAAGATATACCTTTTGTAACATCTTCTTTAAGTAATATGTTCAACTTTCTACCTTCTTTTCTATCCCAAAATTTCAGTGTTGATGATTAAGGTATTCATTTGTAGGACTTTCTAGAAGAACTAGAAACAGACAATTATATCTGTAATAAAATGCTGTACTGTTCTGTATAATTTGTGGAATTCTGTAACACTAGCACATGGGCTTGTTTTAATTAGCTGTAGTCTCCTTTCTTATGTGTCTTAGTGATGATCTATTTCTTAATATTGGTTGTTTATGTTTATTGATGATTTGCCCTAATTTGTTGCTTTAATATATAATATCCTTTTGATTAATGATCAGTGATATATATTGGAGATTCAATGGGTGAGTCTTTAGTTGAAAGACCAACTGTGGAGAAGAAGGTACACAATTTAATTCCTACCCACTTTAGATTTTTGGGATTATTGATTTTGTTGATATAATATGTTATATGGTAGATTCTTTTCTTGAAGGGTTACTCATAATTGCAACATTCATGTTTTTTGCTTTTCTTTCAATGAGTTTTAAGTATGGAATGAAATAAAGGTAGCTCCTTTTATGAACAGATGGATGAGTCAGTTAAGTTTGGTGGTAGGCTAGAAGTGTCTGTTTCATTTGGTAGATTTGAGAATGATGGTCTTTCTTGGGAGAAATGGTCGTCGTTTTCGCCGAATAAGTATTTGGAGGAAGTTGGAAGTTTATCAACTCCAGGATCAGTAGCCCAGAAGAAGGCATACTTTGAAGCTCATTACAAGAAAATTGCTGCTAAGAAAGCAGATGAAATAGAGCAGGAGAAGTTGATGAGTCCTAATGTAGATGAGTTAAGAAATGATGATCATGTGGAAAATGGTGAGAGATTACTTGAAGAAGTTCCAATAGAAACATGTGGTAATGAGGCAGAAATAGATCAGTTTGGGTCTGTTGAAGGGATTGAGCAAGATTCCCTGATAAATTGTTTTGTGGAGCCATTGATCAAGGAAAAAGATGGTGCTGATATGGGAGTGGAGACGGTGGAGTGTAAAAGTTCTTCGGTCGAGGATGAGTTGAACGGTGATGTAGTTGATATTGAACCAAATGTGAGATCAGAATCTCCTTTAGTTGGAGTCAAGAATCCAGGGGAAGACACTAATAAAATGATGGAAAAAGCCCCGGAAAGAAAAGATGGGACGAGGCAACCATCTATGCCGAAAAAAGCAAATTCTACGTTGAATACAAGGGATGTAGCTCAGGAGGTAGATACTGGAGCTTGTTTGCTCTTATTGTAATGCAGATGTCAGGTTTACTCGGTTTATATTGAGTATTTCTATTGATCTGTTATGTCTGTTTTTAAGGTAACTCTAGCTAAGGACAGAAATTCAAGTGTGACTAAAAACAAAGCTGTATCCCCTACAACTAAACCTTTACCAACTTCCACTCAAAGACATTTACAGACTACAGCTGCCTCTCAGCCCTCGACAAAGAAGGTGAACGGCCCACCACTGCCCAAAAGCAAGAGTCGTATAGCACGAGAAAGCAGCAGGGCAGCTCCTACATCGCTGCACATGTCTCTTAGTTTGGGTCCTGCAAGTTCTTCCGCTGCTTCATCTGTGTCAGGGAAGTCCTTGATGATGGAGAAAATCGGGGATAAGGACATTGTTAGGCAAGCATTCAAGACTTTCCAAACTCGAAGAAATGGATCTTCTGGTGGTGAAAAGCAGGTTTGCTGGCCAATCATGAAGCTTCATTGGCCTTGTATTTTTATTTTGTCTTCTTTAAGCTGAATATGACAAGCTCTCATATATGTATAATAATATCATGGCAGGGTGCATTTACTAAATCTGAGGCCAAGATTTCCATTCCATGCCCACAACGAAAGGGGAACGAAGGGTACTAATCCTGATTTACACGCGTCTTGCAAATTAAGAGTTGGCATTGTATGTAATACTAATACCAACTAAACTAAGAAAACACTTGCTTTAATTTCCTTGTAGATTGAAAAAGGATTCAGAAAACAAATTAGGAAGTAGATCGAACGCTTTGGCCTCAAGGTGCATGAGTTGTGTCAAAGTTTTCTTTCATTGGATTTTGTTAGTTTGATTCTCTACGTGTGTAACAGGTCGTATAGAAGTTCAGTAGTAGATAAGAAAAGCACTACTGTGTCACCGACGATCAGCTTCAGAAGTGACGAAAGAGCCGAAAAGCGGAAAGAGGTTTTAACAATCCCATTCCCTTTGCATACATGCTGTTATGTATCTGATAAGCCATCACTTGCAGTTTTTAAAGAAATTGGAGGCAAAATCAATTGCTAGAGCAGCAGAAAATGCTCAACTCAGTGCAAAATCAAAGGTTTAACATTTATTAATCAATTGTTGTTGCATTATAGTATATCAATACTAGAATTAAGCTCTACTTACATGATCCAGGAGGAAAAGGAATCGGAGATTAAAATGCTGAGAAAAAGTCTCAACTTCAAGGCCAAACCTCTGCCTTCATTCTATAGAAAGGCTCCTTTAAGTGTTTGATGCGTCGAACCAATCGTTCGTTTCCACCAACACAAAACACCATCACTCTACTTCAAATGAAATTGAAGGAGGCTGAGATTGTTTCTGATGATCAGTATGAGATAATTACTGCTTTAAAACCACATAAATGTCTTTAAGACCACATACGTAGAGTCGAGTTGCATACAATTCTTTTATTGAAGAGCTTATGATATGGTAGTATGGATTTCTAAATCTAAAATGGGGTGAAAGACATCTTTTTCTCTTTTTTTTCTTCTTAAAAGAATCATTTGTACATAAAATGCATGTAATGAAACTATGATCTTGTATGGTTGTAGTATTCCAAAATAGATTGGAGTAATTCTTTTCTTTCTTCTCTCTTCTTTTATCTTTATTATTTATTAGTATTAAATAAAAAGAAATTCTAACAAAATAGAAATAAGTGTTCCATTAGCCTGGATTTAGACAAACTTCTTCATTTGCATATACTTTACTGACCCGATTCAGACCCGCTTCTGTGATTCAGTATGATGATCTTGAATAATGGACGGTGGTGATTGATTTGGCAAGCCACTAATCATCATGTAGTTCTTTAATCTCTTTACATCAGATAATTTAACTGGCTTTACTATGAATTCTTCTGCACCTTCCTCCAAACATCTAATTATTTCATACTTTACTATTAGAAATTACTTATTGCACAATAAATAAACTCATTGAAATAATGTATCTGAAATTAAAAATTAATTAACCTGTTGATTTGATCGAAATTGTTCTCCGATGACATCACTACAACTGGTGTTTCTCTCCGAGTAGAAGAACCCTGTTTAGATGTAATAATATTCAATTTCATGAAGAAATTAATGTCCTCAATATTATGAAATTTATTTAAATAATAGTTAATTAACCTTAATCTTTTTTAGCAACTCATAGCCAGTCATTCCAGGCATGCAATAATCCGTGACAATCAGATCTACATTCATATCCTGGAAAACAATTTAATCCTCAATTAATATCAACTAACTAATTAATTATCATAAAATTAAATTAAATAATCTTTAATTTATTCTCACATCAAAATCAACAGAGCTTTCCTCCTCATCCAAACCTAAAATCTGCAAAGCCTTCAACCCACTGTCCACCGCCGTCACTGTAATTAATTAATAATTATATAATATTACACTCATAAATAAATAAATAATATTTTTTCGTATACATAAATTGAAGTCACCTTTGCAAGAAGTGATTTTGAGCAATGTTTCAATGACTTTTCGATCAACAAGACTATCATCCACGGCAAGAATATGAACTTCATGGCAATCACTCTTCTCCCCCTCCATTAATCTTGAAATAACTCCACTTTTTTCCATTAATATTATTATAAATGTAAATATATAAAGAGCCCAGATGAAGAAAACTTTTTATTACAAAAAAGAATTTGTAGTGATCACACACAAGACATAAGCCTCTCATGGAAATGGAAATGGAAATGGAAATGTATATAAGGGTGATGAAAATTATATGTATACATGATATGATGCGTCACGTATTAATTGTTAGCTGAATTTTCTCTCGAATATTGGCATAATTTTAGAAGAGTATTATTATATGAGAAAATGTCAAAATCAAATCTGGTTAAATCTGTTTTCATAAAAGATTTTGAAATTGCTGATGCGATATGTATTACACTAATTAACAGCTATCTCTTTCGCCGGATTTTTCAGTAATTAAACGGATTATAACTGACGTCGTCAATTTTTTTTTTTTGAAAATATAAGTCGAACAATTTATTACGCTAGATTACTAAAAAGTTTTTTTTTAATGCTCCCTCGGTCCGTATGATGTGGATTAAGAAATATTATTATTTATTATGTAATGGGTAGTTATATTAGTAGGAGTCCCATATATTAATTATATCAGTGATGTTTGGGGTCCCATGTGTTTAAAAAGGAAAATGTATACTTTTGGTGCGGAGGTCTAAAATGCCAAAATGGCTATTTATCCGGCGGACGAAAAGAGTAAATTTTACTTTTGAGAGTATTTTGGTACTTTTAAGTAAAATGTAAAGTAATTACTGAGTGTAAAAAAAATGAGAAATTTAAAATTAAAATAACTTTTAAAATTTTTAAATAAAGTTTTTGTGCAAATAATTAGTGGAATAAATAAATAAGAAAAGTAGAACAAAATATGTGGATTGAGTATAATCAGCTTTAATAATATTTTGTATTAATACTATAAAGTAGATGACCGTGGAATAATTATTGAAAGAAATACTATAAAATGTGTTTTTACCCCACTTGTCTTTATAGATGCATTAATGTTCTTGGATATAAAGGTCTTTCAACTTTTAAACGTATCATCATCATTTAATTGTGTACTTCCTATATATTTGACAAAATCTTTGGCATTTAATAGACCTCTTTGGCAACTTATTCTTATCCTGTTTCAACAGTTCTAGATATTCAAGCAAAAGATCTTTGTTATAATATTCATCTTAGACTATCTAAGATCATAGTACATGTACACTTAAGTCAGATAAATTATTTATTTAGTTACATTTATTTATTTCTAGAGGTATATTCATATTACTGCTCAAAGTATTACTCTTTAGCATTAAGAGTTAATCTCTTATTAATCAAATTTATAATAAACCCTTAAAAACCTGTAATTCCCTCTAATTTAAATACCCTAGCAATACATGAAGCATATAGGATTAGAAAATACCCTAACAATACATGAAGCATATAGAATTAGAAGGAGGACTACGAGATTTACAAAGTGTTTGTGTAGCATTAAATATTACGGCGTTTGCTAATTTAATTCAATATCAAAATAAATTATGAGGTGCAGGTAAACGACAAGAGATGGTTTCTTAGTCTAACCTTGTATATAAATATTAAATCATCATTTGCGTTGCTATTATAGTATCTTGCATTATGTCATTCTACAAAGAAAATAACAGAAAAATAAATACACAAAAAAAAAAGATAAACTAAACTAATCTCAAATAAAAAGACAGATTAATAACTCAATCCAGAATTAAGAGATGAACTTTTAGATTAAAAAAAAAAAAACTATAACACTCAAACACAGTAAAGTACTGCTCAATTGCATCGATCCAGATAAATATATTTGTAGCAGATAATTAAATTGCTTTACTAAATCAAATCTCACTTAAGAAAAATTGCAAAAAATAAATAAGCCAAAAGTATTACTAAACACCTTATTTCCATACAAGTTGCAAATAGCCAGAATGAATCACTACCAACCACATTATACAATAGATACACATTATATATATCAAGATATTCTCAATAGCATTATAGAATGAGATGCCACCTGAGTTCATTCATCGGAAGGGAAATTCAATAACCTGGAATAGCTTTGTTCCACCTCCAAAATCAGCTCTGAGCAGAAGCAGCAGAGTTGCTGCCCGGGAGTGATGTTAGACCGCTACCGTCTACATGGTTTTCTTCACCAGCATGTCGTATAAATTCATCTGGTAACATGTGAGTTCCGTGGCATGCACAAACGATCCTTATCTGGGTAGAGCTGTACCTGTATGTCACACCAGATATAGTCCGGCCATTTGGACCGGGTCCCTTAGTAGACACCCATGGCAGGTTTGGGTAGGAACCACAGCCTCCAAACTTGAGGTCAGCCGCAATACCAGGTCTTATAGTGGGAAATTCTGAGGGAATTGACTCTGATCTAGATGGAGCGGACGTGTCTTTCACTTGATGAATTGCACGATTTTCTTTCAGTTCACCATCGGCGTGAGAGGATGAACCTTCTTCACCAACTTGCTGTTTTCCAAAACTTTTTCCATGTTCAGTAGCTCTCCCATCATATTGGATAGACTCAGATGACTTGTGAGATATCACTGTCATAGGTGCCAAAATCAGCAGAATAAGCATCATCAATGGTTTTTAGTTACCATCTAGTTTATCAACACCTACATAATTTGACAAGGCCATACATGATGTTTCCCTTTCAGAACAACCATAAGCAAACTCATTATTTTAAGGTGGTTGTTGCACGGGAATAACGTGCTAGCATACGAAAAATCGTACCACCTAATTACCTAAATGAGTTCTTACTACTTGTGCATTGCAAAGATGCACATACTATAATAACTGTTGAAGGGTGCAAACAAACAATCAGGTCACACAAGGAATCCTTTTTTTGCCGACAATTAAAACAACAAAAAAGAACTTTATCCATGGAAATCTCCTTCACGAACATATTGAATCAACCAAATAAGTAGAAGGTATTATTAATTAAAAGATAAACTTGGCCATACTGCTTCCAATCCATTGAGTCTTAAGTGCAACTCCTAGTTAACATATGTCGTCATCTTTCCATTTATGGAAATCAATAACATCACAGTATGAAGTGGATTGACAAGTCATGATATAGTCATCTAAAAAAAATTCATGAAAGCAAAGTAGTAAGCGGGGATAGTCATTTAAATATATATAGATCCTCATCCTTTACATAATTCTCTTAAATTTTTACAGTAAATTATTCATATCACTAAACGAAATGAATATAAGGACAACATATCAAAGTTTCAAGTATGCATATTTTATTCCATGACATCAAGTTCAAACTAGTTAATGCTAATTCTGTTTTACAATAAAGGCATGTTAGCTTTCAAATCAAAGAAATTGGATCATTTGAAAAACTTTAAAGTTACAAGATGGTATCTCTTTTAGATAACTTTTTAATCTTGTGGAGCCGATTAATGGGTAGGACATTCTTTTGACTGGTAAAAACAAATAAAACACGTCAAACTAGGATCCATGGGAGGAGACCAGAGACAATTCACAAAAACTAGGTACTGGCCAATGGCCATGCAGTACATTATTTTGGTTACAGTCGTTCATTAAAAAGCTTTCAATCTATCATTCTCATGCTGTTAAAGCAACATAACGATTCCTTCACTTGCAAATTATAACTGATAAACAAGCAAAAAATTAAAGGATCACCTTAAGAGTTGAGAGTTATAGGATGTCATCAAACAATGATACATAAAAAGAAGTTCAAAGAGAAACCTTGAGGCGGAAGCCGACTGTCATTCTGGTTTTCCACATTCACTGAATTTCTTCCAGAGTAAGAAGGGTGAACCTGTTGGTGATGAGAAATAATGCCTCGAGAATTGTCTCTGTCTAACACAGGGAGCTGGACGTTATTGTAACCATACATTAATGGGAAGTTAACAGGCATGACTGACTGAACACTAGGTCGTTCACCATTTGTGGCAGCCATTTGATGCATCCCGCTGGGCATGGGATAGTTAGAGAGATTGGGCATCACGTTGTAATCCTTTAAGGGTTGTGAGTAAGAAGCATTCATGTTCACTGCTTGAGATGGGAATGAAACACCATAAGACATTGGTGTATTCATCATATTAAATTCCTTTTCCGATGAGATAGTAAATCTCTTCTGTCCTAAAATTTCTACACCACTTGAATGGCCTCCACTTGACACAATGTGTTTAGGCACGTCATCATGTTGAACATGCCTCGAGGTTGAACCATCTACCTCAGAATCTGCAACATCTTCATTGTCTGCAGTTGATCCCTCATCCGTGGTAATGGAAATATGCGATACCTTGGGCTTATCATTATCGTTCTCCTGCTTCTTTTGAGGTTGATTCGCCTCAGCAGAAGTGTTCTTCCGCTTTTCGCCAGCACTCGGTGTCTTTTCTTCAATCTCAACAGACCTACTATCACCAGGCAACCACATTCCACCACCAGCATTGGAGTTTTTAGAACTTTCTGCTTCTGTAGAAGCTTTAGCAAAGTTGTAGTTCTCCCCAGCCTTCAATTGATGTGGTTGGTTTCCACCTTCGAGAAAATTCTTAAACTCATTGATCAATTTGCTACCTCGATCACCATCCTCTGATCTAACATCAGACGAGCTACCAAATTTTCCATAGTCTTTATTATTATGCGATGAATTATTCCCACCACAAGGAAGACCCAAACTCAGATCAAGACCTTTCTCATCTTCCATAATTAGAGCCACCAAAATTTCTCGAACCCTTTACCGTTCAACTACAGCGTGTGATTCCTAGACGAAATAATCACAAATGGTAATCACGAATATAGAAATTCAATATTCTTCAGCCGTGAAAGAGCAACAAAACCATAATTTCACATACCATAGAAAGTCAGTCGATTTCCGGAACCGAAAATTGTAAATTAAAAATTGAAATTGAAAATTATAATAAGGCAAAGAAAGAAAGAGGAACCAAAAAAGGAAACTTACCATGAAATTCACGCACAATTTCGCAATCGAATCTTGCCCTAATTTTGGCCCCAGAATCTGTGTATTAATGGGATTGGAAATCAAAGAAGTTGTAGCAATTAAAGAAAGTAGGAAGATTGGCTGAGCTTCGAACACAGTCCCTAACATATTTTATTAATAAATTAAATAAAATAATGAAGATGGGCTTTCTAATCAGATCATTGGACCAAGCCATGCTTCTTAACACTTCTTATAAATTATGGGCTTTCTTATGAGATTATTGGAAGCCCATTATTATTACAAGTTGAATATTAAGGTCGTTGTATAATCTATCAATCTATTCTAAGGCACAATACTCGGTCCTTATGCCCATTTATGCGATATTAAGTCCTAAAGTTTAATTTATATTTTTAGGATTTAGATGCATAAATAAATATTGTAATTTTATTATTGCGGGTCATTTAATATTTATTTTTATAATTTTTATATGATTTAATATAATTTTTTAGGATATATATAATTTAAAATAGTTCATGTACATCCTGTTGCGACAAAGTATTTCTTCATATTATATTATATTCCACATATAAACCTAATCGATAGTGTTTGAACCCACTTGAATTTCTATGACTCTAATCCAAATCGACAGCCATATTTGCTCATCAAAATAAATGTATTTATATTCATGTTTCTAGAAGATTCCAAGTGGTTCTCCTAGACTTTGAGAAGACGAATCAGTCATTTGAGTAATTAAAATTGACTATAGAGTTTTAATCTAAAGAATTTCGAGTTTTTATGCACGTAATTATAACAAGTTACAACCAAGAATCAAATAATTATAAGTAGTATGTTATTTAATTTCTTATAGTTCGTTGGAGACTTGGAGTCAATTCAAAATTGGAATCTTTGAGATAATGGATGAATTACCCAAGCATATTTTCATTGTAAATAACGCCTATACTTTTATTAATTACTTAATTACTATTATGAGAGGACTAAAGTGAAAAAATTTATTGATGGTTTTATGAGATATTATATTATGTAATTTAATAAATTTATTGATATAAATAGTTTTAGAATTATAAGAAATGATAATATGTTAGTAAAAAATTAAAATATGATTAATGAATTATTTACAGTTCATAATGGAAATTAAAAGTGACCGTTAATAATAATAATAATAATAATAATAATAATAATAATAATTCTTTCATCTCCCGAAAATGTTTATTGATAGGGGTGAAATAATAATAATTATTATTATTATTATTATTATTAAATAAATAAATAAATCGTTAATTGAAATTCATGTATTGTGATCAGAAACGAAAGGGAATTAAAAAAAATCTATATCTATGCATCATAATTAAAATGAAGATTGATTAAGAAAACGCCCCCCTAAAACGAAGAGGATTATTTAGAAGACAAGAAACACAGAAATATGAACAAGTGTAAATTAAACTAATGAAAATTAATTATTATATATATGTCCAAGATATACATATACTAAGAGTACAAATTAATTTATAGCATAAATGAATAAGTAGTTAGCTAGTTCTTATTAGTTGTCTTATGATACTTGAGTTTGATCCAATGGATTCCGGCGGTGGCTCCCGCCTTGACCTTCCTGACGCCGGTGGAGGCAACGGCCTTGGGGTTATCAACTGTAACAAGATGTTTCTTAATTTAATTGAAAATAAAATTAAATATTAGGTTTTATTCAATTCTAGGATTTAAGGAAGAATTTATAAAAAAATGATTCTTGATTACTAAATTAATTTCATATCATTAATATATTTTGAAATTGATATTCTTTTTAATTATACTTAAATCAATTCATTTCTAAACACATGATCTTCAAGCACGACATTGAGAAAACGTACGTATTTTGATAAATGCTCCAAGAGATCACCAAATTAAGAGTAGATTAATATAGTTATATAATATTATAATGAGTCGACTATACAAAACAATAATTAATAAAGCTTATATAGTCACGCACAGTTCTTTTTATTTTATTTCCAAGAGAATTGAAATCAATCAATTACTAATGAAACCTCTTTGTTTTAAAGCTGAATTAAGATATGAATCTTGATGAGTTAGGAAAGATTTATTCAATATATTAATTCAAGTGGGTTGGCAATTATGCTGCCCCAAACCCCACCTTCTATTCTAATATACGCACTACTAGTGATCTATTCCCACTCTACCCCATATTAATATTTTGGGTAAATAAATAGGTACAAAATGTATTTAAAAATTACTTAGTGATACATTCGCTTTAGAAAATTATCGATAAATACAAAATTATATTTTATTTTTTTCATGATATCTATATATATCCGTACATTAGTGTGCATTGTTAAGATGGAAATAAAAATACTTTATTTATACGAATATACATTAGTGTACATTCTATTGAGAAAGAAACTAAAAATACGCAATTAAATTGAAGAATTTGCTAATGTACATTAGTGTGCATTCTTGAGAGAGAAACAAAAAATACGTGATTAAACTGAAAAAAACCCTATGAATGTATATCAGTGTGCATCTTTGAGAGAAAAACGAAAAATACACAATTGAAACTATTGTTAAGTACATTAGTGTGCATTCTTAGAGAGAAACAGAAAATACGCAATTAAAATGAAGAACCATACGTGTGTACATTAGTGTTAGTGTGCATCTTTAAAGAACCCTACGCATGTATATTAGTGTGCATCTTTGAGAAGGAAACAGAAAATACATAATTAATTAAATTAAAAATAGGGTTGTTATAATTATCCTTAAATCTCTCACCCATTATTTTTATTTAATTTAGTGTACATTAGTGTTTAATAAAACTAGTGTTATGTGAAAACGTTGAAATATTCAGCATTGTAAATAAGGGTAAAGCTGGAAAAAGAAATAGACGTTTAGATCAATATATTTATTAGTAATTAGGTTATATAGATGCGTATTTATCAGTAATAATCCTTAATATTTTCTTTTCATCTACAATATTATTAATAATAATATAAATAAATAAATAAATGTTGAAATCTCTTTCACTTAAAATATATAAAAAAAAATTCCACTAGCTACTGTAATTTTATATTCATAAATCTTGCGAAGTAGATAACAAAAGATGCAACTTTTGGAGGCATGATGACATATTCATCACATTATATTAACTCTTATATTAAAATAATCCACTTTTTATTAATTCTTGGGATTCGTGTTAACATTTTAATGTGCCACGTGAAGAAGAAACCATGGTAGTTACAAAGTTTTTTTTTCGTGAAAAATAAATTTCATTCCAAACGGTACTAGCAGTATCCAAATTATAAATGAGATACAAATATAAAGCAAAATCCAACAGCATCTATCTAATTATAAAAAACAACATGTCTAGACTAATTCTGTCCCTTAAGAAATTCAAACTCAATCAACAAAGAATTATACAAGAAAATTAAGTAAATAGACATACCAATCTCTATAACTTTATTCATGGCCGATATTCTTTAACCTTCAAGCATACCAAGACCATAATTGAGTTTTTACTTCATCTACGACATGACCTACTTCCCATTTATCATCATTAAATACTAAATCATTTCTGTTTTTCCATATAAGCCATACAACACAGTTACAAAGTCCATTTAGTTCACTTAATTTGACACCGATCTCATTAAAGTTGATACTGATGCCTAATTTACCACATAATATATGAGTTTTTTTAATAGAAGACCCAAATAAATTCCAAATATTAATATATAAATGTAGGTGATCAAGTTGCATTGCTCATTAATTTTGACCTAACACATTTTATCCAATATTAATTGATGTCATGCTGATTTTGGACCACTTTTAGGGCAAAAGTAAATTGAGATTTCATGTCAAATGAACAAGTGCACCACATACAATTAAACTATTCATTAAAATCTTGACAGATTTTACTGTATCAGACAAACTTCCAAGAGGGTAAATTATACTTGTATACGTGTAATCTTATTATTAAAATTGTCGCCATGTATAATAACATAAATTATAAATTAATTAGTAAATTAATTAGGATAGTGGACTTGGAAAAGTTGAACTGTTAACGTTGACCTTATTAGACAGAGTATATATAAGATCAAGTTTATTGATTTTTTACTTATTTATTTTTTTTTTCGATAATGGCCAGAAATTAATTAAAGATTTATAACCACATATTATAACCTAAAAAAGGAAAGAAAAAAAAAAGAAGAAGGAACGTGTAAAATGACTTAATAAAATTATAATTATACTCTTATGTATATTTAGTTAAATTATTCTTGATTTATCATCAAGATAACTAATATGCTAGTCGAGATCCATCTCATCTACCTTGAATACAAATCCATATTATTTAACACATTCAGCTAGTTTTACAATTTCAAGTTTCAAGTAACGAGAAAATTTTAAGTGCATTATATTATAAGTATATAAAATGAATTAAAGATTTGGGCCCAACTTCCTGCAGGGAAGCCCAACTATTGTTTCTTGATCTTATCGGGCCGTAATTTGTTGGGCTTGTCAGCTAGTACATGCAGGCCGCTTTAATTTATAACAAACCCAACTATTGTTTCTTGATCTTATCGGGCCGTAATTTGTTGGGCTTGTCAGCTAGTACATGCAGGCCGCTTTAATTTATAACAAACCCATAAAAAAATAAATACTCTTAAATTGTTCTAGTTTCCACCGTTTAATCATGAAATATAAAGATCACAATCTTCTTACATTTGATTATATATTAATATATAATAACCAGCCTCCATATAATTGAATTGATTAAATATAATTTAATTGAATTGACACTAAGAACAATGTAATAACTTTTGAGGTAAAATGTTAAGCCATAAATGATAAGGATAAACTAAAAAATATCACACATTTTATGTATTTGAATTGAAATACAAGATAACAATTCAAGACTTAATTAGTATTTTAGATAATAATTTTACATATGTAAATAAAAATGAAAAAAAAAATATAAAAAATGAAGTTGAGAGAAATGCAAGGGACAATTGAGAATGAGTTGACGAGAGATACACAAATGTATATATCTTATCTCATGAATGCTTTTTTTCTTACTCATGTCTCAATATGCCCAACCAATATGTGATGTGTGACACTATATTCTCCTCATTTATGCCCCACAATCCGACACATACACGCACACTATAATAAAACCACCAATTACAATTCCTATTATTGTGCTACATTTGTCTTTTACAATTCATCCAATACGATTATCCCCCACCCCACAATATGTATACATAATTTATTTTTATGTATGTTATCCTAATCATAGATTGATTAATTTGGAAATGTTAGAATCCATCGTTCATTAACGTAGTTATATTTCAAGTTAGAGTTTTACAATATCTATGGATTGATCCCATCAATATTGATCGTACCTACATGTTTCGAACTTAGACTTTAAGAAATTTAACTTTAAAATACTTCAAATCCTCACCATTAGGTCAATCCCTAGAGTTAGAGTATGTATATATAATAATCATTAAAAAAAACTCATTGACAAAATTAAAATGCCTATTTAATTTGCTCCCTTCATTGACCTTTTCTTCGCATTCTTTTATATGAGTTAAAAGAGTACTTCTACAAGCCTTATTTGAAAAACCAGGGCTTTAATTTCAAGGTGTTAATTTATAAGAATTTAATTAAACTTCTTAGATAAAAATTATATTAAAGATTGGCAATAAATGTTGAAGGTAGGCAATAAAGTATGGGTAACTTAGCTTTTAGAGGGACAAAATAGAGTTATATAAAGTGACAAATTTTTAATTTTTTGTTTATAGAGTCAATATAAGCACAAATAAAAAACTAATTATTTATAATTAAATGTTCATGATTTATCTCTAGGAGAAAACCATGGTTAATTACATATTAATTGATTAATTGACGGAAAAAAAAAGAAAAAAGAAAAACATATACAGTGGCAGCAATAATATAGTGCACTACAAGCAACCTCAGGTTTTCATTATTATTTCCTCACTTTCATCATCACCACATCCACATGACCCTCTTTTTCTCTCTTCCACCTCCATTGCCAACTTCTAAGATCAAACCCAAGAAGAAAAAAATGATTAAAAAAAAAAAAAGATAGCTAAATGCAGTTGCTTCATCTAGCAAGAAGAAAACCCTAGTTTCCTTTCATAATGTTGTCGATCGGAACAGGAGCTGAACATGAGATTTTCTTCTTCGTCATCTTCTCGCCAGGGAATCGAAGCACAATGGTCCGATTTTCTTCTTGTTCGTTGTTCGTTTTCACCCAGATCAACAACTTATATTGTTATAGTAAAGTTCAAGTGATTATATATTTTCATATAATTACTGTTGAGCTGTGTGTGTGTTTTGTTTTTATTGGTAATTCATAAATATTCATATTTGGTTCAAAAGACTTTGTTTGAGTGCTTGTCAATCTTTGAATAAGATTAATACTATTTTTTTTCGTTTACTTGTAAGAACGATTGATTGGGGTTTTATGGTTTGAATTCTGGTAGGGTTTGAGTTACTTTAGATTATTTGATTTTTAATATGTATAATAATAAGAATTTTATCTCATTTTGGTTTCATAATGAAATTAATTATTGCCCATTTTTTAAAATAAAGATTAATTGCAATCTATTACTACCATTTAAGACATCACACAAAATTTGAAAATCTGATTTTCATATATTGTCGACATTAGTCTATAGGATTTTGCTCTTGCAAATTTATATATATATATATATATATATATATATATATATATATATATGACGAATGTATGTAGACAATATTATAAATAACACAAAATGTATCTGAAAGATTAGATAATGTACAAAAAGATGGTTCGCCCACCCCGGCGCCCCGTACGTCAGCCCGACAGCATATGAAGGAGGTTAATTATTGTAACTCAACCGACCAACAAGGGCTGAAAGACAAGATAAATTAACTGATCAAATGAACTATAATTATTTGTCTTCATATATAAATAATATGATATTATTTCCATGTGTGTAATTTTTCCTTCTTTATAAATATGGATTAATTCCTTCAAAATATAGTTAATGATGGTGTCGTCTCTTTGATGAATTATGTTGGAGGGGTCAGTTATTGTCCCTTACGAGGGCCAAGCCAGGTGAAAATTGCAGGAAATAAATGATTTTCGCTTATGAACAACATATTATTGTTGGGAATATGAGATAGTATTTAAAATGATTTATGAATTACTTTTGGTAAAGTCGAGTCAAGAGTTACACTATTTCTCATTAAGACGAAATTGTTCCGTACTTCAGGTGCTTACGGACTACAACAATCGCCTCCAAGATACAACGACTTTGAATTTCGGACTTGTAGTACAACGAGTCTAAAATTATCGGCAAACGAACTAATATTTAGAATTTTCGGAATTGGGTAGGATAATTCTAGAACTAATGGGCTAGAATGTAATATGCAAGTATTGTATTGCAGGATGGAATGAATGTTTCAAATGATATTGAGGCCTATTCATAATAAGTGAAGAGGTGTGGTGCCCCTTGAAAAAGAGATGCCTTGATTTAATCTGGATCGTTGGATCGTAACTTTTGATCAAAAACTCCATCTGACGCTCCACATTGCATCTCTCCAATTTAATTTTGAATTTGAATTTTTGAATTCAAATTTTGGACCCAAACTACCTTAGCCTCTTCCAACCACCATCTTGGTTCGAACCATGCTGGACCATCGAACCACAGACCAGACCCAACAACCCGGACCGATCGAACCCAACCCGACCTGAGCCAGCCCAAGACGAACCAATCTGATCGGGCCGATTTCGGACCCGAACCTGCCGGTCTAGCCGCGCCGATCCACCCTCGTGCACCAAGGTCTCACCCATCTGACCCTGGTTCGAGTCCAAAATGAATGCGACTATGTGCGGCTAATGGCTTGGTTGGTTGCCCCTTGTGGTCCACACATTTAATTTAATTTAATAATGTGTGTAGGTAGTAATAAGGAATTCAATTCTTCCATAATTTTCCTATGTGGGACAACTTCCCACTTCAACCTTTTCTCTTAGTCTGATCGGGCGATCCTGGACCCGAACCGGCCGATATAGCCGAGCCGATCCACCCTCATGCACTAAGGTCTCACCCATCGGACCCTGGTTCGAGTTGAAAATGAATGTGACTGTGTGCGGCTAGTGGTTTGTTGTCTCATGTGGTCCTCACATTTAATTTAATTCAATAATGTGTATGTGTAGTAATATGAAGTTCAATTCTTCCATAATTTTCCAATATGAGACAACTTCCCACTTCAACCTTTTCTTTTGGTTTGATCGGGCCGATCTCAGACCCAAACCGGCCGGTCTAGCCGAGCCGATCCACCCTCGTGCACCAAGATCTCACCCATCGAACCCTGGTTCGAATCCAAATGAATGCGACTATGTGCGGCTAATGGCTTGGTTGGTTGCCCCATGTGGTCCACACATTTAATTTAATTTAATTTAATAATGTGTGTAGGTAGTATAATGAGTTCAATTCTTCCATAATTTTCCTATGTGGGACTGTTGGATTGTATACTAAAAGTCTAACTCTTTGTATGAACAATGTTATAACAATTTATTTGAAATGAGAATCATATGATCAAATAATTGCGTCTTATAATTTATTTATATGTATGATGCAATAGTCCACTTACTTTATACTGTAGATAATATGTTGTGCGACAACAAGTAGAAGATCATATTATCAGTTTCCTTATCAAGTATAAACAGATGCTCACAACCGAGATAGACGGAGACTCTCTATCGAGATGATTATAGTGTGATTTGATATTAGTTTGTCTTGACTATAGAATCACACTAGTGCACTTTTTGTGTATTGAGCAGGACCGCTTGAGATTATACTGACTATACAGGAGAACTTGATCTCTATTATTATGGATGTTCGTGCTCTTAATCTCTATACAACAACCTCGACACGTAAGGCAGTATGCATTTCTTTGATTCATCAATGGGTGAAATTTACATGTAATTAAATCAATAAACTCGGTGATTTGGGAAATAGTGTTGTCTCTATGGTGTGTTGTTGATTGTAGAAGGAATCCGTGTCCTATTTAGGTTGATGATGTCCCCTTGAGGAGCTCATATGGATTATCATGTAAACCCTGTAGGTAGATTTATTTTGGCATGATAATGAGGTTGAGTAGTACTACTCTCGGATGAGATATTGATTAATGGAGTTATCAGTAACTTAATTAATTAATAGGCATTGTATATCTTAAACATGGGGAGACTGTGGGGCTCATAATAAGAAGGAGCTCATAACGTAATTATGAGATTAGAACGGTAGTGCAGTAATTATATTTTAGTGATATATATTATTATTATTGGACTTAAATATAAGCTTTGAGCTAAGTCTGGATACTTAAGCCCAATTGAGGCTTAACTCTAATTTCTCCTCCTGGTCCCTGTTGTAGCCCATATATAAGTCATCTCAACTGTTCGGAAACCCTAATGAATTATTATTCACGCCTAACACTGTAAGGAGGGTGAGGGAACAGAAAATTGAGAAGATCTTAAGGATCGTCGCCCACACGACATCAAGATTGGACTTGGGAATACAGCAGAAGATCGGAAGGTTGTTTGTTGTTGCTGTTCGTCAACTTTCACGATTTTTATAAAATCTTGTGAAATTTATAACTGGATTTCTGATACACCATTAGAAAGCCACATAGATCACTTAAATCGGAGATCAGATGAGAAAGTTATGCCCAAAACGGTGAGGCTGCTGGCGAGAATCTTTCTTCTTCAACATACCCTGTGAAAGGTAATACGTTTCTTTGTTGTCTTACTTCCGCTGAATTAGAAACGTATGAAACTCTAACGGTTCACGTCAACCAAACGATCGAACGCCAATAAGGACAACTTCCCATTTCAACATTTTCTCTTCACATTCCTTTTTTCTTGTAATTAAATTACAAACTTCATGTATTAATTACTCATTCACTCGAAATTGAGTTTGAGCAAACTTATACATTAAATTTCGAATATGCAATTTGTTTTCACAAATAAAAATTACAAGAACATTGGTCAAAGGTGAGCTTGGCCCACTTGTAATACTTAACCAATTCCAACAATTATTGCAACTAGCTATTTGTAAGTAATTTAATTTTAATATTTAATACAGTGGAAATATATACCAGTTTATACTTTACACTTAATATTATTCAAACCCAGCTAATGTTCTATTTCAAAATGATTATTTAACGGTTAAATCCATCATTAAAATTTTCATATATTATAATGACTTCTTTAATTAGTATGCAGACTGACATAAATATATTTTTAAGAACAAAAAATCGATTATTTAATAATCATATTCATTTATTGGAGCTAATCGGCTATTTAAACCACGCTCCAGGTACATATTTACAGGTGATTTTAGAATTCGTTCATTTTAGTGTTGATAAGTTTAAGAACAGGATATAGCGATTAGCGAGTGGTAATTTTATTTAATTATTTTGTTTAATAAATTTAAAGATAAATATTTAACTAAAATTTAATTTAACAATTAAAATTATCTGCATTCACGTTACATAAACCGATTATTATTATTTAAAAAGTTGCCACTTGACTGAGCTTCCAACTAATTTAAGGCCCTAATATAAGTACCCCATTAATGCCAATATTAGCATGCGCATGTATAAATTTATGGTGCAATTTGTTTGAAAAATTAAGTTTCTAAATTTTAAATCTAGTGACTTAGTTCGCTTCTTTCCTTTTGAGTATATATATATATATATATATATATATATATATATATATATATATATATATATATTTAATTCTTATGGTTCTCTTTGGATGGAAGTAGAGGTTTTAAACTAGGGGAGCGAGTACTTATCTAAACACGAGTCGAAGTTCGAAGCAGGCGGGATGCGAAGACGTGCACTCCCTCGAGGGTCTTCAAAGTCGGCGCACCTACAAAACATATCAAAATACGAAGAAGTTAGACATGAAATTTAAAAACGAAAAAAGTACTTATCTAAACACGAGTCGAAGTCCGAAGCAGGCGGGATGCAAAGACGTGATCACCCTCGAGGGTCTTCAAAGTCGGCGCACCTAAACACATAGAAAATTTACACTTCATCGATAATATTGAATATCTGTACACAAAAAATATGAATTAGCATGAAAAATGACCCTAATCTTACATCGATATACAACTTCCCGTAATACTCCAAATGGCCATCAGGAACAACTAATTCAGTTCCAACATAAGTATGTTTGAGAAAATATGATATACTAGTTAAACAATGCCACACTAGGTAAGAAAAAAAGTTGGATGGAATGACCTTCTGATACCCGAAAAGAATCATGGTGTATGCCCGCAGTATAATGACCAAAGAGAAGAAGAAAAAAGGCTGACTCTGATTGAATCTTATCCTTTATTCATTGGTTATCCACAGATTATTCTTGAAAATAATTCGTAAAATGGCTTTAAAATTCCATCAAAAACGTAAAAGAAGCATACACTACACATGTTCATATCTGGAAAGGAAAAAACTCTCTTTTTTACGTATATTAGGATCTCTAAATTGAAGTAATCTTTCAACATCCCAAGGCACGGAGAGCAAGTCCAACGATATACTGATTGGTGTGATTAAGATCTCTGTAACATAAGTTAAGGCATCCTAATGCAATTAATCATGATAGAAACAAATGAAACATCAACCATGACATCACTATAGCATAAAATGAAAGGATATATAATATAGAATTTATCTCCAGGGATTTTGGTCATCAAAAGTAAGTAATTTAGTAAGAAGATCAATTTTAGAATGGATACTGTTTTATTGAATTGGTGACAAGCATCAGAACTTCCTGTCTTTAATATTTGGTAATGCCAGTTTAGGTTATGATGAGAGGAAGCCTAGCCATTTCTGACCAAGTTTAACTTGGACAAAATAAATGAACTTCATAATTATTTTTGTTTAGTTACTCAGTTCAAAGTCAAGTTATTTTTTTCAGAGGACACATGCCTTGCAACCAGCCACAGACCAAAATTGGCAGTCATTAAGGGAATCTCCAGCATATCTTCAGTCAATAGTCATGCACTTTCATTTTCCACACAGAACTATAAAATGATGACAATAGAAACAAGAGAATAGGAATCCATACTTTGATGGGATATGAGAATTGGGTTGACTGACATGAGTTGATACTCAAAACTCAAAATGTTTCAGCACAATAACAGATTTACTGGTCACCTTGTTCCTTATCCATGACTTTTAGATGCAATAATAATTCATAGATATAGTCAATTTTCAATAAGAAATTATGAGTGAAGGAAGACAAGAGATATATGAGCATCAAATGGGATAATAAAGTTCTTCAGGGTCAAAAAACGTTAAAAATCTACCTGAGGAAGTGCTTTTACGCAACTCCGATATGCATAAAGAACAGAATCTATTTCCTTGCATTCTCGTACAAGCAAATTCTGCAGTCATTATGAGTAAGAGAAAATATCAACTAATAGTCTGTGGAACCAATCAAAATTGGAAAAAAAAGGAATGATGTTTCGTCACAATTACAGAATCCAACGCCAATTGATGGAAAAACAATTAAACAAAGTGTATCTAATGAGTGAATAGTGAGTACACATCACACCAGCTGATTTATGGCTTAGTGTCCTCGGATAAAGATAAGCGAAATGCAGAAACATCACTATATCCTGCAATAAGGAAGATCAAAGCTGGGATTATAAGGCACTTGGTTATTGTTTAAATTGAACAGAAAACATAGCATTAAGTGTACAGAATCGACGAAAATTTCAATAATAACACCTACCAATTGGACTATTAGTTGCACCTCCGACATACAAAAATCAGGTCCCTGAATTTCGGGTTGATCATCCTAAAACAAATTACATATTAGCGTCGTTTTAACGCACAATATTAAAGTAAACACGGTACATTAGTATGTAAATGCACAATTGCCTACAACGAGAATATCGATAGAGCATTGGCTTCGTCAACAGAACAGTCATCACAGATCTGAAAAACTGTGTAAGAATTTTAAGAATACCAAAAATTTCAGAATCATGGCGGAAGAAATGCACTTCAATCACCAGTTTTCGAGCTCTCCGCGTTGATGATGATTCCGACGGTGGGTGGATAGGGTGTGAGTTGGGGGTGGCGGGAGTAGGGGGCGTGGGGCAGATGACTAGATGAGGACTTGGGAGTGAAAAAGGTTCAGGGGTGATCTCGCGCGGGTTTTCGACAAAATTTAAGTTGCGCGGTTCGATTTTACGTTTAGTTTAAAATCACGGTTTTTCAATTATAATTCATCCTTAGGTTTTTTACGGTTTGGCGATCGATTTTGACGGTTTAGCGGTTTTAATAATAAGATTGAATACAACTATATAAATAATATGAAACTTAAATATAGATAAATATACATGTTTCAATAAATATACTTTAGTAATCCATGATAAAAATTACAATTGTATAATTCTAAACTAGACTAAAATATCAATTTCTTGATATTAAGAACTCATTTTTTTTTAAAATTTATTGTATCTCATTCTAATCATGAATTTAAATGTTTCTATAGAGTTTAAATATAATAAATTATCATGAATGTTTTTTTTTAAGTTATCATTATTTGTTAAAAAATTTAACGATTATAAATTTTGACAATAGCAAAGGTTTATAAGTGTATAACAAGTTGAGATTCTAACATTTAAATTAGTTTAAATCTCATACATATAGTATATATGTACATAATATATGTGGGCGGTGCGGTGCAGTGTAATTTTAGAAAAAAATTGAAATTACATCGTTATGGCGGTACGATTTTCTAAAATTAAAATAAACCGCTGTTTATATAATTATATCGTTAGTGGCGGTGCAATTCGGTGCGCTTTGAGCGATTTTAAAAATTTTATGTTCACCCCTAAAAAAGAATTAGGTTAAAGTAAATTACTGATATTTATAATTGGGGTAAAGATTGGTGGCCAGCCACATGGGATCACCTACCCCCACACGGGATGGAACACGGTGGTGGAATATGAAATTCGCTCTCGTGGCCAGCTGGCCAAAATTCAAATTATGGTTGCCCTTAATAATTTATTATAATTTTTCCTTTATATAACTAGGCCTTAATTAATTTTGATAATTCCAAAACTCCTCCCATCATTAGGGGTGTCAATTCGTGCTAACGGGTTGGGTTTCGTAACGACACGATAAAAATTCGTTCCAACACGACACTAACACGAAAAATAACGGGTTGACACGATACGACACGACACCACATGATAACAACACGATAAGAAAATAAAAAAATAAAAAATACTAATTAAAATAAATAAAAATTTTAAATTGATATATTTTAAAATTATTATTGAATATTTTATCATATATTTTTCTAATTTTATATTTATATTGGGTTGTTAATAGGTTATTAGGTTATTAACGGGTTAATGAGTCATCTGTTAATATTAATCGTGTTTAACGGGTTGACACAACCCGACACGAACACGACACGAAATTTTCGTGTTCTATTGGGTTGACACGATATTGACTCAAACCTAATAAGGCCAAACACTAACCCGCAATTATCGTGTCGTACTCGTGTTGTGCTATCGTGTCGTGTCAGAAATTGTCACCCCTACCCATCATTAATACTTGCGAATCCAACGGAATATGCTTTGTTTTTATAACTAGCATTTTAACCCGTGCGATACACGGGAAGACGTTATGACAATAATAGAATTATTTTTCTTGGTAAATTTAAAGTATTTAAAATGAATAATTGTTTCTTATTGAGAATTTTGTGTATAAAGGACTGTGGGTTAAAAAAAGGATTTTGACTACTAATTTAATATTCGTTGAATTAATTAATTATTAAGAGTTTTATACGGACAATTAATTTGATACTCGATGAATTAATTAATTATTAAGAGTTTTATCGTGTGAAACATCTGTTTATATAATACTGTAAATGAAGTTCCTATTAGGAGGTAGAAATGTGAAAGTAAAAAAAAAATAAAACTCTGATTTAAATTAATTTAAAGGTGAAATGACGAAGCAAACTCCAAATAAAATGTTAATGTTATAGAGTAAAAATAACAATAATATTCACAACTAACATAATCTATCCATTAAATACGGCAATCATGATAAGAGAATAGATGAAGGTGAATATTACTGGTTGATAAATACTTACTTCAAAATCAATTGATACTTAAAAAAATTTGTTAAACTTCATCAATTTTATTCGTTAATGGTCAAGCATAATTGAAAATAAACTCTAAAAAAGATAAATCTTAACATATATCCTATAATAAAGATTAAACAAAATTCATATATCTACTAAATCAACGCAAATAAAAAGTAGAGTTAATAAATATTGAAAGTATTTGTTCCTCATTTTCATTACATAAATATTTTCCTGCTTTATTAAAAAAAGTATAGCAATAGCGGGATTGTATTCTATCAGAACGACATCTCAAATCAATAATTAGAACCAAAATGAATTTTCTCCCTTCATCTTGCTAATTACTTCACACTATAAATTTTTGTCCGTTCCAAAACTTATACACACTTCTAAAAATGGTAATCTATACAATATCAACACCCTTAATATACAACAATACTACAAAATTATTACTCACTTTTACATTTAACCCAACAACCTTTATACATATTTTTCATTAAATTGCCAAAAATATATATATTTTTTACTTTATACATCCGAAAAATAATTTATAACAATTCTCATTCTCTTATGAGTAGATCTTGTCAATATTTGTCTTTTTGCACATCTCCATAAATCAAATTATTTGTCAACCTTTTTTAAAAGTCATTGAAACTCAAAAGCTATACTCAATTACAATGATGCAAAAGGGCATTCCGTTACTGGATATCCCAGATTAAAAGTGTGAAAAGAACCGTGTCCTCGTATTTTTGTTAATGCGAGACCATAACTTTTTTTTCATCTAACTGTTGTTTATTTTCTCGTGTATATATGCACAATTTCATATAAATAAGTAATCAGATGTATTCACAGACAATAGTTGAGCACATCTTGTACTTTCACAACTACATATTTATTATTAGTTTAAACAGTACATGCAAGTAATTATATAAATAGCATCACACTTGGTATATACCTACGATTAGTTCTACATTCTTTGCTGATATATTGAAGGTAAGCAATCAATTTTCTTTTCTTACTATTTTGTTTGAAATAAAAATGATGGATGTTAAGTTTGATTAGATTAAACTCAATATAAGGATATCTTTATAGAGAATAAAATAAAATGTACATTTCATTGTAATATCTATAGAAATATGTACATGAATAAGCAATTTGATTCAAATACAATACATTGTAATCTAGTAAATTGAGCGCTACATCTTTTATTATTAATTTTATATATTATTATTTTGGGTGTCTTACTTAAAGATTTACATTTTCTTTTGGTAAGTGAACCATGTACCAAAAAGTTACTCTAAAATTTTGACAATAAGTAATACATAATTTTTAATTATTAATCAAATTAAGTTATAGGTTAAAAGGTAAAAATAGAACTAAAATTAACCCACTACACATTAAAACAATTTACATATTGTGAAAAAATACATTGAAAAACTACGCATTAAAACAGTTTACATTTTTATAAAGTACATTGTGAAGAGATTGAAATACGCAAGATAAATAAATCTCTAATATAAATTTCGCAAAATACAACAATTATAATAAGAATCCACATTCAATCAAAACAATTTGTAGCCGTGATGCTGAACTTAAAAGAGATTGCTTTGCCAAATTTGATTAAATTCCATGAAGCTAAACCTCACAATTCATTTATTTACAAAAAAAAATAAAAAAAATTAGAGAGCCCAATATTTACCCTTCCACAATGAAGGGAACAGATTTCAAAATGCAACATTGGAGGCAAATAAATAATTTAATAAATAAGAAAAACCAATAAATAATGTTAGATTTTAATGGTTAAGTTGAGCTTTAATAACTTATAGGATCAAGATCGATCAGCGAAGGGTAACCAGTTTTGCGGATTTGCCATAGAATTTCCAACAATTTTCAGTTTTCATTATTGCAAGAAACAGAATAATAGATTTAGTTGAGTCCAACTAAAAATTTTATCAAGTACATTGTTTGCTATTAATAATCAAAACCTTGAAATCATGAAACAGAAGCTCACCCTATAGAATGAGTTGTCATATATTGTCCATTACCATAAACTTTATGTATATCATCGTTCTCACAACAATCGAAGCAACACATGATTTATTATTGTAAAAGTAAATATAGTAAAAAAGATATCAGATGATAATCATAGGCTAACTTTGAGTATTAACAACTAAGGCTATAACATTGCATGCACAAAATATCATAATTCATATTTTGCAAGGTTGTACCTTAAATTTTGCAACATCTTTGGTAATCTCATCTTTCATCTGTTAATTAATATTTTTTATCTCTTTTATCAAAATGCTCATGCTTCTATAAAAAAAAACACACATACGCCACATAGCCAATAAAAAAATTAAATTTAATTGAGAAAACATAAATAAATGAAGAGAAAGTTGAAATTATATAAATTTTATTATTTTAAATATCTTCTCTAAAAATAAGTAAGTGTCACATTAACCTCATTCAGCCTTATTTTTATTTAATTATTTGTTATTTTTTATATAGGTAATGATTTGCGAAATATTTTACCCCACATTAATAAATCTTGACCTACATTTAAACATAGTATATATTATTCATTAATAACTTTGATTTTAGCCCAATTTTAAAATATTTAAGTATAATATTATATATGAAAAATTCAAATAAATTTACATTGTCTATTAATTCTTTAAATAAATTAATTATGAGTAATAAAAGTTTAATTTTAATTATTATAATTAAATTTTATTTTCAAATATATTAAAATTCATTGATTTTCAATTATAGAAGGATTTTTTTATTTGATTCACTTTAGTATATTTTGACCTATCCACTATTTATGTACTTTCTTGTGAGATCGTTATATATGAAATGAGTTGTGAGACATTGTGATTTAATTATCATATTATAACACCCAAAAATTATATTTAATGCAGAACTCTTCATACTTAGTAAACTATATTTTAACTACCCAATAACATATTTTACCTATGTAATAATTATAATTTAATAATGAATATAGTCGTCTCACATAGGCGCCATCTCACAAACTATTTTATAAAAAAAAAGGAAATATGCTCACCATTTTAGACTTTTCAAACATATGAGAATGCAAAATAATAAACGTCATTGTTACATTGAAATAATATAAATAGCTTCGGTTGAAAATCAAATAAACAATTTTTAAAAAAAACTTAAATTGAAATATAAGAATCTCATTACATATTATTTTGGGACATAAAATTTGTACTTCCTCCGTCCCTCTGAAAAAAGCCGCATTTTACTATTTTAATATGTCTCAATGCAGGGGGTATTTGTCATTTTGTTAAATGAGACTCACACAAAAAAAATTAATATATTTTTATGGGGCCCACATAAAATACTAATACAATTACCCAGTATATATTAAAATATTATATCTCTCTCTTCATATACACATTAAATATTATATCTCTTAATTTACGTGAAAAAAACGCACCGCTTTCAGAGAGACCGAGGGAATATAATATTTGAGTTGGTCTCTTGTGTTCCTGATACACAAAGTATATAAAGGTATAACATTTTGTTTTAAAGGGTATACACTTTAATTAATAAGGATATAAATATTTTATTAAAAAGGTCGACTGAAATATAAATAATATAATTGTTTGATTAAAAATATAAAAAAATTTCTTAAAAAATCAAGAATATGTGTTCTTATATTATATTGTATACTATACAATCATTTAATAAATATTAAATAATCTTATATTGAATTGATAAAAATAAAAAAAATCGTGATTATTTTGGTGAATTTTTTAAGAATTAACCTTTAATATTATAATATCAAAGAAAGCTATAAAGACGTCTAAAATTCTTAATTTAAGCCATTAGAATATTATTATTACATGATCCATATATTGCATAATACTTTGAAGATGTATTAACGCAAAATTTTGCCTATAAATAGGCCAATTACATTCGGTTTAACACAAACCACAACTTTCACATGATTTGCACAATCAATCAACAAATTTATAATTCTCGAAAAAACAATGATCATTACATTTTGACTATACATTTTATACAATTTTTCCTTCCCACGTAAAGTGTAATAAATTATTCATTTACAACCATTGCATCACAGGCTAACTTTTTGATTTTATTTTTTTATGCACAATGTATTTTGAGACGAAACATCACCCACAAACCTGAAATTTCATCAAGTATGATCGAATCTTCATCATTGATAACACCTTTCAAGATTCACATTGTAATCTCATCCTCAACCATTTGTTGAATCACACACTTAATGAGTCTTGCTCTAAAGTTATAGTCAACGTTTAATGTTGCTGCCTGCAGTGTAACGACATCCTCCATGTAACATAAGTTTATATTCTTCTGTTTAACTTGACTCAACTATATATAAAAAACTGTTATGTCAGCAGATCATAGATTACTTGATACTCTCTGTTTCAACAATTAATAAGAGGAATATATAAGCCTTATGTAACAGAAAATTAATTGACTGTTAGATGCGTACTCTTAACTTGCATATTGTTTTTCAATTACCTGAGCTTCACTAAAATAAAAAATGGAGTATTAGAAATACAGGTTGACAGAATGCTAATATCATAGACACATTGACCAACACAAAGGACGTACACCAGAGTCAATCAATATTAAAAATCTTCAAGACTTCCACCATATCAAACAATTTTTGAAAACACATAATAATCAACAACTACATTACCTAATCACATCAAGAGTCAATAGACATTAATCGTACAGAATAAACAACACAAATGCAAGCAAGCTGGAAACAATCATTTTTTACAATAAGCAAAATATGCTCATCGACCATAATTTGAAACATGCACTGCAAAACCCAAGATAAGATACACGCTCACAGGCCAAATGAATAAAATAAAGAACACAAACCAGGAAACAACAATCCTTTACAATGCAAGCATGAACAAAATTGTGAAAAGAATTAAGAAGTAAAGTCGTGGCCTTACAACTATTTTCTGAAAGATCTTGATTCCCGTTTACACAAAACATTAGGAAATATGATCATAAGACAATAATTATGGAAACTTGGACATATATGACTCAATAAAGTGCACCTATAAGACTTTGTGTCTGAAACTAAGATAGAAATAAATTCAATAAGTTTCCCAAAAGTAAACTAAAAAAAGAGTAATCATAGAGTATAGAACCCAATAAATAAGCCATTTCTGATCATCAATGGGTGACTGTCACAATTGCACTAATAAATGCACATCATCCAAATCGCACAAATAGTCAGTTTCATCAACTCATGTATGGCAAAAATCAGCACTTGAAGAATAATTCATTCTTCTAAATATTTCAAATTTAATAGTTGCGAACTTGCAAAACAGAGTATTGAATTCGATTTAAAGAAATGATAAGTTGATAACTAACTAAAAAGATTAAAAATAAATGGGAAAAAATGATAGCCAACTTACAGAGGATAAAACATACCAAGCCCCGGACTGTAAAAAAAAATCAATTAAAATACAAAGTAAATATGCAAAACCCTGCAGATAAAATCATCTTATTTATAAAGAAATCCATTTGTCAAAATTACCACCCATTTGTAAAACCATCCACCGAACTAAATCAAGAACCAATATAATAAACCCCCAAAAATTTGGTCCCAAGCTCAAAAGCCACAAACTTACAGCCACAATAGAGCAAAGATAATGCAAAATATGAAAAAGTCATAAAAATATGCACTGCAAACAAAGTTTTGTGACTAATAAACATCATTGTTACATACTTTTCATTAGAACCCTTCTATTTTATGACATTTTGCTAAGGATTAGGAAAACTATTGATGATCCAAAGATTCCAAACAACTCTATATAATGATGCCCAAATAAGAATTAAAGTTCACTCATACTTTACATTACCTCTTCATGGAATGCCTATTTCATGGAATGCCTATGCCTGCAAGGGAGCGTTCATTAAACACTTCGGAGAACAAAATCTCAGCTCACCCAACCACCTTCTTAGCATACAGACAGACGAAGTAAACGAAAGATCATTTGACAAACACAAAAATTCTAAAGGATTAAAGAATAAAATCAGTCTCATTTACCTCATTCAGTTCTTTTTATATCCATTCTTGTTTTCCCAAATGACAATTCCTAGACAACATCATACATAACAACCCTTTTAGTTGCAAGTGGATACTTGGACTTTCATTATTGAGTTATACAATATCAAGCATGAAAATTACATCCGAAAGACTAAGAAAAGTGAGAAGGAACAATCAAACTTCAAATAGAAAATTCAGTAGTAGAAGATAACACATACCATAATATCGACACCATCACATCACTGTGTTCTACAATCTCAATATGAAATGTAGGTTCTCAAAGAATCAAAAAACAACATACGATAGTTATTACAATGGAGATTGCAGCAAGTATTTGGTATTTCTGCCCACAAATACTGTAGTTCTCATGGTAGAGATAAATCTTAAGAATTAAAAAGAACCCGAATAAACAGATACATGGACAATTGCATTACAATAACCACATGAAAAATAAGATCTCAGAGAAACATTATGACATTAATTTAGTATGTTTGACCAACATAATTCATAAAACTGTAGATACGTTTCAATGATAGTAAATCAAGACTCATAGAACAGACTAAGAGATCTTGTCTAGATCTATAAGGACAGTTAATTCGTGCAAGCATAATTTACTATATTCTGATTTCTCTCCTCAAGAAACTCATCTAAGCCATAAGAAACCAATTATATTACATAAACCTTACACGATAAACCATCTCTTTATTTATTCCATTAGCCTTTTCATCTAGAGCTCACCTTAACTTTTACATAAAAAAAAGTAAGAACTTAGCACATATAATACATAAGTTTCTACCACAAATTAGAGGAAGCGTGGGTAGAACGTGTCTCATTGTACATGCAATTATCAAGAGAAATTCTACTACATGAATAATTAAAAGGATGGTTTATCTTATTTTTAAGGTTTTATTTATGTCAAAAAAACGCATAATGACAAAGGAAAATAGAATTAAGGTTTTATCTCTAAGTGATAATGCAAAAAAATAAAACGCTGCAAACATCTCTACAAATAATTAAGACATATATTTCCAATTCAATGTATTTTCCTGGGCAAGGGAGTGGATTAATTCGTCCTACAATCTTTCAGTTAAATCCTCTCAATTAAATGAAACAAATTCAGCTAACCAAGATGCATGAACAAATAGAAAACAAATAAACAAAAAAAATAAATCATGTTTTAGAATTTAAAACTGAGCAGATTTCTTCTTCAATAAGTTAAAAAATAAATTGGAATTATTGTTGCACTAATTCTAAGATAGTTATCCCCCAATTCTAAGCAAAATATAGTTTGTGAATCAAAATTATAGAAAGGATCAGTTACTGATTTAAAACTTTGTCTAAATAGTTCTATTAAATATACTTGGTTTTGTCTCTCATTATTGAACCCGACTGCCCCAGTAAGTTGATTTACCCCGAACCTAATTTTATAATTAGACATTTAACATTCTGGAATATCATATTTTCAGCAAAGATCTAAATGACAAAGGCAGACAGTCGTTGAAATAATGCTTTGTCATGAAGATCAGAAAAATTTAATATAGGCCATTATTTTAAAACTCCAATTCACAAAAAAATTCCATTATGACAAAGACAAAAACTAATTACAAAGAGACAAATTATAAATAACTCACTTTCTTCTCCTGTGGTTTAGGAATATCAACTTGCTCCAAGCTTTGTAGCAACTGTAGCCAGTATTGAGCATTCTTTAACATATGCCAGTCATCAAGAGACAGCACATTAGTTGAACAAAGTTTTCATCAACCTGAATAAAATATATGCGACACTATAACAATTATCACGATACAACTATCAACTTCAAAGTAAGACCAAATTTGATGAGGGTAAAAAAACACTTAGGGAGCCTTTGGCTCATGGGAGTTGTATTTTTGAGATTAAGATAACTTTGAGGTTATTAGTTGATGTTATGTATCCTTGTGAAAAATCTTGTGGAACATATAATGTGGCAGCAGACAATATGAGACTGGCTTAAAGTCTTCTCAGCCGTGGTATATTTCGGTATTTCAAGTCACTTTTCTATACCCTCCATCTATTTTTCTCATATATGTTAAAAGAATCATATTTGTATCTAACCATTTGAAACTAATAAATGATAGAATCAAGATGGAAGACATGAAAGAAATATTATTTATCATACCTTTCTAAAGATGCGCACATTCATAAATGCAACAAAAGAGATGCAATATAAAACCACAAACAGACAAATTTTGGTTTTTGACAATCATATTTGGAGCCCTAAAGAAAAGATAATTTATATTTTAAGAAACACATCATGTTTTTGACAATAAAGAAGTCAATTAAGGCATTATTCCATTGAAGTGAAGATTTTCACTTCTGTTAGTTTCTTTCTTCATTCAGCTGCATTATATAATCAAGTTCTTTTCTTTTTCTTTTTTTACTTTTAGACTTGTTTATGATCCAAATAAAACTTGATATACTATTTTTGTACTGTTGCTTAAAGTTAAAAAGAAAAACAAAGCAATATATTTATAATACAATGCATTCTATTATAATTCAAAACAATAACAACCCAAACAGGGAAAATTAAATGTTCTGAAAATTTAACACATGACTTGAGCTAAAGAGCATTTAAAAGTCAAATAAAGTTATTTCTTCAATAGCTGAAAACACATAGCATGGCGAGTAACACGTAATACACAACAAAACCCTTTTAAATGTATCATATTTCCAAGCATGCATAGCAAAACAAAAAATAACATATAGGCTCACAGGCCAAATAATATTTTTGAAATGGTATGTTCGAACTAAACAAATCTTTCAAATATTTAAAATTAATAAGTAGTCCTACAAAGTAAAAGAAGAAAGTTCACGCAAATGATATATTATCATTGCAGCTGGCAATAATGTTATTATACATTAAATTCTAATTACCTTTCGACAACTGGAGGCAATGATGATAAACTCCAACTACAAAACCTATCAAAGCAATATCAAGAGCACTAAAATTAAACCGAAAAGCAAAAGAAATCCAACTAAACAATAAAAAAATCTAAAACAAAAAAATTGATCAAATCTCTCGAATTGCAATATAAATTTTAAATAATAAACATAGATTCAGAACAAAAAAAAAAGGTATTACCCGTTAATAGACTTGCCAAATGTTAAATATTAGTATACAATTAAAATATAAATGTAATAAGAAAATTATTATGTTGTAGAATGTCCTTTTAATATGGCATGTTGTAACATTTATCCTTAGGAACAATGTAAACCATATACATTGTATCCTACAACTTGTGCCCCATCGCATAACTGTAAAAATTAATAGTACAATAATTTCGTTAGAGCCAAAAAAATAAAAATAAAAAACAGACACATAACCCAATTATATTTTTTGATAAAGAAACAAAGCAAGAAAGGTTAGATAACAAATCCATCAATTAAATTGGTAAGTATCAGTGAAGAATTAGTAACAATCACTTTTATCTTATATAGCCTGCACATAAAATGTAACTATACAATTCATTATTATCAAATTTCTAAGAAATAAAATATATAAGTGTATATATACACGTACTGTTTCTCGAAGAAAGCATTGTCGAGTACTTGCAAAGAGCCACCAACAAATGAATTCGGATCATGCATTATCCAGTATGAGCTTTTCGTTATGCAGCAAGAGGTTTTTCGTTAGAAATATGAGGCCAAAGCCATCCTTGATTTTATTGACCTTCATATAAATTAAAAACAAATAAACTATTCAAAATCTATATATAAAAGGTTTCCATAGTATAATCCAGCATTAGTAAGAAAATTAAGGATAAAAAACTCTTCTTGCTTCTTTATTTCATAGAGAAGTAGCATACCACACAGTCTCTTGGTTTCATAGTTGATATATAATTTCAATTTGATATATGTCGTAAATTTATCTAATAAGTGGACATCACTTTGTTGAGTTCAACATATTAGTAGAAGAAAGTTTCAAACTAAAATCTTTTAGAAGGTTATCTATGTTTAACTATATCAATGAGAAGTAAATAATATCTCTATCAAGAAATAAGTTCAATTATCCCATTTAATTAATTAAATGTATTCAAGTACCAAAGATAGTGAAACTTAAACGCATACCAACGTATCACCAAAGATAGTGCAATTGATGAACCTCTAATTAAATATCTGTCTCTTACTGATTTGTCACTATTGTTTAATCCAAAGGTAATTGTTGCTTTGCTCAATTATCATATTCATGAATTGTGTAGTTGTGATCTTGCTGTCATACTAAGGATGAGGTTTTCCAGAATCTATACCATAACACTCAAACTAAATGATCTTAGGGAAATGAATTACTTGCTTCATACATGTGACAATATAAAGTACAGAAATGGGCAAAATAAGAAGATAGATGAGAGAGATTTACTTGAATTTCACTGGAGAAAACACGGCAATCAAAAATCATTAGAGGCTCATCATTTTCATACTCCACAATAGTCCATCTGTGAGTGAGAGATCAACAAAAATATTAGAAAACTTGATCACTTGCTTCCATCATCGTGTAATTAAGAGTATTTTGGCAAGAGAAAATAAAATAGAGAAGAATCGAAGCGAGTAAATTGAATCGGGGGAGAAGAGGTTGGGCTTTGATGTTGGTTAATAAATCCCAAAGAGCGGGGATTGCTCTATGAATTGCAATTTTGGACAGCGGCTGCTCACCAATTGCAGAATCAGCAAAGACAACGAAGCACCACGCCACCACCGTAACTACCAATGCCACTCGGATCTTCTTCACCATTATTCTTCTTCATGTTGTAAAGATCAAATAAAGTCATTTTCATATTAGTCGTTTGTCCATGGCCATAAGAGAAGTGATAGATCGAAGAAGATGAATGATTGTCTTACCTCTCACCAAGATTATCTTTGATGAACAGTAGGGTTTCAAAATTTTAAGAGTTTAATCAATAGTCCAGATAAGAAGACATGGATGCGCATCTTCCCGTCCAAACTCCCCACCCCCGCCACCCGCCTCTCTATTATCCTCTACTTCCACCCGTAAATGGATCATAATTCTTCTGACCAGATCTACATCAAATAATGCTTTAAAATTGATGTCTATTAATACAGTGTGTACATCTATTTACGATTACGAATAAAAAATCTAAAAATGAAGATAATCTTACATCTTATAGTGGAAAAAGTGGGAGAAAATGTGACTGAATCAATTGAATACGAGGGAGAGTAATGAAGGATAGGGTTTAGGGAGTGTGTAAAGACGTGTCTGATCCAATAGCTAATATCAAACCTTTTGCCATTGCTACACTGCCTCACTGCTTGAAGAATTTAGACAACACTTTCATTCAGGCATTCGTCGAACGGCTACGCCGTGTAATACCTGATCGGTTTTTATATCGAATCCGCCAGAGATGGCCTCGGGGTGAAGAATGGAGAGAAACACAACGCAATTGTTTCTTAGTTGCTGATGAATTGTTAAACTAATTTAAATGTCGTCACTAAATTGTGACTGAATCAAAGGAAAATCTTATTAGGGTTTCAAGAAAGGGAATTATTCAACGATTGAACAATAGTGTTTCACAAAATTAATGAGATGAATGAATGACAAAAGTGAGATAGAAACGCCATTACAATGAAGATAGAAGTGAGATAGAAACGTAATATCTAGGGTTTTAATTATCAATTGTGTGAGATAAAAAGATATCAATGGTGTTGTTGATTTAATTGAAAAAAATAAATGGTGGAGATGATGGGAGATAAGTTACCATAAGTGAATATAAATTAACCTAAAGTGGTGAAATTGATTTTAGGGGGAAAAATTTAATCTTTCACGGTAAATTTGGTGCTATTATATATATATATATATATATATATATATATATATAAAAGATTCTGTACCAACTTTCATTCAACTTATTAATTATTGTAAACTTCTATTTATATTTATTTAATAATTATTTATTGACCTTATTATATTAACATGTAACCGACGTTTTTTAAAAATCTCAATTGCAAAATTTCTATTATAAGCTTATTTCATTGAAAAAACTCATTTAATAAAATAAAAATGAGTGAGGCTTGGCGCATGGGAACACATTACGTGTGCCTTTAGAAATTTAGTATTATGGGTAAGGATACATTGCTTTGGTCTAAAAGGTACACTTATTAATATTTTTTTCTTTTAGAAAATAAAGGATACACATTTTTATACTAAAGGGTATACAATTTAGCACAAAATTCTAAAGGTGCACGGAGTGTTGTCAATGCGCTCAGATTCACACAATAATTTTCTTTAGAAAATAAAGGGTACACATCTGTATACTAAAGGGTATACAATTTAACGCAAAATTCTAAAGGCGCACGGAATCTGGTCTGTGCGCCCCGGGTGCGCAGGAGTTTTTGCCAATAAAAATTCAGTTTATTTCATTGAAAAAATTCATTTAATAAAATAAAAATTCAAATTCTTTCAGTGAATTAAAATTATTATATTTAAAATTTTAATTAAATATAAAAATTAAAAAATTTGTAAATTGTACAACATTATATTTTCTAAGGGTGACACTCTATACATAAGTTGCAAGTAGTGACAAAATATATTTAAATATTAAATTAAATTAAAATTGATGTTCATATATATTACTTTTCCGTCAATCCCAAATATTCATATTTTTCTAATTTTAATCTAAGTGATAGTATATATTTTATTTTTTCGACATTTCAGCTTATTAAATCTTGTCATTTTTAATTTTTATGTTATATGGATTATATTATCAATATATTATATTTTATAAAAATTGATTAAATATCTTAATTTTAAATTTAACTTATAAACATTATATAAATAAATTTTAATTTTATAAATAATCATTATAATAATTTTGAATATATAAAAGATAATAATATATTAATTTGAGAAAAATCAGTAATATTTGTAATATTTGTAATAAAATTTAAGGATTCAATTATAACAAATATTTGTAACAGATATTTTAAAACATATATTAAAATATCAATTATAAATGATATTTGTAAAATAAAAAAAAATTAATATCAATTATAACAGATATTTGTAATAAAAATTTTAAGATATATTATAAATAATTTTTAATACAAATGTTAAAGAATAAACTGAATTAATTATGTGGAATCTTATAATATTTTATAAATATAAAGAAGTAATATTCTTATGTATCTATCTATCGATAATAATTTAGAAAACATACACAGTTTCTCTCTCTTTTTCTTATCTCGCCATCTCTCTCATCGATCTTTGCCTCTCCACCCCATTGTTCCACCACTCTCTCTTATACTTTCTCACCACCCCGTCATTCCACTACTCTCTCTTCTGCTTTCTCACGTTTGCACCGCCACTTTACCACCGGCGAATCGGAGATCTCCTCCAATCACTTTAGATCTACCTTCATATTTTATTGGCCTTTTACGATTATCACATTTTTCAGATCTCCATCAGTCACTGGGCCAGACATCGACGACGTTCAGATCTCAGCATTATTCTAATTTCCATTGTTTGTGTTCAGATCTGTCATGATGTTCAAGTTTCAAGAATTTAATTATTTATGGAAAGACATCGACGACGTTCAGATCTCAGCATTATTCTGATTTTCATTGCTTGTGTTCAGATCTGTCATGTTGTTCAAGTTTCAAGAATTTAATTATTGCTGGAATTTGACATTACTCAATTATGTAAATTTTTATACTGTATTAGATGTAGTTCGATAATGTATAGGTTTTTCTTAATAAATGTATTAGTTGAAATTCTATGAGAAGTTTTAATTGTATATTCGATTTCAGAGTTTAATATCTTTTAAATGTGGACTTATCCTTGAAAGGAAGAATGATTATCATAATGAAGATTTAAATGAATTTTCTTGATTGTATGTTATTTGTTGTACTTAATAAATTGAAAATATATATTTATTAATAAAATCTTATACACTTTCTACTTGAAAAGTATACACCAATCGTCCAACCACTCAAAGATGATGAAAGATTTATAATAACCAAACAATGACTAAAAAAGAATATTCTGGTCACTATGGAAATCAATACAATTAATAATGAATAAATATAAAAACATTTATTAATAAAATGTTATACACTTGTTCAGTAAAACATATACACTTTACTCCGACGACCGTTAGAAGATAGATCTCAACAAGTCAGTGGCAACGAATGGTTCGCGGCGTTGATATCAGCTGGAGAAAATCCGGCAACAATCAACAACCTTGGACAGAGGACATATTTGTGAAGAATGGTGGCCGTTCACAATTTCTGCAGCAAGTCTACAACAACAACGTTGTGACGTAGAGCGTCAGATCTGAACGGTCGTCAGAAAATTGGATCCCCGTCATCTACACGGCCATGAGTGCATCAGAAGAAAATCAAATCACTATCGTAAAAAATTGAATCACATGAAGATTAGGTACTACCATTGAATTAAAGAGAAATCTCGAAAAGAGATACAATCGTAAGATTGAAGAAGAAGGGGAAGAGAGATTGAAGAAGAATGAAGAAAGTTGAAGAAAATAGAACTCATAGAAGTATACAGCTCTAAATTCGATCCTACCAACAAAGAAGAGAGAATGCATGAAAATTAAAATAAAATTTGAGTCAAAATTTATTTATATATAATGTGTCAATTGGATTTGGATAATTTGATGTAACTTAAAAACTGTGCAAAATAATATTTGCCTAATCCAAATTTATTATACTTTACAGTTTGTTGAAATTAATACACACCGCATTTAATTACAGTTTCAGTAATTTAAAGCAATGTTGAAACTTAAAAAGTAAAATAAAAATAAATTGACCAGTTTATTATAGGGAGGAAAAGGATATAAATATAATTGTTCATTAACATATTAGTTTTACCTTAATTTACGATAATGGCATTTTGATAGAATTGCAGTATTTAACTGTATTAATAATTACGTTCCTTTCTTGATTCTTTAGTTTCCAGCCGTTGATATTATTAACTTTAACTGCATTAATAATTACTTTCCTTTTTTATTTTAAATTTCAGGATCAAATATTACGTTTCTTGATGCTTAAGTTTTACTGATTCTTGATATTTATGGTAAAATACTACCGTTAACATTATTTCCATTGCATAAGGTCTTATTTAATTTTATTAAAAATCACCCTGTCTGTTTCTTGATCCATTGAAGTGAATATGGAAGCTTATACGTCATATTTGAATAATAACAAAAAGACAAATTTTGAGACAAATTCTGAGACGTGTTAAAGTATGTCTATAATATAAATAAAGTATATTTAATTATTGTTAAAGTATGTTTTCTAAAATATGATAAATGATAAATTAAAGTATGGATTCAGAGTGTTATAATATAATTTATTTATTATCGACATACTTTAATTACAAATAAACATATTTTACTTATATGATAAGCATACTTTAGTAGTGGATTGACCCATCACACAACCGTCTCACAAGAGAGTATCTCTAACAAATCTTTTTAATGTGATTAACTATTAAATTTAATATATCATTTTTTATAGAAAATACAAATTTTAAAACTCCAAATAATAATGTATATATGAATATAATTAAATAAAATGTGATAACCAAATTCGTACCACTTTTAATTTTATAATTATTACTTTTTTTTAATTATTATTACATTTAAAAATCATTTTCATTTATTATTAGAATTAAAAATTTTATATATTAAATGATTAATTAATAATTAGTCGTATTTTAATTTTCGCCAATAACAATTAATTAACTAATTCGATTACATTTAAGATTCATCGAGTAAAATTCATTTTTTGCCCTATAATTAAGTAAAACTTCGATTTTTGCCTAAAAAAGATAAGTGGTTCAATTTTGCTCTGTAACTAACAAAAATGTTCAATTTTTGCCCAATTTTCGCAGGAAAATGCAAATTTCGCCGGAATCCGCCACGTCATGCTTCAATTTGGGGGTTTCCGGCTGGTCAATCCGACGTGGCAATTTTGACTTTTTTTTATACTAAAGTTAAATTATTTTTTGCCCTGTAACTAATCAAAACTTCGATTTTTGCCCTAAAAAAGATAAGTGATTCAATTTTGCTCTATAACTAACGAATTATTTCAATTTTTTAATTGAATCACGAATTTCTATTTTTATCACGAATTTTAATTTTTATTCTTTTAAATTAATTTTTTTTTTGTGTTTTAGTTTAATTACAAAATTTGAAATAATTCATTAATTATAGGGCAAAATTGAACCACTTATCTTTTTTAGGGCAAAAATCGAAGTTTTGATTAGTTACAGGGCAAAAAATAATTTAACTCTAGTGTAAAAAAAATTCAAAATTGTCACGTCGGATTGACCAGCCGGAAACCCCCAAATTGAAGCATGACGTGGCGGATTCCGGCGAAATTTGCATTTTCTGGCGAAAATTGGGCAAAAATTGAAAATTTTCGTTAGTTACGGGGCAAAATTGAACCACTTATCTTTTTAAGGCAAAAATCGAAGTTTTACTTAATTGTATATCAAAAAATGAATTTAACTCAAGATTCATCTCACAGAATATATAACCCATCCAAAATAAGTGTGCGATCAATTAAAATCCTTCTTTAAATTGATCTATTTTCACACACACTAATTAATTGGACAAAATAACATTTTTACTAGAAAATAATACTTAAAAAATAAAAGTGATGAAGATCTAATTAAATTATGAGTCCCTTTAAATACACACCCCCATTTTATTAAATACACACCTTATCATCATATAATTAAATTATGTATATGCATTTTAAAAAGTACAAAAAAAGTCTAAACTAACCTCAATTTATTAAATTCACCCTCTATATTATTGAAATAAAATAATATACTGTAGTATTTTTTAACTATCCAGTCTCCACCTTCCCACCTTCCGTGATCCGATAGCAATCTACCAAAACTCTCTTTAAAAGCCATTATTTCAACACTTATATAAATCGAGTTAAAAAATATGGATGAAGTTGCAGGGCTATAAAAGTTTATCCGGCGGAATTCCGGAGGAAATTGCCAACAAATTCGCCTCCAGCACAAAATAGAGTTTGAAAGGAGAGTTGTGAATCAACAGATTTTTCTCAGTGATAAAAAATTGAGGTTATCATGGAAATAAATACAGAGACTGATCATGGATTTCCCTCTCATCATTGGCTATGGAGAATCTGCACTTTGTGTTCAATATTCTTCTCGTGGAAATACAATTCAGAGAACCAAATACTATAAAAAAGAAATTACAGTCGATTAGACAAAACAATAACAGGAAAATTTTATACAGATCCAAAGTTAAAAACAAAAAATAAAATAAAAACTATTTGAAAATCTTTATTATTATGCGAATATAAAAGGTTGATTGAACAACTCTAAAATATAGGACCCTTAATAAGGAAATATTAAAAAAAATTATAAAAAAAAATCATAAGTCCTCAATCATTAAACGAAAGATGATTTTTTTTTCCTTAATTAACTGTGGTAATTCGTAAAACCCTTAATTAATGTTGTAAAACGGGTTTGGAAATTAAAATCATAAATTAACCCTTAACGGTCATTTATTAGAAATTAGTAAGAAGCTCGCGTAGATGCATAGGGGAGTCAACCTACGAGCACGGAAGATGTATTCGGTTGTAGTGTGTTTGATTGGAATACCCAAAAGATGTATACGATTTCATATTGTGTTCGATTGTAGTACCCGAACAATACAATGTATTTGATTGGAGTACTCGAAAGATGTATTCGGTCTGAGAAATTGAATGGTCCTTGAGGGATGGTGATAACACTTTCACTGTGAATTGTTATCATTTTATTATAAAATTTTACTATCACTTAATTTTTATTTATATTATAAATTGTTCATAAAATAATATTGTCGCTTTTCGTTAATTAAATATCACTTTCCATTATAGAAATTATTATGTTTTATACTTATGACGTAAGCCCTCACCTGAGACTATTTTACATAAATCTTTTCCATAATATTAACAACTATATAAATTAATAAAAAATTATTAATAAAATTTTTTATTTTTTTAATATGAAAATTTTTAAACCAAAAAAAAAAAAATTATGCAACATGTTAAACTTTTGTAATGTCTATTAAAAATTTCATAACATTATAGTATAAATCTATATATAATTTTCAATATTATATTGCCAAT
Source organism: Pogostemon cablin (assembly GCA_023678885.1). Taxonomy (NCBI): domain Eukaryota; kingdom Viridiplantae; phylum Streptophyta; class Magnoliopsida; order Lamiales; family Lamiaceae; genus Pogostemon; species Pogostemon cablin. The sequence continues at coordinate 24,356,278 of CM043006.1, forward strand.
GCAAAACATATATTTCTATATATTAAGTTCTTATATTATCATATTTAAATTATTACATAAAAAGTATAATCTCAAGAAATCATAATTAAACATAAAACTATTATTAAGGATGACAACGAATAGGGTATCCGCTTATTTTTTTGGTATTCGTACTCTTATGCGATTTTAAAATAAAAACTAAATGTACACATCCCATTTAAAAATTTTATTATGGTATCTGTACTCATCTTATACCCGTTTATCAATACTCAGGGGTACCCACACCCATTTAATATTAATTTATTATATAAATATTATATCTTTTATATTTTTTAAAATTATATTATTATGAATTAAATATAAATTAAATTCTATTATTTTAAATAAATATATAAAATTTTGTGTGTAATATATATATATATATATATATATATATATATATATATATATATATATATATATATATATATATATATATATATATATATATATATATATATATATATGAATGGGGTACCCGCGGGTATTGAGGTATTATCCGTACCAATTCCAAACCCTAATGAGATTTTCACAACTATCCGTATACGTCTCAAACCCATTTATAATTATTCATACCTGCCCTATTAAGATTTGGATAGAATGGATACTTGAAATGCCAATCTAATTACCATCCCTAACTATTATCGTTTAATAAATAAAATTAATAAATGTATACTATAACATTTATTTATAAATTATTGTATAATTAAGGATAAATTATTAAATAAAATAAAATAAATATAAAATAAATAATTAACGATAAAAATTTTATGAAAATGAATTAATATTAAACTAAGATTTATTTTTTTCATGAAATTCCTTATTTAGAATTTTATAATTAACTAAATTTAGTAAACTTAAAAATGCTAAGGATAAATAGATTAAATATATTAAATAATTTCTTACTCTTCTAAAAATATTTTATTTATTAATATATTTTATTAAAGAATATTTTAAATATATAAATTGTTACTAAATTTAAGAATCTATTTCTCCAATCATATATTATTGTAATATGGATGTCAAATTAAAGATCATGAAAATATAATTAATTTGATATAATGTTTATATAAATTCGGTATAAAAATAAAAATTAACAATACTTAAAGTTTTAGGTAAATTTTTAAATAAGATAAAAAAAAAATAAAATATTTTGATTGGTTATTTAGAATAAAGTAACTACATTATCTTCATTTCTAAGCAAGTTTGTTATAAAAAAAATTCAAAAAGCTATAAAAATAACACATCATGTCTAAATTGCTCTCATGATGTCACCTAATAAATCCAAAAATCCTCATTTAGTTTATAGTATATTATGCACATAATCATTATTATTTTCTTGAAAACGGAAATATAACGGCCAATTTAAAAGAGATTACGAGCGTAATTATTATAACAATTCTTTAATTATTTTATTTAATATAATAATTGATCCATTCTTGATTTTCTTGAATAATCGCGTTCAACGTGCACTTTCTTTAATAATAACACAACAATTACTTCTTTGATTATTTTGAGAAACTTTATAAGGAAAATTGTACTCAAACTCCGTCACATTTCAATATTTACATATTTCTATTTTGGACGTTTCATTTTAATATTTACGTTTCCTTTTTCGAAATATGAGACTCACCTAAAACAATTTATATATCACCATGATTCTCACATTCAACACTAATACATCTATTTACTTTAAATTAAATATTATATATTTTCACTCACTATCTATTAAAATACTATTCTCCTAAATACTCCTTAATCAACGTGTAAAAAGTAAATATTTAAATGAGACGGAGAGAGTAGGGTAAACGTTAAAGTTTGTTTAATTACACAATATTCTAAATTTTCTTGAAAAACTTGTGAGGCTTCAACATAAACTTTCTTTAGTAACCCAACATTCTTTAGGAACTCGGTTTATATATTTATCAACTCTTGAATTACTCCATTTCTATTCTATTAACAGTCATTTTGTTAAAATATTTGGATTGGATATAAGAATATTGATTTCCCAATCTTCAAAAATATTACTCCCTTCGTCCCATACAAAGGATAGTTTTTGTTTATTCACATGGATTTAGAAGTATTATTATTTAATATGTAGTAGGTAATTGTATTAGTGGAGTGTTGACCCATATTTTAATTGCATTAGTGAGTGTGTGTGAGTCCCCTGTATGTAAAAAATGAGACTTTTTGGGTAGGACGTCCAAAATAAAAAAAAAAAGTGACTCTTTGAGTGGGACGGAGAGAGTATTTATCATTGGACACTTCTTTTACTATCTCCCTCACAGTAAATAAATAGTAGTGCGTGTTCTAACATTGCAGAATTTTAAGAGACAAATAAGCCATGACTCGCTATCCCAACCTTTTACAAATGAAGAGATAGCGCACTCCATATCTCAAATGCACCCCACAAAAGCCTCGGGACTAAACTGTATGTCAGCTATTTTCTTTAAAAAATTTTGGAAATAATATTATTAACTCTGTCTTGGATGTGCTTAATAATGATTCATGCCCTTCTATCCTAAACCATACACATATTGTCCTCATCGATCCCTTAAAAGAGCCCCCAAACTCCTGCTGATTTTCGTCCCATAAGTCTGTGTAATGTTATTCTTAAAATCATTGCCAATAGAATTAAGTTTTTCTTGCCTTCTGTAATTGACCTATGTCAGTCCGCTTTTGTTCCTAGCAGATTGATTATTAATAATTCTATCATTTCATTCGAAATATTCCACCATATGAAGCATAATAAAGTTATTTCTAAGGGTTCATTTCCTTCAAACTTGATATGAGTAAAGCTTATGATAGAGTAGAATGAAAATTTTTGGAGAACACGATGTTGAAAATTGGTATCTATGCACCACTTGTTCGTACCATCATGCGTTGTGTCTCTACTATTTCTTACTCAATCATGGTTAATGGGAATCCCTCTGATCAGCCTTTCCAACCATCTAGGAGCCTCCGTCAAGGGGATCCTTTTTTTGTGCAGTTCATCTATCTGGTCTTATAAGACGCAAGGTGGAATCAGGTGTCCTTCATACCCCACGATCTCACATCTGTTTTTTGTTGATGATAACATCATCTTTGAGAGACCAAACGCTAATGAAGTTAATACAGTAAATCAAATCCTGCATTGTTATGAGAAAGCCTCTGGACATATTATCAATCTTCAGAAGTCTGAAATTACTTTCAAATGTGGTATACCTGACTCAATAAAAGCTATATTGGCGGATTTGCTTGGTGTGTGCAAAATTGAACAGCACTCACTATACCTCGGGCTCCCTACTCACCTGGGCAGATCGAATGGAGCAATCTTTCGTGAGATTGTGAATCGGGTGGAGAAGAAACTCAAGGACCGGAAGAAGAGCAAGACTCTCTCTTTTATCTTTTTTGCGGTGGAAATGGAACTGGTCACTTGATGTAACTCTAAAAATTAAAGTCTTTATGTGGAGGTGTAGCAAAGGTATTTTGCCTGTAAACATAAACCTTGTGGGAAGATGTGTTAATGCTGATCCATTTTGTAGACGGTGTGGTGGTGATATTGAGACTGAAGTAAATGTCTTTCGGTATTGTCCTTGGGTTAGAAACTTTTAGCTCATGTTGATTTCTCACTGTCAAATTCACAACAAGCTCTTGATAAATGGGTGGATGAGGTTGAACAGCAAGATGATAAAAAATTAGAATGCAAATTTGCTACACTACTTTGGTGTATCTGGTATGCTTGTAATTCGCTTGTTTTTCAGAATAAGGAACTCGAAGTCGAACACCTCATTTCGATGGGGTTGTCACACTTAGAGAATTTCTGGAAGGCACAATCCTCATCCTCTTGTGAGAGTTTGTCTCAATCTTCTCGGCAATGAAGGCCACCTATGACATTGTTCTTGAAAATAAATACAGACGTCTCAATTGTTCAGGGTACAGGAACAGGTATTGGTGGGGTGGCTCGAGATTCAAATGGAAAAATCAGTTTGTGCTTCACCGAGCATCAAGAGTCAGTCCTTTCTGTTGATATCGTTGAGGCCTTAGCAACGCGCCGTGGTATTCAAATTGCACGAGAACAAAACAACAGACGCATCAATATTATTGAGGTTGACTCACTTGTCCTCTATTATTCCTTGATCAAACTAAACAAGGATCTATCTTACTTTGCCTCTATCGTTGAGGACATCCTGGCTTTGTTCCTCTCTTTTGAAAACATCTATTTCAGTTGGGTTCATCGTTCGGCGAATATTTTAGCCCACAAGCTAATCAAGTTTGTTTTAAATAATTCTTTGGCTAGTTATTTTGATGTTGGTGTTCCCTTACCTATTCTGTCATACATTGATCATGTTCCCTCAGCTATTGAATGATCAATATTATTTATGGTTTAAAAAAAATGAAAAAAGAGTTTAAGCCCATGTTTCTGTTGACATAAAAACAAACTCAATATCTTCTCACCATCATCTCTATGCATTCTTTCATGACATCCTTCATGTAATACATATAATGGCTCACCCCCTAATGGTGGGGTACACTATTTTTATAATAGCCCACCTTAACTACACCAACTACTTCCATTAAATTAACATTAATTGGTTTATTACATAAATTACGTAGCTTATGCGATATCTCTGATCAATATTTAATTGCTTAATTATTAAACCTAAATTTAGAAATGCAAAATGCACGTTTCTCAATTCATGTTAATTTGTGATAAAATTCTATTTGAAAAATCACATTTACTATGAAGAGCTAGTTGTACCGATGTTAAGTCAAATTTGGCTCTCTGCTGCCTTATTATATGTATATATACTCTTTTTCCCATCTCTACAATTTTCACATCGCAAATTAAGTTTATTATTTATTTAAAACTAAATTTATTAACTTTCGAATATAATGTGGTTTTTTTAGTTATATATATATATATATATATATATATATATATATATATATATATATATATACATCATTCAAAAATAGCATAAGTTTGTTATAAAGGATGAATAGTAACTTATTGGGTTCTGCAATTAGGTCAGTTCAAAATTTTTCTTTAAAACAACAATTTTAGTGATCAAATCTTACATCTTGGTTAAAAGGATTAAAAAAATGGAATACAAGTCCAGGGCTGTTTGGTTGCCATGATTAGCTCAGTACTGATGTTGTATACCATGTAATATCACGTTTATTCAAAATACTTATGATTCGATATTATTTTGACCCAGTATTAATAATACATTTTAATTGGTATTGTGTATCTTACTTCAACAGGTGAAATACACAATACCACGAGGTGAGATACACAATACTACAATTTAATATCTAGGTATTAAATGTAATTTTACCATTATATTATTATCCAATAATAATAATAATAATATTATTAATAAATAATAATATGAATATGAATAATAATATTAATTAATAATTAATATATAATAAATAATAATATTGATTAAAATTAATAATAATAATTATAATAATAAATAATAATTAATGATAATTATTAATAATAAATAATAATAATATGTTATTTTACTTATTATCTCATTTGTTAATACTTAATAAAAAAACATAAAATTATTAATACATAATTATCAACAATCTCATTTTTCTATAATACCAATAATAATACAATTAATCACAAGTCAAACAAATTTCATTATACACAATCCCTTTATATCTCATATCCACTAACAAAGAACCGAATTTTTTATACTAAAACATTAAATGAAAAAATTATTACATATGAGATTATGAAATTTTAAATAGTCGCTATGAGACATACCGTAAATCGCACGCCATTAAATCCAATTAATATCTCTAAATTAATGTAGGATTAAACCAGGAGGATTCCCACAAAAATCAATCAAATTACTTAAGTTTGTTATGTGATTATTAAGAGCAAATTAAATAAAATAAAAGGTTAGTTGTGTGATTTTGACTAGCTTAGGCAAAATACAGTGGAAGAGACTAGAGAGTACGAAATTTCCAAATCTATATTAAAATATAATATAAATCGATAAAAATCATCAACAAATTCAGGACCTACCCTTTTTGCTAGAATTCTTAATCAAATCGATTGCTCAAAGTTTATAATCATAGTCATCATCTCTCTAGATCTCTCCACTTTAATTGTTATTTTATTAGATTAATTAATTATTTTACCTAAACCGATCGAGACCCAAGCCTAGAAATTCCTCGTTTTAATTTTCTTCACATATATTTGCATCTAACTAGAGAGGACGTATAATACATACTTCCTCCGTCTCACGTAATAACGTCTATTTGAATGGATACGAAAATTAAGAAGAATATTATTTTTTTTAAATATATAGATTGATAATTTATATAAAAAATTGTTTAGAATAATAAATAAACTGTAAAAAATTTAAATAAATTAAGTAGCTGAAATTGATGAATGTAAATATAGATAAAATGAATAGTGTATTATTACTATATTAATATTAATAGAATATGTATAAATACATGTGACACCAAATGTGTAGCGCATTTAGTTCCTTTGAAGCTAAATTCACCATAAACTATCTGTAATTTACTCTACGCATCAAGTTACCATTGCTTTACAAGCAAGAATTTATATAAGAGCAGTAATATTTTTTTTAAAAAAAAGTTATAAATGATTGATTGAAGAAGTGTGATAATTGATTAATTAAACTATTTCAACATTTAGTAGAATAGATTAAAATTGATAGTTAATAAAAAAAATAGATGGTTCAATTAATACAAGATTTACTCTTTTTTAAAAGCTAAAATTTATTGATAAAAAAAGATATTGCATTAAATTTAAAGAAAATAAGATATTAACAATTAATTTTCATGGGGTTTATAAGGGTGTTTGTCCTAATAAAATACACAAAAATTTGGGTGAAGAGAGTTTGCAAATACTATTCATACATCAGCGAGTTAAATTCATTTTTTGCTCTATAACTAAGCAAAACTTCAATTTTTGCCTTAAAGAAAATAAGTGGTTCAATTTTGCCCTGTAACTAACGAAAATTTTCAATTTTTGCACAATTTTCGCCGAAAAATGCAAATTTCGCCGGAATCTGTCACGTCATGCTTCAATTTGGGGGTTTTCGGCTGGTCAATCCGACGTGGCAATTTTGACTTTTTTTTTACACTTTAAATCATTTTTTACCCTGTAACTAATCAAAACTTCGATTTTTCCCTAAAAAAGATAAGTGGTTCAATTTTGCCCTATAACTAACGAATTATTTCAAATTTTGCTCAATTACATGACCTTATCTTATTTTTTAATTGAATCACGAATTTCTATTTTTATCACGAATTTTAATTTTTATTCTTTTAAATTAATTTTTTTTTGTGTTTTAGTTTAATTACAAATTCTTCTATTAATAAAATATATGACTATATTAATTAATAAATAATAATATAAAATATTAAATATTTAAAATAAAATAAATTAATTAAATATATTAAATATTAAAACTTATTAAAAAAAATTTCCCGACAAAAAAATAAATGGGAGCGATATTTATTACGTATATTTTAAATATTATTATATTTTAAATTTTGAATATGTTAAATGTGTATTGTTTTTATTCATAGGCAAAAACTTGTGTGCACTCGGGCACACGAGGTACATACTGTACGCCTTTACAATTTTGTGTTAAATTGTACATCCTTTAGTATAAAGATGTGTACCCTTTATTTTCTAAAGAAAAATAAAAAAATATTAATGAAAAGTGTATATTCTTTACAACAAAATGGTGTACCCTTATAAATTAAAGTGTAGACTCTTTAGGACAAAACAATATACCCTTACCCATAATACTAAATTCTAAAGGCGCACGGTGTGTCCGGGGGCACATTAGGAATATATTTAATTAATAAAAGATAATGTATTAATGTGATCAAATTGTGAAAAAGAAACATATATTTAATTGGATAAAAATCGTGTATTAAATTAAGAAAATAAATTAAAGTCATATATTTAATTGATATAAAAGAAAAGTTTGTGATTAAATTGACATAAAATGAGAAGGTCATGTATTTTTTTTAAATAAAATAATTTGTGATTAAATTGAGAAAATTAGTAAAGGTCATGTATTTTATTGTAATTAACCTTTTAATAAATAAATTGAGAAAATTAAAAATATATTCCTAATGAGCCATCGGGCACACCGTGCGCCTTTAGAATTTAGTATTATGGGTAAGAGTACATTATTTTGTTCTAAAGGGTATACATTTTAATTTATAAGGGTACACCATTTTGTTGTAAAGGGTATACACTTTTCATTAATATTTTTTATTTTTCTTTAGAAAATAAGGGGTACACATTTTTATACTAAAAGATATACTCCCTTCGTCCCGCCACAAGAGTTACATTTTACTAATTAAGGCGTCCCACTACAAGAGTTACATTTTCCTTTTTAGTAAATGGGACCACCCAAAACAATCACTTTATCTTTATGGAGTCCACACAACACTAATACACCTATCCACTATACATTAAAATATTATATCCCTCAATCCACTACACATTAAAATACAATATTTCTTAATCTCCGTGCAAACTGTAAATGTAATTCTTTTTATGGGACGGAGGGAGTACAATTTAACACAAAATTATAAAGGCGCACGGTGTGTGCCCCGTGTGCTTGGGTGCACACAAGTTTTTGCCTATGAATAAAAACCAATACACATTTAATATATTCAAAATTTAAAACATAATAATATTTAAAATATAATAATGTTTAAATTATAACCCATAAATTATATATAATATAAATGATTTATAAATGCGTAATAAATTACTCTCATCCCATTTTTGTTGAAAATAATTTTTTTTTTATTTTTTCTTATATTCATATATATTTAATTTTTGTTAGTTGATCGACACACCATTTTTTTTCCTTCGAAAATATACGTAATAACTATCACTCCCATTTTTTTTGTCGGGAAATTTTTTTTATAACTTTTAATATTTAATTAATTTATATTATTTTAAATATTTAATATTATTATTTATTAATTAAGATAGTCATATATTTTATTAATAGAAGAATTTGTAATTAAACTAAAATACAAAAAATATTAATTTAAAAGAATAAAATTAAAATTCGTGATAAAAATATAATCCGTGATTAAATTAAAAAAAATAAGAGAAAGTCATGTAATTGCGCAAAAATTGAAATAATTCGTTTGTTAAATAGCAAAATTGAAACACTTATCTTTTTTAGAGCAAAAATCGAAGTTTTGATTAGTTACAGGGCAAAAAATGATTTAACTCTAGTGTAAAAAAAGTCAAAATTGCCACGTAGGATTGACCAGTCGGAAACCCCCAAATTGAAGCATGACGTGACGGATTCCGGCAAAATTTACATTTTCCAGCAAAAATTGGGCAAAAATTGAAATTTTTCGTTAGTTATAAGGTAAAATTGAATCACTTATCTTTTTTAGGGCAAAAATTGAAATTTTGCTTAGTTAGAGGGCAAAAAATGAATTTAACTCTATATCAGCTGTGCTACTATTACCTTAATCAATTAATTAAGCGGATCGAATTAGTTAATTAATCAGGAAAATTAAAATGAAGCTCCTGTATAGAAATAGTATTTTGTTCATATGATTTTTAATTAAAATATTATAGTACATAGTTTGATAATATAAAATAATAGGATTGAATCTAAATTACGACAAGTCATGTAATAAAGAAAACCCAGATGCATGCATCAATTAATTTATATACTAAATCACTATTTTATTCTCTTTAAAATATTTATGGAATGATAGGCTTTGTCTGCCCTAAGAAGATATGCTAAGATCTGATTAAAGGTCCCTAATTTCAACTTGTATATTTGCTTACATAATCGCCCACTAATTATTAATTATTATTTCTTAATTCGTTTAGTCTGATCTCACTATTTATAATATCTTAATGCGTCCCAAAAGCACAGTCAATGTCAATATATAAATATATACTATTATTATATTAATATAATTAATGCTTTGTTTAATAATCAACTAATGTGGGGTTTTGGATATTATTACGTAGAACCTTCTTCTATAAGTGCAAAATAATATAAAAAAATATACACGACTAAAGGTTGTATGAATAGGATCTAAATAAATTTTTATGTAGAGGTGGTCATACACTTGTTTATATATATTTACGTGTATATAGTTGTTCGTTCAAAATAAAGTAAATTAATCTTTTAAAATATTTAAATTTAAATTATTATAAAGATTTTTTTTAAAAAAGAAGTATGGTAGCTAGACATGTATATTTAGAAGCTAGATCACATTCCTTCTAAGTGATAACATCACCCTTTTTCCCCTTGACTTTTATCATTTCCATTATTATTATTATACTAAAATAATGATCTCTAACATATTTCCTCCTCTCTAAGCATGGAATATTGCTATTAAATTATATACAAATGCATACTCTGAATTTTGTCCCATTTGAATAAAAATTACTCTCTCTATCCCATTAAAGTTGGTATAATTTTTTTTGGCACGGAGATTAAGGAATATAATAATTTAATGTAAAGTGAAGTGAGAAATAATATTTAATGTGTAGTGGGTAGTTGTATTAAAGGTGATATGTAGGGCTCATGAGAATAGATTAATTATTTTTATGTGGGTCACATGTATTAAAAATGAAATGTGTCAACTTTAGTGGGACAAACAAAAAGAAAAGAGTATCAACTTCTATGAGACGGAGGGAGTATTTCATTTCTTATATTATACGTATGCACATAATAAATATATGAAAATTCTATTACAGCTGCTTTTAAATTAAATAAATTTTATCTAAAATGTATCACTTTTATTAATTATTGATGAGTAAAACTTATATGCACTAATTATATATTTAATATGGTAATATAATATTTTGAGTGTATATTGGGTGCACCCGGGTGAAAGGGTGTACCCACATGTGTATGACTTTTTTATTCAATACATATTATTCTATTTTGTATACGTGTTTTGTAATAATTGTATACTTTTTTCACATTAAGTTTTTCATTAAAAAAACTAACATCCATATGTGTATAACTTTTTATTCAATAGTGTATACATGTTTTTTTAGTAATTGTATATTTTTTATATTCAATTTTTAAAAAACTAACAATTAAATTGTATATATTATTGCTCATAATTGTATATATTTTTGGTTATATTTGTATATAGGTGCACCCTATCTTAGGGTGCACACGGGTGCACACTATAATTAGCCTAATATTTTAATCAAATCGTCTTTACATTATTCATAAATATCTAATTATAATATTCGGTTTATTTTATTCTATACATTTTTAATACTTTATAATATAATCACATTAATAATATTTCAAATTCAAATTTGAAACCGAAATAAATTTGTGTTTTAGTTTATTTGCATTTCTTATTATTTATTTAATTCTTCAATAACAAAATTAGTTGAATCCTCTATTTCCAACTTTATTACCAATTATTTTTCGATTAATTAATATGGCATGATATCAACGACACGTGTGTATCAAAGTATGTTCTGAAATTATATATATAATGCATATAATATTGACTGCTGGTACATTTATGCTTTTTTCTTCTATTAAATATTGTTGTAGGTACGTTTATTCATATTTATTATTTAAAAAATTATAAACAAACATAACACTTCTTATCACAAGATGCAATACATAGTCATAACCACTAGAAGACTCTTCCTATATAAGATAGAGAGAATGAACATTAACAAGTGCACCCATTAAACAAAAATCCCAATTTCCAAACCATCATGGAAATTATTTCCTACACACAAAAATCAAGCCCAGAGAGGATCAAGCTCAGACTCTTCGGAGTCGAGCTTGATCCCTCTCACGAAGGATCGCCAGAGAACAGCAACGAGAGTGTCAACTCTTCGTCTTCTTCCACCGTGATGGAGAAACCACCACCGCGGAAAATTTGTGAGCCGCCATCGGAGACGAAGAAGTTGGAGTGTCAGTCTTGCTTGAAGGTGTTTGCAACCTCACAGGCTTTGGGTGGTCACCAAAATGCCCACAAGAAAGAAAGAAGAAATGTAAACCAGTTGCAGATTCAACCAAGAAGCTTCAACCTAATTAGTAATCATATTCAACCCTCTTATTTTAATAATCATTGTCATAATTATAATGGAGACAATTCTTACAAGGAGACATATATTAGTTTTGGTCATCATAGTGCACATAATTTAGATGTAAATGATCATGAAATATTGGGGTCTTATTTTGAAAATTATGATTGTAATTTAAATAAATACAAACAAAAGAATAGTCTAACTCTTGTGGATCATAGGTCTAAAAAGAAGTCCAGGCCTATCACCATTGAGTCTCTCTCTTTACCAAATTCGAAGAAGCATTGTGGTGGAAAAAGTATAGATTTTCAATCAAAGTTAAGTTTATAATACAAGAAAAGAGATTTATATAGCTTGTACTTTAATTATGCTTCTTTTTTTTCTCTCCCCACCCCCCCCCCCATGATTTGTTAATTGTTATGTTTTAATTAATTAATACTCAACATTCAATTTAACTTCGAAATATATTTTAATTTAAATTTATTATTTCAATATAATGTAAACATATTTTACATTTTATTTATTATTTAAATAGATTAACCTAAAAAAGTTGATAAAACTAATTAGTAAAACAATGTTTTTTTTATTACTTGTAGTAAGATAAGGGTGCAATATATTACGGGTACTTTGTTTTAATGGGTTAAAGTTTTGTTGGCCGAACATTAATATCGTTTCATGAAATGATTTAATGGGTAAGAAGTGATGATATTTAAATATTGTTCTGCGTTTTCATATTTAAGATCAATATAAACCAGTGTTTTCATAACCGGATCGGAGGCTGAACCGGTAGATGCAACGGTACGAGGTTCAACCGGTCGGATCGGTTCAACCGGCGGTTCAACCGGAAATTTGAATTTTACATATTTTCAATTATATTTTATAATATTTACAATTCATTAAAAAAATTTATTCTAACCAAAATTATTTTATAAATAGAAAAATCAATTTACATAAAAATATAATTAAATAAAATATTTATAGTTTATAATTCATATTTTATACAAATTTTTATATATTTTCTTAATAGGATATTACATAATTTATACTCAAATTACTATATATTTGGTGCACCACTCCAGAAAAATTACATAATATAATTCAAAATTTAAATATTATATTTTAAAATAAATAAAAATAAAAGTTAAATAATATAAAAATATAAAATATAAAAGAAAAATAGAAAAATAAAAAAACCGATTGGACTGGTTTTGGCCGGTTTTGGCCGGTTCTGACCTGTTTTGACCGGTTCAATTCAAAAAACGGTTTTATAGGGTTTTGGACCGATTTGGAGGCCGGTTCCCGGTTGAACCAGTTCAGCCGGCCGGTCCAACCAGTTCTTGAAATCACTGGTTTAAACTCTAATTAAGGAATTATAGAATTTTATTAATACTGTTAATGGGCTTGGGTCCATCAAAAAGAAATGTTTATGGGTTGATCGTCGTGTGTCGATACTCCTATGGCCCAAGTTAGTTTATGGGCTGATAGTCGTGTGTCGATACTCCTATGGCCCAAGTTAGACAAGTTAAAATATCTTATTAACAATCATTTTTCTTTTTAAACTTATTAGCTTTTGAACCCGTGCGTTGCACTATAGTGTTCTGATATTATTTAAACCATAGGAGGATAAATTTAACGCAAAAGCTTCTGCGCCCCTGGGTACACGGAAGGATACTCTGTGTCCCCATGTGAACACAACTATCCCCCTCTATATTCTATTTAAACATATGCATTGCTAGAGATTTAAATTGCAAGGAGGCACGAAAATTGCAAAAGCGCACAGGATGTGCTCTGTGCGCCCGAGTGCACATGAGCCTCACTCTAAGTTTAAATCATGCATTTTAGATAAACCATTATATATTTATATTTTATAAAATATAAGTATATTTTTGCATAAAATTTATCATAATTGGAAATTTTATATAATACAACCCCTCAATCCATGCTAGTATGTTCTTTTTTAGCAGTAAAAAGATTAAGAAAAAATTTATTTTAAATATATAACTGAAAGAAAATAATGACAAATATTGAGTGTTTTTATAAAATAATTATATTTTTTTTAACATAATAAGTAATGATGTTTATTAATTATTTAAGATACTTGCTTATTTTGTAATACTCGTACTCATATATAAATAAATAATTTAAACTCGTTTATCAATACACGTTGATTACACATAACCATTTAAAATTATTAAGATGTTAGGACTAATAATATTAATTATTAATAATTTAATAATCAAGAAACATGATATATAAACTCTTATGATTAAGTAGTGGTAAATATTGAGCGTTTTTATAAAATTATTATATTTTTTGAACAAAATATATAATTATGTTTATTAATTATGTAAGATACTTGCTTATTTCATGATATTCGTACCCATGTATAAATAAATATCATCTAAAAATTAATATTTTTAAATTGTTTCATTAAAAAAATATATTATGGTACTCATACTCATCCCAAACCCGTTTATCAATATCCAACCACTTATATTCGTACCAATTTCATTAAAAAAATATAAATATAATTTGATTCCGTTCCAAACTCGTTTATCAATACCCGTTGCTGAAATAAATAAGTGGGAAATTTAAAATCTTAAAATTAAAATTTATTAAATATGGTAACATTATGATAAAAATTAAATAAGGTATATTTTAAATAAGGTATCAAATTAATGGACAAGATCTAATCTCATAATTGTGATGAATGGATGAGATTCAATAATGTGATGAATGGATGAGATTCAAAATGACTTATAGTAATCAAATCCAATGGTATAAATTAAAAATTGGCTCAATTTTGACTTTTTCACTTTGCTATTATATTACTTTAGATTAGATTAATTAACATTTTTACAATTGTGTTTATTTTACTTCAGAATTAACCTTTTTATAATACTTCGTCCATCCGCCGGAAAGGTATACATTTTGCTATTTTGGGCGTCCGCACCAAATGTATACATTTCTCTTTTTAAATAAATGAGATCTACACACATCACTAATACATTTTATATATGGGTCTCACACACCTCACTAATACAACTACATACCACACATTAAATAATAATACCCCTTAATCCATGTGCAAAAAGCAAATATATATCTATTTGGCGGATGAAGTGAGTATAATAAATTATAGGGTGCACATAGTTTACCAGTGCACCTGTAAGATCTAAACAATTAGATTTTATAATATTTATTCTTAGTAACTATATTTTTAAATTAAATAATTACTATTATACCCTATATTTAAACCATAAACTCTACCCTATGCACCTCATAATTACTCTAAAATTTGTAGGCATTAAAAGTCGTTATAGAATACTAGTATAAGTCATTTAGAAATTTATAGTAACCATCAAATGTATATGGATCGATGGAGTACTGTGAATGAAATTTTAAGCGAATTAAAAGACAATCATTACGGAAATATAATTAGGAATTAGCTTTAAAGTAGCCACATTAAATTAAATTAATTAATTTTGTAGCAATTAATTCAAAAAATAAAAACTACTCCACAATTAATTAATGCATAAATTAGAAATTGTTGGGTAGTCAGAAGAGGTGTGGAAGGCTACCGACACCTAGACCTTAACGAGTAACGACGCAGGTTCGGACACTATATAATCTAAAGCCCTTCCCCCAATTTGTATCTCCAATTCATTCAAAGTCAAATCAATTCCTTCACGAAATTCAGGTCAGGAATTCTTTCACATTCTTTGATTTTGAGTTTATTAAAAAATCTCATCCTTGATTTGTTCATTTCGATTGATTGATTATTTAATTGGATTCATGATCCGCATGAATGAGGTCACATAAATGGCTGAATTTTATTTGAGGAGTTTCATCTCGATTGGTTTTTGTGAAGGCCTTCTCCGAGTTCTCTATATCTTTCTGTTTATTTTTCATTATTTTTGGATTAAAGTGTGAATCTGTAATTTATTCCCTTTTTCGTTTTCGTAGATAGCAAATTAGCCCTCTTTTGGATTAACTCTCGCACGAATTGTCGTCTGATATTTGTCAATGTGAACTGAAGAATTTTGGATTTTGGTGAGACAAAAGATAATCTAAGGAATTCGTTCGGAATATTACGAATCTGCTTTCTCTTTAGTTTTAATAATTGGTAATACTTTTGAAGTGAGGGTGAAGATTCCTAAACAGAATAAGTACTTTTGTTTACAATTAGCTCAATCTCATGATTTTTCATAGTTTATTTGTGGTTTCTTATTTTGAAATCTATTTTAAGTAAACCTTTTAGTCTCTAGAACTTTAGAACTTCTACCTAATTAATATTATTGAGCTGCATAATTGATTCTTGATTGGTATTCTCAGTAACATATATCAAGACATTATCACAAAGAAACCAGGATAAATAGGAAATGGCTGATCAGAAAAAGCAGTTTACAAAGGTCAACCAGTTGCGCCCGTTGGATACAGGACTCAATTTAATTGTAAAGGTAGTTAGCTCAAAGACAGTAGCTCAGAGAGGCCGAGCTCAAGGACGGTTTGCTGAGTGTTTAGTGGGCGATGAGACTGCAATGATCATTTTCACAGCTAGAAATGATCAAGGTTAGCAATTTCATTTATTGAAGTTATGTTCTTTTTTCTGTGTATTCTATTCAGAGATTACATATCTAAATTAAGATGTTTCAGACGGTACACTTTCTCTATACGAATCTACTTGCTCAAATACCCATGTCGAATGAGTTTCTTGACATCTCATGAGTAACGCAACAATCATCTATCTTTAAAGCCTTAATTATATCCTGTCTGAAACGTGTCTTATCTCATTGATTCTGAAAACTTAACTATGCATTGTATTGTTGCTTGATGGTGCTCTGAGATGATTTAGATTCTCCTCCATGGCATTCTTGCTCTGTTAATACTGGCATTCCTTTTCCCACTTGACTGACATAGCCTTAAACTGTACAGATGAGACTATATTATTCACTAACTATGGTGCTTTGATTTCAAATATTCCAATTCTTAAGCAAATATGCATTGTGGTCTGTATATAAGTTGTGGATTCTGGTTACGAGGAAGATGAAACGCATTAAAGTTTTCTTGCATAGGATCATCCTCATGCATGCTAACCAGAAGATGAAATGCATTGGAATTTTCTTGCATAGGATCATCCACATGCATGCTTCTCGAATGTGAAACTCTTATAATTTTATCACTCTTCTACGTTTCATTTGAAAAAATAAATATTCTAGATCATGTTTGTCGTAACTTTATAATGCTATGAGATCCCAAAATTATGCTCAGACTTACATTGATACATTGATTCATGTTAGTGGACTTAGCGAAGGAGGGTAGCACTCTCCTCCTGTCAAATGCAAAGATTGACATGTTCAAGGGATCTATGCGGCTAGCTGTGGACCGAACGGGCCGTGTTGAAGTTGCGGACTCTGCCAGTTTCTCCGTGGATGAAAGCAACAATTTGTCTTTGATCGAGTTTGAGCGTATTGATGTTGTTGTTTGAGTCATACCTAGTCTTTGAATTACAGGCTTTTGTTGTTGGACATTGTTGCCCTTTTGCCCAAACTTGTAAGGCTTTAATTTCCCAGATTCATAGAGAGGCAGCTGTGAGGCTTTAGCTCTTATTTAATTGCAATTTGTTATAATTATTGCATATGTTTAACTACTGCTTATGATTTAAGTTCTTATCAGTTTTTAATGCATGCGTAACGTTTGAATCTGGTGGTTTGTTTCATAGGATAGAAATATAAGATGGTCAGAAATATCTAATCTGTCAAGCATAGAAATTGCTGAGGTCTAAGTTCGAAATCCACACTCGCAATTAACAATTGTGGGGTTAGTACATACATAGCTTTAAATTCTGACTTGAAATGGGTCTTCGCTAGTGTGAGTTGTGGCCCAAAGTGAAGTAACAATCTCAGTATAATTTTGTTAGCACTCAAGAAAAAATTGCTAATAATATTAATTTCAAGCAATCATTGTTTGTCAACTTAGTCCAGTCCTGTTTGTAGCAAATTGGATACTAATTTTTAATCATATATATTTTTTAATCAGTGTCACAAAGGTTATTCGTGCCTGTCACAAACATATTATTTACGGTATTAAGTTTTTAAATCAGATTTTTAATGAATTCTCAAGTTTTTTAGCTGTCTTAAAGTTGTGGAAATCATGGTGAGGAATGGACACACCATTATGATCGAACTATGTTAGTTCTTAAAGTCAATCTCCTTGAACACATGATATGTCGCATTGCAACGTATAAATCCTTCGAAATTATTACTTGTTATTTTTCATTAAAATCCAAATTGAATCGACTATTGAGAAAATAAGGTAATTTATTTTCGTGTAAATAAACGATCTCCGCAACTATACAAGAAATGGAGGACATCCAATGATCCAATATAACTCCACTAATACAAAATTCGAACACAAAGAGGAACATTATTATTACACTTCACCAAATGGTGATGAAAGTACACAAAAGAAAATAATCCAAACAACGGATGTAAATCATGAAGAAAAAAAAAAGTAAATAAAATAAATGAGAAGAAATTTCAAGAAGTGAATCTCAAACCCTGTTTCCGATCACCGCCATAAAAGAAACCACCACAGCCAAGAGCCCCACCACTGATGGAGAGGCGGCGGCAGCAGCGCCATGTGGCGGAGGCGGAGGTGCCGGAGCAGGGGCCATGTGGCTGTGATCGTGGCCCTCATGGGCGGCGACAATGGAAGCTAGAATAACAAAGAAAGCTAAATACACGACGAATCGAAAAGCCATTGGAAATGATGATTCAAAGCTTCGAATGTCACTTTTTTTTTTTTTGGATGTACGAAATAATCAATGGCCATGTACGCATTTATATGCAAGTTTTTGCTACTAATGTTGACCATGTAATTGTACGAGCCATATATTTCAACTTGTACTATCATTAATTGTTGTCACGTTAATGAAATTGTATAATTGTATTAGATAATTAAATATACAAAAATGTACAAAGACAAGGAGAAGACCTTAATTATTTATACAAGATGGAAATACGAGCTATCGTTAATTTGTCATCTTGTCTGTGTTTCTTGAACTGCATTCGTATTATCTCTATTGATTTGGTTTTTCAGAATTACATTGACAATTTCAAATTTAAAAAGCACGAGTCTTTTAAATCTTATTTGCCTGAATTCAAACACAAATTATTTCGTCCGTGGATCCGATTCACATAATTAATTATGTAAAGCTTAAAGCTTGTTTTTTAAAAAAAACATGAATAATCGCAGAATGCAGACCTTTAACCTATAGAATAAATTCGGTTCTCAAGAGACATGGTAAGCTAATAAAATTCATGGTCCAATTAAATGACGACACGTAGATTTTCATGATTAAAATATCAATTTTAATTTATTATATTTTATTTTAGGGATTTAATAAATTAATTCCTAAAATAGATTAATAATTAATTTAAACCCAATAAATTAAAAGGGAGTTTAAATTAAGTAAAGCTTGCCTCCCAAGTCAAATAAAGCCTGGAAGGTTCCAAAATCAGGTCAAATCAAGCAATGACCAATCAAAATGTGTTATATATAGAAAGGCTCAAACCTGCAAAATTAGGTCAAATCTGTCATTAACCAATCAGATTGCAAGTTATTTATGGGGCATCCTCTGCCTTCACCTATATAAGGAGCCCTCCTCCATTTATTACAGACACATTCAAAGACTTGAAGACAAAAATGCTCTGAAGAGATTAAGAACACGAGAAGTTAAGAACGACAAGCGATTCGGGATTCGGGATTAAGGTGCGGAGCCCCCAAATCAAGCGTTCTTCATAAACTAAGTTCTTCGGTGTTCTTCACGCCAAGAACAGCATACGACCCGGGATTAAGGTGCTAAGCCCCCCAGATCGAGTGTTCTTTGGATCAAGTACGTTTAATCCAAACAAAGGCTCGACGCCTCTGGATTAACGTAATAAAATCCCAAACCCTAGTTCGGACAAGCTTCAACTGAAGATCCGACTCAACACACATAGTCAGCACAGTCAACGCGATCAGCACAGTCAACACAAGTCATAGTCAAAGTCCAAACTTCAACTGAAGATCTGACTCAACATACATAGTCAGTACAGCCAACACAAGTCAAAGTCAAAGTCCAAATTGGTTCGAAAGAAGAATTAGAGGATAGATAGAGATTGTTTCATAAATTATCAAGTTTAATCCTTTGGATTATTATTGTAATTCTTTTATGTTTATTTTATTATAAATACAAAATTTGTTGTTACAGACATATTTTATCATAATGTGTAACACAACTTTTATAATAATAGTTTTATAATAATAGAGGGATTAAAAATATAAAAACATATAGAATTCCTAGTACAGGTGTTGCAGTTAATTTATAATTGAATCTTCTTTTCAAATTTGGATTAGTGAGATAATTAATATTTGTATAACTTAATTGAATTAAGTATGTGCTGGAATACTTGTTATCAAGAAATAGTGGGGGTGGAGATAGTTGACTTATTTCATTTTATCATCAAAAATATAATCGTGGTTGGAAATAATTGTTTAAGATTCACTTCGTACAACTCTTCTTAGTCAGACTTGATCATATGCTTCAATTTTACAGCATATAGTACCAAGTGATGAAATCACTTTTTTTTTTTTAATTATATATAATTGACACAGAAAAGTGTTGCTGTTTACTACTATAAGCCCATCCCTAACTGTGCTGCTATATATACTTAGTTCGTCAACACAATCGTGCCCTCTACGGTAGTAGTTAGTTCGTCGAGTTCTTCCTTAATCTCTCCCTCTGCATATACATAGACAAATTAATTAACGGATATAGATTTCATTTTGACTTAAAGTAGGTAGATCAAGAGAAGCTCTACCAGCAAGTTCGACGCCCAAATTAGCTTGAGCATCAGCCTCCGAGTTTAAGTCCTACTCAAGAATACATCAAACGTCAGCGTTTCAACAGCCAAGCAACGTAAATACAATGCTTGGTACAAGAATTGGAGAAAAAGATCTCATATAGACTAATCAATTACCCTTAGGACGTGGATGATCTGAAAAGAAATAAATCTATCCTTCAATTTCTTTGCTTCTTCATACCAGGTGGAGATTTTTTCATTTCTAACCCTCCATAAACCTTGAATCTGTACATAAATATTGTTCAGAATGCACAAGTATGCTACAGGGTTCTTAAAAAAGTATTCACATATCAGAATTTGGCTATAGTGGGAGGTGCTACCTGCATGCAAACAAGTTTGGAATCACCTCTAACCCGAATGCTTGTGAAACCTTTTTGGAGTGCATATCTCAATCCGAGTATGAAGGCGCGGTATTCAGCAACATTACAGGTTGCTAAACCTAGGCCTTCCCGCAACCTCCAAATCTAACACACAAAATATTATGACCTGAGAAAAGAAGAATGCATCTCAATATAGCATGACGCTTACCAAAGTTCCATCATTGGATCGAAGTATAGCTCCAGCACCAGCTCGTCCATCTCCCTTTGAAGCACCGTCAAACTCAAGAGTACAGGATCGCTGCTTTGGTTAATCAATTTCAGATATATATAATTTTTAATCTTACAGGAAATACAACATAACTCAAAGATATGATTATTGAGTTGATTTGAAGTGTCTAGACTACGAGAACGGAAAAACTATAATTCAAATGAAATGGAAGTGTATTTAACAATGATGTCTTACTCCATAATCTGACTCTGAGCCCATAGCTTCCTGTAACTTCTTCTCTGTGAAGCGTTTGTCCGTTGCTTCACCTGTAGATGAATAAGGCTGCATTGTCTAGTTAGTATAACTGAGTCAATACCTAGATATCAAATTGTTCGAGTAACACAACTCAAATGGGTTAAAAATCCACAATTTACATCTTGCAATCATTTATTATTCGCGTGAGTACACCAGTATTCGGACAGAAAAGCTACAAGAAAAATGTTCAGAGTAAGCAAAATCATAGTCCAAAGCAATGCTAGGAATAAGCGTATAGTCTGACACAGTGACACTAAAAATCACATTCAATTAAACACAATTGATTGTGCACACGTGTAATATTAAACGACAGAATATAAAAGGATTGAATAAGTAGATATGAGCTGACCTGAAGAGGGCATGCCACAAGTAATCCAAACAGGTCTTCTTTGAGATCAGAAGCTCTAAAAGAGTACAAGGCATTTTTAAGCCCACAAGAGAGGAGATACTTCTCTGTATCCTTAGACATTGAGCAGCCTTTATAAACAGTGGATGGAGGATCAAAAATCTGCAAAGGAAATAGGTCAACATTAGAGCAATTTAATTAAGTGATAACAACTACATTTTAGTTTTCTATCTGAACAATAACAGTGAAACTACATTTTGTATGTCAATCATGATAATATAAGATCATAATACAATTTTAAACAAATTGATTACCACTCGCAAAAGCTACCTGAAACTAGGAGTCATGGAAGGAGCTTAAGTAATTCAAAATGAGTCAGGGTAATAACAGTAAAGAATAATGCAGCTAGGAAAAGGGTTTGTAAAGAAAATTCAAATATAAAGATTTAGATAAAAAAAACAATACCGAGGTTCCAACTTGAGCCAGACAGTCATTTAAGCTTTTGTAAACACCAATGAGATCGCCTTTACGAATAACAAAAAACGACTCCTTATCATCCTTCACTAATGGTTCAGGACCAGTTTTTTTCTTGCGAGAAACACCACCAACAGACTTTTTTGAAGAATAGCACTGAAGTTGAAATCTTGACGACAACAATCCAGGGTTCACAGTTCTATGTAATAAGCTTACTTTCAATGGAGAAAACAGATACTCAAAAGACTGGCTGTTCGAAACAAGATAGCCAGTCCTTAATAATCGAGTTAAACAACGTGCATTACGCAAACTGATCATTCCAGAACCCTTTTTCTCCTATCCAAAGATATTCTGAAATACAAAACCATAATATAATAAATGAAACACAGAAAAAATAAGTATATCCTAGTTCTATCAGCATAAAAATGCAATTCATTCACGATATTAACATCTAGCAAGTAAATAAGCTTGTAGATTGGAATAATTAGAACTAATTATGTGAGGTCTATCCACTGAAATTATCAAGTTCTAAGATAAAGCTACTATCTAAGTTTTCACATTTAACTAATCCCAAAATGGAAAAGGAAAAGATTGTGAAAAATAGCAGGAAAATCTTTAAGGAAATGTGAAAATTATATCAACCATTCACCAAAACTTTCAAAGAATCACAACTCCCCATCAATGTCGATAGTTAAATTGAAACACACATACATTTCAACCCCAATTAAGAGACTCGAACTCCATTAACTCCAATAATAGGAAAAAACGCACATCATTAAACAGAAGAAGAACCGAATGAACATGATACCCACATGAGTGATCACACCGCACTTAAACGAAAAATTAAAGTGCAAATTGCAGTATTGCAGAACCGTTTTTCTCAAACTGATGTATCGTGTGTGTGAGAATAGGTGTATTAGTGGGTGACTGGGTGTGATGGGGGGTGGGGTGGGGGAGCCAGCAACCGAGCAGGGTTCTAGGCCGGGTTTATCCTCCCGGTCCGGCTCGATGATGAAAATGAAGACAACAGGCCTATAGCATTTACGGAGGCCCATTACGAATGATAATGAGGCCCATTTCTGCTGGAAAAGCCCTAATCTCATCATTCACATTTACATTGATAGCACATGACAAAAATTCATTTAGAATTGTTTTACGGATGAGTTTTGAAAAAATTCAAAAAATAATTGAATAACTGTTTAATTAAATTATTTTATAAATAATTTATATGATGCCATTTTTAATTAAAAACAACACAGTAACATGAAAAAAATTAAACCGACAAATTCTCTTTTTGATTTTATTTTTCAAATTAATTAGGTACTAAACAGTACATCAATATTTCACTTTCGTTAACTACAGATTGAAATGTCATTATGGATAGTTCAGTTTCCGTTGACTTCTAACTGTTTAAATCCCCACTCTTTTATTATGTTAATCACAATCAGAATATATATACATATTTATAAATCTGAATAATAATTTTAAAAAGTAAAATATTACTTTTTTATAATAAACATATAATTGCAAGAACACTGCCGTTAGTTGACTATAATTAAATGGTTTTTTTTTAATAGGAAATTAATGTTATTTTCATGTTCCTATTTAATGCAATATACATGATAGTAACACGATATTTTTTGCCAATATATATATATATATATATATATATATATATATATATATATATATATATATATACTTAAAATTTAAATGTGTGTCAATTAATTGACACTTTCTGCAATAGGTTGAGGGTCAAGACAAAGGTTGTACCGAAACAGAGTGAAACATCAGCAGTTCAGATTTTGTTCATATCTTACTGGTTCTACCTTCTTCATATTTTCACATATATTATTATTTATTTTATTATTATTTTATAGTCTAATTCTAGTTATTACTTTGATCAACACATACATACATGATATGCGCCAATTTGCATATATTGAAAAAAATGAAATATTGTCTAAAAATAAAAGAAGAAATATATATATTGTGCAGTCTGCAGATTGTGTTTATATAGAAAGTTGAGTAGCCAAAAATACAAAAACCTTCAGTAAAGGCTTCATGACAACAATAAAAATAAAATTATTTATTAAATAAATTGTCTCAGAGTGCATATTTGTCCAAAGCTTTGAAACTGCCATTAGGCTATAAATTTGATACAGCCAAACTAAACCTGAGAATTAACATTAGTATCAAACATTAATTCGTATTTCTAAGTCATTAATTGACTTAATTAATTCATTAAATATGATTTCTATTAACTT
Organism: Pogostemon cablin; assembly: GCA_023678885.1. Taxonomy (NCBI): domain Eukaryota; kingdom Viridiplantae; phylum Streptophyta; class Magnoliopsida; order Lamiales; family Lamiaceae; genus Pogostemon; species Pogostemon cablin. The sequence continues at coordinate 24,381,193 of CM043006.1, forward strand.
TATAATCAGCAATCACAAATCACACCCCTCGTTGACCAAATTTGACCAGCAATTTTCGAGTTGGATATGTACTACCTTTACCTAATTTTTAATATTGTGATTTAATTCACAATTTTAATGGCTTATTAATTAATTTCATCGTTAGTCTTTTAATAAAAATCCATCAAAACGGATGGATCTGAGCTAAATGCATTTTTCTAGTATTAATAAACAATTAAATTCTTGATTCCCCCTTCTCATTTTTACCTATGATCAAGTTTATAGCTTAGGGTTTTTTGTTATTGTTATAATTATTAGTTTAAATTTAATTCTACATTTTTATACAAATGATGTATCGTGATTCACTTCCAAGTTCAGATTCATCCAATTTAAATTTAGAATGTATTATATACTAAATCCAGTTTAGTGAACGAAAAAACGTTAACCATGGATAAATAATGAGAATGAAAATCGATATTCACTTTAATTACATTAATAGAAGTTTGATCAACATGGAATTTGTCATAACAAGCCATTAAATGGTCCCATTGAGGTTGTCTTAATTTGATCTAATTAATAAACAAAAAATATAAATTATATATGCAGAAAAACATATACCAACTCCAGCACAACCCCATATCTCATCCTCAGGATGGGCAACAATGCTCTGTTCATCACATGTTAGGCTTAGATTTTTTATTTCCTATTATTCAATTTTAAATTTAATTTCTTGATTTATTAATAACGATAATAATTTCATATTATCTGTGTGGATATACAAGAATTTACCTAATATATCTCAAAATATTTATTTACCGTCTCCATCTCATGTTGAAACCATATCACAATTTTTGATTTAATTAGTTGTTAATTTTTATCAAAGATATTATCGCATTTTTTTAAAAATGTTTATTACGTTTTAATTATACTACAAAATTATGTTTATAAAATAGTTCATCATACTAGTATCACTTTTCATCAATAATACCACTTTTTTAATTTAAAATATTATTATTTTTTATTCATTTCACACACTGTTTATATTTATTTATTTGTATATCATTCTATATTAATATTATTAGTAGTGGATCACACTTTGAAGGCCTGCATAGGCCCAATTCCCCTGTCCGTTTACTGGCTCCTCCTTTTGTTGGTGAAGGATAAGCATATGACACGTCATCTTATATGGAGTATTATTAATGTTATATTTTATTTTATTAAGGTGTATATGGAGTATTAAATACGTATCTAATATTTTATATGCCGTTCAAAATTCATACTTTTAATAGTTAAAAATGTATAAAATAATGGTCATACATGTGATTTCATGAGTGGCCTTTCTTGTATTTTTAGCATAGTATAGAGAGAGTATAACATGAAATTTAAGTTATTACAAAATAAATATTAAACATAGTTAGTATTCATTTGTTATATCTTACAAAGCAACTACTATTCTATAAATAATTAAAAAAAATGATAAATATCTTGAGTATAATATGTGAATAGGTATTGGTATAGTGTTGAGTTATTTGCATATAAGTCAAGCATGAGCCATGTGCATTAAATGACTATACAAAGGAAAGGCAAGCATAACAAATACTATCCTATAAAAAATATTTTTTTTTAATGTTTTGGAGTGACTTTCCTTTGTTGCCCAGTCCAAATTTCTCATGTAAAAATAGTGTAATATCTCATACTCATATAGTTGGATATGTGATAGTTACGTAGGAGTAAAAATAAAATTATACTATTTTATAAAAAAAAACTAAATCTCAACATAATTAAACTTACTCTTCACTTCTATCTTATGCTAAAAATGTCACAATAAATGTAGTTTGTTTCGTCCAAATAAATTATTTCATGTTCGTTGTACTGTGATCGCATAAAATATTTTTCCTAAAAACTTGTGCATTTTTTTGAAACTGCCTTCAAAATCTGTTCCATATCTCCCATACTAACTTGCAAGTTGCAAGAATGTATTGTTAACAACATCCAATAATAATTTGATGTGGAAGCTAGCTGATATAATAATATTTTTTGGGTGGTATTATTTGCTATGATATGATATAGGATGTCCAAGAATGAGGGAGATGCTGGAAAATAGGATATTCAATTTATTGGGGTGACAGAATGTGCAAGTACTTGTCTGTTGGCAAATCCTATTTAGTGTTAATTACTTCTTGTTGATAATGTCCATAGATTATGGGGGGCAATATTTCATAGGGCCTGTTCAGATGGTCTGAATCTCCTATGAAGTACTTTTTAGTTTTAAATTATATCTCACATCACAGATGGTTGGATGTATGATTATAATAAATCTTTAGGAAAAAGATTGCCATTTCCCTATCCACATACATATAATTTCATGTAAGGCGTATAACAGCGAATGTAACATATAGTAGGACAGGACATCCGAGATAATGTTTCGATATTAAATTTAGCTACCGATGAAAGCACGCCCTAAATATAGTTCACATTCACTATATAATTTTTTTTACACTTGCTCTGCACATCCTTATTATGATTTTTAATGACATTAATTTAAACATTATCTAAAATATATAATCAAATAATTTAGTTTTAGCTTTTTGATGGAGTGAAACTCAAACAAAAGATCAGTAATGGTGTAATAAAGACTGTACAGTTGATTTCTTATTATAAATGGGTGAAAAAAAATGAAGGGGTTCCAGCAATAAATATATTATACTGTGACAATTACTACAAGCTTATAATTTACTGGCAAACAGTTCCATCAATTGTCTGGATTTGGACAACAGAATATAGTGAAATTCAATAATTTTATGATTTAATTGGTATATCTAATTTTATGCAAAGTTGGAGGATGACGAGAGGTGGATTATACTGTATAATAGTAATATTAAAAGATGGATCATCACTCTCATTCCACAAACCGATGAACTATACTCCTATTTACATCTTTATTTATTTTTATTTTTGGGGTAGGGGTGGTTGTGTGGTGGTGTGGGGTGGGTGTGGGGGGTGTTTGGGAGTGAGTTCAATTAGTCAAATCATGTCCACGCTCCTCCAAAAGGTGAAACAATGGTATTGGATGATTCAATTCACAGACCCATTTGCATAATTTTTTTATTATATATATACTTATTTATTTATTTTCTAAACAGAAATATAATTTTACTAAGTAAAATATTGGGGTTAGAATGAATGATACATTTGGAAATCTGGGAAACCCCAAGTGCAGTTGCAAGAAGAGTCATTCTTTGACCCAAAAAAGCAAATTCATGTGGCAGAATTCATGTGCAGTGCCACAAAACCAATAGATCTAAATTATCCATATCATGCCACTTGAGATTTATTTCAATATAAAGTCTGCCTATTTCAAACTCTGCTTCAGCAAGCTGGATATTTTAGACTTATGCACTAATCAAGAGAAACTATATTTTGATTGGTATGGATTTTCTATTACATCTTCTAAAATGGAAAAAATCAACCCTATAAAAAAAACGGATAATATCAATCCTAGATCAAATGACCGAGATTTTCCTCCCGCATTCCTATGGCTCATCCGATATGTATAATAAAAGATGTAACGTTAAATGTAATAAGACATTACCATAAAACAAATCAACATGTAAAAAGATTTAGATAAAAGGATCATGAGCCTAGTAAAGGCTTATTGCCTTCCCATTATATCTGTTTTTGTTAATAATATTTGACCCCACATTATGCCTTTGTATTTATATCTTGTTTCATATAATCATATCCATTCTAATTACAACACATTTCTTTAAATAACCAACTTTCACTTCTTCCCAATGCCCAGCTTTAAATGACCAGCTTCCTAAAATTCGACTTATATAAATGTCATTCTCAATTTCCTTTTTCAAATCCCTTCAAATAATTATTCTGTTCTAAGGAAATCCAAACACTAATGAGTAATAATTATTTTTCAGTTTATAGTTTTCAAGATTTCTTGTAAACTTTTCTAGTATTTCCAGAGATATTTAGCAGAGAAAAAAATAAATGTGAACTGTGTTGTGCGTAATATTTAAATTAATGCAAAAATAATAATAATAATAATAAAAATAAATAAATAGTCTTACCTATTTATATATCCACAGGCCACAGCAACACATGTAGAGAAGTTAATCTAAACTGAATAAAACCTCAGCCAGTCAGCTCCCACTCTTTCTCACCCTCTTTCCTCTTCCTCACTTTTCCCGGCATATATTCCGACTAATCTCCGGCGATTCCCAAATCCAACGATTCGGATAAAATGATCGGAAGAGAATGACGATTGATCTTCGGCTATCATGTCATTGTCGTGCTCCGACTGCTTCTCCGACCTTCTCTGCGGCGAGACCTCCAATATTTTCTTCTCCGATGGTTACTCGCCGGAGTATTCATCCGAACTTGATTCCCCGCCGCCGGACGCCGAGGAATCCATCGCTGAACTGTTGAAAGACGAGAGAGATCTAGCCAGAAATAGTAATAATCTCAACCGTCAGCCGATTGATGCGTCGCTTAGAACGGAATCTGTTGCATGGATTTTAAAGGTATAAATTAATTCCTCTTTTCACCAGAAATTCCTACCTTCTCTATCGACCGCAGGTGGCGAACTTCACTTTCAATAAGTCGATCGGAAAACACTACAGTAGTTGTATAGTGTGCGGCGGCTAATCGGCGGAGTTATGGTGTATGAGTGGTGGACGGCGATGAAACAGTGATTTTTGGCGCACTTTACACTTAACGGCGCATTTTACGCTCTGGATATATTTTACTGAGCCACGTTCTTTGTGCAGGTGCAACGGTACTACGGTTTTCAGCCTTTAACGGCGTATCTCTCCGTCTCCTACTTTGACCGTTTCCTCTACTCCCATCACCTGCCGGTAACTACTCCGTCATCGTTAAGTACCGCATTTAATTTTCCACCCGTGATTTTTATTTGTTTATTTATGGAGTATCTTAGTAATAATATTTTGGGTTAAAAAAGTAGATAGATATTCCAAAAAAGAATAAAAAGGTGAGCATAAATGATTCTTATTTTAATTATATATGAATCATACGATGAAATGTCTTCACTGCCATTAAATTCTAATTCTGATACAATTCAATTTATTTATTTTTGTATTTATCGATTCTTCATGTATCAAAAAAAGAATTATTATTTTTTAAATGACTATAATAAGTAGATGTTTATCTAGAACTAGAACTAGAATTATAATTTAAATCAGAAAATTCTAAAATTAATTGGTCATTTATGGTCGTTTCCTTTAACTGGTATATCCAATAAATTTCGTTAGATACTGCTATAAATGGCCGACTTTATATCTATGTGAGTTTTAGCTCTACAAAATATTATTTGTCCGCCACTTAAGTTCATTTAATATAATTTAATTTTATTTGGTTTTATTGAGTAAAGTTGTCACATAAATGGACTACATGTTATAAAAGGGGGTTCCATATTAAAGGCGTAATAAGCAGTGTTATTTCAGCTTTAATAAATATTAAATTGACATAAACTAATCACATATCCAATTATTGAAATGACAGCGTGAAGAAAAGCTTTACACCACTATTCCAATAAATGCTCATAAAACAATTAAAATCTCTAAATTGTAATTTGTCTTATTATACTGAATATGAATTTCATTATCATTTGGTACATGTGTAATATATTACTCCATTATAACTTCTCCCTTACAAAATACAACTTATAATTCTCCAACACTAAACTTTGAATTAAAAATTAAACTTAAGGAAAAAAATATCGTAAGAATGTAAATATAATTGGTTATAGCAAAATAATAATTTATCAACCATTCTAAAACAATAACGATGCATCATATACATTAATTAAATGAGACCACTTTCCAAAACGTAACACATACTCAAAAAAATAATTCATATAATGGGACCTTTTTCTTAGTCTATTTTTCTTTTAATTACTGAAAGGAGTGATTAATGTTGACGAATAGAACACGATTGATTCTTATTATATTTCAAGTATGCTTGTAAATAATATATTTACAATACATCAATATATGATCTTGTCTAAAGTTAGATATTGTGAAGGTCCATTTGTCTTTTTGGTTATTAACAACCTAGGAATAAATATCATAATTTGTTTGCCTATAATCCCGTTAATTAATGTGCAACTAATCTTTTGTTGTTATGTTATGATTATAATTTAATTATAATATAAGTATCTGTCATGGATATTAATAATTTCTTAACACGTCAATTTTCAGATCATGAATGGATGGCCACTGCAACTATTGTCCGTTGCATGCTTGTCTTTAGCAGCTAAAATGGAGGAACCTCTGGTCCCTTCTCTTTTGGATCTTCAGGTATTTTTCTTGTTTGATTATATTAATAATTCAATAAAAATGATCACTTTAATGATTTCTAATTTCCTTAATTAGGTTGAAGGTGCAAAATTTATTTTCGAATCAAGAACTATCCAAAGAATGGAACTTCTTGTTCTGAGTGTATTAGATTGGAGACTTCGATCCATCTCTCCATTTTGCTATCTCCACTCTTTCACCCTAAAGATTGATCCCTCTGGTACTTATACTGATTTCCTCACAACAAGAGCTAAAGAAATCATTCTATCTACTATGCAAGGTACTAAATATACGCTCCTTTCGTCTCATTTCAATATTGAAACATTCAAATTGGAATTAAATATGTCAAAATTGAAATAATATAGTACTATATTTACATTTGTTAATTAAATGAATAGAGAGGAGCTTCCTAGAGTGTAGGCCATCTAGCATTGCAGCTGCAACAATACTCATTGCAGCAAATGATTTGCCAAAGTTCTCTTTCATCACCGCTCAACATGCTGAAGCATGGTTTGATGGACTCCACAAGGTAAGAAAAATTGTTAATTTAGACCCAAAATTAATTATTATATATATCTTCTTAATACATGATATGCATTAGTATTAAATTTGCAGGATGGAATAATGAGTTGTCACCAGATGATTCAACAAATCGCGTTTAAAACTAAGCCAAAGAAGCAACCGAAGGTCTTACCACAGCTCCGAGTTGTGTATCGGGCAAGTATTACCTCGATTGATTCATTATCTTCTTCCTCTTCGTCTTCCTCCTCCTCGTCTTATAAGAGAAGGAGATTAAGCAACACAGATGAGGATAGAAGCTTTGACTAAGAGGGGGTCAATAAAAAAATTTAAAGGTTTTTTTTTTAATCAGAGGGTAATGAGGTAATCTCAGAGTGATGGCAGATTAGTAGTAATAATGAATGTACAAAAAGTTTGAATAGTTGGGGAGATTTAATTATACAACCTCTTCTTGGTCGGGTAAACAAACATGAGTGGCTATGCAGATTCCCAAGAGAAGGGGTTTTGGTACATATGTTATCTCATATTTTGGACTTTGGAGTGACCAGTTTTTTTTTTTTTTAAGTATTTAGTGGAGTCATGGGGTATTAATGAAATGGAGAAATTGAATTCAATTGTAGCATTGATTATTGAATAAAGGTAATGCATTGGTGGGGTCCAAAATGGCTGTGAAAATCAATGGAGTTGGCAGAATTTGAGGTTGCAAATTTGAAGTTTGAGCTGTCATGGATCACCATTTTTGCACCAAATTGGGCTCCAATTTACAGATGAATATGGAGGAGAATAACTAGATTCATGGTTCTATCAAGATTTTTCTTTCTCTTGATAAGTTTTTGATTTTTTGAGTGATTTTTTTTTTGGCGGGAATTTCCCGCTTACTTAAGTTACACGCTTACGATGGGTACGTGGGTATGATTATTTATTTTATGTAAGAGGGACGTGTATTGATTGTACGGGTCAAAAATTGACATAACTATATATAAATGATATACGCAAAAGGTCTTTGGGGCCTTCTTTTATATATATAGAGCGAGAAGGGGTATGATATAATTTTGTTGGATATAATAAAATGAGACCCAATTCCATGTTTGCGGGTCCTGTACAAGGCATGTGATTGACAAAGAAGATTTTGTAGCATTCCCCTTTGTTTTATGACCAACTATAAAGAGGATTGTATGTGAAAGGGGGGTGGTGCTGTTCCTGGTCCTGGTCCGTGAGTGGAGCAATAAAAGAGAGTGATTGAATGAGAGAGGGTGACTAGGGTCGGGTCAGGTGGATCGACCCCATCCCCTGTCTGGATTTGAGGCACCTGTACGCCTAGGGATGACAGTACTGAATGAATATGATATAGCTGGTGGATCCCTTCTTATTTGCCCCACCCGTCTGCTTTCATCCGACCCGTTTACATTCTAAATTGATTGATGCTGTTAAGAAGAAGAGTTATCGCAAGTATTAATTTAATTATGTCATCCTTTATTTCATGATAGTTTAGTTAACGTGATGCATTTGTTTTTATTAATTTCTTTTTTGCATATTAAGATAAAGTAATTCACTGGTTTGCTGTCAACTAAGAAAAAGAAATGTATTTCTGTCCAAGTTCAGTTCAGGTAGAATATACTGCTTTAGATGGTTTTTGGCTTTCTGCAGCCTTTATGGTGATCAAATCACAATTTTGGAAAAGAAGAAAAAACAAAATAAAATTGTGAATATAACTTTTGAAAATAAAGTTAGTCTCACTCCGTTAGTCGAGTTTGCAAATTACATGGCTTTAATATATATTACTCAATATCATATTGAATTATTTTAAGACCTTTTAGACTTCAAAACTTGCTACATTCTAATTCACTTTAATGCGAGGTTTAAATGTATAATATGCTTTGTAAAAAAAAATAAAAAAGAAAATGAAAAAGGTTTTTTTTTTATGAAATCGGATATATAAGTGTCATCTTTCTATGTGATAAATTATTATTATTTATTTTGCATGAGAAAATATTACTTAAATAATTTTTTTATCTATCTCATAAACTCATTTCTAAAACGTTTTCACTTGTTGCCTTATACAAGTGCTACTTTTAATTTCAAATACATGGAATAAAATTCACAAATGGGATCGCCTATTAATGTAAAATATAAATTCCTTTCTTATGTTGAATCTGCATTCTGCGATATATAATAAATTGATTACTCGTTCAAAAATTCATAAAATAGAAAAGTAAAAAAGCAAATAAATTCTACTCCAGTAGGACCACTATATAATAATACTAAGATTTTTGGACACGTTAGCATAAAATTGTTCCGTTAACGTAGAATGTTACCTGTGAAGGGATGGGAGTGGACCAATTTTCTGATATATAAAGAGGGGGGGGGGGGGGGGGGGGGGGGGTTCACCTTCTTCCCCTCAACTGCCAAATGTTACAGTTGCATAATTGAATGGTACCCTTTCTCCATCAATTATATATATATCATCTATACCGATTTTTCGTACAATGTGTCGGTATATAACGAAACTATCTTTTATTTTAATAATAATTGGATATTTATATTATATGATGATGATTATTATTAGTATGATCATAAGTTTGTATATATAAAGTTTTCTATAAATTAGAGAAAACGAGATTATTACAAAAAATAAAATAAATATCAATCGATTCGGGTTGGGTTTGGATTGCCAATCTTAGATGGAGCATTTTTCCATTGATGCGTGTAATCCATATATGAAGAAAAAAAAACTAGAAAAAGAAGAAGGAAGAGGAGATATTTAAGAACACGTTCATTATTGATGAAGTGTATTTCGATAATAAAGGAAAGGAATATAAAATATATTTGGGAATATTTATAGAAATTTCGACCTAACATATATGTGATGAAAACTACATACTAGTGTTTGATCAACACTAGGAAGTGATGAGTGCGTGTTCAAGGTCAAGACTGATGCTGGTGTATGTGTGAAACGGATGCAGCAACAACAGATGACTTGAATCAGCTCAAATCAGCAACAATTCGATGTCATGTTAACAAGTGGGGACCAGAGCAGTTTGTGACTGATGTATAGGTGGCATGCGTGAGAAATCTAGAAGGTTCCACACATGGATGAGTAGCTCGTCACGCAGACTGTGTGATGAAGTCAGTTACAACCGCAAAGATTCGATTTAGCCACTTGGAATTCCAGCTGAAAGTTGGTTACTCGAAGTTGGTATTGTAACTTTGCTGTGCATGCATAGAGTATATATAATGATGTAATCTATGCATGAGCTCATTGTAACACGTTCATTCTCTCTAATCAATAATAGATCTCTCTCACACAGTGGACGTAGGCTTGTGAAAACAAGTTGAACCACTATAAACCCTTTCTTCTTCATTCAATCACACACACACACTTTCATAGTTGTTATCATATGTGATCATTTTCTTGTTTTCCAAACTTAGAGTTGATTGTGAATTCTTAGAGTAATTTGTTGGATTACTTAGTTAGGATCTTCATCCATGAGAAAGTGGCACCGTCTGTGGGAAACTAGGCCACAAGATCAGCAATCAATAGAAGGAGGAATCAAGAAGCAGTTGAAGGAAGTTGACACCATGGTTGCAACCAAGTTTGATATTGAGAGGTTTACAGAGAAATCTGACTTCACTTTGTGGAAGATCAAGATGAGAGACATCTTGATACAACAAAGATTGACAGATGCCATCAAGGATAAGTCTGCAACAAATGCAGAAGTTGCACAAACAGTCATAGAAGCCACTGCAGAAGCTGATACTCAAGAAAGAGCATTAAATGCTACTGTATTATGTCTTGGTGATAAGACTTTGAGAGAAGTACAGAGAGAGACATCTACAAGAGTTGTATAGAAGAAACTTGAAGATTTATACATGGTAAAATCTCTTGCTAACCGTTTATACTTAAAGCAGAAACTATATTCTTTTAAGATGGTTGAGGATAGATCAGTTTTAGTGCAGCTTGATGAGTTCAATAAGGTGTTAGATGATCTAGAAAATGTTAATGTTAAAATTGAAACAGAAGATAACTCAATATTGTTGTTAGCTCTTCCAAAGTCTTTTGAAAGTTTCAAGGACACACTCCTTTTTGGAAATAGAGAAACTATAAGTCTTGATGAGGTTGAAATTTCTCTGAAGACAAAGGAGTTTCAGAAAGTTTCTGAAGAACAGGGAGCATCTGGAAAGGGATTAATGATCAAGAGGAATGATCATGGTAAGAAGAACAACAAGAAAGATAATTTTGATTCAAAGAAACAATGAAACAAGACTGATCAGTCAAACTCAGATAAGGAGGGAATGAAGTGTTTTCACTGCCATGAACCAGACCATTACAAGAAGAACTGCTACAAGTTCAAAGCTGAAAAGAAAAGAAAAGCAGAGGCTGGTAAAGATAGACAACAAAGAGTGCAAACAAATCAAGTTGTGGATTAGATCCTTGATTCAGGATGTACATTCCATATGTCTCCTATGAAGCATTGGTTTACTAATCTCAAGTTGCAGAATACTGGATCAGTATTGTTAGGGGATGATCACACATGTCAGATCAGAGGTGTTGGATCCATCAGATTGAGGATGCATGATGGAGTTACCAGGACTTTGACAGGTGTGAGATATATTCCAAAACTCAAGAGAAACTTGATTTCTTTAGGTATCTTAGATGCTTTAGGTTATGAGTTTAGATCAAGGGGAGAGGTACTCATTGTTGAGAAAGATGAGTATGAAGTGATGAAAGGAATCAGAAAAAATGTATTGTATATTCTTGATGGACACACAGTGGTTGGACAGAATCTTGTCTCAACTGGAAGTGATGAAATTCACTTATGGCATGGAAGACTAGCTCACATAAGTGAGAAAGGATTACAAGAATTGTCAAGACAGAATGTTATCAGTATCAGATCAACAGACAAGCTGGATCAGTGTGAGAATTGCATATTTGGCAAAGCTAAGAGGCTGAAGTTTGGCATTGGAGAACATACAAGCAAATCCAGACTTGATTATATCCATTCAAACCTGTGGGGACCTGCAAAAACACTAACAAAAGGAGGAGACAAGTATTTTATCTCATTTATTGATGATTACAGTAGGAAGATATGTATATATATACTGAAATCTAAGGATGCAGCTTTCATTACTTTCAAGAATTGGTTAACTGAGGTAGAGAATAGTTGCAATAACAAGATTAATATATTAAGAACTATAATGGTCTTGAATATTGTTCTGATGAGTTCAATAAGTTTTGTAAGGAGAGGTGGATCATGAGACATAAGACAATACCAGGTACACCACAACAAAATGGTGTTGCAGAGAGGTTAAACCAGACTTTACTTGAGAGAGTAAGATGTATATTAAGTAGTTCTGGTCTTTCAAAAGACTTCTGGGGAAAGTTGGTTAGTACAATAGCTTTTCTAATCAATAGGTGTCCATCAACACCTCTTAAACTCAAAACACCTCAGGAAGTATGGACTGGAAAAGCTGTTAATTACAGTAGGCTCAGAGTGATTGCTTGTCTAGCTTATGCACATTTTAAACAAGATAAGCTAGCTCCAAGAGCTATCAAGTGTGTCATGATTGGATACCCCAAAAGTGTTAAAGCTTACAAACTGTGGAGCATTGAAGGTAAAAAGTTTATGATAAGCAGGGATGTTACCTTTAATGAGTTTGTTATGCCATTGAAACCTCAAGATCAAAATAAGTATGAAGTTGAGCTTGAGGTGGAGCTTATGAACAAGATTCAGAAGGATCAGTTAAGAATTGAAGGAGAGACAGTGCAAGAAGGAACTGGTTCACCAACTGAAGATGATCAGATCACATCTAATACTGATGAGCTGCTCAACAGCTATCAGTTGGCAAGGAATAGATAGAGGAGGTCTATTAAGACTCCAGCTAGGTTTGCAGATGCTGATATTATATCCTTTGCACTGTACTCTGTAGAGGATATTGATTCATATGAACCAAGAAACTATCAAGAAGCAATAAACAGTAAGGATAGTGCAAGGTGGAGTGCTGTTATGTAAGAAGAATTGCTTTCATTAGAGAAGAATCAGACCTGGAGAATTGTTCAGAGACCAAAAGATCAGAAGTTAGTGAGCTGTAAATGGATTTACAAGAAAAATGCCTCACCAGAAAGGACTGATGGTATCAGGTTTAAAGCAAGATTAGTTGCCAGAGGATTTTCTCAAAGGGATGACATTGATTATACAGAGATATTCTCTCCAGTTGTGAAGCATTGTTCAATTAGGATATTGTTGGCATTAGTTACTCAGTTTAATTTGAAATTGCATCAGATGGATGTGACTATAGCTTTTCTTCATGGAAATTTGGAGGAGAAGATCTATATGACAGTTCCAGAGGGATTTTTAGTTAAAAACTCAACTACTAAGACTTGTTTACTTCTGAAGTCACTATATGGATTGAAACAAAGTCCTAGAAGATGGTATCTCAGATTTGATGAGTACATTATCAAGTGTGGTTTTGAGAGAAGCAAGTTTGACAGTTGTGTATACATTAAACAAGACAGTGTGTGGTATATTTTCTTGTTATTATATGTTGATGACATCTTAATTGTTTGCAAGTCTATGGAAGGGATCACAGTTGTGAAGGAGATGTTGAAGTCAGAGTTTGATATGAAGGATTTGGGTGAAGCTACTGTTATATTGGGAATGAAGATCAAGAGAGACAGATCAGCTGGTTTTATAGTACTACATCAGAGTTCATACTTAGAAAAAGTGCTCAAGAGGTATAATATGGATCAAAGCAAGGCTGTTAATACTCCTGTAAAGCAAGGGTTGGGTCTGTCAGCTCAGCAGTCAGTTAGAACAAGTGAAGAAGTATCAGAGATGGAAAGAGTTCCTTATGCTAATACAGTTGGCAGTCTGATGTATGCAATGGTATGCTGCAGGCCAGACTTAGCTCATGCAATGAGTTTGGTGAGCAGGTTTATGGGGAATCCAGGGAAAGATCACTGGGAGGTTGTTAAGTGGATTCAGAGATACATCAGAAGCAGCTTGACAACAGGTTTGCATTTCAATAAGTTTACTTCTAACATTGATTTTCTTGCAGGTTATGTAGATGCTGATTATGCTGCAAACTTAGACACAAGGAAGTCACTTTCATGTTATGTATTCTGCTTATTTGGTACAACTATAAGTTGGAGATCAACACATCAATTAGTGGTTGCATTGTCTACAACTGAGGATGAGTTCATCTCACTTACAGAGGTAATAAAAGAGGGCTTGTGGTTGCAGGAAATTCTGTCTGAGTTTGGGGTGTTACAAGAGTCAGTATTGGTGCATTGTGACAACTCTAGTGCTATACACTTGTCAAGACATCAGGGTTATCATGAAAGGGCAAAGTACATAGATGTAAGGATGTATTTTGTTAGAGACTTAGTTGAAGGATGAAAGGTTGTTGTTAAGAAGGTTGAAACAGCAAAGAATCCAGCTGATTTTCTCACTAAGGCCTTGCCTAGTTCAAAGTTTGAATTATGCAAGAGTCTTATCAATGTGTGCTGAACATATCAGTGGAGAGTTTAGCTGCTCTCATAAAAGCAGTGTACAAGTTTGCTGTCTTGATAAAACAGTGGAGTAAAGGAGTGATTGGTGATGATTGAGTATGAAGTTTTAGGTGGAGAATTGTGATGAAAACTACAGACTAGTGCTTGATCAACACTAGGAAGTGATGAGTGCGTGTTCAAGGTCAAGACTGATGCTGGTGTATGTGTGAAATGGATGCAGCAACAACAGATGACTTGAATCACTTCAAATCAACAACAATTCGATGCCATGTTAACAAGTGGGGACCAGAGCAGTTTGTGACCGATGTACAGGTGGCATGCGTGTGATATCTAGAAGGTTCCACACATGGATGAGTAGCTCGTCACGCAGGCTGTGTGATGAAGTCAGTTACAACCGCAAAGATTCGATTTAGCCACTTGGAAATCCAGCTAGAAGTTGGTTACTCGAAGTTGGTCCTGTAACTTTGCTGTGCATGCATAGAGTGTATATAATGATGTAATCTATGCATGAGCTCATTGTAACACATTCATTCTCTCTAATCAATAATAGATCTCTCTCTCACAGTGGACGTAGGCTTGTGAAAACAAGCTGAACCACTATAAACCCTTTCTTCTTCATTCAATCACACACACACTTTCATAGTTGTTATCATATGTGATCATTTTCTTGTTTTCCAAACTTAGAGTTGATTGTGAATTCTTAGAGTAATTTGTTGGATTACTTAGTTAGGATCTTCATCCGTGAGAATATAAATTGTGGTTCAGTATGATTGTGTATATCACGAAAGTTTCCCTATGCAGACTTCTCTTCCATAAAGATTATGAACTAATTAAAACTGTCTTAGCTCAAAATCTTTTTAAAAAAAATCATGATACAATAAGCAATAATGAAGTGATGTATATATATTTACAAAATTATGATAGAAACAAAAGTGATATTTAATGGAGTAGACATGACTTAAAAGTGGGACAAATTGTGTTTAGTACGTAGTTGATAAAGCCGAATGCGTATCACATGTGTAATTTGTACACAACAGCTGGGACTTTTGTCCATTTTAGATTAAAATAATTTTTCATGGTACTAAATGGAGTACTAATGTTTTCATATTACTTCCTTGTAATGGCATCCTTTAAAAAAAAAAAAAAAGAATATAAAGTTATGCTATAAGTTGCTACAAAAGACAGCGCGATTACTGGGCAAGTCGTGTTTCTGTTCGTACCAACACCCTTTTTCCCGAACACTGTCCAATTTATTACGTTTGGAACTTCATCTCTAATTTGGTACAAGATACACCCACCGGACGTCCCGTTATATGTAAATATTAATTTGATTGATAATTTTTTTTAAAAAACATAAATTTTGTCTATATCTTGAAGTTTGCAATAGTAATATCAAAACATAATAGGAGATTCAAATCTAAAAACACCCATCACAACTAATTAGACTCTAAAATATGTCATCTTACTTATTTTATGAAATTTATTTTCCTTTATATATAAATTAAACTACTTGGGAGCACATTCATACAATTTTATGAGACTCACGTATTGAACAAATAACATGTAATTAATTAAAACTTTTTAATTAAATTAAATATATTTAACCCCACAGATAAAGTCAATTTCTGATCTTCATCTAAATTCCGATGTTAAACAGTTTTCTTTAATCCTATTTAGGAGTAGTACATTAATTATTTACATCTATATTATTCATGAAACTTTTAACTGATTATTTTTATTATTGTCAGTTTAATTATTATTATTATTTTTTTATTTTTGCCATTAACGTTCAGTACCAAGCTTATTTCTTTTCTTGCTTTTTTATTTTGCCCTAAAGAGTAAAAATAAATATTATCTCAAATTTAAGATTGTTTTCGATAGAATTCAATTCTTTAATTTTGCAAAGAGTGAGGCTCTTGTGCCCGTGTGTCCCATGTGAACACAAGAGTTTTAAGTTTTGGGGACACACCGTGTCCCCATGTGATCATATGGGAACACATTAAAACTCTTATGTTCATATAGAAATACGGTGTGTCCAAGGGCACGAATTGTTTTTGTCTTTTGCAAAAACTTATATGAATTATTTGTTAATTTCCTTAACACGATGGAAAAAAGCTGTCTGAGCCCCGGAGGACCATTTGGCATTAATTAAAATATGACTTAGTACATAGTTTTAGGTAATTGACAATGACAGTAATTAATGATTTGGATCTTGTATTACAATACACTATCTTTTAGAATAAAATAAAACATTAAATGTAGGTACAAAAATAATATAAAATTAAACATCCATAGTTTTATTTTGGATCTATTATTTTAAATAATAGGTATAAAACATTCTTAATTATTACTAAACGATACATTCGTTTTAGAAAATTATTCATAAATACAAAATTTTATTTTTGTTTTACCCATAATACTCATATTCATCTGAATATCAGTGTGCATCATTAAGAGAGAATAAAAAAAGCTCGATTAAGTAATTGTACTAATGTACATCGATGTGATCCTTGTAAGAGAAATAAATTCATGAGAGATAAATAAAGAATAAACTATTAAAATTGTCATTGAAGAGTACACACTGATGTACACCAATGTACAATATGACCAAAAGAAAGAACACGCCATTAAATTCCGATGCACACCAGTGTGCAATCTGACCAAATGAATGAACACGCCATTAAATTCCCCCAAAATAAGAAGTTCATTAAATTTTCACTTTACTGTACATTAGTGTGTAATTCAGAGACATCAAATTCCCCCAAAATAAGATACCCACTAAACTTTCACTTTACTATACATTAGAGTGCAATTTGGAGAGAGAAATATAGAAGATATTAAATCGCAATTGAAGAGGGAACATTAATGTACATCAGTGTGCAATCTGGCCAGAGGAAATAACACGCCAATAAATTCCTTCAAAATAAGAAACCCATTAAACTTTCATATTACTGTACATTAGCGTGCAATTCAGAGTGAGAAATAGAAGATACAGTAATTCTTGAAATTTCTACTTAATGCGAGATTGATGTGAAGGTAGGGTAATTCTTGAAATTTCTACTTAATGCGAGATTGATGAGTACAATGAGTAATGTTGAAAAATAAATTAGATCTTCTGTATCTATCAGTAATTATATTTAATCAATGTATTTATTAATAATTAAACTATACAAATGCATACCTATGAGTAATAATCCCTTTTATTTATGTCGTACTAAGGGTTTAAGATGGAGTTCATGTGATTAACTCCCCTCTTAAAAGGCTATATTAAATGGATTATGGTTTAGTAATCGTTAGATGATCATCAATGCCCTAATGCATGACATTTATTGGTTGATTACCTACATAGTATTAATTGATCAAATGCCTAAAAATCATATAAAGAATATTTAATATCTAATACTATGAGAGTGTTTGATTCACTTTAAATTAATAATACTCATTGAGCCTTAAAATTTTTCTCAAAATTAGAGAATTTATATGATAATTGGACTTATGCGGGCTTAATTTTCATCTAAGCCCATTAATAAAAAGCAAGGGGCCCGGTAAAACACAACCTTGAGGGAAAGTGTGTTATTATATCCCATGAAACTAATATAAAATTAAGGGAATTCTAATGTTCATCCATTACTTATCATATTTACAAGCTTTATTAACACACTTATTAACTTTAATGAACCAAACATTCTCTATGAGTATATATCTTTTTATTTCCTTTTTTTTTTTTCCTTTTTCTCTTTCCAACTCATAGTTTCCTCTTTGGATACCATTTTGCAAACATGGATGTAAAGCAACTGAGAAAAGAGAATAAGGTTGCAACAAATGAAGAGGAGCGTGGAAATCCAATGTTTTTTCATCTTTAATCATAGTGATTTCAAGTTTTTTCTATGGTGGACACAATTTTAGTCATCCTTACAATCATCAACTCAACCATTCATGTTTTTCGTCACATCACATGTATATTTTCCTTGTCTTAATTTCACAAACCAAATAGGGATTTTTTTTTCATGCTAATTGTAGACATGGGCTTCATTTAATGCTATATATCATTATTCATCCTCTATATATATCACACTCTACAAAAGTGGCTTGTTAACTTGGGAACACTCATTTTCTATTTTGTCATGCTTTTGAAATAATGATATGTTTTATCATCAATTATAGATCATTTTTAATTAAAAATGTTGACATGAACTCAATCCGTTATAAGTAGTTTGATTAAAAACGAAGTGTGTGTATGGCCTGAACCCAGTGGAGTTGGAGTCTTGATTTCTATATTAGTCGGCCCAAAAAGGGACCTCTTAATATTGGGGCTTAAAGAGTCGATCATTGGCCCACTAAGAAGACGGCCCATTAAGAATTTCATTAGGCGCATCCCAGTTTACGTTAGCTACCACTGGATGGCGTCACTCTACATTTCCGTCCTCCGCCCGCCGGCGCCGCCAAGTCCTCGGTCACCCCTAAACGATGCCCTGCTTCCGTTATCCTTCCTAAATCCTCGTACATTTAATCGCAAAAGCTTTTTCGAGGCCTCCAAAAGCCATCCCATCTCAGAAGCATGTTTATCCTGACCCAATCCCTGAATTTGCAGAAGCAGCAAGTCAAATGGTGATTTTTTTTTTCTCCCTCGAATGATAGAGTTAGTTTATGATAACTCTAATGTTTCCGATAAATTCAAAGGAGACTCAGAAATTTAAAGCCGAACTGCTGAAGAAACTTTGAAAGAGAAAGGCATATTTGGGGACGATCTTTTAACAGTTGTCAGTGTCTGCACTGCGGTAAATTCTGCGGATTTTGGTACAATTATTTAATTTTGTTACTGCTCCTGATTTTTTTCACCTCTTTCTGTTATAGCTTTTGATTCTATCAATTGATGCTATAGATAGAAAGTTTCAATTGATTTTGTTTAGTTTTGCTTAAAGAGGCATTTTATGTCATGTGATTACATTCATGTAATGTTTACTTAATCTCACTTGAAAGTTGGAAATTTTAAGTTTTCCTTTTCTGGTAACAGCAAACATAAGATGAAAATAAGTTTTCACAAATGGGATATTCGCTCTTATCTGATGGTTAGAGGTAAATGTTAGAATTGTCTCCTACAGCACCATAATAGTCATTCAGTTTGAATGCGACACGAAGAAAATAAGCATATTGATGGAGCAGGAGCCTAGGGTGTAGAAGATCATACCACGAGTCATGAATTATGTTCATTTCTGTTGAGCTTGTTGGTCTAATATTAATAATATCTATCTTTTATTCCGTTTTTCATTGTTTGATATAGAAAAAGGCTGTTTTTTGTCCTTGAATGCCTTGGTAGTTGGTTCTGAATATCTTGTTATATTTGGCTCTTGTGCTTGTATTCTACTTTGTATATAACTTTGTGGTTGGTGTGTTTAAGTTAAACTTTTTTTAAGTTAACCTTTATCTTCTGAACTTATATTTTTTAACACCTGGGATTGTGGTATCAGATATTCAGTGAATTCCTCCATAAAGATTATGGAGGTCCTGGAACGTTATTGATCGAGCCTTTCACAGATATGATGGTGGTACTCAAGGAGAAGGATCTTCCTGGAGCATCATTAGCTGCTCGAGCTTCATTACTGTGGGCGCAAAACTACGTCGATCAGGACTGGGAAGATTGGAACTCTAGATCACACAAATGATGAAATGCATGTTTATTCGGTTCTGCTCATCTTCAGGTAGTTCATTCAGTTGATCGAAGGCAAATAAAAAAGGAGTCAAAATATTGATATTGTGCTGCTAAAACTGTAGTAATCAAGAAAGAGGCTTCACTATGCCCTCTCTTCTCTTAGCTATACAAAGCAAATATGCTCAACATTTTTCAAGTTCAAGGTTTAGCAATCAACGGCATTGCAGAAAGTCTTTCCTTCCTCCATCAATGACATCAGCTTCCAGCCTCGGAAATACTGTGTAAAGACGGTCGCCATGATTTGGGTTTTCCTTGGGAAAAATTAGTCAACCGTGACCTCTGTTTATGTCTCTGTGTGTTTGCAGCCTGAAATTTGACTGTAATTTAGTTGATTTTTCAAGAACTTGGTGAAGTTATATCAGTATGTCTTAAATGCTTTGAGAAAATGCCATTTTAACATGTGATTATTCTTAATCTGGATTATTTGTGATTATCTTTGAAACCTTCGTAATCATAAATCATGCTCTTATATTCTTCATGTGCAGTTATTTTGTAGAAGCAGGTGAACTGAAATGGCAGAAGATTACCTGATGGTTCTTCTCTAATGTAGACTCACCAGCTCCATACTCACAACTGGTAATTTGTTTTTCTGAATTTATCGGCAAATTTTCACCTGATTCTGATTGGTTACACTTTGTTCTTGCATGTTTTTTGGCTTTAATCACTTTCATAACCTCTGCAACAAAAACATCACATTTCTGTAAGATTATCCAAGAACCACAGAAAACTCATCCTGCTTGAAAAAAACCCAAACTTCTTACAGTATTGTTAGAAAATAAGTTAAACTGAAAAATGCAAGAGTCCAAACCTTGATTGGTGACGAGCCGGTATGCCCTCCCAAGAACTAAAGTATCAGTCGGACGAAGAAGCTTCACACGAGTATACGTAACCGTCTTTTTCTCGTCCGAATTCTCTTGTCCCTCACCGGAAACTTGCAACGGGATGATCAGAGAAACATAGTGCCCTGGATTCATTTTCATCACCTCACTAGCTGTGGTAGGCCAATACATTCTCTCCTGCTTTCCACTGGGATGTTGTATCACTAGCGCTGCAGCATCCACTGCTTGGCAATTCCCCATCTCTCTCTCTCTCCCTCTAATACTCTTCCTTCCTCACTCAATTCTGTCTTTCTGTTAGGAATGTTTGAGAGGGAGATGATGTAAATAGAGTAGCAAGTGAGATGGATAAGGGAGGAATTTTGGAGAGAAGAAAGGAAGTGAGGCAATCAATGGTCCCTTTCTTAGGAGTCCCTCCCTCTCATCCCCACTATCTTATACTACATGCTGTTAATTTACACATCTCACACTATCCCTTTTCTTTATTAAAGAATTTTCCATGAATTAATTGGGATATTTATTCTAGATATGTATTAATGATTGTTGTTTTATTATTACCCGGTATCATGGGCGCCGGCAGTGTTTTTGATCAAAGATTCTGGGAGAATGCCACGTGGTCATCCGTGAAAGGTGGTGATCTTGGAGGAGTGTGTTGGGTTGGTCAAGATTGAATTTGGGGGGCTAGTGATGATGGTTTTATTCAAAATTAGCACATGTATGATGTAATTAAATTTTCAGACAATTTAACAGTTAAAGATAAATGGTATTCTTGAAAATTAGCACTATTGATGGATCACTTTGTTTCTTGGCTTCATCAACATTTAGTCTTAGTCAAAGAAATTAATCAAGCTTATCTTTGTAACCCCAACCCACCCCACCCCACCCCACCCCGAGCCCACTTGGGATGCACTTTTAATAATCACTTCATATTAAAATTCTCTCTATATCATTGAAAATGGAGAAAATTATTATATAGCTGAAAACTTGGTGTTGACAAGTTCCATGGTATTCAAGAATTGAGACATTTCTACATTTCTTACAACCGGCCAAATAGTTATGATGATATTTGTTTCTTTTAGTTCCCATGTGGCACTTAATTTTAGACACATCTGTTACTTGGAAATATGACAACTTTTAAGTGTATATGTTAATTTTGCTATTGCTTTTGTTATTGTAATCAAAGCTCCACTCCACGGTGTTAGCACTTGGAGAAATTCACTACCATCTTGTTAATAATCCAAATACTAATTTGATTATGGTTTCATTATGCATGCCACTTTACTAATTCACAAACAATTTTAATTATCTATCTATATTATGGTTTCATTATTAATTTATTGATAACCATTATTGTGGACTTTATCCGATAACTTGTTAATAGTAGTTAATAACAATTCGCAAATGATGCCACATTATTAATAACCCTTTACAAAAATAGTTCATAACAATTTATGAAGGCCCTACTACTCTCATTAATAAATAAACTTTCATGATTGATTTAACAAATTAAATTTAACAACTCTAATAATAAGGCCGTGGATGCTTAAGACATCAAATTAATTGATTATTAATAACAACAGAGTTTCTTTGAAATTAATTAAAATATTTGCTATTACTTTTTTTAAAAAAAATTTATTCATAAAAAGCAATTATCTAGTTGTATATAATTGTTAATCTAGTATCCATATGTATAAAATTAAGCAATCAATTTATGCCCAATTAATTTGGATGCCACAATAATTTATATACCTAATTATACTAGTCTTCCATGAAATTCTTTGGCATTCAAATCTTCTTATATTATGATTATGATGGTTTTGTTTTTAAACACAAAAGTTAGTTGTGTCATAAACTGCAAAGTTGCATCCATGAGCATTTAGATTTGTGTGAAGATGCTCTACCCACTAAATTATTTACCATAATAATTAAGAGGTTTTCACTTTATTAACATGCTCCATTAAAACTCCTTTTTATGTGTGAAATTATTATTTAAAATAAAATCTTGATTGATGACTATACAATTGCTAATTAACCCTTGATGTGGAAATTATTTATTTATTTATATAATGTGGAAAATAAACTCTGATGTCGGCCACCATTCCCAATTAATCCCTCTTTCTTTTCAACTCATTAAACCGGCCACCTTAACAGACCTTAAACGCAAAGCAACTCTTTTTTATCTATTTATTTATTTATTCATTTATTATTATTATTATTATTATCACTTCGCAAAACCCAAAGAATGAGTTTTAATCATGTGCTGTTGCCAATAAGTTAGGATTCACATTATAAGTTATTCATTAATGTATGTATATATTCTAAAATTAATTTCTTTTCATTATTAATTCTGTAAATAATACATTTATTTTTATGTATATATATATGAGTCACATGTTGTCTAAACAAGTGATCTAGCAAACAGATTCATATGTATGTGTATATGTAAGCCATGTGAGGTGCTGGGAATTTTATTCCACAAACATTAAATGATTAACTTCACTCTTTTCTGTCCAAACATAGCCTAATTTGGGATGGGCACCCGATGTTGAGTGCTCACTTTCTTATTCTGAATTTATTTATTTTTATTTTAGACTTAATCGAATTCATTAGTTAGGATTATTGCGTGACTAATTATTGAATTGTGAACCTCATTTTCCAGAACAAACCATGCTTAACAACTGCTCTGCTACGAATTGGTATTAACTTTTCTATAAATATACTTATCTTATACTAATTATTATCATTGACTAAATCTATTGATTTTTTATTTTTTGTTTGAAGAGGACAGCATTAATTGTTTGTTAGGACTTGTTTGTTTGGTTCTATAATTGAAAAAACATTCTGATTTGTGTTCTTATACACCTAATTTGAACCTAACAAATGGAGATTCATGGCTATTATAGGAACGGATTTTCAAAGTAGCTTTCTTAAAATTCTTTTGAATAAAGTAATGACAAAATTATCTCTAGTTCATTGTATCTTAAAATATGCCCAAAAGGAAGACGATTAATTAAATCAACTCATCTGTAGCAGATCTATAATACGACAGTACACGAAAGAAGAAGACAAGAATATTGGTACCGTTTAAATGAATTTGTTGCAAGAAAAAACACGTTAATTCATTTACATTTACAACAAACTAATTCTACGTTACTTCAATTTAATTTGGTCAATCTCCAGAGGGTGATCAAAAATCTTATAATTTGCGTGCGCCCAGGTGCACACCGTGCCTTTAGAATTTAGTATTATGGGTAAGAGTACATTATTTTGTTCTAAAGGGTATACACTTTAATTAATAAGGGTACACTATTTTGTTCTAAAGATATACATTTTTCGTTAATATTTTTTATTTTTCTTCAGAAAATAAAAGGACACATCTTTATACTAAAAAGTATACAATTTAACACAAAGTTCTAATGTGCCCCGTCCGGGTGCACACAAGTTTTTGCCATAATTTTATTATGTTATGGATTATATATACATAATTCAATTAAAAATACATCTTTTCGATTTATAAATCTGTTGCATAAATTATTTATAGTACGATTCATCGTTCACGTGTGATTTGCATATCTTGTCCACATCTAGATCATTCTCATTGGATTTTTTTTTTCTAAATAAAAGGTATATATATAATAATAATAATCACAATCCCTCATTATTACGTGTCATTACCACCCAATTGATCAGGTATTATATGGACGACGGGCAGTGGAGTATATACCTACTAATTCTAATGAAAAATTATCAATATATATCTTTAAGTTTAAATTTTTTATACACATATATATCTTACAAAATTAGGATTTAGGCCTGCTTTAAAAAAAAAAAAGTTGAAGTTATAGTGGATGTATCTTTAATTATGTGAAGAGGGGTCGCGTGACACAGAACAATAGAAAAACAAAGAGAAAGATTTAGGTGGATTGTTGGAATTAATAAAATCCAATAAAAAATGTGAGTTTATATATTATATTAATTAGGGAAGCCATCTTTTGACCAGGATAAGATTATGCAGTGATTTAAGAATAATAATGGTTGATAATTACTTTGCAATCAGTATGTCACTAGTCAACTAGCAGGCGATCAGCTCGGGAATAAGATTCTAGACGATTCCCATGTTATAACCAATTATGTGCAACATCTTGAATTAATTTACATAAAATTATAAATAATAATGTTGGGTTATAGTCCACAGAGAGAGTTCAGTAGACTACTCAATCCATTAATTACGATGTTATCCTAGAATTAGCTAATACTAATGATTATAATTATGATACTGAGGTATTGCTGGAAAATGTCAGGAGATCTAATTTTTCGGATGCAGAATTTGCTAGACACATACCACGTTGAAGATTTAAGAATTAATAGTGATATGATATTTGCTAATAGAAGTTTATTTATTTTTTGTGGTTAAAATTGTTTTTTACTTTTAATCTTATAGTCTGTCAATATGTTTAAATATATTAAATTTTTAGAAGTAATAACTAAATTTAATAAACAAACTTATAATTTGGAACATATATTAGTAGAAAAGGAATGAAGCGAGGAGAGAGTGTCATGTTATTTGAGTGATAGCATATATATATATATGATAAAAAAAAATTAATTCAAATAATACAAGGCATAACAATCTCACATGACTTGTAAAATAATACTCTACAAGAAATAACAATCCCACATGATTTAGCCGCGTTGAGAAAACAAGCCTACGAGGAGATTGTGTGAGACTGTCTAACGGAATGATTTTTGTGAGATGTATAAAAAGTGATAATAATTTTATTGAAAGAGACTGTCTAACGGAATGATTTTTGTGAGATGTATAAAAAGTGATAATAATTTTATTGAAAAGTGATAATAGTGTTGTGAATTACTTAATGAACAATTTAGAGTATAAATAAAAAAATTATACTAACATTTTTAAAGAAAAGTGAATACTAATTACGAAAGCTGATCTCGTCGCGAGTCAGTTTCACATAAGTGAGCAAAAAAGTGAGAAATACTGCTAAAATAATTAATTGGAAATTTCAAATGACCATCTATCGTTGCATGAAAACCCCAATTGTTTTCCAATTGATTCCGACTCTACTTGTGCTTCAACATGTACATAGTTTGTTTTATTGGTGTATCAATATATACACAAAATCCAATCAAAACTTATTAATACGGTTGAAAAATACAAAATACGTAGTGAGTATTTGTTAATTGATACGTATATTCGACAGAATTTAAGGAGACATGAAAAGAAGGGTGAAGGCAAATCCAGAATTGTTGACAGACATAACCACACATCTTTGATGTTGAAAACGTAGTCTACTTCTAGGCGGATACGGTCGTCATCGTCGTCCGTGTTCGTCGTCTACGCTGGAGAAGGTGGTCGAGGGATGAACTCCACAGTGCTCAGATTCCCATTGAACTCACACAAGAATTCAAATCCACGTTCTACCCGTTAGGGTCACAAATGAGTGATTAAATGAGATCAAAAGAGTAAGACTATGGGCCAAAACACACTTGGCCCAATACTTTGAGAGATGAAGACCAGCATTTGGGCCAAATGCCCAACGGGCCCAACAAATCTCCACCTTGGCCCAAATCATCTATCATTGTATATAACTAAATAGGAATTCATCATCGCACTTTTTCCCGGACACCTGCAAAACGAAAGACACAAAATCAAATGCAAGATCCAGAAATTTGACACAAAGTCAAGGTATCACAAAAGATACACAAATCTAAGCCGGAGCAAAGATCACAGACACACAGTCACAAAATGTTTAAAATATCCCAAGGACAAAATAAACGGAGCACACAAGCTCAAGAGTGGACACAACATCCACGGAAAAGAACTGCATACAATATGCTTCAATCAAGAGAGTCGAAATTTAAAGTCCTCATGCAAGACCTAAATTTTTCAACAGATAAGCATTTAGTACTCATATCAGCATGATTAAACTCATATGCAATCTTTTCCAGGTTAACAATACATTTTTCCACAATATCACGAATGAAATGATACCTAACATCTATATGCTTGGTTCTATCATGGAAAACAGGATTTTTACACAACTGAATAGCAGACATACTATCAGAAAATACAGTGGCACATTTGTCAAGAAAACCTATTTCATTCAAAAGACCTTGTAGCCAAATAGCTTTCTTTAAAGCATCAGTAATAGTCACGTATTCAGATTCAGTTGTAGATAGATCAACCACATGCTGTAACTGAGACTTCCAATTTATGCAAGAGCCACACAAAGTAAACACATAAGAAGTTGTAGATTTCCTATTATTCCTATCATTTGCATAATTGAAATCAACATAGCCAACAAGGCTCACACCATTTGCAGATTTGGAAAAGCGCAAACTTACCTCCATGGAGCCCTTGAGGTATCTCAAGAGTCATTTCAAAGCCTCCCAATGAGGCGCACCTGGATTAACCATATACCTACTCAAGCAACTAACAGAATATGCAATATCTGGTCTAGTGCTAACCATAAGATACATAACAGACCCAATGACATTGGAATAAGGAATCTTTTCCATTTCAGCAATTTCAGAATCAGTCTTTGGAGACTGATCCTTACTTAACACAAAGTGAGCAGCAAGAGGCACATTCACAGTTTTAGCAGACATCATAGAGAATTTACTCAAAATCTTTTCAACATATGAAATCTGATTAAGCAAGAGAACATTGTTCTTCCTATCTCTATCAATATTCATACCAAGAATCCTTTTAGCATCTCCAAGATCTTTCATATCAAAATTATCACATAGACTTTTTTGAACAACCTCAACATATTCAAGATCAGGGCTAACAATTAGCATATCATCCACATATATGAGCAGAAAAACAGGAACAGAAGTATCAATCTTGAAGTAAAGACAATTATCATGCAAGCTTCTCTTAAACTTCAACGATGTCATGCATTGATCAAACTTCTTATTCCACTGTCTAGGAGATTGTTTCAAGTCATACAAGGATTTCTTCAAAAGACATACATAATCAGGATTTTTGGGGTCCACGAAACCCTCAGGTTGTTTCATGAAAATATTTTTGTCTAAATCACCATGAAAAGCCGTTTTGACATTCATTTGCTTCAATTCCCAATCAAAATGAGCAACTAATGCAAGCATTATACGAATAGTGATGAATTTAACAACAGGAGCAAAGATTTCATTATAATCAACCCCTTCCTTTTGAGTAAAACCTTTTGCTACCAATCTAGCTTTAAATCTAACATTTTCATGTTCATGTTTCACTTTGAAAAGCCACTTGCAATCAACAACAGAGCAATGACCAGGTTTTGGAACCAGAGTCCAAGTATGATTAACATGCAACGATTTCATTTCATCTTTCATAGCATTTAACCATTTCACAGAGTTGTCAGATTTTAAAGCCTCTTGATAGGTATTAGGTTCATTATCAACAATTTCAAACGCATTACAAGCATGAGAATCAATATGAAAGTCATCTATACCTAGCAGGTGGCCTAATATTCCTTCTAGGTCTATCCCTAAGCAACACATAGTCATCATCTTCAGGAATATCATGCACATTTTCATCATTGATAGTAGGTTCATTGGCAACAAGTTCTTGATCAACAACAGTATAAGGCAAGTTTTCAACATCAGATAACAAAGGAGACAACTCTACCTCACTCGAAGAAGTGGTAGGATCATGTAAAGGCACAACATCAGGCATATGAGCATATAAGCAAGGAAATTCAGATTTATTGAAGATCACACCCCTACTAATCACGATTTTGAAACCCGATTCAGAAAAATCTCACAGCCTATAACCTTTAACACCCTCAGGATAACCAAGAAAAATACATTTTCTACTCCTAGGATCCAATTTGTCATGTTTCTGACGCACAAACGCAGCACAGCCAAATACACTTAGCACAGAATAATCAATACTTTTACCAAAAAATACATAGTCAGGGCACTTACCCTTTAAAGGCACAGTGGGGGATTTTTTTTATTAAAAATATTGCGGTAATAAGCGCCTCACCCAAAACTTTTTAGAAAGTCCAGAAGACCCCAACATGCTCCTCATCCTTTCTAACAAAGTCCTATTCATCCTCTAAGCAACCCCATTTCGTTGGGGAGTGTAAGGATCTGACTTATGTCTCACAATTCCATATTTGACACATAAATCATCCATGACATTATTGCAAAATTCCAATTCATTATCAGTTCTAAGATACTTAATCTTTTTATCCATTTGATTTTCAATCAAAGTTTTCCAATTTTTGAACTTTTCAAAAATATCAGATTTGTTTTTAAGCAAAATCACCCACACTTTTCTTGAAAAATCATCAATAATGGACAGAAAATACACATTGCCACCTTGAGTTGGCTCACTAGAAGGCCCCCACACATCAGCATGCAGGTACTCAAGTATATCACTACACAAAGAAGTCTTAGTGTATGGGGAAACAGGGAATTTCACCTTCGCATGTTTGCCTTGCACACAAGAATCACAGAAAGGAATGCATGTAAGCTTATCATTACCAAAAGAACCAGCTTTATGCAATATTTCAAGACCTTTTCCACTCATGTGACCTAACCTACCATGCCAAATATTTGTTTTATCTTCTTTAACCGCGTTAGCAGACATAACAACAGATTTAGCACAACAAACATACAGGTTATTCCTTTTTTCAGCATTAAAGATGGGTACAGAACCCTTTACAATAGACATGCAACCCTTTCCCCACCTACCCTCAAGCCCCTTATCTTCAAGTGCAGCACAAGAAATCAAGTTGTTACACAAATCAGGCACATGTCGCACGTTTTTCAAAGTGAACACAGAATCATCTTCAAAACGCAAGCAAATGTCACCAACACCAAGCACATCACATCTTCTTTCATTAGCCATAGACACAGATCCATGAGAAACATTTTTATATGAAGAGAAAAGATGTTTAAAAGGTGTCATATGAAATGTGCAACCGGAATCCACAAGTCATTCACTATCACACAGAGATGAATGCACAGAATTCACACAACTATCAGAAGTAGCAAACACATCACCATAATTCACAGATTCAGAGGCAACATTAGCGTGATCATTAGAATTATTCCTCTTAGGATGAGGACACTTGTTTGCAAAATGTCCCCTTTCATGGCAATTAAAGCATTTCTTCTTTTTCTTATTCCCATTCTGATTATTCTGGGATTTCAAATCAGAATTTTTGTCCTTGTTCTTATTCTTGTTCTTGTTCTTGTTACGATTGTTAGGTTTCCCCTTAACATGCATAACCTCCCCAAAATTCTTAACACCCCCATTTTATTTTAAATCATGCTCTTTGCTTTTTAAGGCATTCACCACAACCTAGCCGAAGAGAGAATGGAACGATAGATGTTTGGAGCTCTTATCCCTCATAAAGAGGTCATTCCAAGCGTATCAAACAACAGGTCTTGCAGAGCCTTCGTTAGCTACACCGGTTCTTACTGCCCTGCCACTCGCTCTCCTACCTAGGATCGCTTCGTTGCTTTAATACTTTCTCTGTAGAAAGTTCTGATACAAATAGATTTCAAATGATGAACACTCGCGTTAGAAAGAAGAGTAAATTGCTCGGGATAAGAAAAAGAAAGATAGATGTTTAGCCGAAGGTGCCGACTAAGGTACAACAATTACAGGGGATTTCAAAGGTGGCTTCAAAGCACTTTCAGTAGTGGACTCCTTTCCTTAGAGAAGTGACCAAGGGAGAACAGCTTTCAGGGACAAGAGTAACGTCATCACGGCCATACTTTATAGCAGACTTGACATCATTGTAAGAATCAGGTATAGCATTTAAAAGTACAATAGGAGCGTATTCATCAATATGCTTGTCACCAGTTAGTTTAATATCTTGAATCAACTTCGTGAACACATCCAAATTTTCTTCAACATCTTTGTTTAAATCAAGTTTAAAACGAAAGAATTTTTCCAGAAGAAACATTTTACTAGGCAAAGATGTTTTAGTGTACAACTTATCCAACGTTTCCCACAAAACTTTTGCGGACTCATTCACACCAACTTTTTTAAGCACAGGATCAGAAAGATTCAAGATAATCGCAGATAAAGCAAGCTCATTCATCTCAGCCTTTTTAGCAGGTGTATCATCCTTATTATACGAGTGATCTACAACTTTGAATACTCTTTGTTGAATGAGTATGCACTTCATTTTCTGTTTTCAGATACTGAAGTCTCGCTTACCATCAAACGGTGTTTGTCCAAACGAAGACGAAGCCATGGGTATTTAAAGTTGAGTAGAACATACTTTGAATGGAGAAAATACAGAAATACAGAGCAACAATCTGTCACACACCAGGTTGACACTACTCTAATCACACACAAAGCGAGAAACAGAGCAGTATAACACACAAGGACAGATTTTCAGCAGCGGAAATTGAAAGACTAAGATGACAGTTTCACAAAAGAAACAAACAAGAACAGTAATAAGAGGGTCAGCCGCCTCAGGGCATCACACAAGAGCAAATAAGAGGGCCGCCGCCTCAGGGCATCACACAAGAAAAAATAAATAAGAAAGACTCAAGCTATTTCACCAGAGCGGTGTCTCCGACAAGAACACCGTACCACCTCTACGAGCCACCAGCCCGTTACTTAACGGGGGCGGATCCCTCGTAGTCTTGTTCACGTAGCAAACACGAATGGGGCAGCCTTCACTCCAAGTTTCAACCTACACACAAAGTGAGAAACATTGGGGTTAATAAAGGCACAATCTGAAAATTTTCAGAAAATAACTATCCGAAAAAGTAACAAAACAAATTTGAAAATTTTCTGAACTATATAAAATGAGAGGAGAGACACTTCCCTTCCACAAAATGGAGAACCCAATCTGACCGGAACCCTAACGCCGGCGGTCAACTCCGACGGTCAACGGCGGCAGCGGCGGGCGGGCTGTAACAGCCGGCGACGGACAACAGGCTGGACGGTCAGCAGTTACGTCGCGGCGGTGGTCGGTCAGAGGCGGCGGGCGGTCGGTGGTCGTGATTCCGGCTGCGGGCAGGAGCGGCGGTGCCTGGACGGAACCCTAGCGGCGCGCGACCGAGACCTGAAACAGCGGCGTCGGGCAGGTAGCGGCTGGCACCGATCTGACAAGCGGAGGCGCGATCTGACTGGGCGGAGCAGATCGGCGGCGGCGTGGCTTCGCGATCCTGGCGTACAGCGGTTCCGATCTGACCGGTGGCGAGCGGCGTCACGTCCCTTCAGGTCGCGATTCAGGCGGATCCGGAGCAGATCTACGGCGGTCTACTCCCAGTCGCGATTCTGGTCTTCCGTGCGGCGGTGCCCTAGCGGCAGCGCGGCGTGGTCAGCTGCTTGACCAGATCCGGTGACGATGGCGGCGGGCTGCTTAGCGATGGACGATGGCTGTTCCAGGCGGAACCCTAGCTGCGGTAGCGAACGGAGACTGGCGGCGGAGCCCGTCGCGCTCCCAGCGGACAGGACCAGCGACGGCGGCAGCCCGTTCCCCTCTCCCACCAGAGGCGAGCGGTGGCAGCTGTCCGAACAGCGGCGTGGCGTGGTCAGAGGCGGACGACAGCGGCGCATTGCTGCAGATCGGGCGACAGAAATCCGACGGAGCCGGATGGCGGTGATCTCCCACCGGCGGCTAACGATCAGCAGCTTCGGGAGACGGACGGACGAAACCCGCTCTGATACCACTGTTAGGCGAATACGGTCGTCATCGTCATCCGTGTTCGTCGTCTACGCCGGAGAAGGTGGTCGAGGGATGAACTCCACAGTGCTCAGATTCCCGTTGAACTCACACAAGAATTTAAATCCACGTTCTACCCGTTAGGGTCACAAATGGGTGATTAAATGAGATCAAAACTGTAAGACTATGAGGCAAGACACACTTAGCCCAATACTTTAAGAGATGAAGACCAGCATTTGAGTCAAATGCCCAACGGACCCAACATCCACTAACACACACTTGCAAGAAAAAGTGTTAAAGCACAAGACAAAACGACATCACTTCACCCACCACAAATTCACACACTGTTCAATCCACGTCCACAGTTAACCTATGTTTCTACCAAATGGAAAATACACCAACTTAACAATGAAAAAGCTCTCACGCTTTTTGTTCACTTTCCACTTTCGTATTTCATTTCCATGCAAACGTTAAAATATGGGAATCAAATTATTATGGCCTATTGTGAGACGACACGTCGCTATTCTTGCCCCCTAAATAACGACGTGGCTGCCTTCATATTTGCAGACACTAAAGTTGGATGATTGAGATGAAAAAGATTACTTGCCTAATTAAGTACAAAATTGTTGTGGTAATTGGCTGTTGCCCAATGTGAATTGTCCCCCTTTAGTCATCTCAATAGTTTGGTTTTCATTCTTCCAATTAATTTCCTCGATTAAATTAATTTATAGATCTGTCGTTTTTATATTAAAAAAAGAGAGGGATTAGAGTACAACCAGGGATACCAATTCAATTGGTACACACTTGGTCCCATGTTGTTTTTTATTTTATTTTTAAATTTATTTTATTTAAATGACTAATATACTCTAAACCATAGGGATAAATTATACCCTAAACCACAAAGGTAAAATTACAATTATACTCTAAACCCTAAACCCTAGGGATAAATTATACCCTAAACCACAAGAGTAAAATTACAATTATACTCTAAACCCTAAACCCTATGGATAAATTATACCCTAAACCACAAAAGTAAAATTACAATCATATCCCTAAAATTAAATTTAAAAAAAATAAACAGTAACAACAACAATTTTTTTTAAAAAAAGAGGAAAACACACATTGAAGATGAAGGAAGGAGGTTGTACATTTTAGGACAGTTGTATTCTAGTCATTGCCTAAAAAAATAAATATGTTGGTGGTTGATTCATCATAAGTACAAATAATTGAATAGAATGACCACTTTAAAATGGAAAAAAAATAATTATAGATAATATGGATGATGGTGTTGTATAATGAATCAGCTTGAAAGTATTATCTGGAGAAAAATTGATGTTGTAGTCTGTTTCTGGGCCCTAGAATTGTAGACCATGAGCCCATTATTTATGGGTCGGTTTTAAACTTTTAGCTGGCCCACTGGGCTTATTGTTGGTAAGCACCTTACTTGGTTCTTGAGGAGAGGAACACTGGTATTCGATCCACCACCAGTCGATTGATCTGTTCTATTTGAAACACAAAAGATAAGACAAAAAATAAGACGTTGAATAAGGTCAGTCATCCAGCACATAAAAAGTAATACTAAGCCAAATTCTGAAATTCATCTTAAAAAAAAAAAAAAAAAAAAAAAAAAGGCAACGACCCACATGGGATTGTCTTTAAAATAACATTATTAGTCATTTTGATGTTCATGCCTGTGATATCAAAATCATCTTACATCTCTATAACTCAATAATAGTCTAAATTCTTCAATTCTTACCAGAGTTATTAATACTGATATCCTTATTATTATCTTAGGAACAATCAGAATAAGAAAATTTTCATTATCTTACCAAAAATTAAAACACGTGCTAATTAAAACACATGCCAAATCATGCATGGCTTGAAATGCCAAATCATGGATGCCTTGAAATTTTGCCCATATATCAAATGATGTAACATCCCTGTAACTTCATAACAGTCTATATTCCTCCTTGCTAGGCTTTATTCATAACATCCATACTATTAACTCAGAACATGAACAAGAAGAAAGTTTTTATAATATTATAAAAAATTAAATCCCTCATATCTTCAGTGAATTTACTCATTCAGCTACAATTCAAAGCCATCCATTCCAAACTTCTTTCGTTTCATAGGTACCGGTGTGATGTCATCAGAATTACCAACTGAAACCATATTCAACCAACATAGCGAGATTGCAACCTCTTCTTCTCAAATTCAAGCTAAACACAAAAACATAAACGAATAAAAATTTGAGAACTCTCTCCCTCTCCTCTCCGACACACCTACAATTTCAGGAAATTCTAGTTTAGAGTGTTTTTTACCACTTTCCGCACTCGTTCATTGGCAGCAGGAGTTCCTCCACTAACTGATTCGGGGAGATAAGGGCTGCTCACACGCACTTCGTTCATAACAACGATTGTGGTTCTATCCCAGCGTACAGGAAGCCTGTTTGTGAACAAATATCATGTAAATAATTGTGAAATAAATCTTAGCATAGTTCAACAACAAAACATATGCCAATGGTATGGTCTAGGGAGGAGATCGAACTCATGCACTGTTAGTGGAAAATTCAGTAAGATTGATGAAATCAGGTGAAAGGCTAAAGTGAGATGACAGTATGTAAAAATGCTATGATAACTCACAACTCAAACTCTGTCTACATTTGCATAAAGAATCAATGATTAAAAAATTTGGTTAAGGCATTCAACACCTGTCATGTTCTCTTTAGCAAGAACTCCATCTTTCTCCAGAGCTTCATCCCAAAACACAAGTAAAAGCTACGAAAACAAATAAAATTTTCAAAGTCTTCTAGAAATACTAAGTTATCCGGACATATCCGGAAATTAACCGTACTCCTTGAATAACTAACAGGAGTTTATGAGTTATGACTTGCTTGACTGGATTTCAATCTATTCACTGTTATCTTTAATTTAATTGCCTTAGCATATATTAAGCTTCTTTTTTTTTTCTTTTTCTTTTCAATAATTCAAGTGGTAACCCTTCCCCAAACAAACAGACTACACTGACTATTTATCCACTAGTGACCACTGACTAGTGAGTAAGCTTAATCAAAACTTATCACAACAATACACATATTCCAATAGGTGTCACTCAGCTGTATACAAGATATATACAGACATTGAAGCCAACTAATGTGTCAGTTGAATCAAAACTTCTGCAATCACCAATCTAGTCCATTTATTTTCTAAGAATAACAACTCTCATCATGTCAATGTAATATCATCACTGAAAATTTTTCATCATCATACAGATAAAAAAAAGATTCACCATTCAGCAATGATCAAAACCTATGCTTGTTTTCTATGCTCACACAGAGGGATGTCAAAACTATGCTTGCTTTCTGTGCTCACACAAAGCAATATCGCTTCCACTTTGTCTTTCAACGTTCTTAACTAAAACTGTCTAAATTGGCTATTATATTACAGCAATCTCTCAATCTCTTAATCTAAATGACTCATTACTATAAGAATGTCAATTTTGCAATTGGAATATGAAGAATGCCACACAACAATTCATCAACATAAACTTAAGAGTATTTTCAAGAATTGGAAATTCATGTCATAATAAATAATTAATCAGAGTTAAGAAGGGCACATTACGTTTTAGATAGAGCATCAAAAATACTTTGGGCCTCCGGAGTAACTCCCACCCCAATTCTTTCTGCTTCAACCTCAGCTTGTCTAATAAAAAAACACAAATCATTACCTTGAACAGTGCAAAAAAATCACATAAAAAAAATATCTTAAAAAATAAAAAATTTTATAAACCTAATGGCCGATTCTTCTCTGGCTTGAAGTGTATTGAGATCAAGGAAACATTTCTTTACATCAAGCGGGTCTTCACCTTGACCCACAAAAGTGAATTCTTTGATATAATTAGCCTTAAGTAGCCTTATATTCCTCTTTGGCCCAGCTCCAGATTTCACTTCCTCTTGTAAATCGAATGTTAAAGAAGTCGAAACACGATTATTACAAACCAACAGAAATAATAAAAGCAGAAAAGACGAATATATAGTCAGAATTAAAATCAAATAGCAAAGGATATGAAGAATGAGGAGATTGGAAGGGCGATCGAATGAAATAATTTGAGCTTGGAATTCCTCGCCGAGGGTGGTTTTGATGCATAATATGCAACCAACTGCGAATTCATCGCCTACACCGTGAACTTCCATTGCCCTGAACTGAAAATTCTGAGTAGTGTTCTGAGATTGATTTACCCTTGACCTATTCTAATTTCTAATGTATAAATTGTTTATTTATTTATTTTTAATATGGGGTTTTCCCCCTTTTTTTTCTTTTTTTTTTCATGTACTTTTAACTGTCGACAATAATATACTGCAATTTTTTTATAAACAATCGAGTTTCCCAGAACACCCTATATATGCAACCCTAAAATGGAATGAAGACCAACTTAATTTGAGACTCTCTGTTGTGAGACGAGTTATTTGGAAGACTGGTGTGAGACGGGTCGACTCATCACTAAAATATATTTATTGTAGAATTAAAGTATAATTATTTGTAGTTAAAATATGTCAATAATAAATTATATTATAACATTCTGAGATCATATTTTAATGCATAATCCAGCATATTTTAGAAAACATACTTTAACAACCATTAAACATATTTTATCTGAATAATAGACATACTTTAACACGTCTCACGAACCGTCTTATGTAAATAGTGTCTCACAAGAGAATTTGTCACTTAATTTTACCTCTAATTAAGAAACAACGTATGATTAATTTTCCTTATATTTGGTTGGGCAAAAAGATATTTAGAGATGAGTCGACTTATTGTTAAAGTATAATTGTTATACACATAAAGTATTCTTATTAGCACTTTTTAGTATGTTTATAATGAATCGTATGAACAAGTGTTATAGAAGATATAAACTAATGTGTCACAAAACATCCCGTGTCTTAATTCATTAGACATCATATTTTAAAAAACATACATTTAACTATAAATTAAAGTTAGCATACTTCTCTTTTTACTCTTAGAAGTATATAAATTATCATTTACCTACCTGATACTCCCTTCGTCCGCTCTAAAGAGTTTCATTTTTCCATTTTGTGTGTCCGCCCTCAAACGTCTCATTTCACTTTTTACATATATGGTATCCACACACACCCATTAATACAACTAAAAAATGGGACACATACCTCCATTAATACAACTACCCACTACACATTAAATAATAATAATACTTAATCCACATGTCAAAAAACAAATGACACCCATTGTGGCTTGACGGATGGAGTACATAGTTATTACACCCTCTTTATAAAATTTTTATCAATCAATTTTATCAAAGTTTAATTGGTAAATTTGATCTACCAACAATTCCATTTTTTTTAAAGAAATAAAATAGGACATTGTATTGGCCTTTTTAAATAAGAACGATACTACAATTATTGATTTATTATTGAGTTTCAAATGTCTAAGTTATAGCTTACAATGTAAAGCCACCTCACCATACATTTTAATTTTATAAAAAAAAAATTAATTCTTGAAAATTTATTTTTTAAGAAGAATTATATATTATTTTTTAAAACAAGAACAGAAAATTCATAACATATTTATGGATTTTTTTAAAGTATTGAAAAGTATAATAATTCACAAAAAGTAAAATTTCATACATTTATAAAGTAATTTTGATAAACAGGAGGGTGCAAGATGAATTCGACTCACACATGCCTTTTTCTTGAATTTATTATTATTCAACTAGCTAATTATTTTTAAAAGAATGTATAAATACTTGAGTTGGTATTTTATATAGATATTCAAGTGCACCATATGTTAACATTTTATTTTGAAAGATATACACCCGTATTATTTTTGTAAAAGAAATTAAGAATAATAATTTTTATATTAAAATATATAAGCGCACGTGTGTTCGAATGCATGCGTAACTTTGCCAAATAAAAATCTCATACGACCCCGAATATACTTCCTCCGTCGTGATATACCGTATCGTACCGAAGAAATATGATCATACCATATACCGTACCAAAATAATCGGTATTCGAATGCATGCGTGACTTTGCCAAATAAAAATCTCATACGACCCCGAATATACTTCCTCCATCGTGGTATACCGTATCGTACCGAAGAAATATGATCATACCATATACCGTACCAAAATAATCGGTATTATAAAATTCATACCGTTATCGTGCCGATAATATCAGTATACCGAAATTTCAGTATATTAACAACAAATACCTTTTTTACCGCACATTGGAATACTGAGACAAGATCAACTCATACCGAAAAAATAAAAATATCCTTAATTCAATATCTTAATAATCCAAATTTCAGAAGTATTACAATTAAACAACCCTAAGGTAGTATATTAGTAAGACTCCACCTTCAGCATCACAATAAAATCAACAGCATTGGCATTAGCAGCAGAAGGCCATCAGAGAATTTAAAGTGATGAATCGCACAAGATAAAAATAATAATTTTATTTTTTACTTGTTTCCGCGTCGGAGCGGGAGGGTGTTGAAACTTGAGAGCAAGA
Source organism: Pogostemon cablin (assembly GCA_023678885.1). NCBI lineage: Eukaryota > Viridiplantae > Streptophyta > Magnoliopsida > Lamiales > Lamiaceae > Pogostemon > Pogostemon cablin. The sequence goes on from CM043006.1 coordinate 24,420,286, forward strand.
GGGCGTCGAAGGTTGAAGGAAAGGGTTTTGTAATAGAGAGGGAGGATGGTGGGTGTCGTGCAAGGTTTCTAAAGGGATTATTTACTTGCACTGTCAATCAATTTTTGATTATTTTCAGTCTGGATTTCCTAATATTTAATTTTGACTTTTACATATTTTCCCTTATTTTAGGGACCCTCAAAATGTCACAAAAAGTCAGTTGGCCAACCATACGTAATGGGATTCTGCAATTACCCTTCTCTCTCGACCACTCTCTTTGTCATCTAGATCTCTTCTTCAGGAATTAATATAGTGAAATCATGGGATCATTAAAGAATCCAATCTCCATTGATGAAGGACATCACTATACTCTTGGTTAAAGAAATCATTGTCCTATCCTTTATATGCCCTTCTTCTTCCTCTGCTCATCATTCATTTTTATTACAATCCACTTTCTTTCTCTCAACAATATTCACCTTCTTCTAACCGCATTACCCTCTCATCTAATCCTCCTCCAGGTATCTATCTTCCCATGTTTAATTCCAACACTAATTTAATTTCTTTATTTTAAATCTGCTCTGCAATCACAACTTGTACATCTTTAATTAGGGTGTAATACATTTGCTGCAATTTATTTTTAATCATCACAAAACATCAAATTACATGTTTTTACATTTATTAAAGTGTGCACATTGTGCATGTTATTGCCTATAATTCACATACAAAGATTAAGAATTCATTATGAGATAAAAAAACATAATATAGGCGAACACGTGTGTTTAACTAGGTTCATGTACACCTTAGTGGTTCTTATACCATATGTATTGCTAGAACTTACATAGTAAATCAGGTTCATAGGAGACTAATTCGTTGCTATATATCTGCAGAAGTTGTTATTAGTAATCGGAGCAAACATGAAACATTATGTGACTACAGCCAAGGTGCATGGGTTCCGACATAGGTTCCACCTCTGTACAACGGCTCCCCTGCGACACCATCAAAAAGGGCCAAAACTGCGAGGCTTATGGCAGGCCTGATACAGACTATCTCCACTGGAGATGGCAAGCCCCACGCTTTCCTCAAACTCCTCGAGAACAAACACGTGGCATTCGTGGGAGACTCCCTCGCCAGAAAGCAGATAGAATCACTGCTGTGCATGCTGTCCACCGCCTCCAAACCACACCTCTACTACACAGATGGAGAGGACAAGAAATTCAGGAGATGGCAATTCCCCTCTCACAAGATCAATGTCTCCATCTACTGGTCTCCCTTCCTTGTGAAAGGGATCGAGAAAACTGCAGAGAAGAACTTCAATACTCTGTTTCTTGATCGGGTGAACGAGGTTTGGTTTTATCAGCTGGTCACTGGTACTTGCACTCGGCGGTGTACCACCACAACGACACCGTATTGGGTTGCCATTACCTCGACAACTGCACAGAGATCGGTTCTAAGACGTGTTTGGCAAGGCTCTGCAGACGGTGTTTGGAGCCATTGTGGAGAGGAGAGAGGAGGAGATGACGGTGTTCCTGACGACGCATTTCGAAGGGGAGTGGGACATGTTGGGGGCGTGTTCGAAAACGGCGCCGTACGAGGAGCAGGAGAAGGTTCTGGAAGGGATGAATGAGGAGATGAGGAGACAGGGGGTGGAAAAGGTGAGAGAAGCAGAGTTGGGGAAAGGGAAAAGCAATGTGAGAATAAAAGCATTGGATATTACGAAATTGGCCAGATGGACACCCTGGGCCCTACATGAATCCCTTCCCATTTGCAAATGCTATTAAGGAACGAGTGCAGAATGATTGTGTCCATTGGTGCTTGCCTGGTGCAATCGACACGTGGAATCAGATCTTGTTGGATCTCATCACTAGATTGTGGGATACCACATGATTTTTTTTTTTTTACTTTTAATCGTAATTTGTGTATATTACACTGAAATTTTGGAAATGACGTTCGCAAATTTTATGCGGTTAAATTTCTAATTTAATAATCAATGTTTAAGAGGCGGGTTAAGAGGTGACACTTCTCCATCATTTTCTAGCTGCTTGGATTCTCCGTGTCATTTGGTACATCATCTCATGTACCACATCATTTAATGAATGACACAAAACTATACCATAATCCTTAAATCCTAGGAGCATTCATTTGGTACATCATCTCCTGCACTACATCATTGAATGGACGACATGTAGGAGAGAGAAACTGTACCCTAATCCTTAAACTCTAGGGGCAATGGTTGGATTTATTTTCTCCTCTTGACACAGAAGATGATGCATGAAAATGACACATAACATCCCGTGTGATTTTCTAGCATCATCTTGGTTTGCATGTATCAATAAATTCAACTATTACCTCTAAAATTTTATGATACTCCCTTTTTTAAGCTATAGTTTTCTGGTTATTTTCGTGCATAGGCCAAACTTAACATTATTATGTGTTCTGATTTCAACACTCATTAATACTGCCCTATATAAATTTTCATAGTCCAGCAAAGTCAAAACAAACAATAATATACTCTATTAATACGAGGAAGAAGAAAATTAGTCGTATTAATAAAGATGTGTTATTAAACTTGAATGTGAAGATGAACTTGTGATCTACAGCCTACGTATATATTTACATGAGTGTTTATATAAAGGGATTAAAAAGTATACTCCATTGTTACGTACAAATTAAGCAGCAATTAAATAAGATTAAGAGAATGGGTAGTTCAGAGTTGAAAGTAGAAATAGAATTCCAGAAAAAGTTGTGGAGAAATCTCAAAGAATTCGTCACATTCTTCCCCAAAGCCTTACCTACTACTTACCAAAGCATCCAAATACTTGAATGTGATGTCAAATCTGTTGGATCCGTTTTCTTGGCTACTTTTACACCAGGTATATATTTACTTAATTTTATTTTAAAATATAATTAATGGCTAAATATGTTATTAAGTTTATTGAGAAGTGATTAATGATGTGTTGCAGAATTAGAGGGTGTGATTTCGAGCACAAAGGAGAGAATTGAAGTAGTTGATGATGAGAAGTTACAGTTTTGTTGCTGAATTATTACAAGAATTTCAGTGTGTGTGATGAGTAGTGCAGAAGGAGAAGGTGATGGATGTGTTGTTAAATGTTGGGTGGAGTATCAAAAGTTAGATCAACAATTTCCTGATCCAGAGCTCATTAGGGATTTTGCTGTCAAGCTTTATCATCAAATGGATGCTTATATTCTCCACCACTAATTAATTAATATACCAATGCACCTAGACAGATTTTTGTATGTATTATCTTCAATATTACTAGTTGTATACTTGTATTCATAAAAAATTATATGTACCGCTGCAAATGTTGGATAATTAAAAGATGGATTTATATTTTTCATATATTCCCCATTTCCTAGTATATTTTCACATTTCCCCCCTCCCCTCTTTTAATCTCTAATATCTCTCGAATCTTGATCCAAATTAGGGCTTATTAATTGCTTTTGAGATTCCATCCTCAACTTTAGTTAAAAACGGAATTGTGAAAGTTAATAATTAGGTGGCTTAATTAATTTTTCTGAGATTTACATCAAGCTCTTTTTGATTGATTGTCCTGCTTAAAAATCTAAGTCAAAATTTATTAATATAAAAAATATGAATAAAAATTCTCCTAATTTATTTCTTGGCCTTTGGGGCTGTCCTGGTCGTAGAGTTGTCAATTTGAACCCGGTCCGATGGCCGGTTCATGAAATTCTATAACTAAGTTGGGTTGGGCTAAAAAAATGAAGGCCCAAAAGAATAGGACTTATTGGGCCTGGCCCAATAAGCCCATGGACCAAAAAAATAGTAAAGGATGAAGTACAGTAATTTTTTATTACTACTAAAGATTTCACTCCATACAACCTAGTTGGATTACACCATTTCTTTAATCTACATTTCTACATCAACACGAGTATTTTTCTTTAATATTAATTGGAGCATTTTTCAGCACTGGTAAAAAAATGTGAATCTCTCTTATTAATAAACAAATTACAGTACTTACAGACCCCAAAAAAGTTTTTAAAAAATCTAAAAGACAATATTATACAATTACAAACTCTATATATATCGAGATGGCCCTAAAAAACGAACCATTCCCAATCTATATTAATATACACATAAAAAGGAAATCTCTCTCTCTCTTAACAGGTGATTAAGACATAATTTATTAATTATTAACAGAGATAAATTCTTTGACGATAATGATCTCATACTTGTGAGTCTTGATCTTGCAAAAAGGGACTTTCTCAGACGTGGATGAATTATTGACACTATTATCCATCATTTGTCTTTCTTCATCCTTAATCTGTCCCCACAGCACCCCACCCCACAGATGAACGCTCCCATCATGCTACAAATTCATTAATTATTTCCTTTTAATTAATCAAATTAAATTACCATTATTAATTTAAAAAAACAAAAAAAAAAACCTTCCATAGTGAAAAGTATCAGCAAAGAAGAAGCAACCAAAGGTACTTGCATAAGGAATCCCAAATGGCTTGAAAGCAGGAACGAAATAAGGTCCCTTAAATTTTGTGCACCATATCAGAACATTGCTGCGGATCACACTGCTGAAAATTGCCTGTATAATTTAAAAATTATGTGTATTAATTAATTATAAGGAAATATTGTATATTATTATTTAATTTACGGTGAGAATGATGATGAGGAGTTGGAAGTTGAGTTCCAATTTCCAGGCAGAAATATCTGTTTCCAGGAATGCAGCAAGTATGGCTGATTGAATGGTGCCGAATAAGCTATACATGGAGATTATTTTAATCACTTGTGGGCACATTTTCACTGTTCCCACCTGAGTCCAGAAATTAATCAAGTGACAAAATTTCAATATCTTTAATTAAATATTAGGGTATTTAGGATGAATTTTTAGCTACCTGGACAATATTCCAGATGGCTAGAGTGAATGAAGAAGCTGCAAAGAGAAGAGAGCCAAGAAGCCAGTTTTCATGAGGTGAGACGAAGACTAGTAGTCGTTTGGGCGGCGGAAAAGCGAGTGAGGGAGAAGAGTGGGTTTTGATAGTTGGGCCTCTGTAGAGAATGAGAGAAACTGCTCCTGCTACAGATATCAATGTGCCTATTACTCTTGCCATGCTACCATTGCTTTTCCAATCTAATTTTGTTGTCCTGCAAACATATAATAAATAAAATTAATTTGTTTGATTCTGAATATTGCTTTTCTTCTTGAGCTTTTTCTGTGTTTTTTGGGAACTATTCAGTCATCACCAAATTAATAATGTGAAAACCTAGCAATTGGTGATATTAATAAAATAATACTAATTTTTATGGTGAGAGAAAGCGACTTGAAACCATGGTTTAGAGTTTAGCCACCTCATATGAGAGAATGAATTATTAAAAAGCAGATACCTATTAGATACCACCAACAATATGTGTGGCCTACACACTCCATTTGGGAATCACAATTGATTCTACCCTTGTGCCTCCTAGATACTCTAAAACTAATTATCAACTACCCATCACTCTTTATATTTATATTATATACTACTCTAATTTTTTATTTTATTTGTAATCTTAGTCACCAGATATATATATATATATATTAATTCATGACGTTAGTATAGTACATATTTAAAAAACTAGGTCTCCAGTTATTTATGAAATTATTACTGATCAATAATAGGTGAGTATGCCAAAACATAATTAATATTATATATTTTCATATGTATTTGGATGAGTGAATTATAGGGAAAAAAAATTCCAAATTTAAAAATAAATAATAAATAAACTCTAACAAAAAAATCTTTATGCACTGAAATACCGAAAAGGAGATGACAGTACTAGTGGTGAAATTTAAAACTGTTTTCAGCATTTAAAACCAACAGAATTAGCATTAAATAATTAATACTACCTGAGGATGATTCCAAGAATGAAGGAAATAGCAGGAATCTGATTGGCCATTCCACATGCAACAATGGGAGAACTGTAACTTAGCCCAACAAATGCAAGGTTTTGAGCCATCGTTATCCTGCAATTTTATTTGTTTGTATTTTCTCAATTAATACATATTAAAAATTAAATAAAAAAATTTCCTGAGGAATTAAGAAGAACAACCAACCCAATGAAACCAAGCAAGAACACTCTCACAAGAAAAGGGAAGGTGAAAATTGGCGCTTCCGATCTGAATAAAACTAATAGATGCACATGACAATGATCATATAAATAATTAAAGTAACATTAATTTTCTTCAACAAGCAGCTTATGTATAAGTATACGTATAGTATATGTATGTATATATTAGTATATACACATACCTTTCTCTATGACAGAAGAATGAATAAGGAAGTAGAATTAAGGATCCAAGGGCATTTGTGTACACAACAAAGACGAAAGGACTCATTCCTCTAGCTAAGGCAGTGCTAGCCAAGATAGTCAATCCTATAACGATTCCCTCCACCACCACCATGGCGGCGGACGGCAATATCTCCCTTAACGCCGCCCTCATGCCGACACTCATCGTCCTCGTCCTCATCCTCATCCTCACTCTTTTTAATCTCTCTTCCTCTGTCTTGTCTCTTATCTCTTGTTAATCTCATCACTTGATATTTATTTATATAATTACAAGAAAACTATCTTCCTATTTTCAAATTGGAGGAGAGAGAAGAAAATTGGAGCTTAACCTTTCATAGTGTGAAGGTAGTTTTAAGGGGAATAGGCAAATCGGGTGGTGTCCCCATGCATAGAAAAACAACTCCATATTTAAAATTTTTAAATAGTTTTGCTTTTCTTTTTCCTTTTTTTTTTTTTAAAAAAATTTATCAATACTTCAATTTTAACTATAATTATTGTGATAAATAAGTTTTTTAATCTCCAAATTAATAACCCCAAATATTGATCAAAATAATCAAGATCTAAATTAATGTTTGTCAATAAAGAATCAAAATTTCAACAATATTGGAATACTTATACTATGACTTATTATACATCGGCAATAGTAATTAAAATATTAGATTTGATAAAAAAAAAAATTACTTTCAAGATTTTTTTCAAATTTTCTGTTAACAAACTAAGAATTAAGGTATATGATGAACTCTCTTTATTTATAGGTAGAATTTCCTTATTTATGATTAAAAAAATTAATTATATCATTAAATATTCCAAACCTTAAATAAATGTTAAATCTTAATGATATAATAAGATATAAACCAGTAAACAAGAATTATTTTACCCTTAAATTTTAGTCCTTTAAGAAATCGCAAATAAATGAATAAATTTATGAGTGAGTCTCTTGTGCGCCCGGCACACGAATTTAGATTTGTGCCCCTTTACAATTTTCGTGCCCCTTTACAATTTAAACTCCCTAGCAGTACATAGATTTAAATAGAATATGGAGGTGAAGGGTTGTGTTCACATGGGGACACGGACCGTGTCCCGTGAACGCAGCAGCTTTTGCCTAAATTTATTATATACTATGTTTCATAGTGAAAAAAAAAATAAAAATAAAAATTTCCCTTGATCACTCCCTTCGTGTGTGTGTGTGTGTTTTTCTTACCTATATTAGTGGTAAAATATTGATGTTCGGAGTCTTCGGACTAGTCTGATATTGCTTTCGTGGTTGATATCAATTTAGGGGCCACCAATAAAAATTAATCAATTGTTGAGGGCCCCTCTAATTATGTTTATATGACAAAAACCTTGCAATTTCTACAATGGATTTCCCTTCAACTTGCTCTTATAATCGTCACTAATAAATTAAGTTATCGTAATATTTTCCTCTCTGTTCATTGGTAATTAGATGCAAACTAAGGTTGGTACTTGGTAAACACTATTTTATTATTAAAAAATAAATTAAACAGTGATTATTTTAATGATTTGAATTCTTATCTTTTTGCTTTGCATCACCAGGATTGGTTTTTTCGACCACAACAATTCATGCGTCATAGCGGCTATCACGTCTTTGCTGACAAACCAGGGTTTATTAACACTAGGTGGATTCTTGCTGGAATAAACAATTATCTATAAAATGGGAAGACAAATAGAATCGGGTAAACACGTGTATCTTGATTTATCGAACATGAAAATTTATTTTTTGGAGAAATGAATTTTTTTTTTAAATAAAAAATATTATTCTTAGACCATGATTTCCTCCTCAGTACAGAAAATTTTACTCTTTAAAGAGATTAATTATTATTATTCTTAATGAAAAATATTAATTTTCAAATTCTAATGTATTGTGATGTATAATATTTTTCATTAAAAAAAATTACAATGCTATCTTTTTAAAGAATAACTTATACAGAGTAGTTAAATCAGGTTCATGTTAACTAGAGATTCCTGAAATAGAAAACATTTATAATTAATCATGTTTTTATTTAATTACATCACTATTGTCTTTATTATACCATAATTGGTTTTGTTTGATCGATTCTCTTATAGCTTACTTGAATCCAGACCACAACACCCACCACAAGATATTTTTTAGCTGATATGTACAGTGAGATTCTTTCCCACCATCCTAATAAGCAATGCTCCATAGTGTCAAATAAAATTCATAAAGTTACTAAGAAAGAGAGATTTTTATAGGGGGAGAGAAAACTTATCAAATTCACAATAAAATCTAGAGATATGCGCAAAGACTTATTTGTAAGTCTTACAAAATGATTTTTGTGGGATAAATAAAAAGTTATAACGTTTTAATAAAAGATAATATTTAATTGATGGAAAGTGATAATACTACAATAAATTATTTCATAAATAATTTATATAATAATAATATTTTTAATAAAAAATAATAACTAATTAAAAAAATAAAATAAAATGATCTGATTAGACGGTCTCACTCAAACCAGACCCAAAAAGATTTTATGGTTCTACCAGGATTTTGCCTGTATGCTTGCATGTTAAATATTTAGGACTACGAAACTCAAGCAGGATGAATCTATAGATCAGAAAAAGGATTCTAATTTCTAACAAGATGAACAAATTCTATACACATAAATCAAGAAATTAAATAAGACTCGTATATACAAATTAAGGCATTTGGCATGAATCAGTAACATTCGCACTAGACCTGTATCACACAGATGAACTAATTATGAGTTTACTATAATCACTGTCTCCTGGAGGGGAAGTGGGGTGGGGGGGTGTTATGAAGACAATCTGATAAAAAAAAGGTATAGAGGGTGAATAAGGCTTCCATTCACCAGAAAACTTCTAGTCATACAGAATTTTTACAGTAACACAAACTTTTTACAGTAACATAATAAATGTTGTTACTGCCTTCAGCAGGCTTATTAGATTCCTTTGGCATTTTACACCGCAATAAAAACTACAACTGTACATTTTAAGGTTATGCTTCCCATGTTTGGACCATTTATCCAGTGCTGGTCAGCATTCTGACTTCTTCCCCCTGCAGCCATGACTCATGAGCGAGTAGTCAGCATAAACGAGATTCAACGAATTTTATATATGAAAATGCAGGTCTAGCATGAGCGTGAACATTTACGTCACAGAGAGGGAGAGAGAGAGGTTTGACATGGTATATGAGAAAAGATAATGTTGTGATGAGCCATGTATACCTTATGTATTTGAAAGGATAGGAAGATACTGTCAAATGTGCCTCCTCCTGCACAGATACGATGGATATAGCAAACAAGATCTCGTTATGAAGTGTTGACCTTTACAAGAGGGGGCAGAAACAAATGTGGCTTCGAGTGGTGCTAGAGGACCACATCATTCTATTAAAAATTTCAGGTACAACACTCTGATCATCCATGTATAAATTCATGTGAGGATAGACAACACTAAATTTTATATGGTTTGAGAATTACTAGAAGTCTAGTACTCATATAATCCCTAAGAACTAGAAGAAAGTTCCCCTGATAGGATTTTGGATACCACTCATACTCTCCTAGGTTCTCCCATTCCTCTGGTTCAAAACACATCTAGGTCTATAATGTTACGAGAGCAAAAGATGACTTACATGATGCCTTGTTTGGAATTGCTAAGAGTGGCAATTTGTTTCTCTCTTCAGATGATCTACATGGTTTTCTCTCATAAAACATCTAATGCACAGAAATTATGTTGATTCCTTTAAATTTTACAGGCACATTAATAAAAATATAATAGCTGCAGTAGTGATAATATAATGTAAACAGTGACAAAAGAAAGGTCAAGGGATATAATAGGACTTGGGAGTATAATGTGTTGTAGAGTGAAATATTACATCTCTCTTGGGATATCACATCTTAAAGCACGTAATCGTTATAACCTGAAAATAAGTAGCAAGAATCATGGCATCTAGGGCCTTCCCCATTTCAGTTAAGATATCTATGCAATCACTTTGTTGGCTTCAGAAAGTTATCATAATTTACCTATGATGGATGTAAAGTACTCAAAACTTAATCCCTACCTACTCTCTGTTAAGTCAAAGTAAAAATGTTATCTAGGGAAAACTATCTTCTCCTTGAGCATGTTTAAGCAGATTCCACTGCAACATGATGATGATGTGTTTCTAAATAGTTTCTGATTTAGAAGTTACATTTAGAAAAGAAGGGCAAACCTCTTTTCTCAGAAAGTGAAGGACATTATGCTGTCTTTTCCTGCTAAACTGTTATGGCTCGTCCGAGTGTGAAAGAAGAGGGGCTCCACTGGTTGATTCAGAACTTTTACTCATACTGTTCTTGATCAGCTTGACATCTTTCGCCTTTCCCCACATCACAGAGTAGAATCCAATAACAATAATAATGGACCCCACCAAACTGTACATAATTTAAACGATGATAGGTTCCCCAAGAAAAAACTCATATGAAGAGAAAACACAATAAAAAGAATGTGAGCTTGAACAGGACTATTACATGAGTGCAAGTGTTATTATCATTTTCAATATAGAAACTTAATAGGAAGAGCATGTATATTACCTTCCAAGATACAGTATGTCGCCCAAAATGGAAATACAGAGTACTGCAGATATCACAATGCTCAGTGGATGAAACATTGCAACAAAAAGAGGGCCTCTTTTGCGAAGACACCAGGCATTTACACTCACCTGGAATGCAGAACCAATAACTCCCTATAAAAAGGAGAAATTGTTAGTTATATGGAAACTGTAACTGATTGGTCTTCACTTTCTAAGAGCAAGCACATTCAACAAATATGAATGCACATCCATATCTGAATGAACGCCGAACTAGAAAGTTTAAATGTGAAAGGTGGGAAAAACGTGTATATATGAGATGCTTAGAAGTGCATAGAGAAACTTGGAACCTCAAAGGAGTACGATTAGGGAAAAAATCTATAGCTAGAGATGATATGCAGTCTGAAAGTTAACATTGAATTGATCGTTGCCTCAAGTCTGTTGACCTACCGAATATAGAACTGCAATAAGTCTGATATTAGGTTGCAATGCCCAAGCACTTTTGTCCCCATCAGCAATCAGAGATACTATGGTCGACAAAATGGCAGCAAAGAAGCAGTAAAAGAAAATAAGCTCCGCTGGGTAACTCTTAAGAATGAATGCCTAAAAATGGAATAGTCACAAGTTATAACGTATTATACATAAAAAAAAAAGGCCAAAATTAGTTTTAAACTATCTTAATTTCATTTTTATCTTCAAAAAAGTTGTAACTGTACAATTATGTAGCCTGAAGATACAATACAGTCTGCTGTAAGGAATAATCCCCCAATAATCAAGTTTGACTGTGGTACACGGATATGAGCATAAGGCAACTTAGAAGAAGATTGAAGAGTCAGGATTTCAGGGCCTTTGAGTAGAGTTACAATAAAAGCACCAGCAATAGACACTATTGTACCAATTACTTTTGCAAGAAAACTTGAACTTGTACAAGCTATCTTTTCCATCCTATCACCAAAAGGTTGAAACTTAATAAATTTGTACTTTGTCTCATTAAATCATTGATGGGTACAAGAACCATGAATCAGGTGAGAATAAAACCCGAATATGATGGCCAGTATAAAGGTAAATCCTGGAATGAGATTAAGCATTGCTGAGGCAAATTCAGCAGAAGTGTAATTAATTCCAGTATAACTAGTAAGCTGAGCCAAGCACCTACAAAAGCACGAAAACGGATTCATCTGTTCCATAACTTTCCTACATTAAATCAAACCCAGAGGCAAAACATTTTCCGATAATCCAACAAAAACACGCATTTTATCAAGAAAATGCAAGATAATCTAAGTACATGGTCACTCTTCCGGTATTAAATGAAAATGCATCTATCGAAACGTACCCAAGAACGCCTAATGAAAAAAATCCACAAACCAACAAGAAATTGAGTGGTGGCCGATTTGATGACCTGCACAATTCCAATAAATCACCTAATAAACCATTGATTATATCTCTATACACACACAGAGAAGAGCAGAGTTTGACCTGTGAACGAGAAGAGAGAGAGGGAGAAGGAGAAGGGCAGCAAGAGCGTTGGAATAAGCAACGAATGTGTAATTAGTCATTCCAGTGGCCATGGCTTTCTTGCTGATAATGATCAACCCTACTTGTGCAGTTGTGGAGAGTACCATCCCCACATACGCCGTCGCACCATTCTCCAGCAACCCCATCTCAGTGATCTCACCACCACCTCCCCCTCCCCCTCCACGCTCAAGCACAGTAAGAAGATATGCAACTGGAATAAGGCTCCCCCCCTTCTCTCTCTCTCTCTCTGAGTCAAAGGTGCTAGTCAAGTACTATTCCATCAATTTTGACGATAATTTATTATCGAATATTGATATTTCTTAATCAAATTGAGAAAAAAAAAATCATCTTCTTTTCTGCCCTAAATTCATTGGGCACCGAATGCGAAATTGATTGTGCTAAAGAGAAAATCAAAATTTTGGAAGTTTGCAGTATTTATTAAATAGGAATTAATAGAAAAAATATTTTATCGCTAATTGATAATTAATCCTTTTTTTTCCCAAATTTTTTTATTAATACAGCTTTAAATAATATAAATAAATAAATAAAATAATAATCAATGTGATGTGAATTCTCACTTCAATTTGCGAGGCAAAAGAAATAAAGATGTTTAATCCACGGATCATGAAACAAGGCCCAAATCAGGCCCACTTACTTACATTAGACCAATTCCCTCTAGACGATCTGGATCACATATAATATCTAATTGATTATATAACTATGATACAAGAAAAGCCCATTATTATTACTAAATATTAATGTAGCAAACACGTATATATCTTATTTAAATTTAATTAATTTTAAGAAAATTGGGCGAATAATACTTCAAGGCACCGGATTCATTTGACCTACCTTAATCTAAGTAAAATGTGAAATTTAAACTTTCAAATGAAAGCCATTTTAATTGGGGCCTAATATTGAAATTTGGACTAAACATTTGACCTCTATATATAATTTTTACTTAAATTAAATTTTATTTTAATAAGATTGTAAAGGGTTTGAATGTCATGTAACACTTTAGTGTGACATTTTATGTGCATTTTGTTGGATGAGTGCTACGTTGGAAAATAGGAGGGAAACTATATCTAGGTCAATATATAATCCGGGGATAAGGGGATTGAATTTATCCACCTTATCATAGTATCAATTTATAAAGATATGTTGTATCAAAATATCACATAACATTCCATGCCTACACCATGTGATTGTAAACAGTTGATTGATGTATTATTATATACTCCCTCTGTCCCGCCCAAATAACGTCATTTTACTATATTGAGCGTCTCATCCAAATTGCATCATTTTTTTCTTTCAATAATAATATATATCACATCTCTGTAATACACCTACTCACTTTACATAAAATAATAATATTCATTAATCTATGTGTAAAAAGCAAATGCACTTTTTTGCCCGAGATGGAAGGGGTAATTATTGATAATTGTGTATGTTGAATATGTAAAAATAATAAGTTGTTTACGATGTTTAGGATTTGATCTACTTATAAAATTCAAAATCATTAAATCGAGTCTAGTAACAAACGGGTGCAAAATCCAAAATCGTTAATGAATAGTATAACATATATTTTGAACCTCCAATTATGTAGTTACATTTTCACTTACATATATATAATATATTTATACATATGTATAGATGATAATTGATACAACAATATTTGGTGTGGAAGAAGTGAGCAATGAATGATTAGTTAGTTAATTGGCGCACATGCCACAGCATGGGCGGAAGGATGCAATCAACAATATTGAATATTGCCAAATTGATTAAATCGTCATTCATACCTATATACTATATCTTATGATCAATAATTACCAAATGTTCGTGTGCCACATTTATGCACCAACTTACAAACCATATTAAAATAAAATATGATATCACACTCTAGTTCAGAATTATTTGGATATATACCTTTCAATTTTGAGGCTTTGATTGTAGTTCATCGTTATAAGCTACATTAATTAATGTAATTAAATGGGCTATAAATAGTAGTATATATAATATATAATATTTAAAATAAAATGAATCAAATCTTGTATAGGAAAATATCATTCTTTAATTTAATCTCTTTTGGTATTGCACACTTTTCATTTTAGATGATAAAAAAATTTGCAACTCCTTTGAAATTCAAAAAACAAATACAATCATCATTCCTCATACAATTTATTTATATGCATAAAAATCATTTATACATAATACACTTAACATATTTTATCATTTAATATATATTATCAAAAAATATCATAATACCCCTAAAAATTATCACTTTTTTTTTTAAAAAAAATGTGTTTTATCTCCAGATGTATGCATTAAACGTGTTCACGAGGAGCGCGCTTCTATTAATTATGATGGGTGGAGCATCCACGCATGGACGCATTACTTTCTTATTCCTCATCTTTATATTATTATTATTATTAAATTAATTAATTATTAATTATATCCCCCTCAACTTCTCTACATGTACTTTTGCTCTTCATTTAATGTGTTTGTAAGTCTTAGTTCAAAAGTCTGCACTTAATGTGTGTTTTCTTTTAACATTATTTAAGTTTTTTAAATATATATTTTATCACCACCACCTTGGAAGCGTAAAGTCATGTTAGGACGGAGGAAATATGGATTATTAGTAATTAATTAGCTCAAAGAAACATTAAACCTTTCTGCTTTTAAGAACTCTCTAATAAAACGGATTGTAATACATATTAAATTATGATTATTATATGTAAATATGATTATTGATAATTAATGTTTTTTTCTAAATTATAAATAATGTATTAAAATATGATTTAGTGCGTTATAATATGATTCATTATTAATCTACTTTAAATATAATAAATGTATGGTTAATAAATATTACCTCTATAGTAATCCTAAAGATGAGTTAATTTATTTTTCTCACAACTTATTTTACAGGAATATACTCCTTTCACAAAAGATTGCTGTTTGTAATGAAAACAAATTAGATATTTTTTTTGAGAAATCAGAATTACACATTGTGTACGGATCCAACCCAGTTCCAATTTATATTTCACACGTAAGATGATGATGATTATTATTATTATTATTATTATTATTATTATTATTATTATTATTATTTGTAAGCCGTCAATTCCTATTTTGAGAAATGGAAGGTCACGAGATGTTTGAGGTGCGAAGTCATTTCATTGAAAATGAGACGAAACAGGCTTTTGGAATAGGGTACTTGGAATCATTTGTGTTTGATGAAATTAATGGATATAAGTTTAAATTTCGTTTGAATTTTCCCTTACATTTTCATATTATATCTTTTATTTAATTTTTGTATGAAGAAAAATAAAATTTATACTATAAAAAAAATCACCTCTATTTCCTCTAAGGATGTATAAACACCATAATATAATTTTAATATTGCATAAAACTAATTAATGTGAGTCGTGTATAAAACTAATTTTAATATAATTTTAAGGATGTATAATTTTAATATTGCATAAATTGAAATATATTTTTAAAAAAATCGTAATCAAGAGTCACATGGGATAGGGTTGGAATGTCGAATGCAGCTAAGAAGTTAAGAGAATGAGTGATTTTGCATTAGCATTACACATGTATGCATATGGTATGATATGATATGACATATATGATCATAGTATATATTGTATCTATCTTCTCATAAGTCTCTTTCTAATCGTCTTTTCACATTTCCCTATCCATCTTATATATATATATAACCTTACATCCATGCTGCTTTCATTCTACAATAAATATTTCTTTTATATTTCACCACATATGCATCATTTTAAAATTTCAAATCATAGCTATATTAGCTAGTGCATGTGTCTGAAAATTAATTGCTACCTTTTTTTCTTCAATTTGATATTAATTTAAGATTTGTTTAAAAATCTAATAGTATATGTACTAGCTATGTAATAAATAAATATTCTTAAAATATTGTATTCATAATACTCTATATAATTAGTGTATATTGTAACGCATATGATTTTCTGCTAAACAAATTACCAACATGCAGTATCATACAGTAGATTCCAATCAATTTGATATAATTTGTGGTCCTTCCTTTATGCCCAAACGTTAATCGGTTACTTTTTGTACGGAAATTAAGAAATATAATATTTTAATATAATGAGATGAGAGATATAATATTTTAATGTATAATTACTTATTGTAAGTGTTGCGTACGCCCCATAAAGATACACCTTTATAATTGTTTTTTTTGGGATTCATTTGCTATAATGAAAATTTTAAATCTTATGATAAAATGCTCAAAATAAAAATGTGTAAATGTTATGACGTGGAACATAGACAATATTCCTTATTTTAATTGGTTGAATTAGGTGTATATACGCACATATATATATCCCGCTCTATTATGAAGGAACAAAGATGAAATGGAAACCATAAATTTTAGAGTCAGACTGCTATGCACCTGGTGCACCAATGCACTTATACGATCTTAATCGTTAGATTATATTTTAATTCGATCTCTACCTTTTAACAAAATAAAATAATTAATTGACCTTTTCATTAAAGTATATATATTGTAACTCACTTTTCTCTTGACCCCTTAATTTACACTTGAGCTTAGAATATACTTATTCTAAAACTTATAAATCGAATAATATTAAATCAACATTTACATTATTTGTAATTGGAAAACGGTGAGCAAACAAACAATTAATAATAGGGTAGGTCTTCACGTGAGACATTTTTTACTTTTTTAAATAGTTATCACTTTCGCTATAAATCGTTATCACTTTCGCTATAAAATGTTATCGCTTTTTATTTATACTATAAATTGTTCATGAAAAAACATTACTCCCTCCGTCCCACGTATTTTTACCCACTTTCTATTTTGGGGTGTCCCACATATTTTTACTCATTCCATTTTTGGCAAAAATACATAATATTTTATTACCTACTTTTTACAATCCCATAACTTTAATTACTTTTTTACACTTTATTCATCATTCTCAATAACTTTACTCACTTTTTCTTTTTAAATTACTAATTTATCCCTACTTTCTCTTACATTATATATTAAAAAAATAAAACGTCTTAATTTTCGTGCTCGTACAAACGGGTAAAAATACCCGAGACGGAGGGAGTATTATTTTTTATTAATTTATTATCGCTTTCCTTAATAATAAAGCCATACAGCTCGATGTGCATAATATCTTAATTAAAGTTTAGGCTGTCAAGTGATTTTGCCATATATAGAAATATTGGGCCTGTGATCCAATCTATCTCGATCTTAGGAAGAATTAATTAGACTTCCACAACGTTAACGGAGCATGTCTAATTATAAATATATTCATACATCACATGCATGTTTAATTCTATGGTTAATTGCAACAAAAACCACGAATTTTATTTCTATTGTAAATTAATCCCCACTTTTGAGAAATTGCAAAAAAAACCACCACCTTTAAATATTGTTGCAAAAAAAATCCAGTTTTTCAATAAAAGTAGGATTTTTTGGGGTTTTTTTTGCAACAATACTTAAAGGTGGTGATTTTTTTTTTTGCAATTTTTCAAAAGTGATGATTAATTTGCAATATGAGTAAAGTTTGTAGGTTTTTTTTGCAATTAACCCTTAATTATATTATTATTGAACCGACAATACATGCATCAACCATCTATATTACACATACCTTTTTTTTTTTACCTATATTCTTTTTACACACCGGATTTTCTGCGTCATTTCTATGCATCATCTTCCATCCAATGGTGTGACACAGAAGATGATGTACCAAATGACACAGAGAATTCGAATGGTTCTTTTTAGGTATAAAAAGAAAGACTCAAATATTGGCGATATTAAAAAAAAAAATAGGCAAACACTTGTGGGAATCAAATTTACACTGTGATTCTCTTCCAATCCTATTATATCCTATGCGGCTCGAAAAATCCGATGTGTATCCATTGCTAGTGTTTAAATTAAAAAAAGACCATAAGATTTATACGTAAACCCGACAGATACTAACTCAAAAGAATTAGTGTCATCCTTATAGTTATGTATCATTTGTAATTTACAAAGGAAGCATAATTATTAGGACGGGACGGAGTACTCTAGTTGGAGTTAAAAAAAAAATTGTCTCATAACTATTAAAAACTTTAGATTTTGTCCCAAAAAATGATATTTGTATCGATTTTGTCCTATAACTATTAGTTTTGTTTCAATTTTGCCCAATTTTCACCGGAACCTCGAATTTCGCAAAAAAACGTGCACTTTAATTTGGGGAAATCCGACGACCTTGCTGAGGTGGCAATACTACTAAAATTCCACCAATAAAAAAATGACACGTCACATATATTAAAAAATAAATAAATATAAATGCTGACACATAATATGCTGACCCAGTTTTATTTTTTATTTATAGAAAATGTTTGATAATATTAAAAAGAAAACAAAACACATTAAAATCAACACAGAAAATTAAAGAAGATGAACAGACAACACTTGAATTTTCGAGAAATAAAAGAACAGAACATTGGATGCTTCTCGGATCGGTGCCGCCCTGAAGCTTCGGGAGCAGCTTCAGCTTCTTCTCTTTTCGTCGCTGGTCCTCGTCGTCGGCGAACACCTCCGTCGAAGACGTACTTCACATTCCATTGACGGAGGCTTCTTCGGAGGTCACGCTCCGCGTCCCTAGAACCGGGATCTGCCATCGCCGGCCTCTCCTTCTTCTTCCTCTTCACGATCGATCCATCTTTTTGTTAGATTCTTCTTCCTCTCCACTCTCTGCCCTCGCCGCCGCCTCCTCCATCCGCCAGATCGTCTGCACCTCTTCACATAAACGAACGCCACTCCCAACGCAACCAGCAAAGCCACACCTCTGACCACCGAATCAGCAATTACCCATCGAAGAACATGAATATACCCAAATCGAAGAACCCTAAATCGAAGAACAAAAATATACCCAAATCGACGAACAAAAATATATTGAAGAACAATTTGGGAGATTTGTAACCCCCAAATTTGAAGAAGAACTTTAATCAAACGAAATTTTATGTAATCCCCAAATTTGTAACCCTCAACGGCGGCGAATCCGGCGAGAAAGGCTGCTGCTACAGTTCGAGAACGAGGGCGGCAAGAAAAGGCTCGACGCCGACGATGTCGTCCTCTTCGCGCTACCGCAGGGATTCGATCGAGTTCTTCTAACATGGATTCGACGTCGTCCATGAATCTGTTCAAATCATCCTTCCTCAATAATTGAGAGGATTGAGGGGTTTTCCTATTCTAATTTCATGTTTTAGTGTTTTGTTTTAAATTTAAATTTAGTTTTATTTTTATTTTTCGTTTCTGAAATCTGTTTGTATTTTTTGTTTTTTAATTTTTGAATTCAGAAATTTTAGTTTGTTTTAATATTAATAATAATAATAATTTTTTTAATGTAATAGTTGATTTTTTTATTTGAATTTACAACGTGGTGGATGATCAATTATTGTATTTTATTTTATTTTTACACTTGATATGATGTGGCAAAATGGTTGGTTAAATTACAATTGAAATTTCCACGTCAGCTAATCTAATCGGATTCCCCCAAATTAGAGAATCATGTGCGCGGCACGTGACATTTTCCGGCCAAATTTTAGGGTGTAACATTAGAATATGTAGGTGGGATAGAATAGGTGTTTGGAGATTATGGATTGGAAGAGTCCATGGGAAAGTAGTTGCAGTTATGGACATGGTTGTCATGTCACAAGAGCTGTCAGATTAACATACTGCAGATATACACATTACATATTACTACCACCCAAGAAACTAGAGATGAGAAAAATAAGAAAAACGACAAGGGGGGTCATTAACTCAAACAGCTCAAGTGTTCAAAAAGTCACAACCAAATTTTGCTAAGCCCACATGGCCACTGGCCACCCCACCCCCACCCCCACCCTAGTTCATCACTCCTTCATTTATACCTCTCATTTCTCAAAACACTCATCACATCATTACTCCTCTCTCTCATTATAAGTTTATACTAATTTCATATATATATTGTATCAATTATGGAAGAAAAAAATATGAAGATTTCAAGAAGAAGAAGACAAAGAAGAAAAGGTGGTAAGAAAATGCATATGAAAGTAAGAAAGTTGCAGAAGATGATACCAGGTGGTCGAGGGTTGAATCCCAACACCCTTTTGCTTAGAGCTGCAGATTATATTTTGCTTCTCAAGTTGCAAATTAATGTTTTGCAAGCTCTTACCAATTTACATATTAATCCATGAACACAAACATTAATTATTTCATGTTTTTCAATTATTAATTTCATGTTTTCTATCTTTAATTACTATGTATGTTCCTCTTTTTTCGCCTGCATGAATTCACACTGTGATTATCATCACATTCATCATGGACCAACCTGATTAATTCTGATTTTCTCACTCCTTTATATATATATATAGACTATATAGTATACACACTACACATACATATACTTTTCTTTTTTGATATATATATATATATATATATATATATATATATATATATATATTCACAAAGAAAGTATATATACACAAGGATTAGTGAGTAATCCGTAAATTAAAATTAATTTAAGATTTTTATGACGATTTTTTTTATATTTAGTAATATACCAATCTATCTCATAAATTGATCCACTTTGTTCCATACTGTTTAATATAAAGTTGATTTTTTACTAATTCATTCACTTTTTTAGAAGACAAATGAAGTAGTATAAAATTATGTTATCAGTGTTATAAAATGATAATCAATTTGAAATTAAAGTATAATTTTGAGATTTTAAATTGAAATTCATTTTTAAAAGATGTAAACAATTTTATGAGAAAAAAAAAACTATATGTGTATTATGAGACCTGGAGAATATATGTTCTCTCAACTGTGTAATTGAAATTAAGAGAAATATATTATTTTTAGAATTTAAAATATTTAAGGGTATATTTACTTTGTAATAATAATATTTAAATAATGGTGGCTTATTCGAAATAGGGTCACTTCTCTCATTCATTTATGGATGGAGTACTCATAAATAAATAAATAAATATATAATAATAATAATAGGGAATTTTTTTCAAGGACCTAAAACCATAAAATTAATTAAAATAAAATAATAAAAATTACATTAAAATTTCATATATTAAAATTATTTATTAACATAATATTTTGTAATTTATTATCATTAAAATAACATACTAATTAATAGCAAATTTATATAATTATGTTATTGAATTTTTATTGATTTTATGATTATAAGTCCTTATTTGATAGTATTATATCTTTTGAGTTTTAAATTGATAAAAAAAATCTTTCAAGTCCTTAATTGATAGTTTACCTATCTTTTGGATCCGATATTAAGAAAACCAAAAAAGGACAATAGAAAAAATGAGTTTCCACCGTGGTTGAACAATATAGTATGGCTATATGGGCCAGAAAAGGTCCAACCGACAAGATAATCCAAGCCCAACTTCGTAAAGCCCAAATGATATCTACTTGTATCTTTTCCAGTGTTATTCCTACCGAGAAACAAATTAGAGAGAAAAGTATTACTCCCTCAATACACCCGAAAAAGTTATTTTACTTTTTTACACGTTGATTAAGGAATATTCTTATTTAATGTATAATGGGTAGTTATATTAATGAGAGTGTGGACCCCATATTTTAGTTGTATTAGTGAGTGTGTGTGGGTCTCATGTGTATAAAAAAGGAAATATCCCTCTTTGGAGCGGATGACCAAAATGAAAAAAAGACACTCTTTCGAACGGACGGAGGGAGTAGTATTTCTTTCGAATTTGTGCAATTCTTTACTTGTTCATGAATCTAAAGAGTAAACATTTACTCATTCTAATTCTAGGACTAGGATTATCATCGAATTTCAAAATTCTTTACTTGTTCAAGACTTTAAAATTGATTTCCAAATCCACTCTTAATTGAAAAAAAAAAAAAAAAACCTTCATTCTAAATTCCATGCCGTATATGTTAATATAACTATGGATCATTTATTACACGATAGTATTTCATTTCAAATTTCATTCTTTAAATTGATCTAACGCCACATAACTCATTAATTTCTTGATTGATGTCAAGTATGTAAGGAAATTTTTAATTTTTAATATAATTTTGCTAATTTTGGACAATATATAATATTATGCAATTATATTAATTATTCTATTATTTTTATAGATTTAATTAAGATTTTTTATAGATTTAATTAAGATAAAAATTAATGGGCTATAATAATTATGACATGAGCAATTGATTAAATACTCAATACCACATGATTTGGTAATTATGGGTGGTTTAGTTAGCTAGTATATAAAGACTTAGTTATGTCCTAATACCGCACACGGGTTTCTCTCCTTCTCATTAGAAGAGATTACCACAGTCCATAAAATTTATACATGTTGATTTTCAATGCGTAAACAATTAAATGGATTAAGATACGCTTTCACCTTACATATCTCAACTTATCATGATAGAAATTCATGTTTTAGTATTTATTTATGGATTTATTTGCTTTATAGTTTAGATCTCATTAATTTCTTGAGCAATGTCAAGTATGTAAGGAGATTTAATTTTCAATATAATCTTGCTAATTTTGGACAATATATATTATTATACAATTATATTAGCTATTCCATTATTTTTATAGATCTAATTAAGATATTACATTATTTTTATAGATCTAATTAAGATATGGGCTATAATAATAATAACATGGGTTGATTAGATACTATATGACTAGGTGATTATGAATGGTCTAGTTGGCTAGTATATAAAGACTTCTTGATTATGTCCAATACCGCACACAATTTTCTCTTCTTCTTGTCAATTTAGATTACCACAGTCCATAAAGTTCCTCCATAATACCTATTGATCTTCAAGTTCATGTTCCGGCGCAGACAGTTAAATGGATTAAGGTATCATTTCGCTTTACAGATCTCAATTTATCAAGATAATAGGAATTCATGATTTAGGATTTATGGATTTATTTTTTACAAAGTATTCAATGGTATAATTATCATAAAAAATAATATTTTAATAAAAAAATTTTTTGAAATATGAATTGAAATAACACTATTTAACTACTCCCAATGGTAGTTTTTGTTTTTTTGCACGTAAATTAAGAAGTATTATTATTTAATGTGTTGTGAGTAGTTGTATTAGTGTGAATGTAGGCCTTATATTTTAATTGTGTGTAGGTCCTATGTGTGTAAAAAATAAAATATGACTCTTTGGATAAGACTACTAAAATAGAAAAAAAGTGACTTTTAAGTGCCACAGAGTTAGTATATAAAATTCGCAGCAAGTTTTGTGTGTAATAAGTGATAACTGACACCCCTCCAATAAAGGCTGCCCCATGGTTTTTAGTGTAATTCTTGTTGCCCTCTTTGGCCTTCAAACATATGCTTTGATTTCAAGTTTAAATACAAATTCAATACTACACCATCTCTCTCTCTCTAGTGTAGGACAAATTTTCCCTTCTCCTCCATGGTTGCCATTCTGAAGTAATCTCTCTTTCCACATCACTTCACCTAAAGATTCAAATTTTCTTCTTCTCACATGTTATTCAGCAAGCATCTCACTCTTACAGAGCTTGGTTTCCTGAAATCACAAATGTGTTAATTGGGAGTGTGATGTGGTTTAGATTCAGATGTTGGGAAGCTGGTAAGAATGTCTTGGATTCAATCAGCCTTTGGGAGCAGAATAAGCCCTGTAATTGTGTTCATCATTCTAGCCCTAGCTGTGGTCTTCTTCATAGCAGCTTTCCTCCACTTGCTCCTCAGATTTCTCCTGAAAAAACACAGATCTCCACAGTCCCACAATTACCCTCACCCAGAGATGTCAACATCTGGTGCTTTTCAGAGGCAATTGCAGCAGCTTTTCCACATACATGATTCAGGGTTAGATCAAACACACATTGATGCCCTCCCTGTTTTCCTGTACAAGGATGTAATGGGATCAAAGGAGCCCTTCGATTGTGCTGTATGTTTGTGTGAATTCTGTGAGCAGGATAAACTGAGATTGCTGCCACTCTGTACACATGCTTTCCACATTGATTGTATAGATACATGGTTGTTGTCCAACTCCACATGCCCACTCTGTAGAGCCCTAATTCTGTCCCCTGCCCTTTCCTTCGACAACCCTGTCTTCTACTTCGATGATAACAAGGAAATTGAAGATGGGGGGTTCAATCCTAGAGAGGATGACAACAACAACAGTGCTGTGGTTAATGAAAAGAGGGTTTTTTCAGTGAGGCTTGGGAAATACAAGAGTGCAAACAATCAAGAAAATGAGGTGGGGGAGAGCAGCAATAGCAATTTGGATTGCAGGAGGTGTTATTCCATGGGTTCATTTCAGTATGTGGTGGCTAATTCAGAGCTGCAAGTGTCCTTGTTTCCCAGTGGTAGAGAGAGAGACAGGGGAGGAGTGAGAGGGAGAGGAGGGCAGGGTGGGAATTTCATCATCACAAGTGATGGAGATGGTGATGAGAAGAGAATTAACAGTAGGGCTAAAGGTGAAAGCTTTTCTGTTTCAAAGATTTGGATGTGGTCCAAGAAGGGTAAAATTTCTGGTTCCATTACTACAACTTATTCTAATGCTCTATCAGTGTAGGTTCATTAACATCATTAATTTCAGGGTATGAAATTTGAATCACCACTTTCTTGTTTTCTTGCTGTCAACTTGTAATATTCAGAGTGTTTCTTGTTACTTTTCTTTACTTTTCTGGATTGACAGATGCCCTGTATACTTTTTTTTTATCTTCAATTCAAATTCCATGATCTTTTTCAATATTCAGGATAGGTTGAAGTGATTTTCCCTTTTTTTTTTATTCCCAAATGCATGGCCCAAGTGTTATATTACCTTTTTACCCATGTATGTAAAAAGCAAGGTGGGCTGGTAAACAATTTCTTAATTTAGATTAATTAATTATATATGTTTGTTTCTGGAATATTGTAGCTCCTAGAAATCACTTTATTCTCTGGCAATTTGTGGGATGAAATTGATAGTGGTGGGATCTGTAAAAAGTGGTAGGAAGGCACTCTTGTGATGATGAGGAAACTTGATTAGAAAAGTTGACTTTGAGGGATATATGAGTGTGTGTGTGTGGTTGGAGGGGGGTGTCAATTGTGATTTGTGAGTGTACATAAGCTTTATTAATTTTTTTTGCTATTATCTTTTTTTTTTCTTATGTTATAAACAAGGTACCATCTTTCTCACTCATGAACTAGATTTGCAAAAAAAATTATTATATTTTTATTCCGGCACATAACAAAGCTTCTGTAATTTGGGAAACAGATAAGTGTAAATTTCTCTTTGAGAAGAGAAAATAATAATATTTGATGGAAACAATAAAAGAAAATGTTTAAATATAAATGGTCCAAGAAAAAAGAAAAAGTTATTAAAGTTTATCTGGAGCTGGAGGGAACATTTTCTGAAATCCTTGAAGTTTTTTTTCTTTTACTTTTCTTTGTTCTTTTCTCATCCCCGCATTTTCATTAAAATAAATCTTGTCTGAAAGTATAGATTAAAAAAAAAAAAAAAAAAAAGGCTAGAAACAAAAAGATTTGATATCATATGTTACTATATTTATTCATTACGTCTCATTTTGTGTTAACTAGCCGTAGCTGATTCAACTGACTCTCATTTGTTTAAATACTATAATTACTTTAAAAAATGATTTTTATAAAGGAATGGAGCACATCATAATTGAGTTGCACACGATGCAATCTCTCTTTTTTTATACCCACAGTTGATAGTACATAAACAGCAACAGTTGGAAAATGATGGGAAATGATGAAAGATTAGATCAGTTTATTACAGCATTTCATGACTATGATGATCTGTCAGCCTCTCTATGATTTGCAAATGAACCCACTTTAGGTTTAATTTATACAGTACCTTAGCACATGGAGTACTAATACGAGAGGAGATCTCTTCAGAAAATAACACGAATTGCAGATATTAATTTTGGGATTAAGTCAATAAAAATTAAGGGTGTCAAACTCAAGATACGAAAGTTGGTGAAAGAAATAACATCAACAATAATAGAAAAATGGATTGCAAGAAGCCTCACACGTGAAACGATGTGGCCCATGCAGATTGCAATTATCCAATAACTACAAATTATATTAATATTTTATTTTCTTCTTATATAGTATAAGGTATTATTTTATATGGGGTATGATGTGATTACTAGGGCAAAGTAACATGCTCTAAATTTATTTGGAGTGCCAAATATGCATCCCCTTGTAATCCTGACAATGATGTCCATCAACTAAAAAACAATTCTGTCAATTGCTCAAATTAAATTTCCCCAACACGTATACTCCCTCCGTCCCACATCAATGGTTACGCTTCCTTTGTAAATTACAAAGGAAGCGTAACCACAAAGAAAGCGTAACAATTGATGTGGGAATGAAGGAGTACATATTTAGCTTTTTCATAGATAAGAGTTTTTTATGACAGTTCTTGAAGATTATGTAGAATTTTGCACTTTATTCTTAATGAAAAATTTAGTTTCATAGATATATTGGACACTAATGAAGAAATAATATCCCGGGAATTAGTATGATTAACTCTAATATATAGATTAAACAGTAATGCAGAACAATAAAAGACGAGCATTTAATTTACATGCAAGAAATAAAGTTGATCACCCACTTATAAAGAATACCAACATGGTTATAAATTCTAGCGCAAGAAATAAAGTTGTTTATGAATCATCTTTTTTTCGCTCAGTAAAATGAACATATTATTAGAATAGACACCAAAAAGGGTATGTGTAATGTGTGGGAGCGCAGATAATGTCCATAAAATCCACTCTTAAAATAAACAATAAAAATGAACTATCCTCGTTATCACTGTACATATTGTAGGTGCAATGGTAAAATAACAATTTTAAAAACACAATTTCATGAAGTCGTGCCAGAAACTTACAAACCAAACCAGGGGGGTTTCAAGTCTAAATTACAAAAATGGCATCTTCAATTGAATATATAATAAATTAGGGTCAAAAGTTGACAATGGGTAAGGCCTCTTTCTATATGTGCTCAGAATTCCACAAACTTTTCTTATAACAATGTACAATAAACTAACCCTTTCAAGCAAGAATGAGAGTAAAGAGAGGTACCTGCTTCCAATTGCAGGGTGAGATCGCCATAATAACATTTTGCCAGATACTATCAAAACCGAAAGGATGCTTCACTACCGTGAAACAGTAGCTCCGCTGTCAAGGGAAGGGATGTAATCTCACAAATCACGGGGGAAGTTATTGATTTGTCCCTCCTCCAGGACATCTTTGTCATTCACCTTGTAATTTATCCTTAGACGCATCACCAGAGATTTCTGAAAACAGAAGCATACATTTATGAAGCAAACAAAATGCAGATGTACAATGAAGAGATGTTCACTAGAAAACAATATTTATGTGCTTTCCACTTATCAATTCTTTTGATTCAAGAGGGGGGGAAAAAACGCCAATTTACTGCACTTAAAGGGGCTAAACCTAAAATTTTTGTATATTCAAGAGATGTTCAATATTTGTTTCGATAGAAACCTAAAATTTTTGTGTTAAAAAAGGTCTTCATGTATTGAAACTTTATTTCATGAGCTCCCTCAAGACCACATTCAGATAAATTTTTTTGAGTCATCATTTGATCCAATACATGTCTAGCTTTATTCTCGTTGTTGATATTCAGATGTGTTCTTCCAAGCATTTTTAATCCTAATTCTTTAAGCAACAAGACCCTAAAATGGTTTGCAAAACATATCTAGATGACTTAAATTCAATAAAAGTGATGTGTACTATCTTGATGGAAGATCTTGAAATTTGATAAATACAGGTTTTTATTTTTTCTTTCTAAAATAAAGAATAGTTATGGACCTATCGAAAAAAAAAATTGATAGTTTAGGGACCTATGACTAGTGTATGAATTAAGCCAATATAAGACTGCATGATGCATCACTAAATGGGTAGGCTGTTCCATGCTTAGCATAAACATGATTACTTAGTGAAAGTAAAAGGAGAAGTTTGTATGCAAAAAGCCAAGGAATAAAGCGGGTCGTTCAACCAAGAATTTCAAAAATAAAAACATGAATTTGCAATAATACCTTGCCGTGTTGGCTGTTTAAAACTCGTAACTTCTGTGTGATATGCCCATTACTACTAGCTGGAAGTGTATTACTGCTAGCTGGATCCAAGTGCAGTTGAAGAAACTGCAAATGATATACAAAAGATAAAATAACAGCACAGAATAAAGCAAGTCACCTCCCAATGCCAGGAACTCAATTTGGGGGGCCAGCCAACAAAAGGAAATTTGAACAGATCAAGTTAGCAACTGTAAATAATAAGCAACAATACTTCACGCTTACATACCAAACTACAACGTATCTCATAATTTTTTATGTCAATATACAAGTGTGTGTGTACGTGCGTGTAACTCAAAGAGGTATAAAATCAAGAAACACGAAAGAACAAAAAAAAGAAGAAAAAGTGAAGGCATCAGTAAAAATGAAGAAGAGGATTGCCTCATAAATATCAAACAGCAATTATAAATGCAGTACACAGCAGTGACATGAAAGATTCTAAAGATCATTCTTTCAACTCAGAGGTGGCAACACGTGAGAATAGATATGCATCAATATAAAGGCTAAACCAATTCATAAAAGACAATAAGAATATGGAAAAACATAATTAATTTTTTGAAGAAGAATGTGGCCTAAAATTATTAAAATGCTCCATCTCTAAGTGGGCATAAATCAAAACACTTAATTTACCTTGGGAACAGCAGCCTGGAATATAAAATTTGTGTAGATATTGGGCGACTTGTTCAAAAATTGTGCCTCTATTAATGTGGTCTGTGGGCTTCCAGGATCCTTTGAGAAGTTGAAAATTATTTTCAAGGAGTTGCTTTCAAATGCAACAATTGATGGGGGGGCTGGGGCTGGGCCATTGGTTTCTGCAACAGAAGCAAGAGTGTCTCAAATTTGTTGAGTACATAGATATAGTTAAGATGATACATACCAATCGCTGATGGGCTAGGTCCAAAGCTGTCCAACAAATCCATCATTGGAGAACTTCTAGCAGGGGAAGAGGTTTGTGCTGATGATGAGGTGGAAGCCAAGTTGCCCAACACATCAACTGACTTTTTGTTAGCTTGACTGGGGGATAAATTCTCAAGCACCGATGAGCTGCTTTGAGCTGGAGGAGTTCCGATTGATAGGAGGTCCAGCAACATATCATTACTGCTCTTTTGGGCCTGATTGGTTCCTGAAATGTCAAATAAAAAACAATAACTTTAAGATTTTATCGATGGAAAGGTCATATGTCATGATGAACACTGCCCAGACAGACTGCCACCTCTAGCGTGCTAAAAAGTGGAATAGAAAATAAATATCAATCAACTTATATATGCAGCTTATCTAGTCTCAGTAAGGTTAAAAAGATAAATAAAGAGCATAAACCGTATCTCTGCCAGGTAGAAATCAGATCTTCGCACTAAAAATCTGCCTTAATACTTTTGAATTTAAAAATACACAAGGAAATAAATATTAGAGCATCTAAGATAGAACATTTTAAGGGGATTTGGGTGGATATGATGCAAATGAATACACCCTTACAGACAACTCCAAGGCATTCCAAGCAAATTATTGTTTCACTTCACATGTGAAAAAGCAAATTAACCTTGTGTAGAAACTGGGGAAACATCAACTCCAAGAAGATCCTGTAGAAAATCTCCTCCAGAGTGGCCAGGGATGGGAATGTCATCAGATGTTAAATCAAGCAAATCAACCAGAGGAGCTGAAATAGGTTTGGCAACTCCATTAGGAATTTTTAGAGAAGCTCCGTGTGATGGTGGTACAGCATTTGGCACGGAACCAGCCCTCCTTCCACTAAAGATTGCCTCGTCAAGTACTGGCATCCTTTCTACCAAGGAAGACCTGAAGAAGTGCAACTGCGTCTAGCATCCTCATAGAACCATAGAACCAAAAGAAGAGGACATCAAAATTTACAAATTGATACTCTTACTATACCTAATTTTCTCATGCTTTGAGATAATAGAATTGAACTCTGTTGCTCGTTGTTGCAATTCAAGCACAAGACTCCCTTTATAATGATGGATGATGTCATTTATCCTCCTGTGACAGATCAGAATTGTTTGTATTAATATTACACAATTTTGCAAGAACTGAGAATAGGGCCATAGGCAGTCATGTTCCACACAATACAGATCACTCTTTCGCATAGGATATAGACAACATACTTCGAAGAGGAGGGAAAACGACTTGATAGTTTTAACAATGCAATCAAGCACATAGATCTAGTTGTGAGATCTGAAGAGTGACGGCCAATTGCAGCTTCTACAACGTCAACAGCATCAGCCTCAGTTACCTGTTCCAGACAACAAACTTGTCCAAGTTGTCCTCACAAAATAAAGGCTTTGCAGCAAAATATTTTAAATTAATGATTGTGATAATACAAGAATTATATAAGGGGCAAAACAATTTTTAGCTGTTAGACCTAATTATTTTGCCTTTTGTGATCACATAAGAGCAAACTTCTTCATTTATCAGACTCAAAAGCCATTCAAATTAATCAGAGGTCACATAATAATTGCAATTATCAGGGTCTAGAGAAAATATGTAAAAGGTCATCTAAAGGACTAAAAAATGACACAAAGATGAGAGGCTCTAATCTCTACAACATTTTGAGTTAGGCACTTTTCCTCCACAAAATTAAGTCCGAAAGACTAATTTACAATCATGCACATGAAATCCTCTTCTTGTACATCAGTTCCAACTAAGGATCCAATGATTGAAAAGGTACTAAAACTTAATTTCATTGCACAGGTCTAACATGAGACTTGATTAGATATGAGTGGATGGATGTTCCCCTGAAGGCTGAAGCAGATGAAAACTGGAAATGTAGATAATTTAAGCCTTTCGTATATCATATGGTAGCACACATGAGAAAGAATATACTCAGAAAAAAAAAAAGTGTATAATGTAAAGGGAAAACCTTGAGAAACATTTCCAGTTAGACTTACTATTCTAAATTAGTATTTGTATTGACTCAAGGTAAAGTATGACAAAAAGAATCACTTAGCAAACACTCATTAGTCATCTTGAGAAGTTGTTGGACAATTTTAATAGCCAAATGACAAGAAAAAAGTATCACTACAAATTAATATTAATACAAACATTAAAAATATTATGAAAAGCATAAACTCACAGTTAATGGGTCCTCTACATCAAGCATTCCTGCATTACTAACCAACAGCTCCCCATATTCACCAATACACCAAACAGCTACTCGAACAAGAGTTTCCTTACAGAGAAATAGATTGTTTCAAGAGAATGAATGGAGAAATTCAATATTGAATTATGGATTTATGGGAAGATTTATCCTTCCCTCAGCCAGAATATACCTGCTCAACTTCTGTTTGCACAGCCTTGTATAGTGATCTTACAGTATAACCATGGAGGCTAGGAGCATTAGTGATTACAACAATAAGGGCATGCCACACATCATCCTTCACAAAATTTCCAGCCTGCATAGAATATCACAACAGGCAATTCTTAGAAAACGGGATACATCATTAACAATTCTCAATAAACAACATGACACATACTTTTCCAAGAGGGTCAAATACAATAATGTAAACATCACAATCATATAATATTGCTTGATCTTTAAAGAACTTATAGGCAAAAGAGAAACATTTGAGATGAATATATGATTATTTGAAAATAATCTTCAGTAATAATTGTAATAATTATAACTAGTTCCATAGTATATACTCCCAATTACATTAGGCATACCTCTGATAGCACCTTGAGCATCTTATCAATGTACCATATTTTCTCAGGGGAAAACCTGTAGCACCACAAAACAGATGATATAAAGCTATCATGAACTGCAATAAACTAGGAAGACATTTAACTGTTGAAAATTTAACCATGTTAAATCTTTTGTATCGAGGTCCAAATTTAATTACTGGTTAAGTGATAATTTCTCTACAGATATAGCAACATCAATCATTGAAAATAAATACAGCATGACACTAAACACATGCATGTTATTTAAGATAAACAAACCAATGAACCATGTTCTAGAAGAATGAGCAGTTGAACTAACAGGACACTCGTATCAAAACTCAAGAACACCAATTATTCATTTCATACACATTACTGGATCAGGTACGATTCTTAAAGTTCTTTCCTTGTTTAACTTACTTCTCCACAATAGAACAAATTTTTTCTGTGAGGTCTCCCTGAAAGTCAGGGTCACTCACTTCAAGATAGTCTACAAGCTCTTTCGTCAAAGACTTCACGTTGTTTTCATTAACCAGAAGATAAACAAGCTCAAGGGCCCTCTTACGAATTGAAGCGTCCGGATCCTGACATCAATGAAGCATCCATGAGTAACTTAAGATTGTTCAGTCAATATGTTCTACTAGACAACTATGTTTAAGCAGGAAAAGGATAAGAAAACAGAAATTTCTCAGAGAAACATATTTTAGCAATGTAAATAAGAAAACAGAGAGGGAACCACCAAATATACAATTATTACAGAAGAAGGTTGTTAGGTTCATAGTCAATTTATAAATGTGAAAGGTTAAATGCAGCCACTACACAACATAGCGAATACCTATTATTGAACAACCAACAAAAATCCAGAGAAACTAACTGATATTAAGAGAAAGGTGCAAAAGAACCTCTAGGGCTCTATTATGTAACAAGCATTGCTGTCATATCTCACAACAATGAAATCCAGACTATTAGGAGTTGTTTTAAAAGCAAAGCAAACATATTAATTTGCAGAAAAATAATATGAAGTTGTTTCCTCAAACCTTTACGCATTCCAGTATAGTGGCTCGGTGCCTCTGCACTGCTTGACTATCCAAGGCAATAGCTTTCATCAGCATGTTCAACGCAACATACCTGAAACAACTTCTGACTTCATCAGAAAATAAATACATCTCTTAAATTTAAATACAGTGGACCACTTCCTTATGAGGGATATATATAAAAATTAGAATATGATTACATATTATGAGTTTTATTAACCTCTTATATGATTGTTTGTTTGTTAATTTGTTATAACATCACTTTCAATGCCAAAATGTTAAAATAAAAAGGTTAAGTAAAAAATAAGAATCAGATTAACAGGATAATTTAAAACAACTAACATCCAATGGAGCACAAATTTTCATAACAGTTGCCCAAACAGATGATAATCCTGACAAATTTTCTGAAAGTTTAAGGATCCAAACAGACGATAATCCTGACAAATATCACATAAATATGAAGTGTCAAACCAAATGAATGAAGATAACCTGATATTGTTATCACGGCTGGATAAAAATCTCCCCAAAATATTGACAGCAAGTACCCTTAACCCTCCATTATCCTCAATGCTCATTATTGTAGCAACACATTCATAAAGGATAGCATTCCCGGCATTTTTGTTTGACTCAGTTTTGGTTGCCACCTAGAAAATAAACTTTGTTACTACACAGAGGAAATACCTTATATAGCACCAAATTAATGAATTTAAGAGCCATCTTCACCAAATTTAATTTTAAAATCAATGTGAACAATAATTAGATTTAAAAATTTTATTAAAAAAAAAAAACACCATAAGAAGAGTGAAGGAGAGAACTGCGCTTTTCCAGCTAAAGCTAGTATCGAAGTGCAAGTCCACTTACGGCAAAAGACAGTGAAAAGCTGCTTAATAATTGCAAGGCATTCAGAATTCTATTCATTAGATAATGAATTTGACAAAATTGGACAAGATATCTTCCAGCAACATGCACTAAAATTAGGAGTTCCTATAATTTACTTATCTTCGAACTTATAGAGAAAGAAAATTGGTAACTTTGAAAATGACAAGTTACCTGGGCAAGAATATCATTCATGGCATCACTAGCATCAGCATCTCCTTGGCCCATAACACACAAAAATTTGAGCAAGCGTATATGAAGAAAGGGGTCTGTAATCCCAGAAATATCATACTCAGGTGCATATGGACTGTTTGCAAGATCCTTTAGAACTTTGACCAAGCCATCTATGGTTTTCTAGAATATCATGCAAAAATGGAAAAATTAAACTATTTTAAGATGAAAAGCTTTTTTACATGTTTGTTTCATACAAATGATTTAGGAAATACCTTTTTGAAATACTCAAGAGCCTCATTGCTGGCTTTCGACAAATCTATACAGAGCTGGAGCCCTGTTAATAAAACTCCGTGGTGTTTTTCCTTCAGTAAGGCGGCTGCTGGATTTATAAAGTTCTCTGCTAGGTCTGGTACTTTCTTTATTATCCTTATAGTGCATAAGGCTGCCTATATTATACAAAGAGTTTTCTTATGATGACATGTTTCAGGTCTTCGTGTAAAATAATGTGAAAACATAAATTACGAACGAAACATTTCCTGATCTGCAAGCATAAGTAAATGTATTTTTGCCCTCTTAGAAATTAACTAAAGCAGAATATTTAAACCTGTAGATAAATAGTACCACTCGATACCACAACTAGTCTTGAACTTATAGCAGACTCCAAAAACCAAGGGGCCGCTTGGTTAGGAGATTAACAAGTGGGGAATCCAAAATGAGTGGTTTGTAAAACTTTCGTTCCTTGCTACAGGTTTTGTAGTCTAAAACTGTGGAATCCTCGTTCTTTGAGATTTTGGATTGCCCAACAATCACTCCCAAAAAATGAGTCATCAAAAATTTCTCCATCTATTCTCTAAAACAAGTTTTTTTTTCCAAAAAAAAAAAAAAAAAAAAAAAAAAAGGAAAAACTGTTCAAACAAGATATCATTGAATTAATGTTCTTCTATAAAAAAAATTCAAAAAATAAGAAATCAAGTAGATTCCAATACAAAAAGAATTTAGGCAAACCAAACAAACTTAATGTTTCTGACAGTAAATCTCAGAGTACATCCTTCATCATTCAAACGAAGCAGCACCTAAACACAGAAAATCTACACTTCATTGATAACATTGAATATCTGTATACAAAAATATATGAATAAGCATAAAAAATGTCCCTAATCTTACATCGATATACAGCTCGCCGTAGTACTCCAAATGACCATCAGGAACAACTAATTCAGTTCCAATAGAAGTAAGTATGTTTGAGAAAATATTATATACTAGTTAACCAATGCCACACTACGTAAGAAAAAAAGTTGGATGGAATCACCTTCTGGTACCCGAAAAGAATCATGGTGTATGCCCACAATATAATGACCAAAGAGAAGAAGAAAAAAAGCCAACTCTGATTGAATCTTATCTTTTATTCATTGGTTATCCACAGATTATTCTTGAAAATAATTTATAAAATGGCTTTAAGATCTCATCAAAAACGTAACAGAAGCATACACTACACATGTTCATATCTGGAAAGGAAAAGACTTACTTTTTTACGTATATTAGGATCTCTAAATTGAAGTAATCTTTCAACATCCGGAGCGAGATCACGAGCCATTTCAGCAGAACAAATATTTCCCAAGGCACAGAGAGCAAGTCCAACAATATACTGGTTGGTGTGATTAAGATCTCTGTAACATAAGTTAAGGCATCCTAATGCAATTAATAATGATAGAAACAAATGAAACATCAACCATGGCATCACTATAGCATAAAATGAAAGGATATATAATATAGAATTTATCTCCAGGGATTTTGGTCATCAAAAGTAAGTACTTTAGTAAAAGAGGACATATATAGAAAAAAGATCAATTTTAGAATGGATACTGTTTTATTGAATTGGTGACAAGCATCAGAACTTCCTGTCTTTCATCAAGAAGCAACATAAGGCCAAGATATCCTATTCTCTTCTCTGGAAATCCAGGTGATGCAATTAACTTCAGGCATTCCATTTGACCAAAATGTGTGGGGTAACCAAGCATGTGAATGAACATGAGCTTCGCCAAATTGCGATGACTATAATCTTGGTCATTTTCACTAATGGCAGCTCGAATTGCAGCACCTTCTTTTCTTACAACAGCACGTTCCTCAGCTGCAGTCTTGCAAGCACGTATAGCCCTTATCATGTCCCTGCAAGAAAATAGTCAGTGTTAATCAATTCTCCTCCGTTCATGTTATCTTCATGTTATATCTCTTACTATCAAAGTATCAATAGTCCATTACTGCACTACTTCACTATATCTTCCTAATAAGTGTAGCCTTTCCTGCTCTCTTCCATTTAAGTGTAAAAACTGCCAATGTGTCCTGATAACAAGAAGTACTCGTGATTTACAAAATTCAGTGTTTCAGTTAAAGTTGCATTAGTAGTCATGTATATGAACCTACACAAGCACAAACTTTGTTAGTGGATCTTATATGTATGTGATACTTTCTATTAAAAAAATAATATTCCTTAACTCCCTAAGTTAGCTTAAGAATCCCTTAAAAGGGAATTTGACTTAATCGTGCAATAATGCGTCTATAGAACAATACAACACAACATTTCAAAACAAAAAATTAGTAAATGATGCTTCAGTATCATATAGCTATTATGTTTTTATAATCTTAGTTATGCATACATACACTAGTACAATGATAATTGTCCATCGACAGATCAATCAAACATCACACAGTAATGATTCACCCAATATCACATTTGGATGCGACAAAAACTCATCATTTGACAAAATCAAACTTCTCAAGCTAACTCACCAGAATTCCATAAATGCATACAACAAAGAATAGCACAACGCAATCAACTAACAGTATATGCTAACCTCAACCGGGTGCCGGAGGAAAAGGGATTCATGATTGGTCCGGCAATACCTCCAAGATCGCTCGACCAGATCCAACTGTGATCGATTAAACTTTTCCACCCAAAATCAACTCAACTGCTCCAGGAAAATGAGAGATCACGAGCTAACAATAGAAGAATTTAATAAACGGTGTAAGGCAGAGATCTGCGGCAGACGGTACAGAACAAACTCTGAAATATTAAAAACTTGGATCCACAACTCGAAAAGATTGGGAAACGTTGATTCTTGATATCAAGAAATTGAAAAGATGGGGAAACGTTGATTCTTGATAACAAGAAATTGAAAAGATGGGAAAAACGTTGATTCTTGACAACAAGAAATGCAAATGATGATCAATTTTAGTGGAGGAAACTCTAGTGTGCATATAATCGTATTGACAGAGAAGTGAATTTTAGAAAATACTCACTGGAGATTTTCCGCGGGAGGAATTATTCCATGCGGAGCGGTGTTGGAATGGTGGGGCGGATGTGAGTCCAATCTGATTGGCTTCCTCTTTTCTATTCCATTGGGTCATGATTAATGCTTTCATTTCTCTTTTTGGGCTGCATATTTGTGTATTAATAGTTGGGTTTTGGTATTAACAGTTATTAGGGCTTCTATTGGGCCAGCTGTGTCCAACAGCACACTGCAAAGTTCCTTTGCGTTATTTTTACGGCCCAGTTGTGTACAGCTGTTCTCCGCTTTGTTTTTACGCGACTGGTAATTTGGTTGAATTTAATGGGCTAAACAAATGCCTGACCAAATGTTGGGCCATAATTCGTTAAGGCCCAGTTCTGTATAGCTGTTCTCCGCTTTATTTTTACGCTAGTAATTTGGTTGGAATTTAATAGGCTAATCAAATAGCCTGACTAAAAATTGGCCATAATTCGTTGCGGCACACTTGTTCAATTTTTTAAAATATACTTCAGTTATTTATTAAATATATAAACCGTCGTAAAATATATTTTGATGTTGGAATAATAAGTTCGATAAACTTGGTCCTCTTCAACTTCATCAAAATTAAAGATCCATATTTAGTTAAGTAAAAAAATTAGTACACTTTCGTCATAATGTAGTTAATGGATTTGATCCAATCTTATTAACGTTACATATCGGTGTGGTCGTCTCCTGGAGGTGAATTACTCTAATTAGAGGATCTGGGTTCCATTACCATATATACTCCATATAGTAATATGAACTATGAAGATCTAATATTGAAATACTCCATATAGAGAAATATAAATATAAAAATATATACACACACACACATATTTTTTGAAGATTAAACAATCGAAGAGGCATTGCGTTGAACAATAAATATTAAACTATACAAAATTTGATAATAGTTCGGCATTTTGAACGATAGGACTAACTACACTTTTTTGCTTAAAAGATGCTTGATATAGCATAGTCACACCTCACCCGGAGCACATAGGAATTGCCAAAACCCCTATGTCCGAAATTTTCAAGTTTCAACATAGGGTGAGCATAAATTTTTCAAAACCGCTCAAACAGCCCGAACCGCACCGAATTGCACCGCCACTAACAATATAATTACATAAATCGTAGTTTATTTTTATTTGTGAAAACCGCACCACCTTAACGGTGCAATTTCAATTTTTCCCTAAAATTGCACCGCACCGCACCGCCAACATATATTATGTACATATATACTATATGTATGAGATTTAAAATAATTTAAATGTTTAAATCTCAACTTGTTATACACTTGTAACCCTTTGTTATTGTCAAATTTTATAATATTAAATTTTCTAACAAATGATGATAACTTAAAAAAAACATGATAACTTAAAAAAAACATTCATGATAATTTATTATTTAAACTCTATATAGACATTTAAATTCATGATTAGAAAGAGATACAATATAAATTTAAAATAAAAAATGAGTTCTTACTGTTAAGAAATTGATATTTTAGACTAATTTTGAATTATACAATTGTAATTGTTATCATGAGTACATTTATTGAAACATATATATTTATCAATATTTAAGTTTCATATTATTTATATAGTTATATTCAAATCTTATTATTAAACCGCTAAACCGCCAAAACCGACCGTCAAACCGTAAAAAACCAATCGATGATTTATAGTTGAAAAACCGCGGTTTTAAACAAGGCAATTTAAATTTTGTCGAAAAATCGCCCAAACCGCACCGTGATCACCCCTATTTCCACATCTTAAGTCATGTCAACTTTTAACCAGGTTAGCAAAAGAATTGCCAAAACATCTTACACAACCTACCTTAACAGTATATTTAAAACAAAGTATCAAAAGCAACCTGGAAATCGGCAATATCTCGCGGTTTTGGATTCGTTGTAGTGGCAAGACCTCCAAGCAGTCTCACCACATCTGCAGTATCATCAAGATAGTACTTGGCCATGCTTGGTTTTTGCCCGACTGTGCAAGCAAATATCTCCATGGAAGACATAAGGGGTGAAGTGGAGGCAACACATGTTATGCTTTCAAACATATCTTCATCTGACCTATCATCTCCAATACACATGATGAAATCTGGTGTCTTTCCATCATTGACCATCATGGACAACACTTTCTCCACAACAGAACCTTTCGTAACTCCCTGCAGAGAGAGAGAGCATCAATAACTATCTTAAGAATGCATTTTCTTGTGTTGAGAGAGAGAAAGAGAGAGATCAATACTTGTGGTTTAACTTCTACAATATGATGCCCCCTCTGAACAACAGCAGGTTCATTTGAAAGAACATTTTCCAAATGATCCAATAGTTCCTTGGCCTGGCAGGAGCCAAAATCAGGGTCTGCATCGCGATGGTGCCATACTAATGCACTATCTTTAACCTCAATTGAGGATCCATCAGTTGCTTCTGTGTATTGTATCATAATAGGTTCCACTATTTTCTTCCAATCGAGATCAGAAGCCAATGACTCCCAAACAGAGTTTCTGTTCAACCTGAAAAATGGGCTTCAGTTAAAACGTGTAGAAAATATAGAAATTTGAAACAAATATGTATAAGTTGAACAATCAAGTAAATAAATACCTTGTAAAATAGCCATGTTCAGCAGCAAGTCCCAAATTATCACACGGAGCTAGCCAATCACTTAGAGAGGCCCTCCCTCTCCCACTGACAATAAACACTGTATTCTTTGGGTCAATACAGAGAGAATTGAGCACATTTACCACTTCAGAACTGGGAGATTTGATGATAGAGGATTGAGACACAATAGTGCCATCGTAGTCCAGAAATATTGCCCTTCTGCTTGTCCTTTTATACGCCAAGGCAATGTGATCAATGGACAACTTCCTAAAATTTGGAGAAAGTGAGAGGACTCTAAAACCTAAACCTAAACCAATGCCCCAACAACGCTTATCATAGTGATTCTTGCATGCTCTCTCCAAATCCTGAATGAAGCTGCAAGCCCAATAAGCCACGTCATGAGAACTGACATAACGATAGTGCTTCTCATGCCGTAGTTGTTTTTCAGCATCAGGCATGGTAATTGCCAAATTCATTGCCTCAGCAACACAGTCGATGTCCCATGGATTCACCCTAATTGCTCCACTAAGTGATGGCGAGCACCCAATAAATTCCGACACAACAAGCATACTAGTCTTCGCAGAATCTGGGTCTATACCTAAAGCACTATCCATAGGAGAAGAGGCCTGTCTACAGCCTATATATCTATATGGGACCAAGTTCATACCGTCCCTCACTGCATTAACAATACAACAGTCAGCGACTGCATAATAAGCAGTTTTCTCATAGCAAGGAGCATTATGATCGATCAAAACCACAGGTTGATAACCAAGGTAGCCATAAGCCTCATTAATTCTCTTAGCAATGGTGTATGTTTCCTTTTTTGCTTCTTGAACATCTTTCCCAGAGCTCCTAGCAGGATTTAGTATTTGAACCAGTACTAGTTTCCCTACAAACTCCCGATGTATCTCCAAGAGCTGTTCAAAAGCTAGCAATTTCAAACTG
Organism: Pogostemon cablin; assembly: GCA_023678885.1. Taxonomy (NCBI): domain Eukaryota; kingdom Viridiplantae; phylum Streptophyta; class Magnoliopsida; order Lamiales; family Lamiaceae; genus Pogostemon; species Pogostemon cablin. Next base: position 24,461,400 of record CM043006.1, read on the forward strand.
ATGCCTTTAAATATATCCATGTCATCAACGCCAAGAATTATTTTTTTGTCCTTGAATTGTTCGCGTAACTCTTTGACTTTATCACACGTATAAGGCTGATTTAACACCGACTCCAGTCTACCCATATGAATTCCTACTGGAAGTATTTTTATATACACTGTACGGCCATAATAATCAAGCCCAATGTGACCCCTCTTAGATTCATAGTCCAGGCCAAGCATTCTGCCACAGCATGACAAGAAATGACGTGCATAGTCAAATGTGTGGAAACCTATTAAATCAGAATTCAATAATCCTTTAAGAATTTCATCTCTTACAGGAAGCGTCCTGTAAATCTCAGATGAAGGAAATGGACTGTGAAGGAAAAATCCAAGCTTGACTCGATTGCAACGCTTCCTTAAAAATGTAGGGAGTACCATGAGATGGTAATCATGAACCCAAATGAAGTCATCCTCTGGATTGACCACTTCCATAATTTTGTCTGCAAAAATTTTACTTGCGGACACATAAGCTTGCCATAACTGTCTATCGAAGCGGTCACCATGGTCCGGACACATGGGTATCATGTAATGAAAAAGAGGCCAAATTTGTTGCTTGCAGAAACCGTGATAGAACTTTTTCTGGATATCATGAGGTACGAAAGTGGGGACACATTTGAAGTCATGGAGAAGTCTTAGTGCAACTTCATCCTGCTCATGGCCTTGAATGTCAACTTTGAGAGATCCCACATATAAAACCTCTGTCTCAGGTGGAAATCCGTCCTTCAAATGTAACAGAAGTGAATCCTCATCTAAACTAAAATGCCATTTATGAGTTTCATGATCCTTTTGTGCGTGCAAAGGTAACATGTTGGCAACTATGATTTTCCGCTCTCGGCGGAAGGTTGATAAGCTATCAGTGTCCACATCACTGCTCGCATTGCCATCTGATATAATTCCAGGAATGGTGATCACCCTCGGAAGACCTATAGCGGTTTGAGGAACATCCCTCGCTTCTCCAGAAGCCAGTTCCAAGAAATTTCCATTTGATTCTGACGCCATTGGCATCGCATTAAAGGTTGCACTTCAAAAACAGGTTTCTGTAGAAATTGCTCTTTCAGGACATAAATGAAGCTACAGGTACCGTAATATCAACATGCCTACATAACAAATTACAAAAGTCCAGTTCAGGTCGGTAAAGTTAGTACTGCCATTTGACATATGCTATGAACAATTTTTCATGCTGAAATCCAAACTGCACTTCGAGTGAATTAAAATAGACAGAACAAACTAACAAAGGCCAATGAATTTCTACCCTCAAACTGTATAGGACATAACAGGCCCCCTCTATAGCACTACTAGGTTGTTCAAATTATATTATTGTTATAGAAAAAGGTCACATGACTTTATAGCATTTTGACCTTTAATTGTAAACCAAGTGACATAGAGTTGTTTCACAAGTACATTCATGCGCAGTTAAGCCCTAGAATAGAGCAATAGAACTAACAAAAAACAAGGCTAACACTTGGAAGATAGTAAGTGTAGTAGTATAGCATTTTTTTTAATTGCAAATATGGTTGAACACTGTCATTAACCAAAGCACAGGCTAGAGGTAATTAAACGAAAAGTGTCGTGAACACAAATCATTTAAGAACAAAAGACACTATAAAACTCAAACATGGGGAACTAAATGAAGTCAATAAAAATAAATAACGCCACACAAACATTCTCAACAAGTTCAATTATCACAATTTTAGCACATCTTATATTATGCATGTGTATAATGACTATAAATACTTGCTATATATGTAACGACTAACGATAACTTAATAGTATAAAATATGCAAGAAGGTGAACAATAACGCGCGGAATCTTTGAAATTAGCCAATGCTGACTTCAGCATTCATTAACGAAAATTAAATTAGACTTTATTGCATGGACCTAATTGGTGACACTTCCAATAGGGAAACGTCTCCTATGATATTCAAATATTCTATTAAAAACTCATTCCTAGAAGCAAGCAAGAACCAACCTACCAATCACTAATAGCCCATAAAGAAGCCATACCAAGGCAAACAGGGTCATAATTTTTACATAGGATCTTCCTCACATTTTAAACCTAAAATAACAGTAAAAAGGGATATCAATGCAGTAAAAATCTAAAACCGATGACAAGTCTATTGAATGCCTAGTAAAACTTTTTTCTTCATCTGAACTAAATGACTCATTTTTCAATTCCGGTCCCAAAGATTCACAGTAACTTGACGTTGAAGCCTTTCAGATGCACAGAAGAATAAATAAGATTATCCTAGGGAAAGATTGAATAATTAAGAAGGTACACTGCTTCGCTCCTCACACTTTCACACAAAAACAAAAATTAAATTCTAAAAAATCAAAAGTAGGAAAGGAAGAAACTGGAAAATACACGTTCTGAAAGTATAGTACGTTTAAAACTTTTTTAGATAAAATGATGAACATTATAAAACCAATGATACTTTATTATTACGCACAAAAAAAAAGGAAAGAGAAAGAGAGAGAGAGAGAGAGAGTGAGTCTGTGAGAGAGACAAGCCGTTTCACATTAACAATTTAGAAATGCTTTTAAACCCGGGGAAAAAAGTCCATTACCGTTACAATAAACCAGTTTCATTAACAATCAATCCTTGAGCGCTTCTCCCGAGGCTTAAGCCATCAACTTCTGCAAACAACAACAGAAAATATAAAATTGTAGAAATTACAAATTCACGTCAGCGTCAAAACTACACAACTGATAAATAACAAGAATAATCATTATCAACCTCCAATTCTTCTCATTAATTGCTTTCGGGACATTCTGATCAAAGAAGATAAACAGAAATAACAAATTTTAACACCAAATTTTGCTCGCATTACTTACTCATCAAAATCATAAGGCAATGCATTTGCAGAAAATCGAAAAATGAAAAGCGGAATCATCACCGGTGATTGAATGCACAGCCACGTCAGCACGCGTTTCACAAATTGCAATCCTCAGAAAATTAACAGAACGAGACTATGAGAGAGAACGAAGAGAGAGAGTATGAAGATGATTATCAACAAAATTTTATGGATATAGTATTGTAGACAGAGAAGTGCGCCTAATACTCTTGTGAACTAAATGAGTTTAGAGAGAGGGAGAGAGATTAAATGCAGCTAGGTGGATAAAATGTACAATGAATGAGAGCGGCGAGTACAATTTAGTATTAATTAATTATTATGTTTTTTTTAATAAAAGGAATGACGTGGAAAATACGGTAAGCATGAAAGGATATAAACGGAGGGAATTTACTGTAGTCAATTACTTTAAATCAACCTGGTTGGGATCTCATACGTCGACTCTCACTTTCTTATATTCTTTTACACTATTACCCCTACTATTCTACTCTATTACGATGGTGCCATTACTTCGAATTAATTTACTCATTCATCTGCCAGCACTTAAAAAACCAAGTTTACTGTACAGGATTAGATTGATGTAATCCAATTTTAATATTTTGTGGCTGTTTGTTTAGATTTGGTTGTAACTTGAATATGATTAAAGTAATCAGCTTTTAGACTTTCTTAAATATATATTATATTGGTGTCAATTGGAGTATACGAAATATACATATACTCAGTGTTTATCATTTCAATATTTTTAATGTTTTCATCCAACAATAATTTGATTAAATATTAAATAATTTCTGATTCTACCATCTTAATCTTTTAGATTAGGTTATCATTTAATTTGATATTAGAGCTCAAACCTAGCAAAGGTCCAGGATGAATCGTTACTCATTTAATAAAAAATTTCACATGCAAGACTTGAGATAAAAATTAACCTCGCCTAAATATGAAGGGCATGTTAGAATAATTTGATTATATAATAAATGATTTTCCTTGATTGAGGCCAAATTTCTTAATTTTTACAATTAAACACAATATATAGCTTTATTATTAGTTTATAAACACTATAATATTATTGTATAATTAGATTTGAGAGGGATTAGGGTACAATCATGAAGTACCAATTTAATTGGTACCCCCGGTCCCCACTCTTCTTAATTAATTCATGCTCCTTCATTAATGTTGTTTTTTTATTTTATTTTTAAATTTATTTTATTTAAATGGTTATTATACCCTAAACCATATGGATAAATTATATCCTAAATCATACGGATAAAATTAAAATTATACCCTAAACCATATGGATAAATTATACCCTGAACACAAGAGTAAAATTTCAATTATACCCTAAACCTTAAACCCTATGGATAAATTATATCCTAAACTACAAGGGTAAAACTACAATTATACCCTAAACTCTATGGATAAATTATACCTTAAATCACAATGGTAAAATTATAATTATACTCCTAACATTAAATTTTAAAAAATAAAAAAAACCAAAAACACGGTGAGAAAGGTGTAGACGCGCGATGTATCAATCTATCTATCTATACATATATAAAAGCAAACATAAACTTCTATTTTTGTTTTCAATTTTACTCTCTTTAGAATAATTCAATTTTAATTTTGACCGTTCAATTAATGTTTTTTATTTCAATAATAAAATCTACTCTAATTATACTAATAATAATGGATTTTGTTATTTAAAATTTACTTTTTTATTTAACAATATAAATTTGGTAAATTTAAGATATATTATTGGCACATTTAACTAATTTTAATTCACTCAATTTAAATTAATATATCAATCAATATTCATATATTATAATTTAATTTAATATACATAGGACATATGATTTTTCTTTGATTTCAATCAATCATAAAATTTAATTATACTATAATGGATTTTTTTTATTATTTAAATTTTACTTTTTTATTAATTTAATTTAACAATATAAATTTGATTAATTTTTAATCAATATATGCTTAATTTCAATTTTTTTATTAGAATAGTCTTTATAAATATTTGCTTTCAATCACGGTTATTCATTAATTAAAATCATTCTATATAAATTTTTTCAACCTAATCAAATTTTTACTTAATTCATTAAAATCATTCTATATAAATCTTTTCAACTTGATCAAATTCTTACTTTCTCCTTTTTTTTCTCTCTCTAATGTTTTTTCTTTTTGTGTTCAATTATTCTCCTAAAGGTATCATTATATTTTTTAATTTTTTGTTATCTTATTTTTTTCTCTTCGATTTTTGTGTTTTTTTAATAATTTTATAAACACTATTTTTATAATTTAATTTATTTTATCTTTTACGTACTTTTATTTGATATTATTTTTAAATTTAATCATTCTCATATTTGATATTATTCTTTTTGTTTTTTTTCTAATGCTTCTTCTTTTTCTTCTCTTTTACAGATTCTACTTTCATATTATTTATAATCTACTCTAATTTGTTTTGTCTTTTATACTTTTATTTTATCTTATATACAAGTTCAATAATTCTCCAAAAGGTATCATTATACTTTTTAATTTTTTGTTATTTTTTTTCCTTCGATTTTTATATTTTTTTTAATAATTCTATAAACCCTATTTTCACAATTTAATTTATTTTATCTTCTTTTATACTTATTATACTTTTATTTGATCTTATATGCAGATTCAATCATTATCCTTAAAGGTATCATTATACTTTTTAATTTTTTGTTATTTTATTTTTTTCTTTTCGATTTTTGTGTTTTTTTTAATAATTCTATATACTTTATTTTTATAATTTAATTTAATTTATCTTCTTTTGTACTTTTTATTTGATATAATTTTTAGATTCAATTATTCTCATATTTGATCTTATTAGTAAGTCCAATCAGGTATCATTTTTTTTTTCTATCTTTTTTCTTCAATTTTTGTGTTTCTTTTTTAATAATTATATGAACTATATTTTAATATTATATCTTTTGTTCCTCTTTTAATCTTCTTTTTATTTTTTCCTCTAATGCTTCTTCTTTTTATTATCTTTTACAGATTCTACTTTCATATTATTTATTATCCAGGTTCAATCATTCTCCTTAAATTTAAATGTTCAATCATCTATCTATCTATACATATATAAAAGTAAACCTAAACTTCTACTTTTGTTTTCAATTTTGTTCTCAATTTTACTCTATTTATAAATAATTCAATTTTAATCTTAACCGTCCAAATAATGCTTTGATTTCAATCATAAAATTTAATTATACTAATAATGAATTTTATTATTTAAATTTTTCTTTTTTATTTTACAATATATATTTGATAAATATATTATAGTCAATCAATATGCTAATTTTCATAATATCAAATCTTTCAACAGTATCTTTGATAATTTTTCACCTTTTTTCCTATATCGTTGATTGTTTTCAATCACGACCGTTTATTCTTTCAAATCATTCTATATAAATATTTTCATTACCTAATCAAATCCTTATTTTTTTTTCCTCTTCTTTTTTTTCTCTATTTTACTTTCTACTTTAATTTGTTTTTCTTTTATATTTTACTTTGATTTGTTCTAATGTGCATGTTCAATCATTTTGAGGTATCATTCTTCTTTTTTTATTTTTTGTTATCTTTATTTTATCTTTTATATTTTTTATTTGATCTTGTTTTTATGTTCAATTATTCTCATATTTGATCTTATGTGCATGTTCAATCATTTTTATTTGAAGTATCATTCTTTTTTTTTTAATTTTTGTTATCTTATTTTTGTTTCTCTACGATTTTTGTATTTTCTTTTAAATTATATAAACCTTATGTATATACTTTAATTTATTTGATCTTTTATACTTTTATTTGATCTTATTTTTAGGTTCAATCATTCCATTTGAGGTATCATTATTCTTTTATTATGGGCGTGGGTGGAATGGAGTGTGGGAATTGTGGGTGGATAAGGAGTAGAGTTGGGTGGTAATACTTTTATTATTTAAATATTAAAATCTAGAATTTTATTTAAATTTTTTTTTGGGAGTAAGGGTGGGTAGGAATAAGTTGGGTGATAGAGTTTTACTCCACAAAAAGTTGTTTTTAATAAAATTTCAAATTTTAATATTTAATACAATAAAATTTTATTATTTTTATTTATCATATATAAAATTATATTTTAAAAATAAATTTTGAATTATGAATTTAAAATTCTTTTAAAAATTCATAATTTATTCAAATAGTATAATTCAAATGAATTAATTTAAAATTCAAGGAATTTAAATTTCACTCATTTTCAAATTCATTGAATTTGAAATGACTTAATTCAAACACACCCTAAAAGTATATAATTATAATATACTTTAATTCTTTCTGTGAAACGCACGGATGGATAATATATAGTTTTGTAAAAAATGACAGTTGTACAGAAGTCATTGTCATTAGATTTTATTCAAATATTGCCACCTTTTCATCGCTACTGAAAAATAGTTTCTCTCCCCGGCTAAAGTATAAGTAATTGAGAAATTGTGTTGTGAGATGAGTTTTCTGTGAGATGAGTTGATCAATAATTATAGTATATTTATTATATAGGTAAAATATGTTTATTTATAGTTAAAGTATGTCAATAATGAATCATATTATAACACCCTATAATCATACTTTAATTCATTATTAATTATATATTTTAGAAAAACATACTTTAACAACCATTAAACATACTTTGTTTATATAATAGGCATACTTTAAAACGTCTCGCATACTGTCTCATAAAGAGAATTTATCTGAGTAATTTTAATTAAATTTCATGTATAGTTATTTTAATTGGCCTATACACTAGTATACGCAGTTATATTCTCTTACTATATATATATATATATATATATATATATATATATATATATATATATATATATATATATATATATATATATATATACTGTAATTTGACATACTTTTATTAAGAGCTATTACTCTTGGATAATCTCGGTCAAAAACATGTTAAATAAGATAAGAGTTGATATTAGTGCATCCGGTGCATATGTGTACTCGTATGTGTATAACTTTTTATTCTATTTTTTATACATATTATTTTATTTTTTATACGTGTTTTTTAATAATTGTATATTTTTTCACCCTAAGTTTTCAATAAAAAAACTAACATTCATGTGTGTATAACTTTTATTCAATAGTGTATACATATTTCTTAATAATTGTATATTTTTTTACACTTAATTTTTCATTAAAAAACTAACAATTAAATTGTAGTATACATTTTTGTTCTTAATAGTATATGTTTTTGTTTATATTTGTATATATTTTTTAAAAAAATTTCCTTCTTTTTTCCTCTGTGTATTCTTTAACCTTCAGTCCTCTATTTAGGATGCTGCCTTCACTCCAAATTTCAAAGAAGCTCGGGACGAGAGGGTATCGGTATCAAAGAGAAAACCAGAGCCAGAGAAGGCTCTTTCATGCTAGGCGTCCAGACCTACTACGCCCGAATCAAAGTTCATGCCGCCCGCCCTGAACAAATAGGAGGCGTAGGCCATAGGTCGTGTCACGAGATATGGAGCGTTCTAATCGAAGAGTCATACCTCTCGGACTATGCCGGGTTCAAGGCCAATGAAAGGAATGATGGATGATGAATAAGGGAAAGTTGTCCTCGAAACCCCTAACTCTGGATGGAAGGTCACAACTATAATGAGTCCACAGTATAATTAGTCATAATATAATCACGCGTGAATAATTATTATTTATTACAATTAAAGAAATAAAGTGACCGTTTTTGTACCCTGACCAAAATATTTCTTCATATTAAAGCTCATAATTATCAATTGGGCATCCAAAATTACCACGTGCTTCTATTGATTTTTTTTTTTACATTTTCATATTAAATCTCTTGTTATACACATTAAATAAATGACAGTGCTAGAAAAACTTCAATCTCTCCCGGTTGAGTTTATAATTTCCTTTTAAAATATTAATTTTCTCCCTCATGTATATATCATTTCTCTAATTGCTCGTAATAGATTAGGAGATCCAAATTACGTGTTTTTATATTAGAGTATGCAATATCATTATGAAATTATATTCAAACTACGTGTCTACGTTCATCTCACATACGTATGCACTATTATTCATATGAAATTATATTTTTCAAAACAATTGTATTTATTCACTACTTCATTCGTCCATTAATATATAAAGAATTAAGTTTATATTAAAAGTATTTATTTTTATTTATTTTTAGCAAAATAATCCACAAACGCCCCCTTACTTCCACCGCTAGAATTATCCATTTTATATAAAATAATAGGATTAATTGTAAAAAAAATTCACGAACTTTCCACATATTGCAAATTAATCATCACTTTTGAGAAATTACAAAAAAATTCATTTAAGTCAAAAAATTCTAATACTTAAAGGTGGTGGTTTTTTTTGTAATTTCTCAAAAATAATGATTAATTTGTAATAGATGTAAATTTTTTTTTATAATTAATCCAAAATAATAATAGGAAGAGTTAAATAAATACTCTAGGGATGATATATATGTGCAAACAACCAAAATATATAATTAAATCTTTATAAGTGATGCAGTAACAGTTATAAGCATTTATAACACGTGGTCAGTTTCTGCTCACAGGAAAATATAAAATTTTAATCTAAATTAATTGTGCATGGTACAGTATCAATATTACTTTATCCACTCATGCATTAATTTCCTAATTTTCATCACGTTTTAATTATTTGATTTCATCTATGAGTTACACTCAGAAATTTAATTTTCGTTCCCCCTATCTAGCTTTAAAAATCAAGAGTAAATACTGTATCTAGGCATGTGCGAAATTGCTTTAAATAGCCTTTAAAAAAAGCGTGTTAGATATATAATATAATAAATAAATAAAACATAATATATATATATATATATATTCATTATGATTTTTTAAAATATACATTAGGGATAAATTATTTATATGTATACACACTAAAGTTTCAGTTATACCCCTATTTTAAATAAAATTACAGAATAATTGAGACGATAAACCCGTATAATTGAGGCAAATGAAAGACTATATATATATATATATATATATATATATATATATATATATATATATATATATATATATATATATATATATATATATATATATATATATATATATATATATATATATATAAATAATTTATCCCTAATGTATATTTTAAAAAATCATAATGAAAATTTATGATTTAGACATTACGTACTCAAGATGTAATATTTTAAGAGATAAATTGAATACACAAGTCTCGTGATTTCTTAATGCTATATTAGCTATATATGCGTGTCTATTAATTTTCTCAACAACATTTATGCCTATCCAATTAAATTGTTCTCATTTAATAACATCCATTAACATTTTTAAATTGTAACATGTAATATGGTGTACCCCACCATTAGGGGCCCCCATCGTCCCTGCCATAGGGATTGGTGGAGGAGGTAAATCGCAGGATGTGCCTCAAGTGACTTATAGAGAGGGCTCACTGTTAAACTTGTGCTTGCAAGAGGCCAAATCCATGTCAAAGGCAAGATTCGAACCCCCACCCTGCAGCAACCAAGCTCAATTGTAATATGTAATATACTCAATTATATGTTGTCAAGTGGTTACATGACCACAAGAAACGCAGAGTTAAAATACTTACATACAATAAATTACCAATTACTAACATGAATTATATATATATATATATATATATATATATATATATATATATATTATTATTATTATTATTATTATTATTATTATTATTATTATTATTATTATTATTATTATTATTATTATTATGGCAATTTAGTGAAGGGGACGTGAAGAAGCAGTATCATATGTAGTGACAGTAAAGTAAACTTGTAAATGACATAAATTAAATTGCAATAATTAAAGTGACATCCTAACTCCCCAAAAGAAAAGTGACATGCAATTATGATTGGTTTTACTTATATTATTTGTGATCAACGTACCCAAATTTTTACACAGAGGTCATAAATTATCAAACCTATATTGTAGGTTTATCTTTGAAATTTGAAGTGAACTACTCTCTCTCTTTTATTTAGTTAAAAAAAAGTTTACATAGGATAATTATAATTTTACACATGATCTAAAAGATAGTAAATTATCAATTAGGGATCCAAAAGATTTGCTATCAATTCAGGACCCGAAAGATATGAAACTATCAATATAGGACCAAAAATCATAGAATTTCGGATCATGAATTGATAAACATACATTAAAATTTCATGGTTTCAAGTCTTGTATTAATATTTCCATATCTTTCGGGTCCTGAATTGATAGTAAAAATCTTTCAGGTCTCTTATTAATAGTTTACATATCTTTCAAGTTCCGTATTAAAAATATTTCTTTTATTAGAGTTATATGCTGACATTATTAAATTAAATTGGTTAGTGGAAGTTGCAAGAATGGTATTTTTGGTGGTTGTAACTTGTAAGGCGTCCCAACAACTTGGATGATAGCAAATCACTGAATTAAAAAGACTGAATTGATAAACTTATACTATAATAAATATAATATAATAAAAAATGAAAAAGTCCTTGATCAAGATTGAAATTAGACTTTGAAAATTATCGGTAAACCCTAACTTTTAGTTTAACTAGCTTAAAAAAACACAAATCCCGTTTGATGTGCATAACTCAATACTCCTTGAATGTATAATTAATGAAAATTAACAGTATTACATTCGATTAAAATTGAGTCGAAATCGATCCAATTATGATTTTCCAATATCTATTTAAATTGGGTTGTTTGAGTGTATATCATCTCATCTCGATAGATATTTATACACATATTTTACTTTAGAGATTTTTTTTTAATCAATAAATGTTACTCAATCCATCCGTCCGCCTTAAGGGTGGACATTTGCTTTTTGCACGTGGATTAAGGAATATTATTATTTAATGTGTAGTTGGTAGTTGTATTAGTGAGGTGTATGAGTCTCATAAATTTATTGTATTAGTGATGTGTGGGTCCCATGTGTTTAAAAAGATAAATGTGGACCTTTGGTGCGGACGTCCAAAATGACAAAATGTCCACCTTTCGGGCGGACGTAGAGAATAGTTGTTAGTATAGTTAGTAGTTAGTTCACTAAGTACCATACTTCCCCTTCTCCAAGTCTCCTTATATCTCCCCTCCTAATTTGTTCCCAATGAAAATCAAATTTGGTTCTCTCAATTCGCTCCCAATTAGAGTAATTAGAGTAAGAGTATTAAAACAACATCCACCTTTATACTATAGTGGAGAATTGAGGAAGAAAATGTTAAATAATTCTTCTCACATTCCATGATACGACTCACTCACTAGTGTTCCCAAGTTGTTTAAAAAAAACTCTACTTTTTCTTTTATCGACTTAATTAATTTTGGATGTATTTTGTATTTTTAAATAATAAAAAAATTATATAATATACTACTATATATTATGGGACTTAAATGAAAGTAACTACTTTAAAATTAAAAAAAAAATTAAATCATTAAATAAAGATATTAACTATTTTTTTGAAAGTGCTAATGGTATTGCAAAGAAATGGGGAATTAAAATAAGAAGATTATTGATAAAATGTTATAAATAACAATTGACAGGTAGGGAGGTAGACTTTGTGGGTTCTGCCGTCATAAAAAATAATTAGAAGGAAGAAAAGATTAGTGAGTGGTCTCAAAGAAAAATAAATTGCAACTAATTAGGCTATATTAATCATAACCCTGAATAAAGGGTCAAACATCAAATAGTTATAGGAGACCAGATTAGATGGGGTTGATCAACGACAGCACAGCACGATCGTCGCCGCCACCCGTCGCCGGCTCCGGCCACCACCTCAACTACTTTATTAGCTGGCATTTAAACCATACATAAATGAGAATTAATATGGAGTTGTATTAAATTATTAATCGCATTTTTTATACGCTTTAGTGAAGAAGTATAGTATTTTTTATTTTATTTTATTTTTAATTTGACCATTGGCAATGGCATCAATGTTGTACTCGTCGGGAATATTATATATTAACATTATCAAGGGCTATTTATTAGATTTAAAAGAGTGTATATTGGGTGCACCGGGTACAAGGGTGCACTAATATGTGTATGTCTTTTTATTTTATTTTGTATATATATTATTCTATTTTGTATACATATCTTGTAATAATTATATACTTTTTTCACATTAAGTTTTTATTAAAAAAAATAACATGCATATGTGTATCTTTTTATTGAATATTATATACAAATTTTCATTAAAAAAATTAACAATTAAATTGTATATATTTTTACTCTTAATTCATTTGTTTTTGTTTATATTTGTATATGGATGCACCCTATTTTTAATTGCATTCGGGTGCACGTTATAAATTGTTGATTTAAAAATAAAGGTAGTTGTATTGGGTGGCAGAATTGTATATAAATGTAATGTGAAGGGCATAAGGCAACACAAAAGCCAATGTGGATAACAATTGTGGCGAGAAGGATATTTGACTCAACTTTAATTTCCTCGTCCACCTACAACACTTTTGGTACGGAGTGCCATGTGTAATAATTCGGTCGGTCCGGGACCCATGCGCAGCGAATCACCGCCGGCCATGTTGGAAAAAGCGGACCCCAGGCAGCTGTAAACAAATAATATCGCGCCATGTCAGAAAAGAGGCTGGGCTGCCGCCACGTGAATGGCACATGAAGTTGGCTGGGTGGACCCTACTTTATCCATAAAGGCCGTATGTCGCGGCAGCTTCTGGAAACAGATGGCGTGTGGGCTGATGATTTCTCAGGTTATTGGACTTTGTCCATATCCACAACATGGGCCCACTTAATAATATATAAATTATTATTATTGTTATTATTATTATTATCCACTCGATATTGATTAGGGATAAAAAATATAATATTTTAATATAAAATAATATGCTTATGGTTGGATTCATAAAAAATAATTAATTTGTGTATAAAATAAAAGTATAATTATTAAAGTGAGATATTCAAAATAAAAATGCGGATTAAAGAAAGAGTATATGATATTTATTTTTGACAGAAATATACTATAGTATTTGTGCTCTGTATACACGGAATTTTCTGATGTTTTACGTCAAATATATAGAATGTTCTTATTAAAAAATTGATAGTAATAATTTAAAAGTTAATTATTCTTAAAATTCTAAAGAAACGACTATTTGCAATCCAAATTTACTAAATAAACTCCATTAATATATAAATTTAAAATATGTATATATATATATGAGAAGATGTAAATACCCTTATATTAATAATAAAAATAAGATTAGTTACATATCCAATTAAATTTTTCTAAATGCACCCCGTCCCAATGATCAATTCTCTTTCACGAATTCTCACTCGGTAGATGATGCTATGGCTATGATGGAGTTGGACCTGGTGCAGATAACTTGGGCCATGATTTTTTTGCAGTGTTAAGATAATAGAGGTTAATTAGTTAGATATTGATTAGTTAAAGATATTAGTTGATTATGATATATATTCTCTGCATCAGTTGTAAAACTCACTTTTTTAAATATACAGAAATCACTTTCTCTCTCTTCCTTATGTTTCTCTCTGTTGTTGTGGTACCAGAGCTTAAAGCATAACCGATTTTCTTCTCGATCCTTCTTCCTCTTTTCAGCCATGGCAGCTACACATACTTTTTCTCTCCCCATTTTTCAAACTCTTACTCTCCGACTAAATCGCTGGAATTTTTTATATTGGAAAGCACAAGTTCTTAGCACTGTTACAACTCATGGTTTTGATGGATTTTTGTTGGGCACTGATCCTGTTCCTTCGCGTTTTCTCTCCGGAACCACCGATCCAGACCCTGCTTATATTACATGGATTCGTCGAGATCAATTTTTACGCAGTTGGCTACTTGCGTCTGTTTCTGAGTCTATACTTGGTTACATCTCTCGTTGCTCTTCTTCCGCAGAAATATGGCGTACTCTAGAAAATTTGTTTCAATCTCACTCTGGTGCTAAGGTACAACATCAAAAGTTTCTTCTTCAATCCATGAAAAAAGTAATATGAGTATTGATGATTATGTGTTGAAGATGCGATCAATTGCTGATGCTTTGCTGCCGCTGGTAAATCAATTTCTGATGATGATCTAATTGATCATATATTAGGTGGTTTAGATCCAGAATTTGAGTCAGTTGTTGTGAATCTCTCTACTAGGCATGAATCAGTTTCTCTAACTGAAGTACAATGCATTCTTCAGACGCATGAGATAAGACTTCTTCATCAATTTTCTAATATTTCACATGATCAGATGAGTGCTAATATGGTTAATAAGTTTCAATTTAACTCTCGTGGAGCTGGTTTTAATGGTTCTGGATATGGAATGTCTTATAATCCTAGAGGTCGAGGTCGTGGTCGTGGTCGTTTTCGAGGAATTACAATAAGCCGATTTCTCAGATTTTTGGAAAATCGAATGATCTGGCTTTCAAATTTTTTAAACGGTTTGATGTCAATTTTACCACTCCTCATGATTCTACTTCATCTTCAAGTGGAGGGCAACATTCTTCACATCAAGCTCATTTTGCTTCAAATGAGTCTTCTTCTCTGCAGGCTATTGGTCCCTCTTGTTCTCCCTTTACTGGATCTTTGACTAACACTTCTACAAGTGTTCATGGTACATATAACTCATGGTTTATGGATAGCGGAGCTACTGATCATGTTACTGCTCAACTGAATAATCTGGACCTGCAATCACATTATCATGGCAAAGAAAAGCTAGCTGTTGGCAATGGTTCTACTCTCTCTATCTCTCATATTGGTGATATTGTTGTTCCTTCCCTTCACTCTAAAAATCTCATTCTCAAAAACATACTCTGTGTTCCTGATATAACAAAAAATTTTCTCAGTATATCTGTATTCACCAAAGATAATTATGTTTTTATTGAGTTTCATGATTCTTATTGTCCTGTTAAGGACAAGAATACAAACAAACTCTGCTGAGAGGTTTGCTTATCAAGGGGCTCTACCAGCTTGATCTCTCACATCTACCAGCAAGAGTTGGCTCCATTTCATCTCCTTCTAAAGAGTCACACTCAACATATCTGTGTAATTCAGCAAGTATACACTCTGTGTCTCCTGTTTGTTTTCATTCTAATTCTGATTTTGCTTTATGGCACAATAGACTTGGTCACCCATGTAAAAGTACTCTCAAACATGTTCTGAATTCCTTACACATTCCTGCTCATGAGGCTCATCATGATTTTTGTGAGGCTTATAAAAAGGGCAAATTACATAGTATGCATTTCCCTAGCTCTTCTTCTAAAACTACTGCTCCTTTTCGACTTGCGTATTCTGATATTTGGGGCCCTGCTCATGTTCAATCAAGGGAGGGATATTCTTATTATATTCATTTTGTTGATGACTACACCAAATATAGTTGGATTTTTCCCATGCATAAAAAATCTGAGGTTCAGTCTATCTTTTCTCAGTTTATTGCTCTTGTTGAGAGACAATTTTCCACCAAACTTAAAGTCTTACAAACTGATTGTGGAGCAGAGTACAAAGCCCTTATACCCATTTTCAAGACCTTAGGTATTCAACTAAGGCAGTTTTGTCACTATACACACCAACAAAATGGTACAGCTGAACGAAAATATCAACATATTGTTGAAACAGGTATCATTCTTCTTGCTCAGGCTTCTCTTCCTTTTGAATTCTGGTGGGATGCATTTGTTACAGCCACTTACACTATAAATCGCCTACCTACACCTATTCTTAATCATATTTCTCCTTTCCAAAGGTTGTTTCACTGTAAGCCTGATTATTCATTCCTTAAAACTTTTGGGTGTTCCTGTTATCTTTACCTCAAACCTTATAATAGCCATAAACTTCAGTTTCGAAGCTCTAAATGTGTTTTCTTGGGTTACAACTTACTTCATAGGGGTTACAGGTGTCTAAACTCTACCGGAAGAATATATGTAGCTCGAACGGTGAGTTTTAATGAGCAGGAATTTCCATGCTCTTCTCTTTTCCCTTCTACCTCTGTTTCACCAGATTCATGTATCTCTCCTTTACTTCCTATTTTACCAGTAGCACTACCTGGTATTGCTCCTCCATCACTTTCCTCTGACCAACCAACAACTTCATCTATTATTTCTACTCCTCTTTCTTTTGAGAAGCCCACAAATTCTCCACTTCCAAGTCCATCAAATATTCAGCCTTCATCTTCTCCACATATTCAGCCTCCATCTCCTCCACCTAGTAGTTCTACTACTTATACTTCTACACATTCGATGCTCACACGATCCAAAGTTGGTACATATAAGCCCAAAACTTATGTCGTTACCACATCTCCATCTTCTCCCATTTCAGAACCATTATCTGTCAGTGATACTTTACAAAATTCTCAATGGAAAAAGGCCATGGATGAGGAATATGCCGCTCTCCTACGGAACAATACTTGGGAACTAGTTCCTTATTCTCCCGAGATGAATCTTGTCACCATAAATGGGTTTACAGGGTTAAGTATGCCTCAGATGGCTCTCTTGATAAGCTTAAAGCTCGTTTAGTGGCTAGAGGTTTTCAACAAACTCAAGGGGTTGATTATTTTGAGACTTTCAGTCCATTTGTGAAGCCTGTGACAATAAGGCTTGTTTTTTCTCTTGCTGTCACTGGAGGTTGGAAAATACATCAGGTGGATATTAATAATGTTTTCTTAAATGGTGATCTTCTTCAGCCTGTTTTTATGATTCAACCACAGGGTTATGTTGATCCATCACGACCTTCTCATGTTTGTAAGTTGGTTAAAGCTTTATATGGATTGAAACAGGCTCCTCGAGCATGGAAGGACGTGAGTACAGTCTCTGATTCTTCTCTTTTCTATATTCTTCAGAATGATAAGTTGTTAATATTCTGGTTTATGTTGACGATATTTTAATCATAGGAGATGACTCTTCTATGATCACTTCTCTCATTTCACGGTTACATAATCAGTTTTCTCTAAAAGATCTTGGTCAAGTTCATTATTTCTTGGGTCTTGAAGCGTATCATGTTGCAGATGCTATTTTGTTGAATCAAGCTAAATATATTCGTGATATTCATAGTAAAGCTTCGATGTCTACTTGCAAACCAAGTCCTACTCCTTACTGCTCCGGTATCAAGCTTAAGTTACTTGATAGCAATCCTTTTGATCATCCTACATTGTTTAGGAGTATAGTTGGGGCTCTTCAATACCTAACTATGACCAGACCAGACATCTCTTTTGCTGTGAACAAGTTAAGTCAGTTTTTGCATGCTCCAACAATTAATCATTGGAAGGCTTGCAAACGTGTTTTACGATATTTACAGGGCACTGCTACTCTTGGTCTTATTTTTTGATCCTCTCCTAGGATGACTCTTCATGGTTATTCCGATGCTGATTGGGCTAGCTGCCTTGATGATCGTCGCTCTACAAGTGGTTTTTGTATATTCTTGGGTCCAAACCTTATTGTTTGGAGTTCAAAGAAACAACCTGTTGTTGCCAGGAGCAGCACAGAATCTGAGTACCGAAGCTTGGCAGCCACAGCTACTGATCTTATTTGGGTTTGTTCCTTGTTTATTGAACTCGGCATTTCTCTCATGACTCCTTCCATCATTTGGTGTGATAATAGCAGTGCTGCTTCATTGGCTGCAAATCCAGTTTTTCATCAACGAACAAAGCACATAGAAATTGACATCCACTTCATTCGTGAGAAAGTTCAAGCAAAGGAATTGGATGTGAGATACATTTCTTCAGAAGATCAGCTTGCAGATGCATTAACTAAACCTCTTTCTTGTACTTGCTTTCCACATCTGCGTAAAAAATTTTCCTTAACAGAAACAGAACCACGATCCAATTGTGGGGAGCATGTTAAGATAATAGAGGTTAATTAGTTAGATATTGACTAGTTAAAGATATCAGTTGTAAAACTCACTTTTTTAAATATACAGAAATCACTCTCTCTCTCTTCCTTATGTTTCTCTCTGTTGTTGACATGCAGGAGACAACCAAACGAAGGAGGTGCGTTGTGGCCGGAGCCGCCATACTGCCGCCACCATCGAGGATGAATTTTGAGAACGGAGGGAAAGGGATAGGGCGGAGGACAAAAGGTAGTGAAGGTATACGGACCCGCTTTTGCTGCAACAAAGAGGGTTATTGTATGCTTAATCGAAAAGGGAATCGAGTTCGATGTTGTCCAGGTTGATGTATTGAAAGGGGAGAACCGATCTCCTGAATATCTCAAGTTGCAGTTTTTTCTTTCTTTCTTTACCCCCTCAAATTTCTCAAAGAATTTCATTCAATTTTGTGTTTAAAGATAATAATCAGACTTGTTTATTACTGAAAATGATGTTTTAATGTGTTTTTGTGGCAACTATGCAGCCATTTGGGCTTGTTCCTGTAATTGAAGATGGTGACTTAAAATTATATGGTAGAAATTTATTTATATTTTCTTTGCTGATTTGATCTTATTTAGTGCATTTTTTTGATTGTTTGTAGAATTCATCTTAATTCTTGGCTTCTTTGCAGTCAACTCAAAATGACAGTGGAAATATGTGCCCTAACCCTGTCCCTCCGTCCCAAAATTCATCCTCGTTGTCGGCGGCGGTATGGCGGCTCCGGCCACAATGCACCTCCTCTGTTCGGTTGTCTCTTGCAAAAATCATGGCCCAAGTCATCTGCATCAGGTACAACTCCATCAGAGGTATGGCATCATCTACTGAGCAAGAATCCGTGAAAACGCATCATCTATCCTAGTGGGGTGCATTTAGAAATTTAATTGGGATATGTAACTAATCTTATTTTATTATTTATATAAGGGTATTAATATCTTTTTACGTAAATATATTTTAAATTTATATATTAATGGGGTTTGTTTAGTAAATTCGGGATGCAAATAGTCACCCCGAATTCTGATTTAAGATTTTTTTTTTGGATACTTGAAGAATATCAATGCTGCTGAACAGAAAGAAGATATTTGCTGATAGGAGACTTTGTTTTTTAGTTTTTTGTTTGAAAGCTATAGGAGGCTATGTTTTAAACATGCAAAATGGGCCTTGAAGAGCCCAATTGGTGGTCCATTTAATTAACTGGATATTGCTGGCCTTTTTTTTTTTCTTTTTCTTTTTTCTTTTTCCTTGAATAGAAAGAAATTACCTGGTATCCTTACAGCTTGTTTCTCATCTTAGACAAAGAAGTAGTTGGGGGATTAAATTCAAAATTACACTGTCTAATTAAAAGGTTGCAATATGATTAATCAAAGATTTTAATGTTCCATCTTTTATTTAGGAACTTATAATAATTGCAATTTAGAAATATGGTTGAAATTTGTTACCTATTTCTTTATACAATTACAAAACATATTTACAATACAAGTTTTATAACAAGCAAAAAAGATCAAATATGATACACCATTCCCACTTCTAAAGTTGAAGCATGAGGAACACTCAAAGCATAGGTTGGAGCCCTACAATTCCTTCTCAAGAAACCATACCCTAAATTGATCACCATTTTCTTGATCAAGCTTGACCCTTGCTTGGCCCTTACATATGAGTGTCCAAGAATGTAAGCCATCCCGGTCTCCCTCGCCTCCATGAGCTCCCGTAACTCCTCACGTGAAGTCGGGTCAATCTTTTGGGTCTCGGGTATGACAAAACGCACTCGTTTCCTCGTCTTCCTAACCGGTGGGGACTGAATTTCCCGGAGTTGGGACGTGCTAGCCTTGTCTAGGTTTGCACCGACTTCTTCGCAAAAACGAACCCCATCAACATGAGTCGAGGGCGATCCAACTACAACCATGGTTTCATTTCCCTTTGCTGAATCTGATCCTTCATCAGCTATGCCTGTATTTCCTGCCCTTATAAACTCAGCTATGCTACAAACTAGATCAGTCTCGAACTGTAGGTCATCCTTATGAGCATCGCGGTAGCCATAACGAACTATGCATCTGTACATCCTGTGCTCTCTTGGACCAATGTGTCCCACGAGGAACCGCTCCTCGTGTTTAACATGTGGGACGGGGACGGATTTAACACAGAGGAAGACGAGAACCTGGTGAAAGGCTGGAAGGTTTGTGACAAAGTGAGAAAAGATTGCTGGAATGCCAGACACTAGTTCTGTGTGGATGAGACCAATGCCACGGACACGTACAATGCCCAAACTAGGACCGAGTCCGAGAAGCCAGTCGACAGAGACCTTATTTTGAACATCAAACTCGTAGGTTTTCAGTGTTCCGTAGTGCCAAACACACATCACTATCATGAAAAACAATGATAGAGCAATAGGTACCCAGGCTCCTTCAAGAAATTTGATGAGTGACGCGGAGAAGTAAAGGGCCTCGATCGTCCCAAAGAATAACACGAACATGACTGCCACAAGGACGTTCTGGTGCCAGCATAGAACCATAACTAGAGACATCAGGCACGTTGTAACTACCATCACTGTTATAACCGCCAGACCTGAATATGGAAATCAAGAAAATTGTAATGACAATGTGCTTCTCTTGAGTTACCTAGTTAACACTGACTCGTTTCTTACCCGATGCATTACCCAAGCGACTAGTGTCCCGGAAACCAATGGTGACAACCAAACATAGGATCATCAGAATCCAGTTGATCTCAGGGATGTAAATCTGGCCATGAAATCTTGACGACGTGTGAACTATTTTGACTCTTGGAAAGCAGCCTAAGGCAGAGCATTGCTTTATGATAGAAAATGTTCCGGTGATAATGGCTTGGCTTCCAACCACTGCAGCCAGGATGGCTATTGCCAGAACTGGCCATCTGAGTTTCTCTAAGACAATCATATATATACATCTCATCACTAGAGTTTAGATAATAATTGGTTTTCTGATTTGAAGAGCTTCAGCGAATGATTCTTACCGGGTACAGAGACGTAAAATCCGACCTGATTCTGAACATCATGATGCTGAGAAAGATAAGCAGCTTGCCCCATGTAAGCGAGGATCAGTGATGGATAAACAAACGACGTGAAAGCTATCTACAGAACCAAGGGGGAAGTGTTTCAGTAAAAACAACCTCTGAGTCAGCCTCACAAAAATAGAAACAACAAATGGCAGATCATTGGGCTCATTTATCTGTTCTTGTTTTTATAATTGTACATCACTGATAATGTATTTAGCATAATCAATTCTGATATGAAAAAATGATTAGAATTTAAATTAAAGAAAAAAGGTCTATTTTTAAGGTCATTGATATCAATAAGTATGACTATATCAGATGATGTGCATATTGCTACATGTTTCAATGTTGGAGTCATACTAATTGCAGGATGTAAAATGTCACATTAAAGCATGTTTAACTCAAAAAACGGGTAAGGTAATCTGTCAATAAATCAAATAAATGAGAATAGTTCTACACCTTTATTGACAACTGGGAGAAGTGCCCAAGATCAGCAAACATAGCTTCCGAACCTGGAAAGCTTAAGTTCATGTTAGAGCACCTTGTGAAGATGAGATAGAGAGAATACTATTTGCAGTGAATGAAAGAACTCAGGCTTCAACAATGGAAGTGTTTAAACTTGCCTGTTATGCATAGTAGAATTCCTCCCAAGGACATCCAACCTTCTCTTTGAGTTTTCTTTAGAAATATGTATATGTAGTGTGGAGATAGAGCTTGATACACATGAGGATTCCACTGGAAAATATTGTAAAGACCAATAGCACTTATGCAGAAGAGCCACATTATGACCACGGGCGCAAACAAGAACCCGACCCTGTGGGTGCCGTAATGTTGAAGGGCAAACAATGCTATCAGTATGATACAAGCAGCTGGTACTTCTACATCTGCAGTTAAATTAGACAATGATGAGCTTATCTATGGACTAAAGTGCATTTTTCCCTATTTAATTACCCACATATATACAGCAGAAATCTAATATGACAATAGTATGCTACAGAGGAAACAAAAACATCAAGTAATTCTCAGGATATTCAAAATGCCAAGAGAATTCAAGGTCTCTAGAAATTCAATAATTCAACTCTTACATCAACATATAAATCACTTTTATGCTAATAACTTTCGACCGCCTGCAGATTAGCTAATTGTGGCTTAAACCGTGAGAAGAAGCTATTCATTATCACACTCGAGGCTAAAAAGATCTTCCTAATAACTTTCAACTTTCCATGGACAATCTATATGGTGAGAAAATTGAGAATCTTACATTTGTGATGCTCTTTTGCCATGGCAAGTTCAACACCAGAAACCGCGGAAAAAACTGCAGAGAGGGAAAACAACAGTTAACAAAATATAAACTAATGAGCAAACTCCAATCCTGAAGAACCCTAATAAGCATACCAGAAATAGCTGGAGTCAAAATTCCATCTCCAATCACCATACAAGCACCAAGCAGAGCCAAAAGAAGCAAAAATCTCTGCAATACTCTGTAATTCTCCAGTGTAGATTTTAGCCTAGCTCGAAAAGTCAACGGAGTAGGACTTGTTATATCCTTCTTGTAATTTGATAAGTCCTCATCAGCTAACTGGAAACTAGGCAATGCATTCACTTTGGCATGTCTACACAAGAGAGAGTACAATGCAAATGTGCCCCCTTCACCATTATCATCAGCTCTTAGCACAATAAACACATATTTCAAAAGAGGAATCAAAGTCAATGTCCAAAATACAAGTGATAGAACTCCATAGATTTCTTCATTTGTGTCTGAATGCTCAATGTCTTCAGCAAAGGTACTCTTGTATACGTACAGTGGTGATATACTTAAATCCCCATAAACAACTCCCAAACTCTGATAAGCAAGAGTTAGAATTGTTCCCCATGACTCTCTCTGCACACTCCAACAAAAATAACTCAATAAAACAAAGAGCCCTATATACATACATACTCAAGCAAAAGCTAAACCTTAGAAAAAAGCTCACCTTAATTTGATTCTGATAAACCCCCGTTTCAAAATCCATAAGAGATGTCTTAGGAATTCAAGAAAACCATTACCACTGGAAATTCAAGAATTTCAACCATGACCCATTTGCCAAACAACCCACCGGAGTGAAGAGCAGCCAAGAAAACACATATTGACTAGCCCAATTTATAAATTTCAAGAAAATTGATAGTTTATTTGGCAGTACCTAAATGCGCCACACACGGCAGTTCAACAACCTCCAAAGAAAGGAAAGAAACAACAAGGTGGAGAGGTTATGACACAACTAACAAAAGAAATAAAGATAAAGAAGAAGGAAGAAGATAAACTAATGCTGGCAATTGGAATAAGAAAGCAAGAATTTCGAATATTTTGCTTGTGAGTTCTGACAGTGAAAAGATTGTTTCTTTTTATGTTTATTTGTTTAGAAAAAAGTAAGATATGGTTTTACGTGAATAATCGAGAGTTTTTGCAGGTTTTCATTTCATCTAATTGGTGGAGTTGATATAATTGTGGGTGAACATCACGTCGACAAATGGTGATCTTCTTGACTCAGACGTGTCTTCGTTGAGTGTTATTAGAGAGAGAGAGAGAGACGTGCAATCGTGTGCAATGAAATCAAGCACATAGTAATTGAGAGATTAAGATTTAGATCTTTTGGTAGGGATGATTAGAAAATGTATATCGATGTTGATTATCTGGGTTTTAATATTCAAACTCGAGTGTTCTTCGTTGTTGACTCTTAGGCTTACTGAAAACGACTACTCTGTGGCCTTTTTTTATAAAGACTTTTTAGAATTAAATTTATAGAAAAAAGTAATTTAAATATGTGTATTATTGCAAATTATAAGTAAATGGTTGATATTTTGTTTGCTGAAATAAATTCATCACCATGAAATAGAGAGTATATTTTTTTAATTCATGATAAAGATTGAAAATTCAACTAATTGGGTTGTTGTTCAGCCATTTACTAATTCATTTGATTGTCTAATACTGAAAGAAAAGTACCATTATAATAAAATTAGAAATAAAAGTAATACCCTAAATATAGAAAATTCTAACTAGAGCGTTTGGACCATTGATCTACCGACCAAATATTTTAAAAAATTAATTAATAAAATTCTTTATAGATCCCAAATTTAATTTGCTAACATTAAATAATGATTTAGAGAAACGTCTGCTGCATTCATTGTCGTGCAAGTTTCTAACAAGATAAGAAAAATATAATTATAACAAATGACATCTTCTGGCTTATTATCAAATTATATTTATCATATAAATAAAATATGATTATTAACATTTTAAATATATTTTTTGTGAATCATATTATGAAATTTTAAATAATATTTTAATAAATTAATTTTTATATTTTAAAAAATATACTTTAACTATTAATAAATGTTATTTTATAACATATTTTAACAAGTTTTATAGGCATCTTACGTAAATATTTTTTTATATAAATTTTCATCTGAATATGTATTTATCTAAAACAACTATTACAATGTTACTTTTATAGGTCAATTATTGTTTAACGTCAATCTCCATGCTTTAATAAATGCTATTTTATAACATATTTTAACAAGTTTTATAGGCATCTTACGTAAATATTTTTTTATATAAATTTTCATCTGAATATGTATTTATCTAAAACAACTATTACAATGTTACTTTTATAGGTCAATTATTGTTTAACGTCAATCTCCATGCTTTAGTTATATAATTCATTTTCTTTGAAATAATAATAATTACGTAATCCCAATTCGTCTTCGAATAAAAAATGCAATAGTTAACCATGGATTTGACTAAAAAACCAACAATGTGAGACCTTTTCATTCACACTTTGAGACGTTCGAACATGTCATTTTTCTTTCTTTCTTTCTTTAAAAAACTATTCTTAGAATGTGATTAAATAATAGTAACTTTAATGTTTGCTTAAGGTTTTTTTATGATGCCTTCACGGGTCAATTAATAAAAAAAAAGTACGCGTGATAGATACAAAAATAAACGATTGCAAAATAGTCTAAAGTATTATTTTAGAAATATAGTGTATTCCATCGAGCTAAATAACATCTGAGGATGAGTTTCTCATAGTGTGGAAGTGGAATAATCAATCCGACTTAGATATAGTAATCCCTCTATCCAAAAAATATTTAAGTATTTTCTATTTTGGTTTGTTATAAATATACTTGTAATTCTTTAAAATAAAAATAATATACAATATCAATAACTTTACAATACTAAAATATTAAAAAAATTACTCAAAGTGAACTATATCATACATTTTATTTTATTCAATAACTCAAAATACTCATTCTCTTTCTTTCATCATTAAAAAAATAATTTTCTTAAACTCCGTATTGTACATATAATTTTGGGAAACTATAAATTTTATATATTTTAAATGGTTTTCATTTTAGGAGTATAAGATATTTATTTTATATAAAAATTGATTAATATTGAAGAATTAAATTAATTAATAAAACAATGGGCTCGGTTAATAGAGATGGTGAAACCCAATTCAAACTTAATTTAATGTGGACAAATGTGAGGTGGCGAGTGCATGCACATCAAACTACATTTTCTTCATTAAGTGCAAAAGAGAAAGTGCCAAATCATCTCAATTATTATTATTATATTATTTCCTCTTTCGACTTTTCGTTCGCCAACAAAATTATTTGGACTTTGGACTAACTTCTTACTTATTCGTATTTATTCATTCTGCTAACTTCTTACTTAATTTAACATTTCTTAATCTTCAATTGTATGCTTCTTAATCTTAGTGCTCGTAAAAATTGATAATAATATTTGAGATAAGGGTGTTGGTTTTTTGTCAAAATAAAATGAGGATGGTTTGTTTGTCCTACATCGGGTGGAAGATAAAAATGGAAGGGATTTCTTAGGCTATATAAGGAGGCCATTGGACTTGAAGTTAAATGCATCAATCAAGTACATTTTAATTTTAATCTTTGTATTTGATTCTAATTAAATTTCTTTATTTGATTATCAGTTATAAGAATGAGAAGAAAGATGTGAATTAGTCAAAGATTTGTAATAGTATAGGAATTGGGGTCGGGAGAGATAAATTATGTGTTATTGTACAAAATTTTCACATAGTAATATTTTCTCGATCCGTGGTTTTTCTCCAATTTTGGAGTTTTCTACTTAAATTCTTGTGTTGTGCTTTTTATGTTCTTCATTATTTGTCCCTTAGGAATGAATGAGGATCTGTCTATCCCAACAAGTGGTATCAGAGCCCGGTTCGAGCGCTTATAAAGTTCTTAGTATGCTCTGTGGTTGCATGACCTTCCACATCAGAAAGACTTTATGAGAGGAAGAGGGTTATTCATTAGGATAAGGATGACATGAAAGAAGTGGGAAATGCTAGTGGCACAATGGGGTTAGAAGAATAGCCGGATGCGGTGACATCTTCTTTCTTGCGGTGAAATGCACCGGACTGTGGCGACAGTGGCGTGGCAAAGGGTATGATTTGCGGGACAACAGTTTTTGGCGGAGTTCTTGGACATGTAGCAATGTGAATTGCTGGGACTCCCGGTGGTGAAGTTAGCTTAACAGTGGCATGGGGTTTTCCATGGATGTCGGCTCAAGGAGGTTTGAAAGGAATGAGATTTTTCGGTAATGACGGTGGCGTGGGAAAGCAGCGATTCAACGGTGAAGATGGCTATGTGGTGACTTGGTATCGGCTGGCGCTAGATCAGTAAAAAATAGCGTGGATTAAACCGACAAGTGGGAAAAAGTATCGTGAATTTCGGAGGGTCGGAATCGACTTCAAGTGACGACACTTTCAGTAGGAAAATGGTTCGGACAAACTTGGTGTAGGTTGGCGGTAAAAGGCAGTGACGTCATATCGGTACAGACGAGTTTTGCTCAAGGTGGAGCAATGGTGCGGTAATTGCGGCGGAGCAATGACACAGTAATTGCTTACGGTGGAGCAGTAGAACATTGCTGGTCAAGGAGGAGCTGGTGCGACAACAATTCTGAATGTTGAGTTAATATTATTGGGGATCCTTATGACATATTCACTGGTCATGAAAGAGGATGTAATAATATTAGCTGGTTCACTAGTTTGCACACGAATATTGACTTGGCAGATGATGTAGGGTGTGTGGTGGATGTATATCGATGGCTGATGGACTTGAAGTTAAGTGCACCAATCAAGTACACTTTAATCTTTGTATTTGATTCTAATTAAATTCATTTCTTTGATTCTCGGTTGTGAGAATGGGAAGAAAGGTGTGGATTAGTTAAAGATTTGTAAGAGTGTAGGGATTGAGGTCGGGAGAGATAAATTATGTGTGATTGTACAAAATTTTCACATAGTGATATTTTATCGGTCCGTGGTTTTTCTCCAGTTTTGGAGTTTTCCACGTAAATTCTTGTGTTGTGTTTTTCTCCGTTTTTGAAGTTTTCCATGTAAATTCTTGTGTTGTGCTTTTTATGTTCTTCTTTATTTATCTCTTATTAATGAATATGGATCTGCCTATCCCAACAAGAAAAGTATAAGTTTTTTTAAGAATAAAATTCATGAGACACACTTAATTTTGAAAATGTAAAGATGAAAATAATATGCATATATAATTATAATAATATTCTGAAAACGACATGTAACTTTATACTAATTTTTACAATATATATATTATGTTTTTTCATTATAAAATGATTAATTATCTCTTTGTATATATGATACAAATTAAAATGCATTTTAAATGAACCCTACCCTACTCTGCCCTACCTAAGTTCTATCCTCTGTATCATATCTGTCTCACTCCATATAATATATGCTTGTCCATGCGTGCGTGTCGATATCATATAGTCTAATCATTTTAAATACTTTATTATTGCAAATTTATGATGTTTAATCTTTGATAAGTACCCATTTAATCAATTAATTTAAAAAATTTTTAATGTAACTTAAAATTCTTGAGATATGAGATTCATGGTAATTTAAGTTTCTTGTTAATACAAAATCTTGAAGACTTATAATGTAAGATTTGGGAGGTCTTCGATAAGTTAGTTGAATTAAGCAAAAAACTAAAAAAAATTAATTATAGCATTATATTCTAAAAATTAATACCGAGTCTGTATAAATTAATCATACAATTACATGATAAATTATGGTACTCTTAGTGTGAATTATCACAACTCTCTCATTAATATTATATATCCCTCTCACTTACTATCATTATCGTTTAAAATAGTATTAATAGGAATTTGCCAAAATATATGTAGGGGCTCTCAACCCTAGCTATCACATTTACCTGTTGTTTATTAGAATAGACTGATCATTGATGAAAATATCCACTCAGATAAAAATAAAATAAAGTCTGTAGGATGAAAATGCTCTTTTTTTTCCGGGGCCCAACTTATTGAATAAATATCTTTAAAATAATTAAATAAAGTAAAAGGAAATAGATAACGAGTGTCAGAATTTTGGAAAGGTGTTTTTGGGATGAAAATATTCATAGCAACATATCACCTAATATATATATATATATATATATATATATATATATATAGATAGAGGGTTTGAGAGGTTCCAGCTACTAGAGAAGTAGGAATGGAGGGCCTCCTCTCTTTTTTTCTCGACTCGTTAATCTTAAAAATGTTATTTTAAGAATGAATGATTGCCTTTTTTACTGCTCAATCTAATGCGTTCCACTTATTAAACACAAATTTACACTAAAATGTCTAAACATCATTTTGTGTGTTGACAGCTGCATGCAATCAGCAGTATTTCATGTGTTGTTACTACACGCCGCCATAACTATCCTATTTATTTATACGTACACAAAATATGTGCCACTAAAAAAAATAAAACATTAATAACTAAGCATCACCTCCTTTAAATATAAGTAGCTAATAGATAAATGACTATACACATTCACCTGTAACCTTATCAAATACCACTACCCAAGTCTTCCTATCACTATACCAACATAAATGAACACTAATTCATATATATAGTTGTTCTAGGTGTGTCCAATGTTAGTATTATGACTACTTCGAGTAGGAGATCGAAGAACTTGTCAAAAAAATTCTTCGAAATCCAAAGTTAACCATTATCTTTCAACATCTACTCCGAATAAAACCAAGGCTACCTATTATGCTTGAATTTACTATAGAAGTTGAAAAAGACTTCAATGCTCCCCCACCAGCACCCCACTAACTTAAATAAATTTTAAGCTCCCATTTGAACATAAGTTTTTCCAGTTAGATTGCATTTGTTCATAAATATATACATGTACTTTGCTATGTCATTAAATTTTATATTACAACAAAAACACAACAATTATAACTTATACAATAAACTTTTAATCTGGGTACATACCTTACAAAGTAAGGCACAACCCCACTAATTACCAATAAAAAATCAAAGAATTAAAATTTGTTGTTAAATTGTTTATCAAGGAAAAAATTACTTGTAAAGTGAATTTTTCGTTGCATAGCACATACTTCAAAGATAACGAAGGTTTACTTAAGATTGTTATCTATTTAGAAGAAAAATATGTTTCTTAATTTTATTATAGAGTATAATTTCACCTCCCCTTTCAATATTTTGATCTTTTAAGTCTTTCATGTCGTGCAACTTTTATTTGTTTTGCGGAGGTGATTAATCTCCTATAATTTTGATGGGATACCAATTAATTGCAATTTAATTAATTTGGATCATTTGTTGGGTGAGAGATTAATTTATGATGTACTAGCTAATTATTGGTTCCTAATTAATGTGACATCAGTAAGGACAAGATAAGTGATAGGTTATGAATTTCTAAATAATTGGTTTACAAAGGAGTATTTGAGATTAATGATGATAGTAAGTGGAAAACAATATCGACATTATATAATAAAAATTCTTAATTTCCATTCCACTGTAATAAGACTCATTGTGCCACGTGACTTCCATTTCATAAAGTTTTTCATTTTATTTAAATAAAAAATAAAAACGAGTCATTTTCTCTAAAGTATCAACTTTTTATCCACAACAATAATCCTTCATGATGTGAATCTTTTATCATTTCTAAATGAAATACTCCTTCTCGAAAAAGAATTTCACATTTAATAGATCACGGAGATTTATAGGAACAGTGTGACTTTTGAGATATTAGAATATTTATTTTAATAAAAAAATAATAAAATATGTTAGGTTAGGTTTGCGGGTGTTTTTTTTTTCTTTTTAAATAAGTGTATAAAAGAAAATTATTATTTTGATTTTTTTAATTGTTTAGAAAGTGAAATTTTTTGTGAGCTGATTAATATAGAAATTATTTTTTTTTTTAAAAGAAGAAGAAGAGAGTAAAGCACTAATCTTATAATTTTATTGATGCTTTTGAATAATTTAATTTAGATGTTGACATATATTAATTTTATGTCTTAATCTCCTAGCTAGCTTAATCGACATCAAGAGCTTCCTAAATGTTAGATACTTAATTTAAATTAAAAAAACACCGCACTTATATAAACCACATATTTATAATTAGGTGAAACATCAAATTATGATAAGAATCAAATATATTATTAGTTCTGATAGAATACAAAGTAGGGGAATAATATGGTAATCCTTTCACTTTTGGACCCATATAATTCATTATTGAACTTAAATATTTGACGCATTGATTTTCCATTTATCATTAATAATGTGGCCCAAATGGAGCAGAAAGTTGGTGGAAATTGAAAATACTGACACTAATAAATATGATTAATTACACAAGTAGAGTTTAAAAGTTAACTTATTAACAGAAAAAAAAAAAATCATTCATAAAACAAATTCCCAATGAAATATCTCAAACAGTTAAATCTGTACATCGATACACTCACAATAGCAAAAGTGAAAAATGAAAAACTATAATATTAAAAAAGAAAAAACGTTTGATTAATAATAAAAAAAATAGGTCGTTAATTTTTTTTTTCAATTCTATATATAATTTTTACTTAAGTAATTTGATACACATATTTTTTTCAATTGTTTTACAAATAATTTTTTTCATCACAAACAATTAATTAAAGATCATGTTTAAATTGAAAATATCAAAATATTGTGATTAATATGCTACTTATATCACAAGGTCGTAATTTATTTATTTATTTCAATTCTTCTAACAATTTGTTGTCAAGTTAGCAAGAAGCCGACAAAAAATTTCTTGGTGAGTAGCTAAATTGGAAAATTAAAAGGTTGATATTGAAAATTAATTAAGTGGTTTTCTAACTAATTATACTTAGCATTTCTTTTCCTTCCGTGTACAAAATACTTATCATTCTAATAATTTATTGTACATATCTTTGATAAATATCTAATAGAAAAATACCTTTAAACAATTATACGTTGGGTATATTTGAGTTTCGGTATAATATGTTGACTAGAAAAATATGATAGAAAATAATAAGAACGGAATTTGAGTCGAGTCAAGAGTTACACTCTTTTTCCTTAAAACGAAATTGCCCCGCTCTAATGCTTACGATATTACGACAATCATCTCCAAGATACAACGACTCACATGTTGTAATAATAACACTACAAATCACAAGATACGATGAACCAACTGGTATTATGAACTCACCTTAGGAGTAGAACGACTTGAGAATACACCATGAATTATTTTGAAAACTCGACTTTATTGAATATCCATGATACGGGTGTGTGGGTGTGTATTCGCAATAATTTTCAAGTTAAATTCAAGTGATGGATTATAGAATGGAAGAGCCTATTTATAGATTTTAAGGCGTCTTTTTGTGAATTGTTGCAATCATTGGTTTTGATTTTAAATTCAAATTCAAATATCTTTTAATGAAAAAACACAACTAATTCAACCATTACACCCTTTGATCACATATCTTCGAAGACACACTTTAATCTAATAGATACTATTTTAAGGTTACTTTTCCATTCGCCTTAATTTTCCAACAATCCCCACATGAATGGATAAAGTCAACTAAAAAGACTATGACACGGGACTAATAGTAAAGTGAGTTCAAACAAAAAGATCTTACATCGGGATAGACAGCTTCTGGCTTTGAACCTTCCCTAGTTGAATACTATCGGATATACTCGCAGTTTAGTGGACGCGATGCCTTGAACTACTCTGCTTTTGTGTATGCCAAGACAACAGTACCAACATAATACCTCTCCCAATATCTTTGGTTCTCATGGTTGTATCCATTTCGGCCGTGGACCATATCTTGAATTCATAAGCGTTTCATTGAGGCGGCTCATCCTCGCACTCACATAGGTTACCTCTCATCAAGAGTACCATGTCATATCCACCTTTATTAGATATAAGAGTCATTAAAAGTTTTTATAGTTTACCCTTACCACACGTCATCATGTTCATTTGTACCTGAATTATCTCTAGGAATGAATTAATTAATATATTTCAAGTGCACACCTAAACAAATATAACTTAGTTGTCGCATTGAACCAAGTTTGTGGGATCTCCACTCATCATGATTAAGTTACCGCTATAAATATTTTTTTAGTGTGTGGCTTTTTATTCCATTCCTCTCAGACATGCAATATTTAATCTCCAATAAATCTTTTCACGGATCCGTTTAATTTTTTTGAGATCAATTGCCTTAGGCCAACATAATTTTAATTTTAGGGGCTATGTCTTTAGCTAATCACCCCACATTTTGAATGTCTATGGGGACTCTCCCCACATTTAAATGTCTACGGGACTCTCCCCCACATTTGGTCGATTGGTCTTTCTTTTAAAATATTTAATCAATCAATCGATTGAAATAATTGTTTGAATTTATTCATCTCCTTTCTAGTCCAAAACTCTATAATTTAGGTCAATACACCCAAATTAAAATATAGTCTTTAACTATAATTTGGAATTACTCTTGTCAAAGATATAACTTTTCATCTTAAGATTGTTGGGTATATTTGGGTTTTGGTATAATATGTTGACTAGAAAAATATGATAGAAAATAATAAGAACGGAATTAGAGTCGAGTCAAGAGTTACAGTCTTTTTCCTTAAGACGAAATTGCCCTCTCTGGTGCTTACGGTGCTATGTCAATCATCTCCAAGATACAACGACTCACATCTTGTGATAGTAGCACTACAAATCACAAGATACGGTGAACCAACTGGTATTATGAACTCACCTTAGGAGTAAGACGACTTGAGAATACACCATGAATTATTTTGAAAACTCGATTTTATTGAATATCCATGATATGGGTGTGTGAGTGTATATTCGGAATAATTTTCAAGTTAAATTCAAGTGATGGATTATGGAATGAAAGATCCTATTTATAGATTTTAAGGTGTCTCTTCGTGAATTGTTGTGAGCATTGATTTTGATTTTGATTTTAAATTCAAATTCAAATATCTTTTAATAAAAAGACATAACTAATTCAACAATCACACCATTTGATCACATATCTTTATAGACACATTTTAAAATAATTGATACTATTTTAAGGTTACTTTTCCATTCACATTAATTTCCCAACATAAAAGTTTCTGCGCCCCCGGGGACACGATCCGTGTCCCCATGTGAACACAACACTTCTCCTCTCTATTCTATTTAAACATATGTATTGGTAGAGAGTTTAAATTTTAAAGGGGCACGAAAATTGCAAATGGACACGGATCTAAATCTGTGTACCCACTCACTCATACATATATTTATTATATAATTCAATTCTAAGAGTCTAATTGTTGTCTTTTGCTATTTTGAATAGTTCCCAACTTTCTCTTCATTTGCCCATTAATATCCACGCACGACACCGTATATAAATAAATTTATAAGCTGCCTCAATTAATTTTCATGAATTAATTTTTGAGTGTTACATGTCTCTCCCCCATTGACAAAGTCACAGTCTAGTGATGCAAATAAAGGGCACTTGGAAAAGTTAATGATATATATCTCTTACTTTTTTTTAATTTTATTATATATATATGCAAATAAAGTAAACAATTGAAATATATATACGTCTTTCACCATCACCAGATACAGAGATCATATTCACGGTTGTTGAATTACTAACATCAATATAAATATTAGATAAGTTATACGAAAGTAAATCATTAAATTTTATAAATAAATAAAAAAAAGAAAAAGAAAAGGAAGTGGTCCACATTTCATAATTTGGACTATTCATTCTTGTCCTCATAACAATAACAAAAATAATAATTAAAAATAGGAGCCATCTAATCGCAAGTGGTCTTCACTTGTAATCTATCACCTCACGATTATAATTAAGAAGTAACAATTATGGGCTTATAATGAATTAGATTTGGGCCGCATAATTGTTGTATCTCTGCAATCGATATGGGCTATAATGAATTGGAATGGGCCGCATAATTGTGGTATCCCTGACATCGGCCCATCAGGGTTTAATTTAATTATGATTCCAATCAAAACTATTCAATATATACTAATATCCACGAGGATTAAAAAAATTTACTTTAGGTCATCGAAAACATATTCTAGGGTTGAATATTATATTTTTTAAAGAAAATATATGAAGCTGATTTATTTTCACACACACAGAAATTTAAGGCGTTGAGAATTCCTCCAGTTGTAAAAGTCCAATAATAGCATATATTCTTCACCAACTTATTCAGACACGTCACATTACCAATTGGCTAAAATTGATGTGAGACACGTCGGTATGATTATTAAATTTAAATTATTGTATTTAAGTAAAATTTAATTTAATTGATTTTCACCAACTAAATCATAGATATTTTAGATACGAGCATTCTCCATAAGATGCAACATTACTGAATGAGTTTTAAGACAAGTGAGGTAGTTGGAGATACTACGTGAGCTATGAAGTGCAATAATGAAGTAGCACTTACTTTTGATATATCTTCTACTCTTAAAGGTTGGTTTACTTGAAATATTTGCGTAACATGATTTTAATAACCTTTTAAGTTTATTAAATAAATAATTAAGAAAATAAGGAATAGCTTGTAGAAAAACCGATTCAAGAGTTGACATAATTAAAAATATAATTAGATAGTCTATCCAAGTACTTTCGTGAAACCAAAAAGAAGTGATAATCTTTATTCCCTCCGTTTCCCATTAATGTGTAGTGAGGTGTGAGAAATAATATTTAATGTGATGTAAGAGTTGTATTAATATTGTGTGTGAGCTCTATATGAAATAATTAATTGTGGTAGGTAGGCCCAATAAATAAAAAATAATATTTAATTAAAAAGTGATAATTAATTAGAAAATAATGTGAAAAAAATGGAGAAATGCAATGAGAATATAATTCTATCCTAATTTCTAATATTAAAACAATACTGAATTAATCAAGAACTCTGTTCATAGCGTCAATGGCGGCTCGCAGAATCTCATCTATTCTCCCTCTCTCTCGTGCTTTTCTCTCTAACAAAGGTTAACCTCTATACTAACATGTAATTATCTGCTAAACATTACATTTTTTTGCTTCTACATAACATTTTCTTTAGTTAAATTAAATAGAATATATAAAGTGACAATGGGGTTTCATTATTTAATTGAATCATTATTTTCTTAAGTAATTTTATTTTCCATGAAATTTTGTGCTAAACCCTCTATTTATAATCACTCTGACTCTTAATTCCTTCTTTGGAATTGAGTGTTTTGGTGGATCATTATTCAATCAAATCAAATATTTATTCTAAATCACATTTCTTCAGAAAGTGTTATTTACGTACTATTGTTGAAGTTTATGAGTATTAACTATGAATCAACTCAGAAAATTTTCAATGCAAAGAGCTTAATTATAGTCCTTTTTAATTGACTAAGCAATATTATATTTAGGAAAACAATGTAATCTAAATCTAGGAAGAGGAATACATGGATACAGCAGCAGTGCTGCAGCTCTGGAGGATCCCATCAAGCCACCTGTAAGTGTAGAATATGACAAACTTCTCATCAATGGACAATTTGTTGATGCAGCATCAGGTATGCTTGATCTGCTTCTTTCTTTCATTTGAGTGTTAAAACACAATTGTTTGAGATAAATCTCTAATTTTTTTGAATCAGGGAAAACTTTCCCAACATTGGATCCTAGGAGCGGGGAGGTCATTGCACATGTTGCTGAAGGTGATGCTGAAGATGTCGATCTAGCAGTGGCCGCGGCTAGGAAAGCGTTCGACTAAGGGCCGTGGCCTAAGTTCACTGCTTATGTAACTATATATATCTTGGTTTAATAGTGATTGGTGTTAAATATCTAACTGAGGCTAATTGACTTGCTTGATATGATCTTCAGGAAAGATCTAGGATACTGTTTAGATTTGCTGATTTGATTGAAAAGCATAATGATGAAATAGCTGCACTTGAGACTTGGGATAATGGCAAACCATATGAAAAATCTGCCAAAGTAGAAGTGCCAATGTTTGCACGCTTGTTTCGTTACTATGGCGGTAGGTTTCTAAACACTAGAACAACATAAAATCACTTTCTGTTGGATTAAAGTTTCTAAGTTGATGAATGTTTCTTTTGTAGGATGGGCTGATAAGATTCATGGAATGACACTACAAGCTGATGGGCCTCATCATGTCCAAACTTTGCACGAACCAATTGGCGTAGCAGGGCAGATCATACCATGGAATTTTCCTCTCTTGATGTTTGCTTGGAAAGTTGGACCTGCACTGGCATGTGGAAACACAATAGTTCTCAAAACAGCAGAGCAAACACCATTGTCTGCCCTACTTGTATCCAAGCTGTTATATGAGGTAATTATTGAAACTGATTTTGATGCTAATAGTATGCAAAAAAGTTGTTGATCAATACATGTGTTGCATCCAAACAGGCTGGCCTTCCTGATGGTGTATTGAATATTGTTTCTGGATTTGGTCCGACAGCCGGTGCTGCTCTTTGCAGACATATGGATGTCGATAAGGTAACATGATAATAAGAAGCTTCTTATCCTTGTCATGAATTTACAGAATGATCTCTGAACTTGCAACATTTTGGTGTATACTAACCTGCTTTTGCAGATTGCTTTCACAGGTTCAACAGAGACTGGGAAAATAGTTCTTGAGTTGGCTGCTAAGAGTAATCTGAAGCCTGCTACTCTGGAACTTGGGGGGAAGTCACCTTTCATTGTCTGTGAGGATGCTGATGTGGACCAAGCCGTCGAACTGGCACAGTTTGCTGTATTTTTCAACCAGGTATTATATCCTGCTCTTATGGCCATGAATTATCTGGTTAGATTATTACAATATATATCCAAATCTGCAGGGGCAATGCTGCTGTGCTGGCTCTAGGACGTACGTACATGAGAATATATACGATGAATTTGTTGAGAAGTCCAAGTTACTTGCCATGAAACGAGCTGTTGGCGACCCATTCACAGCAGGAATGGAACATGGTCCTCAGGTAAGTCCTGACTTCTTTAGCATGGTCTTACTTTCAACAACAAACCTTGATGTATTGTTTTATGTTGAACACTAGATTGACGAAGCGCAATTTAAGAAGATCCTTAAGTACATTAGATCTGGTAAGGAATCTGGAGCTACCCTTGAAACTGGAGGTGATAGATTTGGAACAAAGGGCTACTATGTTCAACCCACTGTTTTCTCTAATGTCAAGGTGCATATTCTTCATTATTATAAGAAATATTTACCTTACAAAATAATCTTTAATTATATACTGGGATTTTTTTACCAGGATGATATGCTGATTGCACAAGATGAAATCTTTGGTCCAGTTCAGACAGTGTTGAAGTTCAAGTATGTTGAATATGATGTATACATTTTCTTGTGCATATGTAAGATTGAAAATATAATTGCCATGTAACATTTTTTCAGGGAACTTGGTGATGTGATTCGGAGGGCGAATAGTTCCCCGTATGGTCTGGCTGCTGGTGTGTTCACTCAGAATATCGACACTGCTAATACCTTGACTCGGGCATTGAGAGCTGGGACGGTATGGATCAATTGTTACGACATCTTTGATGCTGCAATTCCTTTTGGAGGATACAAAATGAGTGGAATTGGAAGGGAAAAGGGCGAATACAGTTTGAAGAATTACTTGCAAGTTAAGGCCGTCGTTACGCCTCTGAAAAGTCCAGCATGGCTGTGAGATTGCAACGGCTCGAATCAGATGATGATGATAATTAGTATCTGATCTCTTTCAAATAAATGTATCTTGATTTATACCATTAATTAGTTTTGCTTTCTTATGGTTTTTTTTTACAAAGAATAAAGAATATGGATTCTACTAATTGGTTTTACATTCTGGAGGTAGTACTTTATATCTGGACTTGTCTTGGCAATATGAGTAAAACATATGCTTCCTTCTAGCCCACTCCAACCCTGTCATCTGCTGGCCGGATAGCTTCGAAAACTGTTCTCCATCGACAGGGTCTAGGCTCGAAAGGCTGCTTGTTGAACACGAAGGAGCTTTATCCTTCTGGTTCAAAATGCAGCCCTCCATCTCAATACCTTTCATTGATACAACAAAGGGTGAAAAATCATAATTCACAGCACACTTTCCTCCATGTGTAGCCCATTCTGATCCGTCCCAGATTGTGGTGTAAACGGACATTGGTTTGGATGGATATACCGAGGCGATGGCGTTGCTATGAACAACTTCTCTTACAGGTATGTTATCCACCAAAAACCTGCATTCATTTTTTTGTCATTCAACAGTTGTGATGCTAGACTATTGCTAGTTAAAGAATTTGGTGTTCTTACACTGTGATGGTTGTTCCATAGAATGGTGTAGTCATGATAATTTTGTGTGGGATCAAACCAGAGGTAAAACTTCTCTTCCCTTCCAGTTCTTACACTTCCATTGCCATATGTGTTGGTCTGTAGAACCCACTCCCTCCTTTTTTCATGATCGAGTAGCTCTACGTCTATCTCGTCATGGTTGTGTGGGAATTCATTGGCATTGGACACCTTAAAACATAATCGAAAACAGAACAAATTATGCATTGGTATAATAGAACCACAGCTGCCTATAGATACTACGTCTGGTGAAATACTTCGTTTGCATGATTACCTACTATTTCACCAGGTATAGGATCTACAGAGAAGACTAAGAATAGGTATTGTTATTAGTATTAGGATGCAAGGGCTTCTTACATAGTATGCCACCACAACTCCTGATGTGAAACCAGCAGGGAGCTTTAAGGCAGCATTAAAGAATCCATAATAATATTTGTTCTTTGAAATCAATCCTGATCCTACAAAAAACACAAATAGGGATTATGATCAGATTATATATAATTTCAATAAAAGCAATATATTATATATGCCACTGATGTTTATGTCATTTTACCTGAGGATTTGTCCAAAGTTAGATCAACACTGGTCCCATTACTCATCAAATGAATGTTAGAGCCTCCATACAGTACATCAAAGCTTTCGTTAACCGAAACTCGGGCGAAACGATCCGTTAATGGCTCAACGTCTGGAGGCGTATAAACGGGACCGCGGGAGTATACCTGGACTATCCCACAGAAAATGATCAGAAGAGCTGAGGACTGCACTCTGATGGGAAATATTGCCATATTTGTAGTGATTCATGTAGGAAATGTTTTTGGGATTTATGTATTTATAAGTAGGAAAATTTAAAGAAGAATAAGGTTGTGTTGTGCATAGTAGTTGAAAGCTGGATGCCTCTTGCATGAAAATCCCTATTGATTTTGATGTTAGATTATGAGACAACAGTTAAAATTCCATGTGCATTGAGTATGAAATGTTTGACAAGTCTTGCTGTTCCAGCTTTACTTGATGGATGCTATTCTTACAACTATAATCTCTTACACATCTGAGTTCTGACAAATTCTAAAATAATCATATAACTAGTAATAAAAATTAGAATTAAATTGGAAAACTTTAATAAATCTGTTTGCACACGGTAGAAAGAGGTACATGATGAAAGTTATAAAACAGTGGTATTCGTTTGGGATGCGTGAGATAGGAAATAATATGGGTCGGGTCGGGTGTTGAAAACATTAGTGGGGCATGACATTAATTGACATAAATCTTGATTTGTTTTGGTATGGAAAGAAACAGCTGTAATTTGGTCAGATTACGAGAACAACGTCTGCCCAACCACCACTATTTGGTATCCACGCGTTTGTGTGCATCTCCAAAACTATGTCGTTTCAAATTTTACAATCCGAGCGATGAGATCTAATATTGGGCCTACGGCCCAGTCCTACTAGAAAATTGATATTGGTAAACTAATTATATGGGCCTTCAACTGGGCCCATATACGACACTTTCCCCCTTAAAATAATCATAATTTGAGCTGGAGTCCATAATTATGCATTCATTATACCTTGAATTTCTTGCTAAGTTCTTACATGATACTATATTATCTTAATTGATCGATCCACCTCAATCCATGTCATAGATAGTTTTATAAAAATAAAATAATTCACGTTATGGCACAAATACAATCGACTAAATTATGCAATTCAAATCATTAAATTCTAAAATAGCACCGAGATTATGATATAATTAATTATGAGATTACAAATCCTCTTATTATACCTTTGTTCCCTCACAATTCATAAACTTTTTTTTATGTTTTTAGATAGAAAATTTTCTAAGGCATAAGATAAGATGTATAAAAGGAGCGAGAGCAAGTGGTGGTAGTGATCTCGCATACTTAAATTCTTATTTTTAAATTAATTAATATATTAATTTTTATAAATTTAACATAATATATATTATTTATAAATTAAAAAAATACTTAAATATTATTCTGTGTGTTATATACATTCAAAATAATCAAGACTTGTTTAAACATATAATAAATAGGACTATAGGAGTATTTTATTTTCAAGGAGTGGGTGTCGGCACTGGGCCAAATGCAAAGGCCATCCCCAACCCAAACACCGCCCATAATACGTGTCAACGCCTCATTTGCTTACAAAATTTCTCGGAAGTCGCTGATATAAAAACCCATACTCTCCATCCAACACGTGTCACACTCGCACTCATTTGGATCTAATCAACGCAACCGCTTTCCACCACGTGTACTGTCTTACACCATATATATATAAACTGAGCAAACTGGCACCATAAGAAACAACAAACAAATCTTCAGAAAGTGGTAAATAGTCTTATCTCTTTGTTTTTTCTCCCTTTATTTGTTTTTTCCTCTCATTTCACCCAAAAAGTGTTGATCAGTTTCTTGAAATTTCTTCTGAGATTTTTGATTATTAGATTTCTCAATGATAAAAAGTACATCCGACGAATCCAGCCGCCGGACTCTTTTTTTTCCGGCGATTCGTCCATGTGAATCTGTCTCTTTGTCCTGCATCCTCTCTTCTTTAATCAAACTCACTCACTCCATAAGTGCCCTCAAATCAAGAACATTCATCTCAAACAGGAAAAACGCCATTAATTCAATCCATTTGGTCGAAACCCTCCTAGTTTTCCTCGAAGAGATTCCAATTGGGACTTCAAAATTGGAAACTTCATTGGTTTTGTGCTTGTCCGAACTCCATTTCATCTTCCAGAAGATTCTTTTCCTGTTGGAAGATTGTTCGAGAGATGGTGCGAGGCTGTGGATGCTGATGAAATCGGAACAAGTGTCGACACATTTCCGTGTGCTAATGAGGGCTGTTGTGGTGGCTCTCGATGTTCTGCCGTTGTCGGAATTGGAGATGGATTTTGAGGTCAAGGAATTGGTGGAGCTTGTAAGAAAGCAAGCACTGAAAACGCAGTTCGATGTTCAAAAAGAGGATCGAAGAGCAGGGAGAAGGGTTATTCGGATTATGGATCATTTCGAAGGCGGAATAGCTCCAGAATCCAGTGATTTAAAAAGGGTTCTCGCACATTTGGGAATCAGGAGCTGGAACGAAAGCAATAAGGAAATTAAGTTCTTGGAAGATGAAATAGAGCAAGAATGTCGGACTAGAGAGAAAAGGGATGTCGGATTTCTCCGTAGTTTAATGGCATTCTTGATCTATTGCAGATGCACACTTTTCTTGAATGGTGAAAATGTAAGAAGTAGCGTTTCACTGCAATCTGGTACGAGGTTAATCAGCAGTGATCGGATGGTCGTAGGTTTGAACCCTGATGAATTCAGGTGTCCAATTTCCCTGGAAATCATGATCGATCCAGTTACACTATCCACAGGGCACACGTACGATCGATCTTCGATCCTGAAATGGTTCGAATCCGGAAAACACACTTGTCCGAAAACAAGGGTGAAGCTGATCTCAGTGAATCTGGTTCAGAATCTTGCATTGAAGGGGATAATCAAGCAACACTGTCGAGAAAATGGGATCCCCTTTGAAGAATCAAATGGGAGATCAAAACGATCGTTGGATGATGGTGGCCGGAGCGTGGTGGCTGAACAAGCCATGGCGTTGCTGGCTACTTTTCTTGCCGGAAAGCTCGTGGTCGGAGAAAACGAAGAGAAGAATAAAGCGGCTTTTGAAATGCGACTTCTAACCAAAACAAGCGTTTTTAACAGGTCTTGTTTGGTAGAAGCAAATGCAATCCCACCTCTGTTGAATCTAATTTCCTCAACAGATCACCAAGAAAACGCAATGGCGGTATTATTGAATCTCT
This sequence comes from Pogostemon cablin, assembly GCA_023678885.1. Lineage (NCBI taxonomy): Eukaryota > Viridiplantae > Streptophyta > Magnoliopsida > Lamiales > Lamiaceae > Pogostemon > Pogostemon cablin. The sequence continues at coordinate 24,504,657 of CM043006.1, forward strand.
CAAAGTACCCAAAAGGCAAAGGAATCATAGTCGAAAATGAAGGGTTAGAACAAATTGTGCAAGTGTTGAATGAAGGGGCTAAAATGGAAGCTCGTCAGCACGCAGCGGGCGCGATGTTCTACCTTTCTTCGAACGACCATAATCGAAGAGCCATTGGGGGAATCCCAGGCGCTATTCCCGGGCTAATAGAGCTGATCCGAGACGGATCAGCTCGGGCCAAGAAGAACGCCATGATGGCGATTCTTGGCCTTCTAATGTACCCCGAGAACCACTGGAGGGCTCTCGGGGATGGATTAGTACTCTTGCTAGTGAACCTGTTGAGATCTTCTGAACGAGAAGATCTCACAACGGCTTCACTAGCTATCATAGCAGCACTGTGTGAGAAACCCAATGGATCAATGGCTATAATGAGTGCAGGGATTTTGCATCAAATAGTAGAGATGCTCAATTCCTCCAACTCAAGAGCTGCCAAAGAGTACATAGTTTCAATATTGCTATCTTTGTGTATCAATGGTGGTGCAGATGTGGTTCCTGTTTTAGCTACCAACACATCCTTGATGGTTTCTCTGTATTCGTTGATCGCCCGATCGAGCAAGAAAGCCGGTTCACTCATCAATATCCTCCATGCCTACAATGAGAAGACCTTCATGGCTTCAACTTCCTCTCAAGAACACATTGTTCGTGTGTGGTGATCGAGTTTTTAAGCATTGCCACACTTGATTTCTGAACAATGTGTAGGATAGGATGCTTGTTTCTTTATTATTACAATCTTTTTTTGGTTTGATTCATTATTGTGACAGAAGCTCGTGTTTTAAGAAGAGCAAGTCACTAGGTGCTTCTGGTTTTATTAAATGAAGCAAAATGTTTGCATCTGATGTGTAATATTTATTTTTTCTGTAATTGTGAATATAAGAATAAGGAGTAACTAATGTAATTGAATCTTCGTAAGCCCACTTTTGTTTGTTACTTATACGGTTATAGCCGACTATTCTCTTTTTTCACCAAGCGAAATGGGTCATTTACACCGCCGACTATTTAATGGGCCGTCTTTATTCCACGTTGATCCATTCAAAGTGGGCCTGTATTTGTCAAGTGTCCAACTGTGGAATTTAGACCCATAATTCAGTAAATTTACTCCATCAATCTTTCTTCTTTAACTGCTAGTAACAACAGTATGTGCAAGCTAATTTAGGATCAACTAATTCAAATTCAACGACGAGATGAGAAAAATTGATCAATAGTAACAGTAATAATTGATGACATTAGTAATGAAATAAAATTGATTGTAGGTGGAAGAATAATAATAATCTAATAAATGTCAATAATTTGGACTCCCATTAGCATAATGAGGAATGAAAATCAACTATCATAACATTCTCATTGATCACACCCAATATTCCTTGACAATCACCCTAAGGGGTATATGTATGAAATCATTAATATTAATTTTTGTTTGATAGTACAATTTTTTTGTTAACCAAAGATGTGATGAAATAGGAACATTGGATTTCAAAATATAGCTTTTAGCATATAGTTAGTACTTTTCTACATAAGGTACATATAATGGATAAGAAAGAAAACATATCATTGTGATTGGACATGAAATACACTAGCTGCGGATACAAACCGGGGCTAACCCGTCAATCCACCAATGTCCATGTCATGTCATGTCATTCTCATATATCCAATGACAAACCTTAATCTTCCCGGGCTCCGAACCCAACACAACGAAAGCTCCGTGAGTCGGGCTCCAAGTCAATGTATCCAAGTGACAAATGGCAACACCATGGTTGATTTTGATTCTTGATTTCGGATCCAAGATATCCGCTTCATAGACCCGGACTTTTGGAACCGAATGGCAATAGTAGAGCAACCAAGGGAATAGGCTCTGATGACATGAAACCGATTTGGTCACTTTCCCACCATTAATCCCTTCTACTTCCCCTATCATGATATCGCTACTCATTCCTTGCGTATTGTTAGTGGTACGCACCGTCACATTCTGCCCGAGAATCGACATGGAAAAGTCGATCATGTCCTCGATTGAGCTTACACGCCTCTTCGTCTCACCGGAGTTAGGCGGTCTTTCACATTCGTTGAGCGAATCGATCATCATGCTCGAGTTAGCATTTGAATGAAATATCTTTTGTAGTTCATTTATTTTCAAAGTCGAAAAAGGTAATTTAGAGACGATCACTCGGGGCAAAAATGACCTTTTAGGCATTTTGTCACGAATGTCGGGCATTGGCATGACATTTCCACCCTTCAACATTGCCTCCCTAAAGAATTTCCCGGGCTCTACTACCCACTTATTTACCATTTTGCCCTTGGTTTGTGAAGGGAGGATTACATCATTATCAGTTTCATTAGTGTAGCTTGCAAATGTGACACCCTCTTTGTTGTAGCCTTTGAAAGTGGAATTCACACCATAAATCTTGAAATCTGTTTTCTGGGATCCATATCCACTGAATCGACTACTCCCATCGTTCATACTATGTCCATAGTTCTTGAATTCCACCTCCGCAGCATTTGATTTCCTTCCGTACGATCGGAAATCGTCGTCGCCGACGTTGGAATCATTTCTGTAAACCATGAAACTCTCTTCGCCGCCGTTCCCTCCGCCGCCGTAGTTCCTGAAATTATTTTCCGGCACGTTTGTTTCTTCGCCGTACGAGGTGAACGCGTCCTTACCGCCGTTTCCACCCTGTCCGTAATTCTTGAAATTCGACCCCATCACATTGGCTTCTCTGTCGTAATTGGTGAATTCATTAACGGCGCCGTTTCCATTCTTGCCGTAGCTGGTGAACCTCTGGTCACCGGAATTGGCATCCTTGGAATATTCCGTGAAGATTTGTTTACGGCCGTCGCTGTTGACGGAATAGGCGTTGAAACGGAGGTTGGGTTGGTTGACATCTCTGTTATAGTTGGTGAATTCTCCGGCGCCGGCGGTGGCGGCGGTGCCGTAGCCGTCGAAGCTGTCGTCCGGCACGTTGACCTCGTCGGCGTAGCTAGTGAAGTCGTCCCTGTGATCGGTTGATCCGTGGCTGTAGCGGCGGAAGACGTCAGAAGCGACGTTGGCGCCGTCGGAGTAATTCTTGAAGGAGTCGGCTCCGTCGACGCGGTTTAAGCCGTAGTGGGAGAAGCCGCGGCTGAGGTAGGACATGAAGTTAACGTCGTTTTTGTGTTTTTCGAGGTTAGGTGATAAACAGAGGAGATTGGCTTTGAGGCAGAAATCAGGGAGATGGGTTGAAAGGGAGTTGTGATCATCTGCAAGTTTGGAGTAAACGGCGTAATCCGTTGCCGTTAACGGCGATGCTTTGTCGAGTAAGAAGGAGGGTTTGGGCAAGTGGTTGGAGATTTGTTTGTTCCAGTAGCGAATCAGGTAACTCTTCGGAGTAAATGGGTTTTCTCCGGTGGTCGTAACTTCTCCGGTGACGGCTAACACCACCTGCATTTATGTGCAATCGTCATTATTATTAATTCTTCCATCATCCACACATGTAAATTAAGAAAAAATGTTTTATAGTGTAATAATCTAAGGAAAAATAGGAAGAAAAAAAATTGTTAAAATTTGGACAACTCAAAATGCGGTTCGGATATTTTGTTACATTTTAGTGTTACATCTCCGATTACAAACCGTTGGATGATTGACACGTAGAATAAACTATTCTATACCCTAACAATCAACCCTAAGGGGGAAATGTTGAGATTTTCCTCTCTACATACGTGTCACTCATCTAACACGTATAACAGGAGATATAACACCAAAATGTAACAGGACATCTAATATTCTCACAATGAATTGTGTGAAAAAGTATGGCAAAGAGGAGGGATATTATTTTTTCAATAATTAATACTCCCTCATTCTTATCATAATAGTTAGATTCCTTTATAAATTACAAAGAAGCATACCTATCACGATGAGAAGGAGGATATACTTGAAATTAATATTTTATGAAATGAAAAATATATTAATAATGATAGTAAAAGATTAAGCTCACATTGATGATGAAGAATATTTGGAGGAAGAGGAGATAGGATGCTGTGGAGGAGTGCATTTTTAAGTGGAGAGAATCGATCAATTGGTTTATTTATTTTATTTTACGTGGAGTAAAGCAATTTGTTAATTTATAGAGGGAAAATTGGAGTTTTAATGTGGCTCGAAGAAAATTTGGATTAAGATATCATATTCTAATTTAATATTTTTGATGTTTATATTAAATTGTGTTATTTAGTAGAGTAGTATACATAATGAAATACTGTATTAACTTTCAATTAAAAGACTTTAGTAGTCATAAATTTGGGAAATATAGGCTTAAGTACTGTGATCCAAAAACTAGGACAATGTCAAGGGTGGAAAAGACATTGTATCATTTTTTATGCTTCACACTCTTGATATTTAATTACACCTGATTATGCCCTAAAAATTACTCCAAGAAAATAGCATATTTATACAAAACTCAATTATTTTATTAATTTATTATTCATTATGAAATAGCTACATACTGGTACATGTTTGATTTGAATTTAGGTTTAAGGTTTAAAATTTAATAAATCATAAATATTACTATTATTTTATTTATTTTGAGTTTTGATAGAATAATTTTAAATTTTATGTCATGAATAATGTAGAATAAGAGTGAATAAAAGTTAATAGGGTTTGTAGATGTATAAAGAGGAGATTTAATGAGTTTTAATTAAACTTAAAAGCAAAAGAATAAAACCTAAAACAAACATCACTAGTTTCCTAACTGTAAGAGTGAATGTGCGATCATCACTAATTTGTGATGAGAGGAGATTGTCACTATATATAGATATTTACAATCACTACAATCAATTAGGTCCGTAAAATATGAAGACCAAATCAAATCAAAGAATAATAGAGGGAATAATATACATAAGTAAACTATTTCCCTTAATACCCCCGTCAAACATTGCGTGGGATGTAAGCAAACACAAAGCTTGGAACACATGAATTCAAAAACCGATAGAGTTAGACTCTTGGTGAATATGTCGGCCAGCTGAAGATGAGATGGAACAAACTGAGTGTTCAACTTCCCTGAAGAAACAAGCTCCCGAATGAAATGACAATCAATGTCAATGTGCTTGGCCAGTTTTTGAGCTACAGGATTTTGGCTGAGGAAAATAACACTCTTATTATCACATAAGAGTGTAGGAGAACTCGTAGACATCTGATGAAGCTCTCGTAGTAAATTTGTGAGCCAAACTATCTCAGAAGCAGCATTAGCTAGTGCCCTGTACTCAGATTCGCAACTAGAACGAGCAACAGTGGGTTGTTTCTTGTCACTCCACGAGACTAGATTGCCACCCAAAAAGATGGAATAGTTGTAGGTAGAGCGACGCGTCTCAATGTATCGAGCCCAATCTGTATCAGAATAACCCACGATGGACTTATCAGAATGATGTGTGAAGTTCAAACCATAATGAATGGTACCCTTCACATACCGAAGAATTTGTTTTACAGCCATAAAATGATCGTCAGTGGGCAACTGAAGAAATTAACTGACGGAATTCACCGCAAAGGACAAATCTGGTCGAGTAATGGTCAGATACTGCAAAGCCCCAACCAAAGAGCAGTATAAGGTAGGATCAGAGAATAAAGATCCAGTACTGAGCAAGGTTTCTCCAGCAGCAAGAGGTGTGGAGTCAGGCTTGCAATCCAACAAATTTGCACGCTCCAATATATCATGAACATATTTAGCCTGACCAACAAAGAGGCCATAAGAAGTGTACGAGATTTAAAGCCCCAAAAAATAATTCAAGGGAGCAAGATCCTTGATAGCAAACTCCGCATGAGTGCGCTTGATAAAACTTTGCGAAAAGCGCTGATCATTACCCGTAATGATAATATCATCTACGTATAGAAGAAGATATAGGATCGAGGAACCTCTTCGAAGACAAAATAAGGAGAAATCAGACTTGAAATGATGAAATCCCAAAGACAACGGATATGAGCTGAATCTTTGAAACCAAACTAAAGGAGCCTGCCAAAGTCCATATAAAACCTTCTTCAGTCGACAAACATGATTAGGACTACATGGATCAACAAAATCAAGTGGTTGAGCCATGTATACTGGTTCCGTGAGCACACCATTCTAGAAGGCATTCTTGACATCTAACTGATACAGATACCATTTGTGATGCACAGCAAGAGCAAGTATTATGCGAACAGTGGCTGTTTTGACCACGGGACTGAAATTGTGGTGAAAGTCAGCGCCAGGAATTTGAGTAAAGCCTTGAGCAACAAGACGAGCTTTGTGACACACAATAGAACCATCTGACCGATACTTTGTTCGGAAAACTCATTTTGAACCCACTATATTAGTGTTGGATGGACGAGGAACCAATTCTCATGTCTGATTGTTTTTCAATGCATCAAATTCTTCTTGCATAGCATTTAACCAATGAGGAAATTTTGAAGCAGATTTGAAACCTCGGGGCTCAGAAGCTGCTGCAAGAGAGGAAAGTAAAGCAGTTGAAGCAATATCAACTGGATACCTAGGTTTAAAAATGCCAGTCCACGTCCGAGTAATCATCGGATATATAGGCAAGGGCTGTGCTGGGGGCGGATTAACCACGGGGCTAGGTGGCCCTAGGGAAGGCGGCCCTATGGGTTCAGCAGCTGGCGCTGGTGCCATGGTGGCTGGAAGAAGTTCCGGAAGTGGGTCACAAGTCAACTCTGTTTCTATTTATAGACGATATGGAGTAAAACCGGAGGGTTGACCAGACTCTGGTGTAAGGCATGATGATTCTGTGCCAGGTATAATAGGATCTAGAAAGCTTGATATAGACAAATCATGCAGCGAAGATGGTGCACCACCCGAAAAAGAAAACACCTGTTCATCAAACTGAGCATGACGAGTAACATAGATGCGTACGGAAGAAGGATCAAAACATCGAAAACCCTTATGAATGCTGCTATAACCCAAAAAAATGCAAGGTCGACTGCGAGGTGAGAGCTTATTTACTGCATAATCCCGAAGAAAAGGAAAAACCCGACAGCCAAAGGGTTTGAAGACAACATAATTTGGGACACAGTTAAATAATATCTCATGTGGAGATTTATTATCCAATATAGAAGACAGAAGCCGATTAATGACATAGACAGCAGTGGAGAAAGCTTCAAACCATAATGATGCAGGAGCCGAAGCATGAAATAACATAGAGAGTCCCGTTTCAGTGATATGTCTGTGTTTTCGTTCAGTTCTACCATTCTGTTGCGGAGTATATAGACATGAAATGCGATGGAGAATTCCGTGACAAACTATAAAATCATCAACACGCTTGTTTACAAATTCAGTTCCATTATCAGATTGGAAAACTTTCACATTTCGAGAGAATTGTGTGCATACAAAAGTATAAAATCACACTAATACCTCATAAAATTCAGATTTCGCACGCCATGGATAGAGCCACGAGAATCGAGAAAAATCATCCAAAAAACAGCATAATAACGAAAACCAGCAGCAGAGGGAATAGGAGCAGGACCCCACAAGTCACAATGAACCAAATCAAGCACAAAAGAAGCACGTTTTTCATTCAATGAGAAAGGTAATTTGTTGCTCTTGGCTAATTGGCAAGGCGAGCAAATAGTAGGATTCGATAATAAGGACGTAACAGATAAATGTCTTAATTTATTCAACAAAGAAATAACACCAAAAGCAACATGTCCTAGGCGCAAGTGCATAAATTAAAACTAGCTCATAAGTCTGTAGAATATAAAGCAGCAACCAAAGCCGAGCTACCTTTCTATAGAACATATAGTCCCTTCTCACACTTTCCCTGAGCCAGAATTGCCCTTGTCACCTGGTTCTGAATAGCAAAAGATTTGTTAGAGAACACATCAACATTGAATCAGATGTCGACTTGCTAATAGATAGAAGGTTTTTAGTGATCTCCGGCACCACCAAAATATCAAATAAATTAACATTAGGTGAAAGCTGAGTCGAACCAATATGAGAAATCAAAAGGGAATTTCCATTACCAACAGTTACTGATCCATTACCAGAATACGGTTCAAAAGAATCCAAGTGGGTGCTGTGAGGAGTCATATGAGCCGATGCACCGGAGTCAACATACCAATCCAATGTCGGATGGTTTCAGAAATGTTGCAAGCAGCCCTAAATGCCTAAGCAAGGTTAACCGAAGAGGTGGACTGGTTCATGGTAGTGCTCGCGCGATTTTGCAGCTCTAAGAAACGAGGGCATCTGCCCGCATAGTGATCTCCTCGACAAAGTTGACACCGGGAGTGAACGAACGACGTCCACTACGTCCACCATAAGGACGACCACCATGCTGCTCAGTCAGAGTTCTGCCGCCACCGCGAGATCGGTACTGCCCACCTGGACGTGATGCAGTAGGAGTGGAGCCAGATGCCATGAATGCGACGGAAGGAGCAACCGAACCAGACCCCTCCATCGACTTCGTCATCAAATCGAACTGGACCGCCTGATGTAGCAGATCACGGAACGGCGGAACATGGGTCATCGCCATCCTAGTATCAGCAAAATTGGCAAAGGAGTGACCGAGCCCTCGAATGAACCAATTAATTCAAAACCTCAGGGTTATTTAGTTCATTGTACTCCTTTCGTCCCACCCAAATAGTCCACTTTCCTTTTTTACACTCATGCGACCCACACACTCACTAATACAATTAAAATATGAGATACACACTCATATTAATACAACTATCCACTGCATATTAAATAATACTCCATCCGATCACTTACAAGCTACTCGTTTGCTTTTTGCGCGTGGATTAAGGAGTATTATTATTATATGTAAAGTGGGTAGTTGTATTAGAGGGAAGTGGTGGGCCACAGGGTGTACTTTTTTTTTACCAAAAAAGGGAAATGAATATCTTTGAAGTGGACGCTCAAAATAGTAAAATGGATACCTTGTAAGTGGCCGGAGGGAGTGATACTCCTTAATTTACGTGTCAAAAAGCAAAAACTACTATTAGTGTGGGACGGAGGGAGTAAATACTGTACTTGTGTACCTCATGTGCGTTTAAATACAAAAAGGTGTAAGATTTTGTTGTGGTTGGTCCCACCGGAACATATACATGTTTTGTTATTTTGATATGTTTCAATACAAATTTTGTATTTTTATTTTTGACATAAGGAACACACAAATTAATTACTTCTTTTTCATTAGGTCCACAAATCACATTAATACACATACTCAATTTACATTAAATTATTACTCTCATCTCACTATACATTAAAACATGCAGTATGAATTAGAATTCTTAGATTTTTTCGCCACTGAAAAGACAAAGCAGAGAATCACACATGTTTATACAATTCAACATTTTCGGCTTCACAAATCAATCGCGAAGTAATAAAATAATTTGAAAGTCAGAAAACAAGAATTTATATCACACGACAATAATAAATTAAAAGAAAAAACGAATATTAGAATATTTTTAAGAATATCACCTCGATTTGGCCATTAGCAGCAGCAATTAGAGGGAAGTTGAGATGGAGCGATGAATAAGTGACATTTTATAATGTTTAATTAATTTACCTCTTCATATTAGTTATTGATTATAAATTCATTGATATGAAAAAATTGTATACATTATATTATAATTAAATATACTGTTGATCAAATAACAAGTCATGAGTATTTTAAAAGTTAAAATTGTTAATGTTTGATATGAATATGGAGTGATGAAATAAATTGAAGAAAGATTAAAATGTGTATTAAAATTAATTTAATTGAAGAAAATGAAAAGACAATGAATTAATTTATAAGTATATAACAGGGAGAATTGTACAATTTTGTGGGTAGAGGGGAGTACAATATTATAACTCCGCAGGGATGATTTTTAAGGAATAGGGTGTGGGGTGTGGGTGTATGACCAGTTTTCCAATAGCTGGATTGGTTTCTAAATACGAGAAAGGTGTCGAAAGGAAAAGGAGTATTGGGATCGAGATAGGGATTAAGCTTCCTGAGTTTATCTCCATTGGAAGTTAAACCGAATATAAGTCTTCCTTCACTGCCTTCAACGCCCTCACATTCTATATATACTTACCAACAGTGTCACAAACCACATCGAACTTGTCTTCAAAGTTGTGTTTGGTATAATCGATAGCAAAATCAGCACCTAAGGTTTTCAGAAGAAGAGAAGCAGCCTCAACGAAATCACCACAGCAACATACTCTGCCAAAGTACCAAATTATTGTTTTCACCACCACACCAGCAACATCATGACCAGGAATAATCTGAATACATATATATTTTTTTTTTCTATATTAATCATGTAAAAAATGCATGTTAAAGGAGATTAATTACGGGAAAAGGTGAAATGGCCAAGTCTCTTCTTGTAATCAATAGGATTTACCACCTGATCATCCTTCAAGCTTTAAAACCTCCACTCCGCCGTACTCACTGTACCTCCACGCCTTCATTTTCAGAGCTGTACGAGACGATTTCTTATATGTGTAAAAACAAGAGTCTTTGGAGAAATTGGATATTAACTCTTAATTTTGACTTTCACTTTGACTTTGACTCTACCTACATTGATATATATACACATGTGGCTTAGGAAAAGCTTGCAAAAAATCTGTTGCATTCATTGTATTTGGACATGTTCATCATCCATTTTTTATAGTTTTAGTACATCTCATCCATACCTCAGGGTTATAATAGTAGCTAATTTTTTTCATCAGTACTAATTTTTTATAGTTTTAGTACCTCTCATCAATACCTCATCAAAAAATCAACATTAATGTATCTGGACTCGAACGCGATTATATGTTCATCCCGTAATCCATTTTTTTCAATTTAAACTAATCACGTAATAGTAGCTAATTTTTTTTTTTTTTTTTTAACATTAGTGGTTAAAATTAATTCAAACCTCAGGGTTATTTACTTTTTCTTTTCTATATATATGAAATTTGGTACAACATTTTAATTTTATTAAAAGAGATTCAAATCATAAATTGTTAACATATATACTGATTTGGGTGTTGGGAGAGTGCCACTGCCACATGAGAAATACTTATATTTATTTTTTTATGGAAAAGGATAAATAACGACTTTTCCTATAGCCCGATTGGTCTCCAAGTAGGAAAACGCCTCCTTAACTTTGTCGAAAGGGAATGGGGCGTTCGGGTCGATCACTGGTTTGACCCGCCCACTTTCAAGAAACGGGTTTATCTTCCTTAAAAATTCCCCACTCGAAGTGAGCACAAAAGTAGTGTGTGTTGGTTCGATCACCACTAAATTCCCACCTTCTTTCACTGCCTTCATCGCTCTCTCTCTTTCTCCTGTTAATATTCAAACACATTAATCTACACAATTCTCAAATCAAATTAGTAGCTTAAAATTTATCTTACCAATGGCATCATAAACCACATCAAATTTTTCAGACAGATCTTCAAAATTCTGTTTAGTGTAGTCGATAGCCAAATCAGCTCCCAAGTTTCTCACAAAGTCCAACTTTGCAGTGCTGCAAGTGGCACCTACTTTTGAAGCACCAAATACATGTTTTCCTAGCTGCATCATCAAGATCATGTGAAGTCCGACGTGCGTCTAAAGTTTTTAAACAAGGTGGTCATGTTAAGAGTCTCATGTAATGAGTCCTTAGATTGAGAGCAGACCTGAATAACGAGGGATCCAACACCGCCAGCGCCACCAAGAACGAGCAAAGATTTTCCCTCCGACAAACAAGCTCTCTCGAGGCCTTCGTAGGCTGTCTCAATGGCAAGAGGGAGAGAAGCAGCCTCAGCAAAATCAAGATTCTTGGGCTTTAGAGCCAGCAGCTTCTCCTCAGCAGCAGTGTACTCAGCTAAAGAACCCAATGCTTTTGGATCCTCAAATGCTTTCTCTATTATATCTCCATATACCTCATCTCCTTCCTTCAGAGTCTTCACTCTGCTCCCAACTTTAACCACCACACCAGCCACATCAAATCCAGGAACAATCTGCACATATTAAGCCCATCTTTAGAAAATATTGAGAGGGGGTTGGGGTGGGTGGGGGGGGGGGGGGGGGGTTTACTGGTAGAGGTGAATCAGTGGACTTGAATAAACCAAGCCTTCTCTTGAAATCAACAGGATTGAGAGAGGCAGCAGCCACTTTGATCAAGACTTGATCATCCTTAATTTCAGGCAGTGGAACATCCAACTCCAGCTTTAAAACATCAACTCCACCATACTCTCTATAAATCCAGGCCTTCATGTCTCATCATCTGCACAATCTAACATTGGGATTGGGATGATCACCCTACCCTACTTATATATAATTAGGCACCACTAATTGTATTTAATAAAATATTATCATATAATGCTTTTAAAAAGCATTTCAATTATGAAATCAAATTTATAATAAGAGATCAAAAGGCTGCTGTTTCTGATACATTTTTTTATTTTTCAACTTCCTATAGTATTTCTTTTCACCTACCGAATTTTATTTAAGACCATATCTTTTGACTTCTGGGTCAGTCTCCTTTGTCTTTATTATTTCATTATTGGTATGAATTATGTCATTGCGTACGAGGGTTTTGGTGAGATTTGATCATATATAATATCTTGATAATTGACCTAAGGGGGATAGACAAAGTAGCATTTTGAAAATTTAATAATCGAGAATAATAACCAAATTTCATTTCACTTGAACAATCAAAACACATCATAACCATCATTATTTGAAAGAAAGAAAAAAAAAAATCCATTCACAAAACTTGTTTCATGATTCATTACACCACAAGATACATCCACAAAATGCTCATATTAGCGTTTAAAAGACACATTAGAACAACATAAGGAGAGGTTTAATGATTAATCCTATAGTTTTCTTCTCAACACCATATCATAGTCTTCAAATTATTTAACCTTCTCTTCAATTTACTTTTCTTTATCACACTTGTCACCATCACAGATCCACCCCTCACCACCCTTGATCTCTTCATCCTTTGCTTCTTTACCCTTTCCGTCGACATCTATCGCGCATTTTGGGTGGAGATCAAAGTCGCAAGCTTCACAGTAGTACGACCACATGCGTCCCTCTTCGTTGCAGCCATCACAAGTGAAAAACCGGAGCCTTGTGAGCACGAGCTCGTGTTCATGCGTATCAATATTCACCTTCTTTGGCCAATTCTCAGCCATTTTCTCCTGTGGTGCTGCGATCTCCTTGATCCGCTCAGCAGTGAAGGGGAAAGCTTCGGCGCCATGACACATGATCAGTTTTCGGGTATCAGTTGAGACAGTCTTCCCATTTGGGCCGATTGCAATGACCATTGGGATGCCCCGGACTTTGAATAGGCGACTTAGAGATTGCTTCCGTTTATCTCCAAAAGGCAGAGCAAGCCAGGGCATGGTCGAGAAGAACTCGTTGAACGAATCTTGATCTCTGTCACTGGAGATGAACACCACCTTCAGATCATTGCCCTTTTCCTTGATTTCTTGATACGCCTTTATGAGTGCTGGTAGGAAAGCCCTGCATGGAGGACACCAATGGGCAGAGAAGTAGAGAAGTACATTCTTCCCAACAAGATCAGATACCGGAACCTGAAACGGAAATTCAGTCTGTCAGCAACCACATTAAACCATGGATTTAGTAAATCTAAGTTAAAACATGCTTGCCTTAATGCCATCTTTTCCAATTACATAATCAGCATCTTCTGAGACCAAAATGGATTCGAGTGTTTGTGCTTCCCGCTTCGCATTTTCTATCTCCTCAAGCTCGGAGAATTTCTCAGGCGTGAATGGATAAGCCTTTATGCCATGTTCCACAATAGCTTCTGCAACATTGGGATGAAGTGTCTTCCCATCTGGCCCGATAACCACCACAGTGGGAAGACTGTTGAGCTCAAAATATCGGACCAGCTTCCCACAGCATTTATCCTTGACAGGCAAAGATAACCACGGAAGGCGTTCAAACTCTTCTTTAAAGGACGGTTCATCTTCGTCGAGAGGAACCATCACAACCTCAAACTTCTCTCCCTGTTCCTTCATGCTCTTATATACTTCAATGAGCTTCGGATTGAAAGCAAGTTGGCCATGGGACGTAGCCAAAAAGAAGTACAGGGCCACAATCTTACCTTCCAGCTCAGCAATAGGAACCTTGTATTAATAAAGCCTTTTTATCAGCATCATAACATAAATGTAAAACAAACGCAATTCAGTACTATTCATAGCTCAATTATAAGTTAAAAAAAGAAAAAGAAAAGGGAGAACCTTTTTCCCATCAGCTGTAATCACATAGTCCCTGGATTGGAAAACCAGTAAGGATTTCAGTGACTGATTCCTCTTAGCTTCTTCCTCTTGTTCCTTGAGTTTCTCAACATGTTCATCAGTAAAGGGGTATCCTTCTGCCTCGTATTCTTCAATGATTTCTCTTCCATCGTTGGTCAAAACTTTTCCATTCTCATCGAGAATCACAAGGTTGGGTATTCCATGGACAGAGAACAGCGCATTCAACTCATCACGTGTATCAGAATCAGAAAAAGGAATGGCAAGCCAAGGCATCTTAGAGAAATAGGCATCAAAGGATTCATCGTCCTCATCCCAAGAGATGAACACGATCTCAAATTTGTTGAGTTGCTGGAGTTCATTGTAGACCTCCACCAACTTTGGGGTGAATCCTCGGCATGGACCACACCATGATGCAGAGAAATATAATCCCACTGTCTTACCCTTCAAACTATCAGTTTTAACCTACAAAGAAATTATTCAACAACTTTCTTTAACCATCAAAATGGAGCAACCAGCTTCTATACAGAGGAAAAATCAACAACATTTTCATCCATTCAGCAGAAAAGATAATAAATCGAGTGCCACTCAATGCACTTAACTAATGAATTTAGTTCTCCTACACAAGTCCACAAAATTAAGACAAAAAAGATCAAGTCAAAATCCCAGCCACCATAGAGTCTAACTTGGTGAATATTTTTCAAGAATCAAAATACCCCCAAAATCCCATCTTCATTAGGTCAAAATTGATGCAATCAAATAATCAATCCCTTCAACGCAACACTTCTAAAAGACCTCCAGAAAATTAATACTACTAAATAAAGTAAGAAAAGAACTATGTTTTCCTCTAAATACACACTTACAGCCATAATCATACATTTCACTGATAAGAATTAGAATAAGAATCAACAATCAAAAGCAGTTCTGATTAACCCACAAATTAATAAATAAAAAAATACAGACAGTGAAAATACCTGTTCGCCATTGTTCCGGATGAGGTAATCCCTGTTCGGATTAAATAGGATCGAACTAAGATCGTGTACAACAGGTATCTCGAGGTCACCACTTACTGGGCTCGCCATTAAAGAAAACTCAAATTCTTGATTGCTGCAAATAAGGGTTTCACAGAATTGGGTAGACAGAAGGGCAAGTTATATACGAAGGAAAGTGAAGTAATATTGGAAAGATTTTCTTGGTGAAGAAGAAATAAAGTGAAGTCAATAATTAGTAATTAGTCCGACACTCCGACGTGGGGATACGTATGATGCATGTCGTGTTGGGGGTGAGTTGACTCGCTTTATACCTTGCTTAACGAATTAATCTTCTTTACTGTGTCAATGGAGGTCTCTCTTAATCTCCACCGTTTATTTCTCTCTTTTGTTTCGACGGCCATCGTGCTTTTGATTTTTAATGAATTTTCGGTTTTCTTTTTAAGGTGTTTTTAATTTATTAAAGGGATTTTGGTGCTAAATTAACACATTGTTATAAAATTATTTATCTTCACAGCAAATAGAAAAAAAAAAGAAAAACTATCTTCACAGCAAATAGAAAAAAAAAAAAGAAAAACTATCTTGAATGACACCAAATTTAAATAATCCCTCCGTCGGGTTATAAGGTATACATTTGTTTTTTGCATGTGGATTAAGAGTATTATTATTAATGTAAAGTAGTGGTTGTATCAGAGAAAAGTGGTGTGCTATATTGTGTACTTTTTTACTAAATATGAGAAATAGATACCTTTGTAACGGACGTCAAAAATAGTAAAATAGATACCTTAGAAGCGGACGGAGGGAGTAATATAGTTAGAAAAACTCGAAAAGACATTGAAAAAGAAACTTGTAACTTTTATATTAATTTCCAATCGGTAATAGAAAAATAAAAAAGGTGTTGTGATAATAATTTACGAAGATAATAATCTCATTGACTAAAATAAAAAAGAATAATTCTCCAAACACCCATAAACTCATGGTTTTCATAGTGATATTCTTGGAATATTCTCTCGAAATCGATCGCAAATAATAGAAGTGAAGCTTCTTAAGAAAAAAGAAAAAGAAAAGTGCATATAATGCGAACCAATTAATGAAAAATTCCCTTAAAAAGTCACCTTTCGAAAATTTTAAATTTTAAATGGAATATCTTTATTCTTAATCGACATAGATTTTTTTTTTAATAATTAGTAAATTTTGATCCATTTCCATTCACACGTGTGATAAGTATAGCATCTCTTTGCTGTTAGGACGCAGGAGACTCACGTGCGAAGTTTGTTTTCGTTTTCTAAACACTAATGGATCGTATGTTTAAGCAAGGAAGCCCATCAAGTGATATTAGTCCATCAGAATATATTTGTTGGGCTAAATACAGCCCAATAATTGAAGAATCCAAAACTGAGTTTTTTTTTTCTAGACCTTGATTTATGTATTGACTCCAAATATCTCATTTTAGATGTGAATTATTTGCTGAACTTTTAAATTGTGATTTGATTGAATTGTTAAAATTATATCGAGCTCATCTAAAATCTGACGTGTACATATATTTTAATTCTTTTGTGACTTCTTAAACTGTCATTTTAGTCTAGAAGACATTTAAACTTTTATATTGTGCTTAGAAAATTACATATACAATATTATTTGTATTTAAATAACTAATACAACAGTTTAAATTTTGGTTGGATGAAATGGCCTCAACAAAATTTTCAAAGGCTCTTCATAGTCATGGCCCAAAAGAATACATCCTACCAAGTTAAGGCCCAATTAAGACAGTTCCCCCACCCACCCTCTCCTACTTTTTTTTTATTTTTTATTTAAAAAAATGAGGAAAATATGGGTTTCAGGCTCATTCATGCAACATCAGAGCAATATGAAAGTATGAAAAAAAAAAGAATAAAATGAACTTGGTGACAATTTCTGAAGTAAAAAAAAAAAAAGAGTTTCTATAGTTAAATAATGAGTCAGCATGTAGCATGGTCAAGTTTTAGTGTAAGGAAAGAATAAAGTGAGAGATGAAGCAAAGAATGTTAACAACTTATAATTAATTAGGTCATCATGAATCAAACTATAAAGTCACTAAGCATGCTTTACAGTTAAACCATATTATTCGAAAAAACACCCTATCATAAATCATATGTGTATATAAATATTCATATCACATTATATGTGTACATAATTCATTCATGCACACACTTATAAATGTATAATACAACAATGTCTTAAAATTATATATGCATATTTGTAGAAACTTTTCAGGTTCACCACGTGTCTAAGTGTATGTGATACATAATCAAAATATAGTAAATCTGAGAGTCGAAATTTTACTTTCTACAAAATAAGTATTCTAAAACGATATAAAAAGAAAGAATTATAATAGTATTATGTAAACTATCTATGGAATTTTTTTTAATCTTTTTTTGTTAACGGATCTTTTGGAAGTATTTAGAGCACAATTTATAATCACGGAAAGTGATTATAATCAGTGTACAATTATAGAATTTTGTGTTATATGTATGGAAATTAAAATCAACTAATAATTATGAAAATATTAAATTAACCAATTTTGGGAGACGGAAGTTAATTTTGTCCATCTTTAGAAGGAAAGAATATCTTTAGCTGTAGAATATTGCTGATCTTTTATTAAAGGAAAACAAATAATCCCACAATCTTGTTTAATTCCTCCTTAATTATATCTTTATTGTCACTCAAAGAATACTAGTTATTTTCCCACAAATTAAAACCAAAATTTTTTTGCCAATTTTCATTTACTTGAGCATACAAAATAAGAGAGCAAAGCAAATTAAATTTTCTTAAAAAAAAATAAAAATGTCACAACCTGATGTTCCAGTGTATCCTAATTACGTGATTAAAAAACCAGATTCTTCCAATTCCGATGGCCACTATGGACCTGTTTTTGTAGTGTTGGCCGTGATCGTCGTGATATCCGCCGTGGCGTGCGTCGTGGGAAGGTTGTGCAACAGGCAGCACCACCGATTCAAGGAGGCGCACCACCAAGTGAAGGAGCACCACCACAATGAGCAGCCAAAGATTCATGAGGGTGATCATAAACACGTGGCACCGCCACATGGCGCGGTGAGGCCTACAGAGAGGCAAAAACCAAGCTTCACGATTAGAGAGAGGGGTGACATGGCATTAGGATTCGATAGGAGATCAATCCACGCTGGCAATGTCATGCCACCTCATTTTAATGGTGGAGGGAAACCACAGGTCAGATTTGCAGATAATGTCTAGAGATTTGAAGTTGATGAAAATTAACATTTTTTTTTAACTTGTGTCTTTTATTTTATTATTATTATATAATATTTTATTTTAGTTTCTAAAACAGATAAAGGAACTTGAATTTAAGTTTCTTTTCTTTTTTGACTTAATCTATGAAATTTAGCATTGATTAACATTTGAAGTACTTTAATTGGCTCCATTTAGCTTGGATTAAACGTAATAATATTTCGGTTAATCTTATTATTATGTCTATTCATTCACAAGTAATTACAAATAGAGTACTAAATTTTGTTATTAATTAAACTATAAATTCTTAACTAAATACTCATTGATGATTTAATAAAAAAATTGTATCAGCATGGTCCTCTAGAAGGGATGCATTGATTGGTCATATATAGTATTATACTTCCGGCTTCCCTGTAATAATAAATACACATGAATGTATGTTTTGTTTATTCAAATTACCAAATCGAGTAATATTTTTCTCAAGTACGATTTTTTTTTTAATAAAGTGGTAAGCGCCTAAAATAAACAATATTACTCGAAGTTGAGGTTTGTGAAGAGAGTAGATTTCGTGCCACACGTCATAGACATTGTTTGATTTTATCACCTAAAATACGATTTTTTAAGTTTTATTCTAATTCATAAATATTAATATTAGACAATTATGTATCATTAGATTACAAGTTTAATTTCTTATCTAACAAGCCATATCTATTTTATCCATGCGCATGATGTGAGAAAATTTTATTAAAAAAAAAAAGAAGAAAGTTAACAATTAAAATCTAAAACTAAGTACCTCCCAAAAAGAGATTTTTTTTGGTGACATGGAATATTGCAGTTTTCGATGAGAGAAAACAATTTTGATGTTACACGTATCATATATGATTGCAATTATGTAATAAATTACATTTTTTATTTCGATTGTAAACAAAAACCATTTTTAAAAAAATTTAACAAATAAGCACCATTTTAAATATGCAGTGATTAATCATCAAAATTCTAGAATGCATAGAGATCGAACACCATAAATTTTCGAAAAAAAAAATCAACTATGAGTACATAAATAAATATTTATATCACACACATTATATGTGTAAATTAAGGCTAAAACTTGTGTTTCCTGGAATACCGTATCCCTAAATTTCATATTTTTCGAAAATTAACCCTTAATAAAAAAAATTAATTTTTTAATTAAACATTTATACTATTCATATTTTATAATATTTTTTCAATAAAAAAGTATATCTTTATTAGTTAAAATGTATATTTTTTAGAACAAAAATATTATACCCTTCCACGCCTTGTACACTCGGGCACAAGAGACCAACTTTGTACATAATTCGTTCATGCATACACGAGTTATAAATGTATAATGGAGTACAACAATGTCTTAAAATTATGGCCACTTATTTTGTGCACCTGAGTGCACTGTGCATCACTTTTAAAAAACGTATGAATAAAAATATATAAACTAATGAATACACTTTATTAGCAAATTTTGTTAGTTCTTTTAATGAAAAATTAAATGTAAAAAAATATATAATTATTAGAAAAATGAGTTGATCTATTGTTTGATGTACACTAAAAATAGGATTCATATTAAAAAACGGGTCTACTATATAATCCTATAAAACTCAAATGGATCATTAAGAATCACAGCTCCTCTCTCTTCTCTCAATCTACCCGCTCTTCAATCCCAATCTGCTCGTCGATCCGCCTTCTCCCCCTCTCTCAATCTGGCGCGTCGCCACGTCGATCGGCCTCCTCTCTCAATCTGGTCGCGCCGCCATATCGATCCTATTTCTCTCTCAATTTGGTCGCGCCACCACGTCGATCCGCCTCCTTTCTCTTTCCTTTCGATTTGGCCGCCGCCAACGTAGATCTGCTCATCTCTCTTAATCGAGCTGCGCCGCTCTCTGTGTGTCAGATTTCTCAGGTTTCTCATCTTGCTCACTACGTTTCTTCGGCCATGTCTTCCCTCTCTTATCGAAGATTAGATTCTGCTGTTGAGGAGCAGTTGATGAACCAGTGGATGGATGAATTCGTGGCTGTCGTGCTTTTATTTAATTTTAAGTTTAAGTGGAATAATTACTCTCGTTTAAGTTTAAGTGGAATAATTAGTGGAGAAATTAATTGTAACTCCTATTAGGGTGGATGAATTGTTTGGTGTAAGTTGTTTGATTCATTGTTTGATGTAAAATGTTTGGATGAAATTCTAGAAGGGTGGATGAATTGTTTGCTGATGCATTCTTTGTTGTGTTAATAAAAAAAAGTATCTTTATTATGACATACGTTGATGAGTTACAACATATACATTAATATAGTATAACTTATACACTTACATATTAAAATATGTACATTTAAATATTAAAGTATATACATCCTATTTGTTTAATTAACTATAATATGTTTTTGTTTACATAAATATACTTTTATACTAAATGTAAAATTAAAAATGAATGTATATGTTAATAAAAAAAGTATATGATATACTTTAATGAGTTACAACATATACACTTTCATATTAAAATATATACATTTATCAAAGTATATACTGTATTACATCTTATACTAAAATGTATTATATTTTTTACTAATATGTATAACAAAAATTAATAAATATATACATTAAAATATTGATAAAAATAATATCAATATTATTTTTAAAAAAAAAATAGTATTATATTTATTGAGAAAAACGTATACACTATTTAATTAAAATTAATACATTTGATTATTAAAATGCATATTAAAAATCAATGAGATTTAATATAGTTTTTATATATATAATTAAGTATACATTTACTAATAAAAAATAATACATTTGTGTGATTAAAATATACACTACACCAACAAAACAATTTCCACCCATCGTAATCATCAACAACAATCAAAATCATCAACAACCAGCATAATTTTTACTATTCAACATACATACATATTCGAATAAATGAAGACAACTAATTACAACTTTGAAAACAATCAGCATTGAACCATAATAAATTTATGTTTAAAAATTTTTGAGAAAGTAAGAAAGATAAAAAATAAAAATGAATGTTTGAAGAATTATAAAATCTGATTCATTCATCAGTGGTGTTGATCTTTGAATGTGTGAATATTTTGAGAAGTAGATCTACCGAAGCTGCTATAGAATCTGCGGGAGATCTCAAACATTTATCTGAAGAGTGAAGCATCTGATTCATTCATCTGTCTTGTTGATCTTTGAATGTGTGAATATTTTGAGAAGTAGATCCACCAATTGTAGAAGCTACTATCGAATCTGCGGAGATCTATTTGATCTGAAGAGTGAAGCAGCGGTGCTCTGATCCGCTCTGATCTTGATCTGAAGAGTGAAGAGAGAGATTAGGTGAGAGAGAGGGGGAGAGGAGCGATCTAATCACAGTGATCTGAAGAGTGAAGAGAGAGATTAGGTGAGAGAGAGGGGGAGAGGAGCGATCTAAATCACAGAGACGGAGGAGCGTTCTGTAGAGTTAATTAATGACCCGTATCGCCCAATTTCATATATATATTTTGGGTTATGGGTTAATTTGACTCTATTGCACCTTGTAGAGTGAATTAATGACCCGTATCGCCCAATTTCATATATATATATTGGGTTATGGGTTAATTTGACTCTATTGCACCTTAAAAACTGATGTACAGTAATAATTGCTTAAAAAAATATACATACATTATATTGAATAAAAATTTATACATATATGGATGCAACAAAATATCAACTCGAAAATATATGCATATATTTGTATAAACTTTTCAGGGTCACAACGTGTCTAATTAGTCTAAGTGATACATATAATCAAAATTTAATTAATCGAGAGTCGAAATTTCACTTTCTACAAAATATATATTCTGAAACGATATAAAAAGAAAGAATAATATTAGTACTATGTAAACTAGCCATAGGGAAATTTTTAATTTTATTTTTTGTTTGGAAAGTATATATTTAGAGGTTTTATATTGAAAATCCAAAGTCGGTGTTAAATTATAGTAGAATTTTTGTGTTATATATATATATATGGAAATTAAAATAAACTAATTATGGAAATATTGAATTAACCTATTATGAGAGACAGAGAAGTTAATTTTGTCCATGTTTAGAAGAAAAGAATATCTTTAGCTGTAGAATATTGCAAATTTTTTATTAAAGGAAAACAAAAAATCCCTTAGTCTTGTTTAAATCCGACCTTAATTAAACTCAAAGAGTACTATATATTTTCCCACAAATTCATACAAAAAAACTCGTAGCCAATTTTCATTACTACTACTCGAGCAAACAAATTAAGAGAGCAAAGCAAAATTAAATTTTCTTGAAAAAATAAAAAAATAAAAAATGTCAGAATATGAAGCTGTTTTCATAGTGTCGGGCGTGATCGTCGTGGTGGCGTGCATCGTGGGATGGTTGCGCACAACAGGAAGCACCACCGTGGCAAGGAGGCGGACCACCAGGCGCACCACCACGACCCAAAGATTCATGAGGGCGATCAAAAGCCGCCACATGGCGGTGTGGGGCCTACAGAGTAGGAATCAATGCAAAAAAACAAGCTTCGCGAATACAGAGAGTAGTGACGTGGAATTAGGGTTCCATTCACGCTGGCAATGTCATGCCACCTCGTTTTAATGGGGGAGGGAAAGAAATTACAGGTCAAATATGCACATAATGTGGACTAGAGATAATTTGATGTTAGATGGAAAATTAACACTATTATTTTTACTTGGTCTTTTATTTTGGAGTGTTTTATTTTATTTTAGTTTCTAAAATAAATTTATTAAGGAACTTACGAAATTTAGTATTGATTAAGTACATTTGAAGTACTTTAATTGGCTCCATTTAGTTTGGATTAAACGTAATAAGATTTCGGTTAATCTTAAGTGCTAAATTTTGCTTATTAATTAACCTATAAATTTCATTAAAAAAATTAACAGCATGGTCCTCTAGAAGGAATGCATTGCTTGGTCATACTAAGTATATGTTATGACTTCCCTGAAATAATATATACACATGTTTTGTTTATTCAAATAATCGATTACATATAGGCTCGCTCTAAAATATTACTCCCTCCGTACCAAGAATACATTGGCGTATTCTTGGGCACGGAGTTTAAGAAAAGTAACTTTTTGGTGGTGTGATGTAAAAAAGAGAAGGGGTATTTTGGGTAATTGAGTAGAATAAAGTGTATGATATAGTTGACTTTGACTAAATTGTGTATAAAAAGAATGTGGCTTTTTTGTAATATTATAGTATTGTAAGGTTATTGATATTATGTATTGTTTCCATTTTTAGGGGGCGAATGTATTCTTGGGACGGACCAAAATAGAAAGGGCGAATGTATTCTTGGGACGGAGGGAGTAATATTTTTCTCTATCATGACGGAAAAAAAAAATTAAAGTGGTAAGCGCCCAAAATAAACAATATTACACGAAGTTGAGGTTTGTGGAGTGAGTAGATTTCGTGCCCCATGTCATAGTCATTGTTTGATTTTATCATCTAATATATGATTTTTTAAGTTTTATTCTAATTCATAAATATTATTAGACAATTATGTATATATCACTAGATTACAACCTTTCTTAGCTAACAAGCCGTATCTATTTTATCCATTCGCATGATGAGAGAAAATCATTAAAAAAAATAAAAATAAATAAAATAAACGATTAAAGTCTAAGAGTACTATTACTTTTATTTATTTATATATAT
Organism: Pogostemon cablin; assembly: GCA_023678885.1. Classification (NCBI taxonomy): domain Eukaryota; kingdom Viridiplantae; phylum Streptophyta; class Magnoliopsida; order Lamiales; family Lamiaceae; genus Pogostemon; species Pogostemon cablin. Next base: position 24,528,824 of record CM043006.1, read on the forward strand.
AAATATATTAAATTAGTTTAATATTATAGTTTACTTTTTAACTCAAGTTTCCTTAATTTATACACTAGTGTTCTTTAACTTGATTTATAAACTTATAGAATATAAATCTAGCTAGATTTAATGGGCACCAGGATATAGATAATTAATTTATGGTTACTTAAATACATTAAAAATTTCTTTATTAATATAAGATATAAACATACAAAAATATTACTACTAATTACGAAATATATATTGATATTTTAATATTATCTTTATAATGTGCTGCACATAAATGTTTGTGTGCAGCAAAAGTTATGTGCAGTAAAAAAAGTGTGAATAGTAAGTGTCATGTGCAGCGAAAAAATTATATATTCCTACCCTCTGGCCGCAGCCGCCGGCGGTCCGGCGGTGATCCGTCGGCGGTCCGGCGGCAGCTGTGGGTGGGTGAGGGGTTTAGGGTTTGTGCTTTAAAAGTGTATGAGATTATAATGAAGTAAGATTATATTTGGTATTTTACTTTAATATTTTGTATGTGAGAGTAATTTTTTTAAATTAATATATCTTACAGCAATTTTGGGTACTAAGTGTGTATCTATTAGTAATTACTTATTTTTTTTAATTTATCTTGAGTGTCTTAATTTAAACAATGAAATACACTTATAAATTCTAACTAGAATATAATTTTATAATGTTACTTCTAGAATGCATAGAGATCGAACACCATAAATTTTGAAATAAAAAATTAAAGACAATAATATTATGTTATGATCAGAGTAGTTAAATATATACTAATGGGATTTCCTCAAATAGTCAACTATTAGATGTTAGATAACGTGCTATGCTAGAAGACTGGGATGGATCTCATTTTCACATAGTATATATATTGTAAGTTTCATGAGAAATTGATTAATTAAAGACTATGATGCATAGAATTGCTGAATAAAAAATAACGTTAACATAATATATAATAAAAATCACACGACATCTAATTTGTTTGACTTCTAGAAGATCTACCAATTAAAAAAAAATGAATATTTCAACAATCGCGCACGAAATCCGTGAACCAATCAATTTACCCGTAACCAAATATTAGACCATCTAGAATTTATAAATAAATAAATAATTATAGTAGTATATAATTCACACACATTTTTTGGTTGGTATTATGTGTGCACCCATTTAATACAAAAATAAAATTCCACCCATTTACGGTCTCACGTAAGTTTTTGATAATAAGATTACTAGACATATAATGTGATAATAACAGTATTAATAATAAAAAATAGTAATATCATTATCTACTTTTGAAACAATTACTTACGAAAATATTGTCACATGTATAACGATCCTCATGAACATTAATTCCAAGTTCATTTTATTAAGAAAAAATATATTTAGAAAAAAAAAAGATGAAATGGTTGCTCATAGAATTAAATATAAAGTTAGTTAGAGAACTTGATTTAAAGTTTACATGAAACTTATAACTAGATTACTAGGAGTAACTTTAAAATACAATTTTTTGGTTTATATAAACTATTCTAATTAATTTGATAATTTAAAAACATTTATTTTAGTCAACTCTCCTCCGAATTTATGAAACAAAAAATGAAAAAACCATGCACTTATTCAAGAGACCACGTCATCGATTTTGCACCATATGCGAAAAGGATCATGTTTTAGATCAGTTCCTCCCTAGTCCCATTTTATATCGAATAATAACTTTATATGTGGACAATTAAGACAGAGACCAAATATGAATGTATCAAGGGGAAGGAGACATACCAGACGCACCAAAATAACAAAATTGATACGAATAAGGGGACGAATCTAGAGTACTATTTCTGTCTTTTTTGAAAAAAAAAATCTTTATTATATTATTAAGTTAGTTATTCTAGTACTTAATTAATAATTAACATTATCGTTATGGGATACAATAACAACAGATTGGATCATTGGAGGACACTTAAAGCCTTGCGAGAACTTTCAAAATTCTTTGTTTTACGTGCAACAAGATAAATAGTGTCACTTTTTGCATGAAAATTATATGTACAACAAATCATTAATCATCTAAAATTTTATTAATTTTATGTTATATTGTAAGAATTGCAAATGATGAAGTAAGAAATTGTCATTCAAAAGTGAAATAATTGTTAGTAAAGGTGTTTAATTAATGGAGTATATATATATATAAAGTTAAAAACTCTAAAATTCTAGGTTTGATAATTTCTTCCAGAACCAAAAGATAATTAAACCATTAATTATAGGGTCGAAAGATTGTTTCTATCAATTCAAAATCTAAAAAATATGAAACTATCAATGACTACATTAATATCTCATACTCCTTCTATCCGCTTTTAAGGTATTCATTTTATTATTTTTTATGTCCGCTTCAAAGGTATACATTTCTCATATTTATTAAAAAAATACACAATAAGACTCACCATTTCATTCTAATACAACTACTCACTTTACATATAATAATAATAATAATACTTCTTAATCCACTTGCAAAAAAACAAATGGATACCTTAAAATCGAAGGGAGTATATTAAACATGTTTTTAAAAGTAAAATTTTATAATTAATTGATAATTTCATATTTTTGGGTTCTTAAATTGATATATTAAATATTAAAAATTTTTAATTTATAGTTTACCTATCTTTCTGGGTTCAAAACAAAATATAAATTTTATCATTTTAATCCGTCCCAAAATATAATATACAATTTTTATTTATTTATTTATTTATGAGCAATTGATAGAGCACAAAAATAGAAATTGATTAGTTGATAAATTAGAAGGCGGAGATTTAAGAATAGGTATGGTCAATCGTTGTCGTCAATGGCGAGGTGAAAAGTTTGTAGTTGTGTGCAGCCCGGGCCACCATAAACTAGGTGAACGCGCAACCGAACCTTCCTCGCACTTATATTTTTACTTAGTCCCCAAACAACATCATCTTTATAGACAAACCCCATTTCAGATTACGCATGTTCAAACTTCAAACTTGGACACCTATTCATTATTATTTTAATTTCATTAAATAGAAATACACCATATGATAATTCTAGAAAATTAATCCGGTCAACCCAAGACCGCCAACCCATATACATATACCAACTTCTTCATTCCCTAACTAACTCAAATCTCTCTCATCTGATCTCTCTCTCTCTCTCTCTCTCTACACAACAACATCCTCACCAACATTTTCAAATTCAGAGATGGAGGCTAATTCGGAAGAAAAGCTCAACTTGGATGATCATGATTCATTTTGGGAGGCCAAAATCAACCATGATTTCTTTCAATTCTTGAAACTCGAGGACAACTCACAAGAACAAGAAGAAGATCATGATAATGAAGAGGGCGATGATGAAGAAGATGAAGAGGAAGAAGAGTTTTCATTCGTGTTTGGAGGAGAAAATATGTCAGCCATAGAAGCAGAGGAAGCCTTCAGCAACGGCCAGATCAGGACTGTTTTTCCTTTATTCAACCGGAATTTGCTATTCTCCGGCGAAGATTCCGACTCCCTGCCTATGACGCCGCCGGTCAAGAAAATATTCTTCGAAACAGATGAAGTAATCGGTCAGGTGACGTCACCCGCGCAGGAGAATGACGAGATCGCTGGGCCCTACTGCGAGTGGTCAAGTACGAAGGTAGTGGAGGCGACGCCGGCGCCGGATGCCTGCAAGAAGAGCAACTCAACCGGTTTTTCTAAAATTTGGCGGTTTAAGGAACTCAGGGAAAGGTGTAATAGTGACGGAAGGGACGCCTTTGTCTTCTTAAATAGAAGCCACGCGCCGAAGCAGAAGGCGGCGGAGGAGAAGCCGGAGACAACCGTGAAAGTCGCCGGAAAGGTGAAGAAGGGCGGGAAGAGTAGGAAGGAGTCGGCACACGAGGTGTATTTACTGAGTAAGGCGAAGGAGGAGCAGCGCCGGCGGTCGTACTTGCCGTACCGGCCGGCGCTTATGGGTTTCTACACCAACGTTAATGTCGGATTAACCAAAAACGTACATCCTTTCTAGAATTACTCTTTTTTTTTCTTCATTTTTTATTCTTTAGTGCATGTTTATTTTTTGTCTGTTGTGTATGTATCGAAATGTAAAACAAAGTTAACAATTCGAGCTGTCAAAAAATATTCAATGTAATTATTTACTTCTAAGAATTATGTCACGTTTTTATATTCTCTATGAAGTGTGTTAAGATATGGGGATAAATTAATATGGTATGTAGGGTAATTAAATTTGACCGTATGTAGTGGTTGAAAAATGGATTGTGAAACGTTAATTATGAAGCGTTGTCCCGTTACTGACACTTCATCATCATCCAACTACTCAATTGCTATTTCGCACCTCCCATCATCACCTTCAACATATATGTAACCCCCTTTTATTTTCAAGATTAATGTATTATTTTTATTCATAATATTTTTTTTTTGCTAAGATTGTGTAACATGATTCTTGCCCATATATATATATATAAATTGATTATAAATTTACATGCAAGTTGCAACAGACATTGTTCGAGTTTAGCCTACTCTACACCTTTTTTTTTTTTTTAAATATGGAGTATAATATTTGTTTCATGAATATATATAATTTCATGTGTTATAGAGGGGAAAAAATTATAATGTTTTTTTTTCTTGACCTACATTAGATCACTTGATGTTAAATTGATACTATTGATTAGGAGAATTATAAAATTGAATTTAGTTATGATTTCTATGTATTGACAAATAAGAAATAAGGTAAAGTCTAGAGGAAATTTCTTGTGTGTATTTATATATATTTAACCTGTACATGATTCTTACGTAAATCTTATAGAAAAGTAACCGCAGACTTCTTCTAGGAAAAAAGTATAGTTGTCCTAAAAAAAACACGTTCCATTTAGAAGAATCTAGGCTTTTAGATTTAGTTTTTTGCAGCAATTTTTTAATTTCTTTAAAAAAATTTAGCCTAGCTTGTCTTATTTAAAATTTAGATAAAATTGTCACTTAAGTATTTGAGTGAGTTATTTGATTAAGTATTAACAATTCTCATCCCTTATGGAAATGGTCATTTATTACTTATATATACAACAATCAATAACATAAAATTAAATAAATACGGAAAACAAATAAAATTATATTGTAATAGTCATAAAATTTTAAAATGCAAGAGAATAGAGAGTAAATATATTAGGAATATGAATTGAAGTTATAATATTTTAAAATTATTTTATAATAATATGAGTAGATCGTAAGTTAATTTATTTCAACAATATTTCATGTCGAAAATAACCAGTGATTTAAAAAATTGGTTGGACCGGCCGATTGAACCAGTTCGACCAGGAATTGGCCTACAAATCGGTCCAAAATCCCTATAAAACCTTTTTTTTAAATTGAACCGGATAGAACCGGCCAAAATCGAGAAAATTGGGAAAATAGGTTGAACCAGTCAAACAGATTTTTTTTTCTATTTTTTTTATATTTTATATTTTTATATTATTTCACTTTTATTTTTATTTATTTTAAAATTTAATATATAAATTTTGAAGTAAATTATGTGGCTTTCCTGGAGTGATGCACCAGCAGCTTGAGTATAAATTATGTAATATGCTATTGAAAGAATATATAAAAATGTGTATAAAATATGAATTATAAATTATAAATATTTTATCTAATTATATTTTTATATAATTTGAATTTTCTCTTTATAAAATAATTTTGGTTATTATAATTTTTTTAATGAATTATAATATTATAAAATATAATTGAAAAAATGTAAAATTTAATTTTCAAGTTGAATCGCCGATTGAACTGGTCCGACAGGTTGAACCTCGAACCGTTGTATCTACCGGTTCAGTCTCCATTTAGGAAAACTCTGAAAATAACTATCTAAATCCAATTTTCAACGTTGAAGGTTTAAAACATCCAAACGAAAGTCAAATTCGTTTGAATTGCAACTTTTGATGTCTTTTCCGATGATTAATCTTTCGCGCCACGTGGAAACGGGATTTCGTTATATTGGTGCCTCCAATTTCAACCACTATTTCTTTTAATTTCGTTACAATTTATTAGAAAACTATAATGTATCTCATTATAAAATATTAAAATAGAATTTTATTTATTTTATTTTATTTTGCAATAAATCGATTAAAATTTATGTAGGTAGCTAACATGGAAACGGAACTCAAGAAATGCTTATAAAGGCAAGCTATTTTTTTGTCATTAATTGCCAACAAAATATTACAACATACATATTAATATTAATAATAGCAGCAGAGCACTTACATTCCATTAATTTACTGCTACTTACATATGATCATAAATATCATTGGCATCAAACACAACCAAACTTATACATAGAGTTACATATGATCTTGATACAGACCAAAAAAACAGACAATATACTGATTAATTAAATAAGTTGCCCATGAAAATTTAGTTAATTAATTAAGAAGTAATGGGCGGTTCATATAAATCCAGCTTGGCAATAGCAATTTGATCAAGCAGCAGACGGAGCAGGAATGTATGATACGGCAGGCTCTGGAAGGGAAGCCAATATAGATGGCTTTGAAAATGCTTCTTCCCCACCTTCTTCAGGCTTGTAGTCCAGCGATTCGTCGTCGTAAACATCCCACCATTTCTTCACCAGCATTTTTATGTCATCTCTGTCCATGTTTGCTTCTACTCCAGTGTACCTCCACGGCTTTGATCCCTACAGATCACAATATATACATATATGGTTTATAAGTTGATGGAATTAATTAATTAACCAACAATGAAATATTCTCAATCCAAGTCTAAAAAATTAGTAAACTATTAATTTGGGGTTTGAATTATTTTTTCTATTAATTAGGATTCTGAATTATATAAAACTATCAATTCAGGGCCAAAATTATCTTTTTTATTGATTAGGGGCTTAAATTATAAAAAATTATTAATTTAGGGTCTGAATTTATCACATATTGTCTCTTATTTTATCAATTCAAGGCCTGAATTCAAACTCTGAATTGACAGTTTTGTATATTTCAAGCCCCTAATCGATAGAAAATATAATTTAGGCCCGAATTGATAATTTATCAATTTTTCATGTCTTGAATAGATAAAATTCCATATTAGTAATACTTACAGCAGCACAGTAGTGAACAACTTTGACTTTCTCCAGCTCAACATTTTCAGGGTGGCGCCACAGCATTGCAAGAACAAGATTGTACACGAGTGGAATGGGTTTGTAGATTGGTTGGAAGAACATGTTCAAGAAATCCTGTCCAAACAACAACATTAGTATGATCATGTAATGAAACCCTAATTAAATAAGGAGTAATTAATTAATTAATAAAGTACCTGCTCAGCAAAGGGTGTTGTTGGAGAGATCTGGAGAGTGTGTAGAAGCTTCTCATAAGTGTCCTTGCTGGGCTCATAGACAAACATGCCAGCATTGAAGTACAAAGGAGGGGGGGATCCCATCTCAGCAGGCCACGTCACCTTATCAGGGCACTGCTGGCAGTAGCCAATGGAGTACTGAGGAGAATGACTCCATGTCTTCTCACAGAAGCAATCCATTACAGCGTAGAAGTAGCCGTCAGGGGTGTCGAGGAGGTGATCGATGTTTTCGAATACTTGGATGTCTCCATCCAGGTACACCATCTTGCTGTACTCAAGAAACTGCATGCCATATATTTCGTTATTACCATACATTATCTTTCTTCAATTAAATATCGATCATCAATATTAATGAATGGAAAAAAATTTTATGTGTCCTGAAATGATTGATTAATTTATGTGGGAAATGATCTTCTTGTCTTCTTTTTCTTACTTTGTCCATAATATAGTTCTTGTCTTCTTCCAAATATTTTTGGCTGCATGACATCATTTTTTTTGTCTGTTAATTAGGATTTTTCAAGGCTTAAGGTTACTATTTAATTCGTCTCTTGGTTAAAAAGTTATAACTTGTACAAACTTTAAATGCTAGATTTCGTGTGATTTACTAATATTAAGAAAAAGAGAAAAAAATATAAAGCAACTAATAATTAAGAAAGAATCACGGGTGTTTAATCAATCACTTAAAGATAGGAAGATTGCTTTTGGAAACAATCTAGAGATTTCGAGTATAAATCAATTATTAAAAACTCACAAATAACTTTACTATATGAATAAGTTTGTAATTAAATGCATATAGTTAGTTTAAAAATTTTCAGTAATAAAACTTTGATAAGAAAATATAATGGTTGATTATTAATAAATTTATTAGAAGTTAGAACTAAAAACAGACGTGGCACGTGTGTATGTATTGAGGAAAACGATATATATAAATCGAAAGTTTGAAACTTACATTCCAAATACGAAGCTTGGAGTAATTGATGACATAGTAAGCCATGGCGAACTGAGTCGAGTTCTCCGGCGGGTACACCGGCTCAATCTCCCTGACAATGCAGCCCTGCTTCCTTAGTATCTCACGGTGCTCCTCCGGCACGTCCGGCAGGATCGCCACAACGAGCGGGTACACACTCTTCACCTTCCTCAAACCCTTGGCTAAACCCGCCACCCCTTTCACATAGTCACCATTTCCTGCCAAGAATGTCACGAAAGCCTTCCTAGAATTCAGGCTTGCCGGAAGCTTTCCGGCGGCGCCGGAGAAACCGTCGACGGCTGGAACTTCAGGAGCCATGATATATTTTCTTGTTTTGTTTGGGAAGGAAAGTGCCAACCCTATTCTTTGTCTCTCCAAGTTCTGACCATTCATGGCTCGTCTTAGCGCTCTTTATATAGAGATCAAATGAACGTTTCATGCAACTCAAATGCACTCCAAATGAAATTCAAATGGACATGCAACTTTTTTTCTTTTTTATGAGAAACACAAAATTAATTTTAATTGGTTCTTTTCTTCTTCTTTTTTTTGGGCTTGTGTTATTTTTTATTCCTATTTGTGAAATAAAGTATTGGGATGTGTGGAGAGAATGAGTGGAGAGATTGTTTACCGTCGATCAGGCCTTATCATCAGGATCAACGGCTGAGATTGAAGGAGTTGGGGTCGTGTTCGATTGGAATTTGAAATATACTATTCCTACTTTATTCCCTTCCTGCAATTTATTTTCTTTTTTAATTTTCTGATGGAAAATGAAAGCATACAAGTGAGAAGAGCCATGGAATGGGTGTCATTTTCATGGTCGAATATTTATTGGGGGAAATTTTAATTAAAAAAAGTGGGGGGAAAATATAGAGAATTAATATTCTAGCAACGTAGACATTTGAAATTAGAATTAGGTTTTTTGTAGGTATATTTTTTGGTCTTTTTATTTCTGTAATAGTCGTGACGGTATGTAACACTCACACGTTAACTCTTATACACCTTTTTGTAATAATTTTGTTAACTTTCTAACTGTTTTATTTTTAATTTTTAACAATATTGTGTTTTTAGTTACCCCGCAAACTTAATTTTATAAATGTTCTGGTAAATTTAAATCGGTACTGATTTGTGTCATAAATATTTAATTCGTAAAATGATTTGTGTCATATATATATATATATATATATATATATATATATATATATATATATATATATATATATATATATATATATATATATGATGAAGGCATAGTACATCCAAATGTATTAATTTCAATTTATTACTATTATTTTTATTATTTTTAATTTGCGTGTGAAAGTTATGGGATAAATAGATCAATGTGAAATGTGTAATAAAAAAATGAGTAAATAGTGGGGAAAAAAAAGGACAAAAACATATATATCCATCACATGAAACCGATTGATTACATAAGATAGGATAAAAAAGTGGTAAAATTTTTTAAATTAAAAGTACTAGTCGATCAAATTGATAACTTAAATAATTCATAAAAAAGTAAAATAATCTTAATATAAAAAGATGTCATAGAAAAATAAATTACTATCAACTATGTGCTTATTGTAACTTGTAGGCAGGAAAATGCTTTCACTTTTCATACCAAAAATATAAAAAAGCAGTTCATCCATTCACAAACATTGACGTAGGACCCACTTTAATTACTACGGTACTTTTGTACAGTTTGATCCTTAATATGTTGCGATGCGTATGGCTTTTATTTTCTACTATTATAGATTCTTGTATTTCATTCATTTATAACCGAAAAATAATAATTGTGAAAAAGAAAAAGAAAAAAAAGGGGAAGGAAAAGCATATAGGCAATTAATGAATTCCTCGAGAAAAAAATTACTGATTTTTGTTCAATTGAACCATTTATCTTTAAATTTAAATGAGTTGATATAAAGCTCTAATTAGTTATTGGTGATGGCAATTAATTGAATAGATGGTTGACAATTATGCATGTGGAACATCTGTTTCGAGAGAACGACCAAGATTTTTGTCATTTCTATAAGTACCCACATCAGATTTTATTAATCAAACATGATCTTGATGTCACTTTTTATTTTTTTTAAAAAAAAACCAAATCCTATATATATCGTAAATATTTTCTTTCATTTTTTTTTAAGAAAAAATTATATTTTATAAAAATTACTATTAATTAACTTGTAAATACTATTTAGAATTTTTTTTTCGAAAAAATGCCAATAATTTCGTCATAATATAATACTCCAACAGTATATATATTTGCCATTAATTAGCCGAGGCGATCGAGTAGCCGCCAGAGATCACATATATTTAATTTTTTTTAAATAATAATAAAATTGAAATCATTCTCTATATATATTGTCCTTTTAATTTCGAAAAATGAGTAATTTATAATTTAAGAGGCGGCACAAATTTAAGAATAATGTGTGTTGTAATAATAATGTTGCGGGTCAGAAATATAAGGAGCAATGATTAGAAAGAAACAATATGAAATTGCATGTTTGTGAAGCTAAAGAACACCTCTTTGATTACTTGATGTTGACAACCTTAAACATTGACTCCTCATCATCCATCTTTTAAATTTATATAATTTCTTTAAATTTCTCTCATCTTTTTTTAATACAAAAACTAGCTTTATTAATTAAACCAAATAAATAAATAATTTTGTGCATTTGAGTGCGCAAAAATATTTCGTGTATTTATGTTTTATATTACTATTTTAATTTTTGGTTTAGAGATTATCATTTTCTTTATATAGTTTATCACATCTCTATCTGATCATGATTAATTCATTTTCTTTTAAAATTACGCTAAAAAAATCTTCATTTATATATTAGGCTGGTGATTGCAATTCAAGTTTTATCGTTGAGAGGTATAATCACTTCTTTCTTTTTTTATTTTATTTTTTTTTTCTCTCCCTTGTTTGTTCTACTTATAAAGGCTCTCCTTAAAATTTTATTTTTCAAATCAAGTTATACCAAACTCTTGTGTATAACAAATTCACATAATTAGTTATGTTAATTTTATGAGTTTGTCTTATTATACATTTAAGATTTAATATTTGTTATTAGAATTTATAAAACATTTAAAAATTCCACCGTCCAATCAACGTGGAAATATTTAATTGGAGACAATGAAATTAAGCACTACGTATGCTAATAGTCATGCAAGATTGCACGGAGCCAGTTGTACCACTAATTAATTAAACACATAAAATATTTTAAAAGTTTAAGGAAAATTAAAAATGCAATATTCAATCGCAATTGTGAATTTTATATTATAGAGTTGCTTTTTAAAGAGCAAGGATTGTCATTATCTTATCTTATCTTAACTATATTGTTAATTCCAATTAACGAACTTAGTTATAATTATTATTAAGTATATATATTATTACTCTCAATCTAAGGAAGTTTGTATTACATTATATACACATAGGGATGACTCATGAGTCATGATCCAAATTTTGAGGGGCGGATACGATTATATTTAGCGTATAATATCATTTTAATAAAAATAATAACTGTTACACACGTACAATTAGCATGTTGAGTTGCTTGGGTTAGCAGGGATGTAAACGGGTAGGGTAGTGTACTGGTTGGACAAATTCACCCTTACCCTATCCTATTACCCTTAAATTGAATATCGGGTAGGGTACAGGTATACCCGTTGAGTATGCGGATAATCCGCGAGTAAATGTGTACCCTCAATTATTATAAAATATTATATGAATATCCGCAGTTTCTCAAACTTGAACAATCCTACCCGTATTGAAATTAAAAAGTTTTTTTTAAGTATAAATATAAATTTAGAATTAAATAATGTACTTAAATATTATTAATTACAAACTAAATAAAAAATTAAATAATATAATATACTGTATATATAATTTTTAAAAGCAGGAATATAAATATATACATACATAATTAGAAATATATAATATTATAATATAAGTAAAAATAAATATATTAATTGAACATAATTAATTATAGATTAAATAATGTAAATATGAATATATAAATATGTAATGCAATTAAAAATGTATAACATAATAGTTATATATATATAGTATTATATAAATAGTATTATATAAATATAATATGTATAATATATAGTATCGTGTAAACGGACATAAAAGGAGAAACCGTACTCACCCTTACCTTGCAAAATTTTTATCGGGTTCAGGTATTACACTACCCGTTACCCGATAAAGTCTACTCTACCCGTACCCACCGCCTCGGGTACCCGCGGATAACCCAACCCGGTAGATAAAATTGACATTCCTATGTGTAAGTGAGGTAATTAATTGTGTATTACAATTTTCAAAGGTTGCATACTTTAAAAAAATTAAGAGTGTATATTGGGTGCACCCAGGTGAAAGGGTGCACCCATATGTGTATGACTTTTTATTCTATTTTGTGTATATATTATTCTATTTTGTATACGTATTTTGTAATAATTGTATACTTTTTTTACACTAAGTTTTTCATTAAAAAAACTAACATCCATATGTATATTTTTTTATTCAATAATGTATACATATTTTTTAATAATTGTATATTCTTTACACTCAATTTTTCATTAAAAAACTAACAATTAAATTGTATACATTATTGCTCATAATTGTATATGTTTTTTATTATATTTGTATATGGGTCCATCATATCTTAGGGTGCACCCAGGTGCACAGTATAATTAACCAAAAATTAATATGTGGCAATTTTCAATCTTTAAAAGACAATTTTTTCGAATAAGTACCCTTTTATTTTAAATTTTCTGTAATAATAATAATACTCTATAAACATTAATATTGGGTAAGAAAATAATTAATTAGGGTGTGCAGTGGTGTCATTAAAATATTGGGTTAGAAAAGAAGGATATTGTGGCACAAGAAAAACAAGCAAACCCAAAAAGGGAGGCATATACAACTTTATACCAAAGCAACTCAAATAAAATTCGAATGGATCATCTCCATCTTCCAACTGGGTTGCAAACACTACAAGAAAACTCTTTTTTACCCACGGGAATATTCCGTTGGTAAAAGCCTTAATTCCATTGTTAAATTAGCTTAATAACGGAAGCTATTTGTAAAATTCTGTTGGTAAAGTGGTGATTGGTAAATTTTTAGCAACGAAAAATCAATTCCGTTGTAAATAATTCCATTGGTAATCCGTTGGTAATTTATATAATGATTCTCTTGATAATCCGTTGGTAAATTACCAACGAATTGTATTCCGTTGCTAAAATAGAGAATAAATTTGTTGATATTCCGTTGCTAAAACAAAAATGTCATTTTTGTTGCTAATTCATTGGTAATTACCAATGGATTGAATTTCATTGATAAATTCAATTGCTAAAAAATAATTTTTTTTGTTGCTAACACAATTTCTCTATTCAATCATCTATATATATTACTCTATAAACTAACAATTCCTGCTTGAATTAATCATAGTTTTGTCCCTCATAATTTATACTTTTAAATGAATTGACGATAAATTTCTTTTATAAAATAATAGTGCAATCAATTTTAAACTATAAAACTAAATGACAAAAACTTGAGTGAATTTTGTAAAATGATTAATAAGAAGTACATGTTAATATAATTTCTTTATAAACCAAGTGGGCTAGCCTACCTGGCACTGGGCTCCTCACTTAAGTGAGAGACCCAGGTCCGATTTTCATTGGGAACGAATTAGGAGTGGAGATATAAGGAGGCTTGGAGAAGGGGGAGTAAGGAGACTTGATGTAGATTCTCATTGAGAACGAATTAGGAGTGAAGATATAAGGAGACTTGGAGAAGGGGGAGTAAGAAGACTTTGTGTAGATTTCCATTGGAAACGAATTAGGAGTGAAGATATAAGGAGGATTGGAGAAGGGGGAGCTGTTGGGAACAAATTAGGAGTGGAGATATAAGGAGGCTAGGAGTGGAGATATAAGGAGACTTGGAGAAGGGGGAGTAAAGAGACTTGGTGTACACTAACTACTGACTATACTAACAACTGACATTTACCAATAAAAAAAAGAAAAAATTGTAACTTAAAATTGTATTATTCCATAAAAAAATAAAAAAAATAAGTTACTTAATGAAATGAAAAATGATGACAAATTAAAAAGAAAAGTCACAACATGAGATAATTCCACTTTAAAATCAGTTTAAATTAAAAAAGTAATTACACAAAATTATGCCTATGCACAGAATTATTTGTGCATATGCGTATCCCTCAATTTATACCTTTATAAAAAAAAAAAGTGATCGATACCAAATAGATAAAAAATTGTAACATTGTATTATTTCATAAAAAAATAAAAAAATCTCAAGATAAATAAAGAGTGATAATAATGTTACTTAGTGAAATGAAAAATGATGACAAATTAAAAAGAAAAGTCACGACATGAGATAATTCCACTTTAAGATCAGTTTAAAATAAAAAAGTAATTACACAAAATTATGCCATTTATGCACAGAATTATTTGTGCATATGCGTATCCCTCAATTTATGCCAATTTTGGTTATCTTATAATAACTAATAGTGGTATGAGGTGAAGATGTGCAAAAATTATAGGGTTAGTAAAGAATTGAAATTGGTATCTTATAATAACTAATAGTGGTATGAGGTGAAGATGTGCAAAAATTATAGGGTTAGTAAAGAATTGAATCTGATGTGTGGGTATAAGCGAAAAGTAATTATGAAAAAGTTGAGTGGTCTATTTTGGTAGTATAGGATGTACATACATACATATTCCTATCCATATTAATGAGTATCTTCTATATAAATGTGAGAACGATTAGTAGATGTACCATATTTTTGTTAAATTACCTTTTCTATTAAAAAAATATTTTTTTAATGGATGAAACTATTACTTTTTTTAAATAAAAAAACATTACTCAGTTTAATAAGAATATAATAAATTACATCATATAGAGTAATATTTTTTATTTACGAGAGCAATAGTTTATCTCTCTAAAATATAATTTTTTTTTACTAAAATTAATTAGTAAATCAAATTACAAAAATTTGAACGTAATTATAACTTAAAACATTAAAATTATTCCATAAAGCACACATATAAATCAAACTTTAGGTTCTTTTTTCTTACAAAGTTAGTTGTTAGTATACTCAATAGTTAGTTCACCAAGTCTTCATACATCTTTGTTTCTCTAAGTCTCCTTATAACTCCCCCATGTTCGTTCCCAAAGGGAATCGAACTTGGGTCCCTCACCTTAGTGAGGAACCCAGTGACCTAGGTTCTTAAAGTTAGATTTATACTCCCTCCGTCCCGCCCAAATAGCACAATTTTACTATATTAGGCGTCCTGTCCAAATTGCACAATTTTTCTCTTTTAGTAAAAAATGTCAACTAATGGCCACCACTATCAATCACACCTCCCTAAAATACTTACCCAATTTACATAAAATAATAATACTTATTAATCCACGTGCAAAAAACAAATGACACACTTTGAGCGGGACGGAGGGAGTAATTAAGAAGTGAATTGGTTGAGTGAAGGCATCTTCAGGTTCAATCCGGAATTTTTCAAATTCGAAATTAAATTAGGCGACATTGAACGTTTGAATTGAATGCGAGCTGAGACAAATATATAATATTAAAATTGTAGGAGTAATATTTTTATATTTTAATTTTCAGAATTATATACACAATAATGTCAAATAAATTTTGTAGTTATGTTTTGATATTTTGAGTGATAGTTGATGCCCATGTACTGTTAACTTCATATTAGGATGGGCCAATTAATTCGCTTGTTTTCTAATTGATTGTTGATAACTATAAAGTACGTATTGGGTTTACATGGAAGGACATAATAAAAATTTTAAATTAGAATAAAAATTTAAAACAATTTGGTTCGAAAAGAAAATTGATAAATATTCTAGAATTTTTGCACAAATTAATTAAAGAGTACTACTATCATGAATTATCTGGTTTTTATTATGGCGGTATTATTTTCTTTCTCTTTACATTAATCTCTTTGCCATATATTTAATTTCCCATTTTATTTCAGTATATATTTCTAGTGATACATTATTAGATGTGTGACTAGTAGAAAAGATATATCTTCATGAAAAAGAAAGTTTAAATTCTCTATATATAAAAATCAAATTTCCTCTTTTATATTACGTATTAATTGCATAATTAATATATGCGATAATACACGATGTGGTATTTTTAAAGTAGTGATAGGAAAAAAAAAGTTCTCTTAGTTAAAACATCAACCTTAAGATAAAAGGTTTAGCCACAATTTACTCATCTCAAGGGGGGAGGGGGGGGGGGGGTATTAAAGACAAAGGTGTCCATAAGGAATAAATGAAGTCAAATGCATGAATTAGAATCTGGTTCCACACCTCCCCTTAACTTTGGGGACTCACAACACACACATACTCTCTCTCTCTCTTTTTTTATTTTAATTTCTTTTTTCTCCTTTGAAAGTTAATAATTGTGGAGTTGTGGTGTGGGGATAGTTTGCAATGTGTGATTGAGAAGTGAGGAAGAGAGTTATGATATGTGTGCATAAAACAAAAAGGCGTTGCACAACCTCATATTCTATCTACCTTCTTCATTTCTTCCTCTACTCTTCCTACATATCCTATTCTTTTTCATTTCCTAAAAATATGGCACTCAAGATTTATTGTTTTATTCAAGAAACTAATGTGCTCACACGTGTTAAAACAATTGTCCAATTTATTTGAAATTTCTTCTAAGTGATGATTATTTTTAAAAGGTCAATTATCACTTGCAATGTTATATTTACGCTTCTTTTTTACCATTGAAACCTAATCAAAATATTTTGCCACTTTTATCTTGTCGGAATCTGAGTTTGAGATTTCTTTTTTTTTTTCTCTTTCTTTTGTTTTTAAGCATGAATTATTGAAGAGGGAAAAAAAGAAGAAAAAAAAAACTCTAGGTTTTCCAAATTGACAGAAATCAGGGGTCGAATCCCTCAAACTGAGCCTTGTTACGTATAATGCATATTGAATTACTTTAGTAAATTCAATTTACTTTGTTATTAAATTATACTTTAATTACTCTAAAATCATACTTTATCCATATAAATCATATTTTAATAATATATTAAATCATTATTTATCGACTCGTTTCATAATTTCTTTTGTCAAAATTAACGTTCTTCAGCCAATCTTTAGATTGGACTTGCTATTTTAACAACAGAGGCCCAGTTCTCAATTTTATGTGGGCCCATTACTTTGGTTAATGGGCTCATTAGCCTGGAGCCCGGCCTCACTTAAATCGATCTTCAAGAAGAGACAAAAGTGTTTCCAGGAATTATCCTAATGGAGTTCAGTTCAGCTTTGATTCACATGGACGAAGCAAAAGTAATGATCGAAAACCGACCAAACTAGTCATTTGCGACTCATCATCAGTATTACATTCAAATCTAAGCAAATGTCTGCAAAATATACGAAACAAACCATACACGAAGGTGTCCTAAACATAACACAGAGAAAAAAAGAAGCCACGATTCAGATACGATATACGGTTAACAGGCTAGAATATAACTCGGCAGTGTCCATCATTAGCTAGCTCCCAAAAACAACACCATCCATAGAGATTTATGCCTGAAAAAAGGAATTTAGAAAATCAGTAATCGACTGACCAAATTGGATATTAAATGTAATGCAAAATTGCATGAATGTTTATGGCTACTTGCCTTGTTAGCAATGTTATTGGAGAGCCAATCCAGTCCCTCATAAAGCCCCTCCCCAGAGGTAGCACAGGTGCTCTGGATGTACCTGGAAGCAAAGAGTATGGATAAGTACAGTATAGACAGCATGTGAAGTAATGATCTCTTACGTAAAAAGAATGTTTACCAGTGGCGCTGCCTGAGTGAGTGTAGGCCAAGCTTGTCAGTTATTTCAGCAGCATTCATTGCATTAGGAAGATCTTGCTTGTTTGCGAACACAAGTAATACTGCATCTCTCAGCTCGTCCTGAATAAATCAGCCGATATTCAACCAAATGGTTCACATGGTCATAAATTGTCAATGTATAACCAAGCAAAATACCAACCCATGCACATCTATTTGCTATATAAGACTTCATTTAAAAAAAAATTCACATAAACAGAGAAATTAGAATGAGTTGATAATGCATGCAAAAGATGATGGTTTTTGTACATCTATTGATTAACATGAATTCAGATGATAAATACAATGGGAAATCCTTAATCATATAATGTTCTCACTCAAAACTCAACAATATACTAGTAGAAGAAATATAATGAAAAACCTAATCCACAATCAGATTTCTAAATTTCAAACCAAGAATCTCGAGACAGTAGACATAAGCAAAGAGAAACATAAAACAAAACTAATCTACCATCAGATAAGTTGAATGTGAAATGAATCAGAGAAAGATTGTGAAATCACCTCATTCAACATCCTATGCAATTCATCCCTTGCCTCAACAACACGGTCCCTATCATTGCTATCCACCACAAATATGAGACCCTGAGTGTTTTGGAAGTAGTGCCTCCACAATGGACGGATCTGAAAAAGGGAGTACATGATATAATTCTCTGTAACACTAATCATGCATGAAAATATTATTGAAGTATTGTGGCATACCGCATACAAACCCATGAGATGGACACTTTTAAAAAGATAAGATAAACTAAACATGGAGATCTCAAGTTCAATTGTGTTGATAGCTAAATAATGGTAACAGGCATATCAAAAGAAGAACTAAAAAGCAAAAGTTTCCACCTTGTCCTGACCACCAACATCCCAAACAGTGAAGCTGATGTTCTTGTACTCAACAGTCTCCACATTGAAGCCTGTAGATCAATAGTAAGCCCAAGCAAAAATTAAAAAAATTGACCTACTCAAAACATAATACACTGTCAAAATTAAAACATGATACATGTAAAGTTCACAGAATATCATATCATGGGTATTTTATGACGTAAAGAGTAAGTTAAAGAATTAAGAGGCCATACCAATGGTAGGAATAGTGGTGACAATCTCTCCAAGCTTGAGCTTATATAGGATGGTGGTCTTACCAGCAGCATCAAGACCAACCATCAAAATGCGCATCTCCTTCTTAGCAAAAAGCCGGCTGAAAAGCTTCGTGAATGTCAACCCCATTTTCTTTCTTGTTTTAGATCTCTGTACAAAATCAGCGCACCAGTCATGTAAAATAAACGCACTTTCTTTTAACAGGAAACAGAGATTTTATTAATTTGAGAAATGCACAAAGTAGTAGCACGACGTAAACACTACAGGCACAGTTTCTAATCTTACACTTCACCCAATAACATCAAAATTACTTTTATGTAACAATGAATGACAAAAGGTTAACCAGTGTAGCTCCCCTGATTTAATTGGACAGTCACAAAGATCCAGCTGAAAGAGAACTATACGCGAGTTTAAAAAGCTCACGTAGAACACCTAGGTCCAAATATAATTAGTGAGGAACAGTGGATTCATATATGATCTTAGTCCACACTAGTTAGGGAAGACACTCCCACACTAATCAATGAAGTATCCTCTGAACCGATTCACACATAGGTGAATTCCAAGAACCAACAGCCACGAAAAGAATTGAACTTAATGGTACATTTCAGACACATCTGACCTAATTAAGATAGCATGCAGTAACTTTTGAACATCCCCCTTTGTATTTTAACATAATTTACGTTTTTATCACAGTAAAGATTAAAGAATACACGGATATATATGAAATTACCCATATAATGATGGCAATAACTGTGTGCGTGTTTACATGGATAATGAAAAAGATCACGCCAGTGGAAATATGATCTAACTAACAAACATAGAAAGTGACTGAAATATCTACCATTGGAGCCAAATATAAAAAATAAATTTAACACGAAAGTGAACCAGATCAAATGGATCTAAGAGCAAAATCACAATCAGATTCAATTACAACCGCAACAAATGCCCAAATCGTTTACAATTTCAGATTCTCATACATAATTTTGAAATTCCTAAAATATATCCATCAGATCGAAATGTGCATAAGAATAAAACCTCCAGATCGGATCACTAGCAAAACAAAAAGCACTAGAAAACCACAATTCCACCTTCAAGTCCACCGAATCAACTAAATCGCAGGGTGAATGGATTTTTAGACAAGTTTTTTTCAAAAAATCTCATTCAGCGCAAAAATAAAATAGAAAATGCAACATAAAATCTAAATCCACCAAATAAAACAATCCCGACGAAATGCTTCAATCAATTAATTAGAATTCCTGATGCCATAAAGAAAACGAACCGAATCACAAAATTCGATCAGAATCCAACCTCATAAACATGAACACATACGAAATTCATACAAACGAGAAGTCATCGCATACCTAACAACGATAGATTTGGTGAAATCCTAGAGAGAGCCTGCCTTCCAGTCGCCGGAGAGAGAAAAATCGAAGAAGGAGCTGCCTGAGAACAACGCGAGAGGCAAATTTCGGAGAATTGAGAATCGTCAACCAGTAGTTTATATTTGATGCCCTCCAAGGTGTTTCTTATAATACCGATAATGCCATTAATAATTCCCTTAAATAACGTGATTGCCACTTTTTAAGAAATAACGCGCATCCCACCGTTGGATCGATGAGTCTGTGAAGATTTCAGTAGTTTTGACCGTTGGATTACTTATTAATGAACTGTCTATTTCCATGTATTATAAACGTGTGAAAATGGACTGATTTTGTTTCAAAATGGAGATATTAGAAAATAAAATTGCAATTATATAATGCAGATATTTAAACTGAAATCTCTTGCATTTTGAGAGATGATTGAAACAACATTATGAATACAAGATCACAACAAACATGATTGGAGGAACTTCCAATAGATCTGTGATTCAAACACAAACAAAGTTTTATTCATTTCCATCCATTATTTCTCAACTCAGAAGACTTGGTGTTGAATGCATCATGGAAGTCGAGGGAATTTGGAGAAATCAGGCTTTCTACGCTCTAAGTAGGCTGTCTTGCCCTCGCTTCCTTCCTCCGTTCCATAGAATAGAAGCGTGGCGTCGCCTCCCATTTGCTGAAAATCGATCGAACAAAGTTAGTTAGCAACAAACATTATCATCAGTTGTTGTGTGGATTCAGGAAGTAGCTAAACCTGAAGACCAGAATGTCCATCATCAGCTGCATTGATAGCTGATTTACATAGGCGGATCGCCATTGGACTGTTCCTCAGTATCTCTCGACTCCATTTCACAGTCTCTTCTTCCAGCTTCTCCAGCTGATTCAGATCAAAGTTGTTAGCTAATAACGAATTCGTTTTCATACAATGCATTCACTATTCATACCGGAACAACAGTATTGACAAGTCCCATTCGCTCTGCTTCGTGAGCATTGTAAAACCGCGCCATAAACCACATCTCTCGTGCTCGTTTTGGACCAACCTGTTCAATGGACACAAATCAACAATAGCCACCCACCCTTAATGACCAAGAAATTAAAGATAGATTGGTTCAAATGCTTACCAATCGAGACATCACTGATGCCCCATAACCAGCATCAAAGCTTCCAACCTGCATTTTGGACACAACCCTTTTTAATGTTTTCTTGAACATGGAGTACATCATTTTAAGAATTTCTCATAAGATTGATAAAACATAAGATTACCTTCGGCCCCGTTTGACCAAATATAGCATTATCAGCTGCAATTGTTAAGTCACACACCATATGGAGCACATGACCACCTCCCACTGCGTAGCCTGCAACCTTTTATTTTCACAAACGTAGAGAGTCAATGATGTTAGAATTCCAACATTAATTGTAGAACTGAGTCGAACAAGGCGTACCATTGCAATCACTGGCTTGGGACAGCGGCGAATTTGCACCTGCATTGAGAGCTACTAATCAGACACCCTCAAAACAATCATTCTTAGTCGCGATCAAGGTTGTTAGTCGAGATGAAACGAACCTGCAGATCTAAGACGTTCAGACGACCAAAATTATCATAATCGACATAACCTTCTTTGCCTCTAAGTGATTGATCACCTCCACTGCAAAAGGCCTTAGTCCCCTGCATGCACCACATTATTAAACACCTCCAGTTCTCAAGACTATTTTGACAACTAACTAACTACAAGTTGATAGACTTAGTTGTCTGAAAAAGATTTTGCATTCCAGCAGTAACTTGTAAAAGAGTAACAAAAAACTAACACAGAGAAGAGTAATTAAAAGATGCTAATCTTGATTAACTATCTCCATTAGAGTCAGTAAAGAAGTGATCATCACCATTGAAATCAAACATTGTACTAATATTTTCTTTCTTAAAGACACCAACATATGAACATCAAAACTAAGTTCGATATTCCAACTGCTTTACCTTCCCAGTGAAGATGATAACTCCAATGGAGTTATCATCCCTGGCATCATTAAAAGCACGCATTAGCTCCTTCACTGTCTGAGGCCGGAAAGCGTTCCTCTTCTCCGGCCGATTAATCGTGATCTACAAACAGAACAATTACAATTTTAAAACCTAAAAAAGAAAAAAAATTAAAAAATAAGAAAAAAAAAAACCTTAGCGATGCCTTCTCCGACAGCTTTTTCATAGATAATGTCGATGAAGTCCTTGCCGGAATCATCGACCGCCGGTTTCCATACGGGTATGTGGGAAGGGACTTGGCCGTGGACCCGATGATAGGTGTCGTCGAATTTGGAGCTGCAATTGGAGAAGTCAAGGTTGATGTCATTACAGTAATTTTGAGGTGGGATGAGATGTCTGGAAACAGAAGCCATTCTTCTGTTGATCGCTTCAGTGTCCTTCCCGTTCAGAGAAGCCATTGGTAACGAATGAATTTCTGAGAATTTGAAATTTGAGAAATGAAGTCGTTCCAAGTTAGGCTGAGTGTTCAACACTGTTAAGAGGGACATATATAGGTTGTAGGAGATAAGATAAGCCCACTACAATTTGATATTTTATAATAGCTGAATTTACAATATTGCCCTTTCTGATAAAAGTTTGGATGGAAGTGAATATGGTTAATGGATGTTTCTTGCCTGAGAAAATGCACATTTAATTTATTAATTAATTGTGTTTTCTCTTATTTTTAGTCAAATCGAAAACTTTCATTTATTCATAGTTAATTAAACTATTACACCTAGTAAGTAGGTGAATTGATTTTAAATTATAAAGATAAAATTACAAATATATTATAAAATTAATACTGAATTATATGAACAAAGATAAGAGTTAATTATATGAGTAAAGTAAAACATAAATTACAAGAAAAATATAATTTATTATGCCCCTTGTATTAATATTTTTGTCAATAATGCTTTTTTTTTCCATGTACATGAACGTAATATAGGCATACAACATATTTTGTCACAAGTCTATTTTAAATAAATGGGACGGAAACTTCATTAAGTCTAATCTAGAATTTTAATTAGTTGATTTGTGGCTCTGATTAGTCCTCCAAAATTTATTAATTCACCATCTATTTTGCCTACAAATTATTCCGCACTTTCGAAAATAAAAAATGCAATTAATTGAATTACAATAATTATGATATCTTTCAAGATAAATTAATTGAGCAATTTTTTCATGATGTACGCCCCTTCTGAATTTGTTCTAAAAGAAAATTTATCATTAAGTATATAAAAATATTTTTTATATAATAAAAAATATTATTGAAAAGTACTGAAATTATAATGTTTTAATAATCCCCTTACTTAAGTAAGCCTAAATGTATATACTATGGATCGAGTGTATAGATAATCCTCTTTGCTAGCTGACTCAATTTTTTAATTAAAGAAATTATTTTACTAATGAAAAAAAAGAAGTGATACTCCATTATTTTTACAAGTTTACCATGTGATATTTTATTTGGCAAAGACTTGTGTACAACCTTCCATTGGTACAATCTCCTTCTTTCATCTTCAGTGTGTGTTTTTCCCCTTTTTTTTTAATTGTTGTTGTACATTACTGTTTTTTTGTTTTTTTTTTAGGGATATAATTGCAATTTTACCCTTGTAGTTTAGGGTATAATTATTCCCTCGGGTTTAGGGTATAATTGTAATTTTACCTTGTGGTTTAGGGTATAATTATCCCCTAGGATTTAGGGTTTAGGGTATAATTGTAATTTTACCTTTGTGGTTTAGGGTATAATTATCCCCTAGGGTTTAGGGTATAATTGTAATTTTACCCTTGTGGTTTAGGGTATAATTATTCTCTCGGATTTAGGGTTTAGGGTAAAATTGTGATTTTACCCTTGTGGTTTAGGGTATAATTATCCCCTAGGGTTTAGGGTTTAGGGTATAATAGTCATTTAAATAAAATAAATTTAAAAATAAAATAAAAAACAACATTAATGAAGGAACATGAATTAATTAAAAAAGATGGGGACCAAGGTTGTACCAATTCAATTTGTACAATTGGTTGCACCCTAATCCCTCTCTTTTTATTTATATAAATTGATATAATTACCTGTGTGAATGATTATACATTTATGTGTAATGTGTAATGCTTTTCGTTAACTTGGTTAATGAAACTTTATCCTAAACATGAAAATACTATATCAAATTAAACGTATACTTATATTTTATATTGTGTAATAATCTTTCTCTCTTTCAAATAAAATCGGCTTATGACTCTATATCTTTAAATGGGTGAAGGCATGGACATTGTTATTTGTAGGTAGTGATTATGCATTTTATTTATTTAATTTAGAAATTCCAATGCATCTGTTTTTTTCTAATCCGCTTGTAGGTAATGATATGATTGACTTTGTATTCTTTAGATAATTGTTGTCCTCTTTCATGCATCTAATCATTTTTGCTCACTTATGACATGAAATGTGCCAACAAGGTGGTCTTTTTCTTTTCTTTTTTTTTCTTTTCATTGACGTTATTACTTATTAGGGTGATCATAATTATATTTAGTTGGCTTCAAGTATTGACTAAATAAATGCTTCTTAAATCAAATTGGTTCAAAATTAGTAGATGAAATGAAGAGTTATGTCCTGCAGTTTAAGTGTTCATTTGCAATTTAGGCATTGTATATTTGTTAATATTGTAAATATTGTTTGGAGATATTTAATTTGTTCTTTTTATTGGATTTAGATATAGTTAATTAGGGTGAGGAAAATTGAAGTTAGTATTCTCTTTAATCTTAATGAGCATCGGTTATGGAGTATTCCAATATTATTAAGAGAGTGAGGTTCTTGTGCCCAGAGAACACACCGTGTTCACATGGGAACACGGTGTGTTTTCGGGGCACAAGAATTTTTGTCTTATTAAGAAGGATTGGTACATTAATTAATTGTTTTATATATTAGCTAATAAAAAGCCTAACCCTCCTACTTGAAATCAATACAACAGTTTATGTATGTGGTTGTAACTTGTGAGCTAATTACTAGCATGGCCAATCCTTCAAGGTGCATTTAATATGGTTTTTTTTTCAGTTTCAAATTTAAAAGCTCTAATTCGTCTATTGATTAGCCATTTTGTAGTTGGGATGACCAATTCAACAATTTATCGAACCACAGGGAGGAAGGTGATTAGTGATATTTTCACCTAGATTTTAGTGTCTTTTTATGTGTATTTTCGTATTATTTTATCCGTATTTGTATTCTATTTGGTTTTGTTTTGTGTTTTATGGAAAATGTGTGAGAATGAGCTTAAATGTACGATTTACAGGTAAAAAGATATTCTAGACACAAAAAGAAAGACTTAGGAAAAAGCGGATCTCAATTCGGAGTTAAACGAGGAAGAACGGGTCAAAACAAAATGAAGAAAAACAGGGGCCGCACGAACACAGCCAGTGTTCCGTACACGGCCAACACCTACACGATCAGTGTACCGAACACGGCCCTGTAAGCTTTGGCCGTGTTCCGTCATTCAAAACACCTACACTGCCACCCCTGTGGCCGAGTACCGCACACGGCCGAGCATGTTCAGTACACGGCCAGGATACCGTACACAGCCCGTGTAGGTGCAAAAAATCAGAAAAAAATCTGAATCCTTCTAGAAGCTTCCCAAGGGGTATAAATACTCAATACTTCAATATTTCATTAGATTTTCGTGGGTTTGGCTTGTACACACACATCACACATATTTTCTTCCATTTTACACCATCATCTTCATCATTTCTTCATCCATCCATCTACACTTGATCCCCTCCATCAAATCCACCATTCAAGAGATCAAGGAAGCAAGGGAGAGTGAGATTACAAGAAGAAGAAGAAGAAGAAGATCTCCATTGAAGACTTTCAAAGGGGGGAATCTAATTCTAATTTTGTGATTTTCTTTATAGTTGATCATGGTTTGTAAGGATTTTAATGTCTATGTTGAATTTCTTGTGACTATGAGAGGTTAATCTCCTTTGTGAGATTAGCTTCATGATTGGTGTTGGATAATTTAATTTTTATGCAAATTGATTTTAATCTTGAATGAGCTTTGTGTTATTTCTATCATTAATTGTTGATTGCTTGATGTATATGATGATTTGTGTGATTAATTGTCATGGGCGTGTGATTAGATTGAGAAATCAATTATGTGTTTAGGATAGTTCATTGAATCATTTCATCATACACTTCATGTCCATTAATTTAGAATGAGATAGAGATATCCTTCTAGATTTAGAACCATTTGGTAGAACATTTGATTAGCTTAATCGAAAGGTTAGTTGATTAAATGAGGAGACACAAACCATTAGTAAATTCATAATACCTTAAAAGGGAATATTGCCTATGATTTAGTACCTAATTAGGGAACTCATAGAGTAATTATTACCTATTGGGAGGTGTTTGCTATGGTCTCGATCCTATGTGCGTTTAGGAGCCTTATTGAGTGCCTACATCCGATCCATCTCGAGAGAGAGTTTAGGTGGAATTAGTGATCGCTCATATGTCATGTTCATGATAGATTATAATTAATTGCATGAGTTCTTTATTATCTATGACATGATTGTTGTTAATCTCATCTTTGCATCATTTGGAACTCATTCATTTATATTTTCATCCCTTTTATCCTTCATTTCTTGCATTGCATTTCTTTGCATGCTTATATATCCTCCTTTTCGATCGTCCTTATAAAATCACGATAAACTTGAGATCGTTTAAACTCTAGTACCTTCCTCCCTGTGGTTCGATAAATTCTTTAATTGGTCATCCCTACTATATACGACCAATCAAAAGGCGCTAAAGCTTAAGTGATATCACGTTTCTCGTAATTTTATAGAGACGAATCATCGAAGGTTGGTTGATCAAACAAGTAATGAAATATTAACCAATGCAAGTAAACAAGCAATGATCAAACAAACAAGATAAATGGATTAAGAGTGGTTTTTCAAATTTATTAAAAGTGAGATTAACAACAATCAAGAAATGGTAATTCTAGGAATTATGTATCAAATTCATATGTATTATGGATATAGGATTAAGGGCCAACACTAAATTCACCTAAACTCCCTCTCGAGATGAATAGGATATTAATCTCAATTAGCACAAAATTGATTCTCATTCAAACAATTCCAACTAGGTACTAAGTTTGAAATAAGAATCCCTTCACACAATTAATCAATCTCTCGATCAAACCAACCGTATGTCCTATCAAATGATTCTAAACTCTAAAGGATTTCTCAATCTCTTTACATAATGCACATGAAATGTTTGATGAAAGGATTCACTCAAATGTCCTAATCATATAATTGATTTCTCAATCTAATCATATATTTAGAGCATCTAAACACACAAATCATCAAAAACATCAAGATCTAAAGCATCAATGATAGGAAATCAAATAACCCAATCAACATATGAATTTAAATACATAGATCCAAAATTTAACCACAAACTTTCATGTTGCTAATCCCACAAGGGAGATTAGCCTACAATCTTCATAAGATCCTTAACATAGACATTAAAAACCTTACAAATCATGGTAAACTAGAGGATTAACACAAAATTGGGATGAAAACTCCCTTGGATGGCTCCAATTGAATCTCCTTCATTCCTTTGGTGATCACCCACTCTTCCTTGCTTCTTCACTTGATTTGGATGGTAGGATTTATGGAGAGATGATGTAGAATCAAAGTATGGATGAAGGGGATGAAGAATATGGTGTAAAATCAAAGGATTGGTGTGTGAGCTGCTGAAATTTCGTGCATCTCCCTTCAAAGGTTGAATGGATGGGTATTTATACTCATTGGGGACTGATTAGCCATTTTGTAGTATGGATGACCAATTAAAATAATTTATCGAACCACGGGGAGGTAAGCACTAGTGCTTAAGCGATCTCACGTTTCTTATAATTTTATAGAGACGAATCATCAATGGAGTGGTGTTCAAACAAGTAATAAAATCAATCAAAGCAAGCAAGTAAGCAATGATCAACAAACAAGATAGATAAATGGATGAGTGGTTTTCCAAGTTAAGTAAAAGTGAGATTAACAACAATTAAGAAGCGAAAATTCTAGGATAAATGCATCAAATTCATATGATCATGGATATAAGACTAAGGGTCAACACTAAGTTCACCTAAGCTCCCTCTCGAGATAGATAGGATATGAATCTCAATTAGCTCAACAGATTGGTTCTCACTCAAACAATTCCAACTAGGTACTAAGCTTGAAAAGAGAGTCCCTTCACACAATTAATCAACCTCTCGATCAAACCAATCATATGTTCTATCAAATGGTTCTAAATTCTAAAGGATTTCTCAATCTCTTTATAATTTATAATGCACATGAAGTGTTTGATGAAATTATTCACTCAATTATCTTAAGCACATAATTGATTTCTCAATCTAATCACATATTTAAAACAACTAAACACACAAATCATCATAAACCTCAAGATCTTAAACATCAATGATATAAAATTCATTTACCCAATCAACATATGAATTCAAATACATAAATCCCAAAAAATATCAAATAACTCTCATGTTGCTAATCTCACAAGGGAGATTAGTCTACCATATTCAAAAGGAAATCAACATAGACATTAAGATCCTTACAAAATATGATAAACAATAAGGTTTCACTACAAAGTATGGATGAGAACTTCCTTGAAGTGTTTCAATGATAATCTCCTTCCTTCCCTTGCAATTCTCTCTCTTCCTTGCTTCTTTTCCTCAATTGGATGAAGGTTTTGATGGTGGGATGATGGTAGATGGTATGGATGAAAAATAGATGAAGATGATGGTGTAAAATGGAGAAAATGGTGTGTAATGTATGTGTGCAGGGCAAAACCACCGTAAAAATCTTCTCAAATGTTGAACAATTGGGTATTTATACCCCTTGGAAAGCTTCTAGAAGGTTCTGGAATTTTTGACACTTTTGCAAGAAAACACGGTCGTGTTTTCTTGTATCTGCCCGTGTTTTCTTGTAAGTGTGATTTTTCACCCAAGTGCAAGAGAACACGGGCGTGTTTTCCTGCATCTGCCCGTGTTTTTATGCAATTTTGCAGCTCTCTGGACATTTTTTGCACTTCTAAATAGACAACACTTTTCTGAATAATGTTGTCTTTTCTGTGTTGTCTTTTTCAAATGTTGTCAAATGCTGAAAAATGTTGTCTTTGCCGAATTTTCTCATTTTTTCGCCATTTTCATCCAGACTTAATTCCCGTTTTCTCCTTTTCTGATTTTATATCAATAATACCTCATTCCTACATGCAAGATAACATGATTCACACATTTTTCCATGAAAACACATAACACAACCAAAATATACATAAAATACAGATAAAATCATACGAAAACACACATAAAAAATACTAAAATTTAGGTGAAAATATCACTCATCAGGGACCTTCTAGAAGAAATCTGATTTTTTTACTGATCAAGCACCTACACGACTCGTGTGTTGCAATACGCCGTGTCAGGGTTTTTAGGTCAACGCAAACTTACGACGGCACACGAGTCATGTGCCGCAACACGGTCAAGGGGTGGTAGTGTTGTGCGTTCTGATATCGTCGCACAGCCATCTCTTACAGGCCCATTTGCAGTACACGGCTCGTGTAGTATGACACGGCTCGTGTACTTGAAACGGCTGGCCGTGTTCTTGCTACCCTGTTTTCTTCTTCTTCTCCTGTCTCCCTTCTCCATTTTCGCTCCGATTTCACCTGTTTTACATACGATTAAGTTCATTCACACTCAATTCCATAAAAACACATAACTCCACCAAATAGCACATAAATACGGATAAAAATATACGAAAACACACATAAAAAGACACTAAAATTTAGGTGAAAATATCACTCATCATCTATTCACATAGTTAGTTAAAATAGATATATTATATTTCATGTAGATTTCATATAAAAATTAAGTATCATCCTACTCATAATCCTAAAATCCAATTAAAATCTTCACTTTTCACAACATTTCCAATCCCTTTAGATTTAAAAAATCACTAAATTGAACAAACCTATAAAAATTCACAATTTTATACTCCACAATATTTCCTCGCTTCCATAAACTCTTCACCTTTCTCTTGTAAATTACAAGGGTTTATATATAATTTATTTTTTTTCTTTCTATATTCACCATTTATTAAGGTTTGTACTTTGTAGACGATGAAGCCTAAGCAAGTGCATGGTTTCACGTAGGTCCATTTCGGCCCATCTGATATTAATAAGTATACGTGGGCCGAGCCCAATAGAAATAACAAACAGAATGTGTGTATAAAAACCATATGACATATTCCCAACTGAAATGGTGTTAATCTCGTATTTATACAACATGAATTCAACTATACACAGTTTTATCATTCAATTAGTATCTTTCCCTTTTTAAAAAACTTATAAATAACTATATCACTAATTCTGTTTATTAATAGTATATTTTTGTATTTTAGATGGTTAGCTTCTGATAAATTTAAATGTAGCATTCAAAAGTTAGAAGAGCAAAATTTTCGTTTCTTGGTAGGAAATTTAAACGTTTGCATATTCGTTTTTATTTTATTTTATTTTAGTTATATAAAAACTTTCATTGCCAATTATCATAAGAAAACAGGGCAGTTTTTAGGTTAGGCAGAGGAAACTTTGATATTTCCGCACCATTCTTCAAACAAGTTATTAACTTATCATAAGCTCTCTGTAAACAAATTTATTATAAACATATATATCCGCTTATACTGCTAAAATATTGGTACTAACTAATGGTGCGAAAGGGGCCAGCTAAGCCATGCCGACCTCACAAAAAAAAAAAAAAATACACCACAAAATATATTATAACTCCATCACTATACATAACAAGACAAGAATCATCACCAATCTTGTAATCTTAATCAATGTACTTAGCAAGAATCGATATCCCCCTGTATCTTGTTGCTGGATGGCTTCCCAATCATTAAACACTCGACCGGAGGGATCGTCGGAGAGTAGAGCTGACCGAAAGTCTGCCAACAATACGGGTCGTACATGTGATACCTTTCCTGTTGTGGCTTCAGTTGTATGTTTGTAAGAGTAACATCTGTGCAAGGCATTCTGTCGCTGCATGCGAAGTGAACCGGCTTAATGGTGTACGTTCCTCTTATGTTTAAGTAGTTGATCCCTGATAGAGCCACTGCAGATGTCTGATTCTTGCAAGAGCTTTTGTCACAGTAGAACTGGTCTATTACTATAGGCAGTTGGACTTCCGAAACTTGAATGTTTGAGAATTGCACATCTTGCACTGATCCTGATCCGCCCTGTATACGAGTATGATTTGTGTTAAGATGCTACTAAGAATGTACGTGGAGAGTCGTGCAGATGGTTTTGTGAATTTACCTGCCATGTTTTGATTCTAACTCCGTTCATCGTGTTGTACATGTTAACGTCTCGGACAGTGATGTTCGACACACACGCCTTGGTGTTTTCTTTTCCTAGCCCTCCAATGCTGATCCCGTGCCCCGGTCCACAGTTGATGTTGTGTATGTATACGTTTGTGCATCCAGTTTGTATAGATACACAATCATCCCCTACATCAAAACATCTCTTGTTAGAAGATAAGATATTAAAGAATGTTGAAATTCTTGCAACTCAATTATTTTTAAGAGCTAAGACCCTGTCCAAATTCTCACATGCCATCTGCCTATCTCTGAATATTCTTTTACTAAGCTCTGTAGCTAGTAGAAAGACAAAAATGTAACACATTTGTGGGGTTGGAAATATGTAACGGATTTAACTTAACTTTTAATTTCTTTCTTTTATAATCTATATATCACTACAAGATCATGACAATCCTAACAAAACAAGGTCCAAAAACTTGTGAACAACAGGTGTATTCAACATATGAATGGCTGGAATGGACCACCAATAAGAGACATAATTTCAAGAATGTGTGGTTGCTATAGGTCCCCCCAAGAAGGATAAGATACCAGCACAATGGATCACATATTTGTCCTAATTTGACTAGCATATGATGCAAAAATTTTAGTAATACTTTGAGGAAGAATTGTTCTTTATATGGAGTTATTTACCACAAGCAAGATTGGAGCTGCGAATAAGCACATCTTTGGAGTTCTGCAAGTGAATCCCATCGGTGTTGGGGCTATCACCGGGCGATGAGACGGTGAAATTGTAGACAGAGACTCCAATACAATTGTCAAACTTCAGATGGCATTGAGGGCTGTTCTGGATTGTGATTCCACTTACACTCACATTGAAACTTCCATAGAATCTAAGAGCCTGTGTTTTTCAAGAATTCCAACATTAACATATGAGTTTTAAAGCTCAATTAAGAATGCTAGAAGTGGTCCTTACAGTTGGTTTAATGCTTGGCATTTTCCCACCAAGTGAGCTTCTTACCTGTAACATGAAAACTATGGTTTAGAAGGAGCATAAAGACAAGAAAGAGTGTTGGAGAAGGGATATAATTAATTACAGGAATTGGATGCTTTTGTTGTCCAAAGGTGCCATTAATTGGGAAAATCAATTTTGCTTGATCATCTAAGGAATCATCATAGGGTGAATTCTGCCACCAAACAGCCCCATTTCCATCGATCGTGCCACTTCCCCTGATTGTAAGCCCAACTAATTTCGTGAATTCAAGCCACTGAAGCAGGCCCGAACCCCAGTGACTCGAGCCCGTTGGGGCAACGATCGTGCCATCTAACTGCGGAATTTCAACAAACACATGGTGTTCACTCACTGTTTCACATCATTAACAATTTTAATCAAGAAAACCATTTCTGAAAACCAAATAATTACCTGAAAAACAATGTTGTGCTGACAGTAAGGACCAGAAAACGAGATTGGACCCACCAGGAATACATATTCAGAAGGGACATTAATAACACTAGCTTCAAACTTACAAGCTGCAGCCCAAGCAGCCTGGAATGCCTGCATTTTCAATTGAATTTAGAAATTTTATAAATTTAATTCTGGGACCAATTTTCTACATGGCATCAGTCAATATGTTGTTTCTTTGAATTTTGAAGCATTAAAAGTGTTACAGTTGTTAGTTTGAGATGAACAAACTCTGTTGGGATTTGAGTGGACCACCTCTTTTACTCATATTGTCTATTTATGTGGCACTCCTATTTATTACATTATCCAACTCAACTGTTCTTCAGTTTGCTCTGTTGCTAAAACTTTGTGGTCTTTAAATTTCTAGGGAAAAAGGGTATTTTTAATTTTTATCTGATCAATATATTAACCTCTCAAAATATGTCTAACCTAACTAATATTTTACAGTCTACAATACAACACTACCAAAATTTACATAATGCACTAACAAAATAAAACATGACATTGAGGATCAGACTAAGTTAAATTTCTTGCAGGTTGTAATATTGTCACATTTGACATGAACTTAATTTCCAAGTAGTAGCAATGGTAAAATTTACCTCATGTTCCACTTAAAAAAAGAAAAAAAATTGACTAAGATTGAATTAATGCTGCTCAGCCACAATTCTTGAAATTTGACCATGCATATTGTAATAACTCCATTAATGTTGGAAATAATGCAAGAGCCAAATTAAGTCCAGCATTATTACATACATGCAAGGAAAAATTGTAAGAAGTTTTTACCTTGGTGTCATCTGTTCTTCCATCACCTTTAGCTCCAAAATCCATGACATTATAGAGTGATGAACAGGGGGCATTGTCTCCACCACCACTCTTAGGTGGTGGAACGGCAGCGGGTGGCGGCGGCGGCGGCGCTTTTGGGGATGGATTCTTTTGTTTGGATTTGGTGGCATTGCCATGGTGGTGGTTTTTGGACTTCTTCTTGGACAGAGAAGTGGTGGTGCTTCGACTTTGCCTCAAGTGCTTTCCTACTCTTCTTGCATCTATGTCGGAACACCAGACGAGAAGCACAATAAGAATGGTGAATGTGAGATTCTTGATGCAAAAACCACCCATTTTTCGGGCGGAGGGCGGAGGCGGGAGTGGTGGAGATGGGCAGGGCAGGGCAACAGAGGAGGTGTTGTTTGTGGGTTTTATATAGAGAGTGTATGTGAAGGTAGTGAGGTGAGAGTTATAAGTCACACTGTAGATGCTATCAACAAAGATTGTCTGATTATGTAAGAAAGAATTGTATCTTATTCCTCTTTTGCTCTGCATTAATTGCTTCTGATTCCCTTTTGTGAATTTTGGTTAGGATTTTTGCTTAACTAACTGGTCCCTTTTTTTTCTTTCTTAATTTTTATTTTTATTTTTAACTTTTGGTGAGAATTTTGTTTCTTAGCAATTGACTCTACACAGTTGTCCATGCAAAATACATTAAATTTGAAGTGGGTATAGCTATGCAGAATTGTGTCTGAATATCAGCAATTCACTAGCCAATTGGACCATGCAGCAAACTACTTTTTCACAATAATTACTACATAATTCACTTTATTGAATTAATTCCAATATATAAATGATGGATCAGCAACCAAAATTCATCTGTGTATAACCATATTATTATTATCACCGTACCGTACGTACACATGCTACAAGAGTATAGTTTTTGTGTTTACATAATAATTATCTGAATTAAGGTGTACTTTATGTTTAATGGGATTTAATTTTTATGCAGAGAGAAAAAGAGAAATAGTAATAGTTGTATGTTGTGATGGAAAAATAGAAATATGAAGAAGCCAAAAAGACACGTGAGTGGTCTATGGATTGTCAAAGGGCAGTGATATAACAGCTCTCTTTATGCTCACATGCAACCCCCTCACTGGCCAACCATTTCAATGCTCTTCCTAGCCACCAATGCTCTTCTCTAACACACACACACACGTACACACCGGTTCGGTTCTTCTGTTATATTTTAGTGTTACATATCCTATTACTTATCGTTGGATGATTCACACGTATGATATCATTCAAAATTAAATGTGTTGTTTCAAAATTAAATGTGTTGTTTGGAATTATGTTCTGCACAATTATTACAGTAGGGGTGGAGTATGTATGTATATATATAACATTTCTTCTTTTATATTTTACTTTTAATATCATTATGATCATTATAAATTACGTACCATTGTTCTGAAAAAAAAACAAAAAAATCCCAGTCCGAAGAAAGAAAACCACATCATAAACATAAACAGTATTATAGTATAATTTTGTAAGAAGATATATACTCTATATATGCAGTTGATGTTAAATTAACATAATTAATGCATATGATATATGTAGGTATGTGACGAATTTGTTAATTCTATTTTTCCTATATGTTAGTAAAACCAATCCATTACGTACGAGGAAAATAATAATAGAAGATCAAAAAAGAAAGAAAGAAAGAAAGGGGTAGGTAGGAAATCAAGGATTGGGAGCCCATGGTATTACATTGCATAATAGTAGAAATTTGGCAGAAATGTAGTACCAAATATTACAAATCTCCACGTGTCCACCTAACAATAATTTATAACTTCACTCTTTAAATCGTAGTATTACTCTGATGGATCACGAGTGTCTCCACTTTTTTTTAATATGTATGCTTTCTCATAAAAGTGAGTGGAACTTTATTAAATTATATATATATATATATATATATATATATATATATATATGTTTATTTTTACTTTTTTCTTTAAATGAAAATATTCAATCCACCAAAATTATATTAAATTCTAGGCTTAATTTAAAAAAAAAACGCAGAATTAATCTACACCTTCTTTGAAAAATTGTAAAAAAAATCACTTATAAGCATTGTTTTTTTTTAATCGGACAAAGCATAGTTGTATTTAGTTAACCAAGTACCAATACATCATTCTATCTCTAAGCCTCCTTATTACTTCTCACTTATTCGTTCTCAAGGCAAACCTCGGTCACTCACCTAAGGATCTCAGTGGCCGGGTCCTAGTTACTTATAAGCATTGTTACAAAACTTTAAGTGATATTTTTTCAGGGGTGGTTATTTTATTATAAAACAATTGCATGCAGACACGCACTACATACACACATACATATATGATATAATTTTAAAATTTCTTATCAAGTTTGCTGCGAGAGAAATTCCATCTCAGGTGAATTTCACTTGCAATTTTCTCCAATTGTTATTTATAAAATTAATGGCGAGTTAATTCACGTGTCTAAATTATGTAACTCATTGGAATGTGGAAACTTATATATAAGAATAAAAGCAAGATTTGTGTTGAATTCAGAATTATGCCACTCTTATGTGACACGTATATTTGCACGTGATCACAAAATGTGCTAAGGGTAATTAATAAGAGGAGTTGTCTAATTAAATTGGCTAAATAGCCATCAACTACTTTGAAGAGTAATACTCAACTCCATGAAATAGTGTATTTAATATAATATTCAATCACATGACATACATCCGAAATAATGGGGATTAATCATTATTATAATTTCTCACTTTATAATGGAGTATTATTTAACGATTATTTTTCATCACGTATACTCCCTCCGTTCAGGAAAAGTTTGCGCCCCCTTTTCGGTACGGAGATTAAGAAAGTGATAACTTTTAGGGGTATAATGGTATTTTTTATAATAAATAAATGATAAAATATGTTAGGTAGAGATGTTTTTTTTGTAAATAAGGTGTATGGGGAAGGGTGGTTGTTTTTTACTTTTTGCTTTTTTTGAAAGGTGCAAACTTTTGTGGGACAGCTCAAAATGAAAAGTGTGTCATCTGAAAGGAGACGGGGCATATCTTTGGCACCTCATTTTCATCACCCACAATTATTTTATTTCATTTTACCTCTGCAGCTTTGACTTCTGCTGACAAAGCTTGACGACATGCCACTGCAATTCTCTCATATTTACCATCCTCTTCTCGAATATTTTCGCTCGTATTATTTCAGAAATGAATTTAGAAAAACGATATTATAAAAAATGCAAGGGTAATAATTTTGATAACATAATATTATGTAATAATGATTCGTAGGAAGTCAAAATCAATGGCGACATAGAGGGATTCTGATAGGATTGCCATGGGTCTGTTTTATGTGAAGACAGATTTAAATGTAAGCTTCTAAATCGTCGTTTTATTTTGTAATAATCTTGTGAACTTTTATTTGGCCCGTGAACTTGGGGATAATTCACTCCTCTTCATCACACATTTTCTGCATTATCTTCATCCCTAATTTAAATAAATAAATATTTTTTTTAACTAAATTATTATTGTATGTAACCAAAATAATGACAAGAAGTAGCTAGTGACTTGGGTGAGATCACTTTGTTAAAGTAATTTTTTAACGGAATTAATGATTTCTTTCACAATAGCGTATTTGATGTTTTACTTTACAACAAACTCAGCTGCTTAGCCTGCTTTTGCCACTATAACATTTTTTTATATACTACATTTATTTTATTTTTCATTTTTCACTGCTCCTCCTACATTTATCAATGCACTCTTATAAATCAGAAAAAAATAATTAACAAGTATTGCATTACTGCTATTAAAAATGGACATATAATGAGGATATATATGACTTCTTTTTTTTAATCTTAATACATAAGCCCAATAAGATTTATTTACTATGGAGTACTCCATAAATAACTATTGTCACCGCCTTTTTACAATATGTATTCCCAAAAATTCGATGATTTAAATAATTCTCAAGTAATATAAAAAAAAAGAGTGTATATTGGGTGCACCCGGATGCAAGGGTGCACCCATATGTGTATACATTTTTATTCTATTTTGTATACATATTATTCTATTTTGTATAGTATTTTGTAATAATTGTATACTTTTTTCACATTAATTTTTCATTAAAAAAAATTAATATCCATATGTTTATAACATTTTATTGAATATTATATACAATTTTTCATTAAAAAAATTAACAATTAAATTGTATACATTTTTACTCTTAATTGTATATGTTTTTGTTTATATTTATATGTGGGTGCACCCTATCTTTAGGTGCACCGGGTGCACACTATAAATTGCCTAAAAAGATCTCAATCCTCAAGTAATTTTTACTGGAAATTAATTAAAGCATACAAAAATCTTATTTAATTCAATAATCCTTAATTCTGTTATGCATTAATTATTTAGTAACATGTGCGTACATATATAAAATTACATGTAAATTCTCACGCACTGATTTACACAAGTCACAAAATTTGGTTCACGGATATTCATATCCAAAAAGAGCTCTCTCTCTCTCTCTCTCTCTCTCTCTTGAAATGAGGAATTATTTCACAAAGATTTTACTGCAGTAAATATTTGTTGTTGTTCAGCATGTGAAACTTTCAGTTGAGCATGTTTGTTTCTATTATGTGTTAACTTCACATCCATCCATGGCTTTCCACAATCTATCTATCTTTTACACACACGTTATATATATATATATATATATATATATATATATATATATATATATATATATATATATATATATAAAACGTGTGGTGTGGCCTATGCAAAGCTGTACATCTTCACGGATTTCTTGCCCTTTTGGCCCATCAGATATATTCCCCTCCCCAACCTTTTTTTTTTTTCCTCATCTTTCCCATTTGCATTTAATTAATTATTCTTCAACTTTCATATATAATTACAATTGAACTAAAAAAAATAAATTAATTATTTAAGTTGGTATGTGAGATAGCAATCCGTGAATGTAACAGAAAATTTTAGAGCAATAATTGAAGGCAGAGTGGCATCACAAAATTACACTTTGTACCCCACATGTATTTTCCTCTTCTAACTAACAATGATACTTCGGATATAACAGCTTCATTTCTATACACGTACATACACATATATATAAATACATGCATACACATTTGTTTTAACAAACTGATGTGGATCTTCTTACACAATTATTGTTAATTTCTGCCAGCAAAGATGAATCTGAGATGTGATAATATGAATTTTCACCTAACATGTTGTGTGAGCAAGTGTCTGAAAGATTACATCTGACGTAAGTCGTCGTTTGTGTTTGATGGTAAGAATATTTGGGATGTAATATTAGTAATCCATTTGATTAAAGCAAAAGTTACTTAAAGATGCCTACCAAAAAACCCATCTTCATCCTCATCCAACATCAGCGGGATCCTCCATGCCACATCAGGACAAATTATTATTCAATTATTTTTTGCCAACGGAATTTCTTAACTATAATTAAGCATAGTCCCCTGTGTATTATATTATGTTCTCTACCTACGTTAATTATGCTAGACTGGCTTATTCATGAAAGTTTATGCTAACAGCTAAGCTGCTTATTAAATATTCATTGATTCACTGACACAGTATCCAGTATATAATTGTTGTTATTCATTCTCCAACATTATTTATATATGGCTATACAGAAACTCTAGAACAGAGTTTAATAATTTTAAACATCAATTTGTCTCCATTTTATTTACTTCTCATGTTTTACCATCTTCCTGAAGTGTCTAACTATAACACTGATTTTTCAACATGCTATAATGTCATGTGACACATTCAGACACAACAAAGATGAATGTTTTTTCTTAATTCCAAGACAGAGAGAAACAGTAAGTTAATAACACAGAAAAACTAAGTAGATGTTACCTAATGCAGTAGTCATCCATGGATGTCGAGCTTCCACGACCCCCTGCTGATGATTATGTTCCGTCTGTTATGATTTCAATGTACAGATAACATAGTTAGATTTTAGCTGTTGCACGGCTACTAGTTAGAAGATGTCGCTTATCATCGAATTTAGCTCATGATAGTTCAACGCGTACTTACATAATGAGTTGAAAGTAATTGAAGAAATCTATAACCTTCCTTTGATACCGTTCATATATCCATGATGTTTTGTTCTATAGTAATGAACAATGTGATCTACATTCGAGCTGTTCTCTATCAGTGATCGCGCACCTCAATCAAACTCCGACCTATTTCCCTTCTCACCTTCCTTGCCACTGCAATCTCCCGGCATTGTTTCATGGTCTCAAAATCCCCTAAATCCGAATAGAAGCCAGATGCTTGTAACCAACCAGAAGGGTTCTCTGGTTCAAGATCCATCAACGTTTTGGCTGCTCTTTTCCCTATTCTTTCGTTTTGGTGAACCCTGCAACTCCTCAGCACCGAGCTCCAAATCACATAATCATCATGATATGGACTGTTTTCGAGTAATTGTACTGCTTCATCTAACAAACTTGCACGACCAAGAAGATCAACCATACATGCATAATGCCGCCTCTCCGGATCAAGCCCATGATGAGTTTGCATTAAATGGAAAATTGATCTTCCCTCTTCAACCAGACCCGAATGGTTACAACCCATTAGCACACTCAAAAATGTCACTTTATCTGGTTTTAGGCCATTTTGAATCATTACGTTCAGCACTTCAAGGCATTCTTTTCCCATCCCATTTCGAGCCAGTGCACTG
The DNA here is from genome assembly GCA_023678885.1 of Pogostemon cablin. Lineage (NCBI taxonomy): Eukaryota > Viridiplantae > Streptophyta > Magnoliopsida > Lamiales > Lamiaceae > Pogostemon > Pogostemon cablin. The sequence continues at coordinate 24,569,837 of CM043006.1, forward strand.
ATTATTGAAGTGAAACATATGACATTTGGGTAGGGAAGATGTGAAAAAATTTGGCTGGAAAATTTGACTTCACCAAACCTAGAGTATGCATCGATCAAAGAACATGCAACGGCCATATCAGATTCAAAACCTGATTTTATAGCACAACAATGCAGCAAAGAGAGGTTAGCTGAGGCCGAAGGAAAAGAGACCGACAGTGCTTTCAAAGTCGACGAAAGACTAACCTCTTCATATCCAATCTTTTCATCAACCATAAGACCAAACAGATCAATCACGTCCTCTTCATGATCAGACCTTAGTAAAGATGTCATGAGAGGGTTACAGCACTCGAGAGTTCTATCAGGAACTCCATCAAATATACAGACAGAGCTTTCAATATCTCCACATTTTCCATACATGTCAATCAAAGCAGATTGAGCAAGAACAGAATCAAATCCTAACTTTAAGATGCAAGAATGAATTTGTTTCCCCAAAAATAAGTCATTCGTTTTACTAAATTTTAAGAATCCCAAGAATGAACAAACTGATGGTTTCTTATCCCATAGGTGCATTGCCTGAAAGATAGCAAGAGCATCAAGTGAATAGCCATTGGCTGCATAAACTGAAACCATGGAATTCCAAGAAATGATATCCGATAGAGGTATACACTTGAATGATTTCTTAGCTTCAGTCAAGCTCCCACAAGCAGAGTAGAAATCCACTAAAGCATTCGCTACAAACAAATTTGAGTCAATCAATCCATTCTTTATTACACAACAATGCAGCTGCATTCCTTCATCAAGAAACCTCTCATAGCCGCAACCCTGAATCAAATAGCAAAAAGTGAGTCCATTAGGCTTCGAGCCATCTTCTTTCATTTCGTTATACATTAATAGCAACTCTTTCGATCTTCCTATCTCACACAACCCACGAAGCACAACATTTCAAGTAGCCAAATTTCTTTCTTGCAGTGTCCTAAACAATCTTAAACCAATGTCAATGTTGCCCATTCTTAAGTAAAGATCAACAAGAGCGGAGCCAATATACACATTCGAACTAAATCCAAGAACAGTTGCTCTACAATGCATTTCACACCCTTCGCTAAATAACTTAGCACTGCTACACAAACTCAAAACAGTAGAAAACGTAGATGAATTCTCGACGAAACCGTCGTAAACCAGTTTCCTGTACAATCTTAAAGATTCCCTTGGAAACCCACAACGATAATACCTCGAAATCATAATGTTCCAGGTGATGACATCTCGTTCAGTCATTTCATCGAACAGCTTGAGAGCATCGTCTAAAAACCCAGATTTAACCAAATCGTTAAGGATTCTGTTATATGAGTAAATATTAGCGTTGGCGACATAGTTCATATTACTGAGCATGCGTATATGCAGAGAACAAGTGCGCGCGAACGCAGGTTTTTGTTTCCAAAAACATGTCGCTGCCCTGGCGCATGATAGCAGCAAGCTGTGATTTTTCATGAAAAAAATAAAACCGTCGGGTTTTGTATTAACTCGGCACCTATCTATTTCTTGGTTAATATTATGTAAAAAAATATTTACCAGTACCAAAATATTAATCTTACTTTTCAATTTAAAAAATACTTTTCAATTATAATACATTTACATTAAATTAATTTATCCTACCATTTACTCTCCAAACGGGATCTTTTCCCTCGATAAGGTCACAAATGTCGATTGTCTAATAATGAAAATCTTGGTTTCGATGATCTCTACTATTAAGCTGTTAATTTAGAGACCACCATAAAAATCTTGTTTGTCACTCAGAATATCAACACTGTTATATTTTTAATTTGGAAATTATCGTGAAAATCTTAATCTTGATTCGTCACTCAAAATTGCCATCATGAAAATCTTGATTGATCATCACGGTTAAGCGGTTTGGGAATCATCATGAAAATCTTGGTATGTTAAGTTGTTAATTTGGGAATTACCGTGAAAATCTTAATCTTGATTCGTCACTCAGAATTGTCATCATGAAAATCTTGATTGATCACCACAGTTAAGTGGTTAATTTAGGGATCATCATGAAAATCTTAGTTGTTAAGAGGTTAATTTAGGGATCATCATGAAAATCTTAGTTGTTAAGCGATTAATTTGGGGATCATCATGAAAATCTTAGTTAATGAAAATGTCAATTTTGATATCCATAGCTGATGAAAATATTGGTTGTTAATGAAAATGTCGTATCCATAGCTGAATGAAAATCTCAATAGTTAATGAAATTATCGATTATGTTCTTTCCCATTTAAACTACATTACCTCTAAATCACCTACAAACATTTATGAGTTTCAATATTTTTTTCTTTTTGTTAGAATTTCAGAAATTAGTGCCAATTTTCAATTTTCAATTGATCCCTTCACTTTTACTTGTGACCTTGAATATTGGTACATTAATAAAAAGTTAAAATTGAGTCTCTCTATTCATGGTCAAAATATTTTATAGAAGAACCCACATTTAATAAAAAATAAATAAATAAAGAAAACAAAGCTCAATAATAATGCAAGGATGATGGATGGCCCAAGTGCACCTTTCTCATCTTTAATTCAGCCTGTTTGTTTTCAATTTGTTCTTTAGATGCATGAAAGTATATTAAAGTTTGTTGAAGCCACAAAGCCAGAAGACAAATTGCAGCAACTATTTTACATTCAAGTGATTGAGATCAACAAGTTGATGCTATAGCCTCTAAAAGTACTACCATGAATTGCATTTGAGTTTCTTGGTCGATTCTATAGAAGGGCGGGACGTGAACGAAGATAGATTTATGGCCTTTCTCTTCCGCAAAATGGAGGGAATGATAGTAGACGAAATTGCATACGAATGGCCCAGCATCATTGGATATCGTCACATCATAGCCCTTCATCTTCAAGAGCTCCAATATCCCTTCAATGGAGCAGGATGTCTACAATGATAAACATTAAACCATGGATAAATAACAAAATGATGGGACCTTCCATTGCTTTATTTGACTAAAATACATTAAGAACGTGAGAAGAGACGGTTATTCCTCCATTACCTTCCTTGCCTGAGAGATTCCTCCATCACCAAGAATTATGGGGTTTTGCTGCAAAACCAAAATTAAACTTCAATCGAACTGTCTTATACTAATTGTTGGAATGTAAAATGATAAAGCATTTGACGCTCACCTGTGGTTCCCATCCGAGCTCATCAGGACAACAGAATGTCGCCTCATTTACAGCTTGTCGTTCAATGGCAAACTTAAAAGCCCCACCATCAACTCCGAGGTGAAGCTAAAACATTAAAGCACAATGTTAAACAAATTGGAGTTTTATGAGCTTTTAACACATCATTATGGAATCATCATAACAACTTTGTTTTCACCTTCTATGAATTAGATATTGAGGCTCAAGATTATGTTTTTCTAGATAATACTATAGCCACCCCGAATCAAATTAAAGCAGGCCCGACTAATTTATGGGTGAGACTTTCACCATATAGCATTCCAAATTAGTTTAGATCACAAGTTACCCAATCTTTCAATGCCTGAACACTCACCACTCCCCCCAGTGCGCCCTGCCATGCTGGTGAAATAGATGTAGCCAGAATAATATACTAGCACCTCAAAAAAAGGACCAACAAAACATAAAACAAGGGTTCCAGTTTATTTGGAGTTTGGAAAAGGTTAATTCTCCACCACTTGCATACAATTTTGCATACATTAAATGAATTACTACACTACTTCCCTTCTTGCACCAAATCATAAACAACATTTTCAGAAATGAGTGCATTTAGTACTGATAGAAAAACGAATCCAACGATCTTCCTATCTGTGTGCACAAAATTGAACCAACAACAATATAATATATAAAAAAAAAAAAAAGGCAGATAACCATCTAAGGAGCACCAAATTCATATCCTGCACTTGCTAACTTACCCATACGACTTTCTCATTGTCTGAATTCCCAATCCCAGAGTGCAATACTTTGTAGAGATCCGTGATCGCCCCATCTCCCGCAGTTTCAAGAACAGCACAAACGCCCAGAGTAACACCAGAAGGCAACCCTTTGGTCTCCACATAACTCCTCAATTAGTTGACAATAATCTCAGATGGATTCTCATTAACCCTAGAAATTTCTTGAATCCTGTCACATTTATCCGCACTGATTTCTTCCCCTCAGACCCCATCTCTCTAAATTGTGGAATTTCCTATTCTTAACCACAATACTATTGCTCCATTAAAATCTTTCAATCATGATTGTAAATTGGGCAAAAAGATAATAACAGTAGAAAAACAAGATCTTTAACACAAACTCAATACACCGATAAATTGGAGCAAAATCTTTTACCATCTCATACTAATACATATAATCTCTCAGCTATTAACACAAAGCATGTAGTAACAACCACAAAATTTAGATTAAGATTTCTAGTGTCCACTGTATGAGTTCGATTATTTTATACTACATGAAATAATCACCTGGAACCTTTGCATTCTCCCTCCCTCTCTAGATTTCACTTTTCAGCAGTTGCGACTTGGGAATGATGAACTGTAGTCGGCGTTTTTATAGCAAACGGCCGCCGTTTTGATTAACAATTAAGCCATGACTCAATTCTTGTACACTTCTCCATACTGCGTGTATTATGTAAATTATTGAGTTTTTTTTTTTTTTTTTTTTTTTAAGAAAACTTAGGATTATTATTATTTAAAGGGAAAGATTTGTCTGAAGATGGGCTAACGGCTTAACATTTTATAGCAAATGCCCGTCGTTCCATAGGTTGTACTCCTGTCACAAAAGATGGCACCTTTCAGCACGAAAATTAAAAAAAAAAAAAAATTTTAGGGGTATAATATTATTTTTATGTAATAAATAAATAATTAAGTATGTTAGGTAGAGATGGTTTTTTTTTAAATAAAATGTATGGGGAATGGTGGTTTTTTTTACTTTTTACTTTTTTAAAATGTGCAAATTTTTGTGGGACAATCCAAAATAAAAAGTGTATCATCTAAAATGGGACGGAGGGAGTAATCTTTTATGGCAAAAGTTTCTGCGCCCCCGTGGACACACATTGCCTCCATGAAAACACAATTCTCCCCCTCCATATTCTATTTAAATCCATGTATTGCTATAAATTTAAATTGCAAAGAGGCACAAGAATCTCACTTATCCTTTATATACATCTTGAGCAAAATAGGAGTAATTTTTTTATTTAAAAAATTAAAATTCATTTACCTAAAAAAATAAATTTTTTTATTAGAATATAATTTTGTAAAAATAGAATTTATAATAAATCGAGGTTACACTAAATTCACTTTTTTTATTGTTATTATTTTTGCTACAAATTTTTTATAAATAATTTACTAAGCAAATTATCATTTTTTTATTAATTAAATACTCCTTCCGTCTCTAGGTAAGAGTGTCATTTTACCATTTTGGTTGTCCATTTCTTTTTTGAACACATGCAGTGGCGGATTCAGAAAACCGCGGTGGGGTGGGCTAAGTTTATTAAAGAAAATAAAAAATAATAATAATAATTAAAAATAATATATATTTATATATATATATATATATATATATATATATATATAGTCTCTCCGTCCCGCACCAAGGGTTTCTTTTTTCCATTTTAGTCGTCTCACTCAAAGGGTTTTCTTTCCTTTTTTATACGCATGGATCCCACATTCATCCACTAATACAATTAAAACATGGGGTATATATATATATTTACACACGAATTACCTTCTCGAAAGGGACGAATGATGAGCTAAATTTTAATATTTATTGTAATGTACTCATATAATATATATATATATATATATATATATATATATATATATATATATATATATATATATATATATATATATAATTTAAGAAGACATAATTATTTTTTAGTTTCATTTCGGTGGGCTTAAAATATTTTTGGGTTTGGCTAAACTTAAAAACACAATGAATAAAGAAGATATATTTATTTTTTAGCATCATTTGGGTAGGCTTAAAATATTTTTGGGTGAGCTAAACTTAAAATACAAATTATTTATAAATTATTTACATATGATATAATGGGCTTTTGGGGGGCATACATCCGTCCATGGACACATGGGGACCACCCACATTCACTAATATAATTACAACATGGATCCACATATCCACTAATATAACTATCCACTAAATAATAATATTTCTTAATTTACGTGTCTAAAAACAAATATGATTCTTACCAAGGACGGAGTTAGTATTATTTTTTATTAGAATGTTATTCGTCCATATTCCTCCTATTTCAATGATGAAATCCTCCCATGAAACGGGTCCCGCACTAATGTTTACCATTCAATCAAATATAGCTTATACTCAAGATAGATGAAAACTTTTTGTAGCCCAGCCCATATTAATGTTGGGCCCAGTAAATGGACTTATTTAGAATCCATCCCAAATAATTTCAAGCCCAATAATTTATTCTTCCCTAAACAAAATTTCAAGTTCTCCAAGAATATTTATTTATTTCTTATTTTCTCCCCAATTATTCGATCGGAAGGAAGCAATGCCAAGATATAAAGACGAGCCTCCTGCAGTTCGCATTTATACAGTTTGCGATGAATCCAAGTATGTGTTACATTTTATTACCTAAACCCTAATTTTATCAAATCCGAAATTAGGGCATAAAGTATCAAATACGAAGTTCATTTTTGCAAGTTTTTTCAGTTTTTACGTAAAAATCAAGACTGTCATTTGATTTCTTCTTGTTCTTTTTCGGTGCTGCAGATACCTGATTGTGAGGAATGTTCCTTCTTTGGGGTGTGGAGATGAGATTTTGAAATTGTTCTCTACTTATGGCCAAGTTGCAGAGTAAGTTATATGCATGAATAATTCTTACATAAGCTATTCAAGATTACGTATTTATCAGTGATTTAATCTCGAACAATTTAACAATCCTGATATACTCTTCATTTTGTCAATGTTATGAAATAAAAGAAAAAATTATCCTTCTTGTATGTAAGAACACTGAGATAAAGAAAACTAATTTTTCTTGGGTTGGAGGTGAATTACGTGTGGGTCGGATTAGAATTTCTGAATTGTGATGGTGATCATAAGCTCTGTTCAGATGTAAGCCTATGGATGCTGAAGACTGTGAGCAATATACTGATGTTTACTGGATAAAGTTTCATCAGATCAACAATGCCAGGTGACTGGTAATTGCTTTTCTTGGATATATTAGTGCTCGTAGTTTTGTGAATCATTAAAGCTTTTGCACTATACAGTGTCATTTTGTATGCACATATTTTTGTTTTTTTGAGAAAATGGGCATTTTACCATTGACTTTTTAAATCTTCCTAAATATGTGTATACATGTTTATTTGCATGTTCATTTTCCGGTTGCAAATGCATTCTGTATGTATTATCATCGTCCTAATGTATACTATTTTTCTGTTATAATTAAGGCTTGAATCTACTTTGGATGATAGATTTGCAAAAAGAAAATTAGATGAGTCTGTTTTTCTTGGAAACCGACTACAAGTATCTTATGCACCTCAGTATGAGACCCTCTCTGATACAAAAGAGAAGTTAGAAATGAGGAGGAAGGAAGTACTGGCACGACTAAACCGTAAGTCACATGTGGCATAAGTGTTAGATATTAATATTATTGCTTGCGGGTTTGCGATGCTTGATAATCTTTTGCTTTTATTTCAGCTAGGAGATCTAATAAAGGCCCCTCTGGTTCCGGTAGTCAGCCCTCCTCAGCTTCTGCTCCTCAATTGACTGGGTCCCAAAATGCTGCCCGGGAATTAACTCCTTCCATGCTATCAGCTTCATCTGATAAGGTTTGCTTATGAAATTCATGTAATATCTTAATAAAGTTTGCTCTTACTTTGAAACGTCTCTGCCTTTTGACAATCGTTTGCTCACAGCATAGTTTATGTAGTCCATGAAGTTACTATTTAGATTGAATTTCTCTCCGTTGGGAGGAATTTATGATGCAATTTTCTTACATGTTCCCACGTGCACTCATGTTTGAGCTTTGTGAATTTGGAAGAGGCTGCAGAAGATAATACTGGTTGTAAGGAGGAAATGTGATTTTGATTTATGCCAGTAAGAGTATAAATTAAAAAAGATTGGTTGTAGACTTTGAAGCTTCCCTGGACCCTGGATTATGACTTTTTTACCGTACAATGCACGATCGTCAATTATATCTAAAGTTCTTTAACCTTATTGAGTAGTATGTGATCTCATGGGTGATTTCTTGTTTCAATTAATCGATGAGGCCATCCATCTGTTGAATGACCTCAGGAATATTTCCCTTCGGAATCAATGAATCGAACAGTTAATTTGGTGAGGGAGAAACTGAATAAGGTAAAGGCTCAAAATCATGTACAGTGGTTAGTTTCATATGCCTTGTGATTTTTATATTCAATTTGCCATTCTTTCAGATCCAATCAAGTTCAGAGCACACAGCATCTGGTTCGTCCTTAAAAAAGGCGCGTGTTGACAACAGAAGAAGAATCTAATACTTCTGAAAAAGAGGGAATACGAGTAATTCGTGGCTTGTAGTTAGCATGAAGTGGTGCTTTCGCTTGCATCGTTTTTGGGTTATTCTTCCTTTAATGTTTTCAGCTGTTAGCATTGCTCAATTTCATATGCTGTGTTGAATCAGTTGTATATTTCAGACATTGTAAATGAATTGCTGATGGAGCTATATTTAGATGATTAAACATGTTCATTATCATTACCAATTCTTCAAGAAGGTAGATTTATATATGGCCTCATATGGTTCATTACACACATTAATCATGGTGGCCATTTAATTGTTGTTTCACTGATGAAAATCTAACTAAATTACGGAAGTTTCATTTAAGTTTGAGTTGGTTTCAATGTATCTTTAAAAACTGGATCATTCATGAGAGAGAACAACATTCTAGATAAACTGGTCCAAGAAGAACCCTCTTTATTCATTCAATGTGGAGAGGTCAACATGTGCCCAAAATCTTCAAGAACTCATATATAAACAAATTGTTGGACTTGGCATTGTGCACTCTATGGGGACCAAGAATGATTGAATTAGGTATAGCATATAATTGGTTGTTCATCTCTTAATTATATTTCACACACCCCACCTACCACCCTGCCCCCAAAATAATACTCTTATCTGATATGAGATGAGGTGAGTGCTTGTTTGGATTACTTGTGCTTTTTTGGCCCTTCACTTGGATATTGTGGATAACACTTCTTCTCCTCCCCCCCCCCCCCCCCCCCCAACTCATCTATTATATGACAAGGACTCCAAATATCTTCTACCTTCTCTCTCTCCATTTGAACTTATCTTCATTTGTTTGATTCCTTATATTCTCCTCTCTCTTTCCTCCAATTTTTCTGTTTCTTAGAAAAAAAATATTTGAAATTCTTGGTCTTGTCCACTTCCTGTCCAAGGAGGATATGACTGAAATACATAAGAAAATGCATCCATATCCCTGCTTGCATTGCCACCCTCGTACCTTCATTCGAATGGTACGTAGACAAACCAGAAAGAAATTCAATTAATGTTATAGCCCATTAATAAGTGTGTAATTCAAAAATACTGCAGGTGCAGAGCCTCATAGAGAGATGCTTGCTGCTTCGTATGGACAGGGATCAATGCGTGAAGGCGTTGGAGGAGCATGCTCGAATTCAACCCCTCGTAACACTCACAGGTATTCATTCATCCGCTCATCATGCAGTGTAAGCTCGTTCAACACTTCTCAGCACAATTCTTCAGTCATGATATTTCTTCTGTTTTGCATGCGAGTGTATAAAATCAGTTTATTTCTTAACTCGCAGTGTGGAAAGAGCTGTTGAAGGAGAACAAGGACTTCTTTCAATCCTATTTCCAGTCTATGTATCTAAGACCACACACAAGTAAGTTGCAACAGAAATTTTATATGTTGGTCGTTTTTATATATGTTACACCTGGTAAAAGTGCATGAAATATTACCTTATTAAACACAAAATACATACGTTCATGCAGGTGTAAATGAGTGGTGAGATATTACATCTAGTGCAGCTTTGCATATGTTATTTGTATGTATATGACAATATGTGTGTGTATATATTGTTGTGAGTGAATCTAATTTATTTTTTCTCAGATGGGCATTTTCAAAGGGCACCAAGATTTGCAAGAAGAAGCCTGCAACAATGGAGATAATTAAACATTAACTTGGAACTTGGAAGTCACCAAATACATATACATTTCATAAATTAGTTTGATATTATAAATTTCCTTTGCTTTCATCCTTCATGGAATTGTATATTATAGTAGAATATGAATTTGTGATTGGGGAAATAATAAGCCATGAATATGTTTATTCAAGTGAATTATTGGTTCGATTTTCATACTTTATAAAAGGATTTATTTTATTATTATTATTATTTTCTATTTATTTATTTATTTATTATTATTTTCTATTTATTTATGTATTTTCTCATAAATTTGTGGGAATATGATTTGAGAAATTGGGTGAAATAATCGATTGAATTATTCTCCATTGTCCGCTTGAAAGAGTGTATGACAATGGAAATGTGAATGATATACTTTGCTACATTGTCATTGTGTGAGTTTGTTTCGTATTCAGAGTATTTAATTTTTTTTTTCAATTATTATTTTCATGAAAAAAGCTATCAGTTTATATTACTGTATTATTTTTAATAAAAAAACGAATCATACGAGTTCAAGATCGAATTTTATTAAATTACTAAATCCACTTTCTAATTTGGATAAACAATAATTTATTTTATTTATCGATTTCAAATTAATGTTAATAAAAGTTATATGTTTTGGCATATTTTTGGGTAATAATGAGCAAATTTTAAAGCTATCTATAGAGAAAAAAAAATAAATTTAAAGTATATTTTAATATTATTAATTAAATGAGTTTTTTTTTTTTATGAAAATATGAATTGAAATGGGAACAAAACGAAACGAATTTAAGTGTAAAACAGAAGGAGTTCATCTTTTAGATTAATCTAAATAATCAAATGCATTAAATTTATTGAAGGTCTTGAGTTTCAAAAAAATTCTAGTGAACTGTGAACAGACCTAGGCTCCGTTGACTGGATTATTTTATAAGCCTTTAAATTAATAATTAAACTTATGATTTAAAATGATAACTAAACCCCTTTTAATTGAGCGCGTTTCATCATAACATAAGACAAATTTGGATTATATTGCCATAAAATATAAATAGTGGAAATTTGGATGATACTGACAAATTCTGAGAAAGTAGTGTGTTCACTTGTCATTTGGCAATTGACAAATATTTATTACTACTAATTAAGATTAGTAATTAGTTTAGCAAATACTAATTCAATTTCGAAAACCCAAAATATCTCTGCAAGTTATCTTCCTTCTTCACTCCCACAAAGTTGAGCCATTTGCTTGTACTGAAGTTTAATGGCGATTCTTGCATCACTACCAGGCCCAAATCTATTCTCAACGTTGCCCAACACCCCACCCCCCTCCAACAACCCCACCCCCTCACCTCCCGCAAAACCCCCCATTCCCATTCCAAAATACCCACCATTAAATTCTCGAAAAAGCTTCAAACCTCCCCCCATGACGCCCCCTAGTAAACCCCCCGCCTTCAAAACCCATCACCAAAACTCTAAATATTACAAGCCCATCAAGCCCGGGCAGAAACTCACCCCTCCCGACGACGAAGATCGAGCAATCATTGTCGGGAATTCAGGTATTTCGTACCATCTGCCCGGCGCCCCATTTGAATTCATGTACAGTTATTCGGAAACACCTAAAGCTCAGCCTTTGGCTATGAGGGAGCCTGCTTTCTTGCCTTTTGCTCCGCCGACGATGGCGCGGCCCTGGACAGGGAAAGCCCCCATGAAAAAGAGTAAAAGAAAAATTAAGCTTTTTGAGCCGTTGGGGGGTGATGCAAACGATAGTATGAGGGAGAAAAGGTACGAGATGTTGAGGGATTATCAAATGGGGAAGTTCAGTATGAGGCCACGGGATGAGGTGTTAGGAGAGCCACTAACGAGGTCGGAGATTAAGGAGATGTTGAAACCTCGTCTGTCTAGTAACAAGCAGGTGAATTTAGGTTAGTTTTCCATTTTTTTGGTATTACCTTCTGGCTATTGATTTGGATTTTGGAATATAATTTGAATTGAAGGTAAGCTTCTGTGGTGTTGATTTCATACATTATTGTTGATGTTTCAATAGGGTTCAGTTTTTTGTTTATTAAGTAGTATTACAGTTCTCCACATTTACTTGCTACATTAATCATGATTATGTTTTTCTTCTCTTTGACTAGCTTTCTTGAAGATCAGTTAAATTGAAATTGTGTTTGAGTTTGAAATTTTTTTCTTTTTAGGATGATGGTTTGACTTAAAATGAGAGATCGGTGTTGTATGGTAGTTTGTTGATTGAGATATCGGATTCTGTAGGCAGGGATGGATTAACTCATAATATGTTGGAGTTGATTCATACACATTGGAGGAGACAACCTGTTTGTAAAGTCCGTTGTTTGGGTGTTCCGACCGTCGACATGGATAATATATGCCGGTGCCTTGAGGTTCTCACTTTCTCATTAGTGATCATGGATTACTGCATTGTACTCCGTGATTATTTCCATCAATTAATAGAATGCCACAAGGTCCATAACTATCTGCTTATGCTTTACTCTTTCCTGTTCTAACTGTTCTAACAGGAAAAATCAGGGGGAAAGATTATTCATAGGGTAGGTGGGGTGGTTTATCTGTTTCGTGGAAGAAACTATGATCATCGTGAACGACCTCAGTTACCTGTGATGCTTTGGAAACCTGCTGCACCAGTTTATCCCAAGCTTATACAAGCTGCTCCAGAGGGGTTGACAGAAGAAGAAGCTGTTGAATTGAGAATGAAAGGGAAACGCCTACCTCCTATCTGTAAATTAGGTAAGCTTGCACTTTATGAATTTCTCTTCTCTTGATGAATCTCAGTAACTTATTAGTATTTGTAATCTTGCTGGTCTTAATCTGGAAATGTTTAGGCTTCATGCTATGGTATGGAGAATGTTCTTCTAATATCTTAAACAAATTTGCTCAACGCTTGTATTTCTCCATAGCAATTCTTCAACTGATTCAAAAATGCATTTCACAATGATTCTTTTTACCTGCTCATTAGCCAAAGTTGCCTATTTTTCACCTAGAATGACTGCTATTATGCCCTTTCATTTAAGTCGGAAATCTTCATCGTGTCTGCTTATGATATTAATATCATTTGTTTTAACATCTTCATGTTAATTGATGATCTCCTTTGACCAACAGCGAAAAATGGAGTTTATGTTACATTGGTGAGGGATGTGAGGACTGCTTTTGAAGGATCGGAATTGGTGAAGATAGATTGCAGAGGAATGCATGCTAGTGATTACAAAAAGCTTGGAGCTAAGCTGAAGGTCCTCATCTCTTTCTACTGTCGTTTGTTCGTCCTTTTATGCCCCGGCTTCAAAACAAGAAATTGTAATGCTATCTTGTGATCGTCTCCCTTTTATTCGATTGCAGGAATTGGTACCCTGTGTCTTGCTATCTTTTGATGATGAGCAAATATTAATGTGGAGGGGAAGAGAATGGAAATCTATGTATCGTGAAATTCCTAAGATTTTCCTTCCTTCCGGTGATTGCTCGACTGCTTCCAATACATCAGGTACTCTTGGAACCATGCTACCATATCAGTATGTTTATTCCCCTGCATTGCAAGTTCTTGATAGGCATAACCACGTTTAGATGTCTTTATGATCCCGAATTTGACACTGTTAGTTCACTGAATCAGAAGCTAAAACTGTGAGCTCGAGTCCCAAAATGATGGCGCTGTGGCAACGTGCACTAGAATTCGGAAAGGCTTCTGTTCTTGATGATATTGATCTTACTCCAGATGAACTTTTGTCGAAAGTTGAGGAATTTGAAAGCACAGCACAAGCAATCGAGCACTCGTATCCCGCCATGATCTACTCAAATCAAGAGGGTTCATCCGCTTCGACATCCCAACTTGGTGACGATTCAGATGAATATTACTGTGAAGATGATTCCTACGAAGATAAATCCCGCATCAACGACACGTTTGAAGCAGTAGACTCTTCAGTACCAGAAGGATCACTGCCCATTGATTTGATAACTAAGCAACTAAGATGCAGTGAGGATGTACTGTAGTATAATTGCTTGTGATTACTTAGTTATATAGCTCCCATCCTAAAATTTTGAAGTGTTGAAATAATTAACTAATATTTTTTATAGTTCTCGTGTACCTGCAAAGTGGAACCACTTTCTTTTGAAATGCCAATTCACATTTTTCACATTAATTAATAATAAAATATATATTAAGTGAAGCAACTGCCAGTGTTATGATAATCTAATAACGGGTGAGTTGTCAATTTGAAGTGTATGTACGTGTAAGCCTATGCTCATCCGTCCCTCCTCCAGAACTCTCTCCACCCCACCCCCACCCACCCCCCTTCTGAAAAGGGGTCCGAACATATTCCCGAGTTTGCTGGTCCCTGGTGCTATTCTTCTTCTGCTAACACACTGGATGACAGCAGGAAAAAACATCCTAGTTATAGACAACCTGATTTCAAGAAAATTCAGGTATCGTATACCACAACACCCCTTCACCTTTTTATGCTGTTTTTACATGGTTGATGCTCTGCAATTTACTTAATTTTGTAGCCAAAATATTACAGAAGTCCGTAAAGAAAGTCTACATGCGAATTGTATGTTTGTTCTTGCCTATTTTCAGTGTTCTCTTTTTCCTGTAATATGTAAGCATGGTAAGGAATCTCTATTCACCTTTCTTTTCACCCCTTTTACTTTAGTACGTAAATGGGGTTGTGGGGGGGAGGTACACCCCAGTTGCATTCTACTCGCACTCAGTGGAACCACTCCCACGTTTATTTTGTTTGTGAGATATGGTAATAATTTTGGTCTTATTATGTTACTACCTCTGTCCTTTTTTAGCATAAAGCAGTACAACATGAAACTACTATTCTTGATTTTTTACCAACAACCTAATTCGTGAATTCTCCCTTCAGTGCTCTGTTCTGCTTTACTATATATAGACAGTCATCTTTTATCATATATGTGTGGATGGGGTGTTAGTTCAATCTATGTTAAGACAAAACTTAGCAAGCTTGCTTTGAGAGAGTAATGCTAATGCTTTTAAGAGTAGGAAATGACGATGAAATACTTAACAGGGCTGTTTAATGAACCTTGGTGGCCTGCAATGACAGCAGACACGACGACCCCAAGTTACTGGTTGAACTGGAGGTTCTTACTATGTGCTGTTTGGATCTTATTTGCTATGTTTTCTTCATCACTTGTGTTATGGGAATATGAAGGGAAAAACAAATCAAGAAATGGTGATCAACAGGAGGCAGCAGGGCGCTTGTACAAGGGTGAATCTTGGGCAACATGTTCGAAATCAATCAATCCCGTGTGGTTGCTCGTTTATCGCGTCATTGCTTTCTGTTGTTTAATTGCGTTGGTTCTTGTGGATGCCATCATACACGGTGTTAGGATATTTTATTTTTACACACTGTAAGGCATTAGCTGATATATCCTTTTTGTTTATTGTTTGATTTTAATCTCTCACACTTTCTTTCCATTGTCACTGCAGGTGGACCATCACTTTGGTTACCATCTACTTTGCGGTATGTTGTTCCTTGCTGCAAGGTGCTTTTCTTACATGTATTGCAAGAATTACCGTCTCATTCATATAGTTATATTTCGTAGATAGGGTCTTCACTTTCCATTCATGGATGTTTTCTCAACTACTGTAAAGTGGATTCAGAGAGCCAGAGAGATCGTTCTGCTGATAGTACAGATGTCGAACGAGGCTCTAATGGAGCACCACCTCTCGTAGAGAATGCGAATGGTTATGGCCGTGACTACCCTAACCGCGAAACTGCTTCTGCTTGGGAATTCGCCCTTCAAATCATTTTTCAGGTACAGTTTCTCAGATCATAGCATTAAAATTCACATGCTTATACTAGATGATACAAGACGACTGTTTATGGAGCGTATTTGAGTTGATCTTATGCTGGATTTCGGGCTAATAAGGATCCACATTGTTTCCTTGTTCATGTCCTTTAACATGAGCAGAGCACACTTAATTAACATGACAGGGGAATATGATTATCCATTCAACCTAATTCAGGCAATGCTTGTGGATTGATTACACATGATTAATCTGTTTTACATGCATGATCCCATCCTGTCATTCTTTGCAGACGTGTGCTGGGGCTGTGGTGCTCACCGATTCAATGTTTTGGCTCGTTATATACCCTTTCCTCACGGACAAAGATTACAGACTAAGCTTTGTAAGTACAAGGTTTTCAACCATCTATCTATCTACTTCACGATACTCATCTTTAAAGCGACATACCTTGTCTGCAGCTGCTCGTCTCTATGCATTCTGTCAATGCTGTTTTTCTCACAGGCGAAGCCATTTTAAACTCACTTGTATGTACTCTCTAACACTGATTTCCTTCTTTCGACTCTCATCGTTTTCGCATTCTACCTAATTCATGAACTAAACCAACTCTAATCTACCTGCAGAGGTTTCCAATCTTCCGAATTGCATATTTTCTTCTGTGGACTTGTATTTTCGTCGTTTTTCAGTGGATCGTTCATGCTTGTGTGTCGATGAGGTATGAAGCATCGTCGTTTGTTTCGATTTTTTCCATTGTCTGAGGTAGCAATACAATATATGATCATCCGTGTGTTGTTGTTCAACAGTTGGCCATATCCATTCTTAGACTTGTCATTGCAATATGCTCCCATTTGGTAAGTTGTTGCTCCATTTTTCTCAACAAGTTTTCTTGGAATACCAATCTTACCCCTCAAACTTTGCAGGTACTTGTCTGTGGGGTTGCTGCATTTTCCATCTTATGGGATGTTCGCTCTAATACTCAACATTAAACGTCGTCTTTTACGAGTATTAAATGTGTAAATTATAATAACTTTTAAACATTAATCCATCATTATTATTTAGATAGAACACGATTGATGGTTGAACACATCCACACACACACAAACAACTAGGGGTGGCAATTCCCGACACGACACGATAGCACGACACGATAATTGAGGGTTAGTGTTTGGCCTTATTGAGTTTGTGTGGTAATCGTGTCAACCCAATAAGGACACGAAAATTTCGTGTCGTGTTCGTGTTGGGTTCGTGTCAATTCGTTAAGCACAATTAATATTAACAGGTTTAAGTTATAAAAAAAAGAGTGAAAAAACATACGCCCAATACATCGAAACTCATTGCCCATGGATAAAGAAAAACCGTTTCAACATCAAAGTTCTTATCTCACCTAAATGGTATTCAACAATTATACTATATTTTTGATATTAGAGCCTTGAAGTTGACGGGGCGCAGAAGAGGCCGGCTCAAGTAGGTATACCAATTAAAGAAAGGAGGTGGTGCATGGCTGTCGTCAGCTCATGCCGCAGCCGTTTCGCATTTCTTTTCTTATGACTTACAAAGACTAAACTCTCGACTCCCCTCCCTTTTTGTCTGATTCGTCTTCTAAGGTTCTGCATTTCCATTTTCTTGGAAAATACAGACCCATATAAAAGGGCTACAGCCCCAGAAAAAGGCAGCCATACGGTGAGCAAAGCCCGGGCCCAGTCCCCGCAGCCAGCACAAAAGCAAATCAAAATCAAATAGAGAAAAAAAAGCCTTCCATGTGGCATTTATCCTCTCTATATAAGCCAAAGTAAAGATAAATAGAACAAGGAATACAAAATCGAGTCCATCTTGGAAGCGCGCCGCCAGCGCCAATGATATTTGTCAGGAGATGGGAAATCATCTGGCGATCCATTGTGATTCGGTTTATTGGTGTGGAGAGCTTTCCATCTTGTTCTCCTGCTACGCGCACAGGACATCGTTGGTTACCTGTTGATTGTGTCTTAGATACCCTGGGTGCACTGTGTTTTCAAAAGCTTTCTGTCGAACTGGCTCCTATTTCAATCCGTCCTGGACCGATTCCTCTCTGCGGCTGGTACTCGAGGAACCACGGGACACTCCATACAGAGCAAGCAATGAAGCTGCTCCGACGCTCGTCGTTAGACGCAAGAAAGCTCCACTCCTATGTCCGAAAGAGCTAGTCGTAACAAGGTAGCCGTAGGGGAACCTGTGGCTCCTTTTCCTCAATTCCACCTCTACAAAACAACCCGTCTACCAATATTCCACTGATTAGGCGGAGACAGGATTCGAACCTGTATTCTTCTGGTCATGAGCCAGATGAGTTCACCATTAACCTGTTAACAATCCAATATAAATATAAAATTAGACAAATATATGATAAAAATACTTATAAATAATTTTAAAATATATTTACTTAAAATTTTATCGTGTCAATCCGTTATTTTTCGTGTTCGTGTCGTGTTGGAACGAATTCTTATTGTGTCGTGTTCGGGTTTGCTCTTATCGTGTCCCGTTAGCACGAATTGTCACCCTTAACAACAACTAATCCAATCACAATAAACATATCATTTTAATATATATATATATATATATATATATATATATATATATATATATATAATTGTAAAAATAAAAGTCACAATCCAATAAAGTGTATCTCAAAACATATATTATGTAAGAAGAAGAAGAAAAAAAAGGTCCTTAAATAATATTTGTTTATAATTAAAAAAATTACTACTACATTTTATCAACCCCATATGGTTTACTTTTTGAAATTACTCCTTTTTATTTAAAAAGGTAAAACAGTAAAATTGTCTAGTAAAAATAATGAATAAATAGGTTGAATTTTGTATTATGAGCCGACAAACGTTGACAATTTTCTCTCTCACTGGTATTACATTAAAATAAATAAATAAATAATTAAAATTTACTTATTCTGTCTATTTTTATTTTATTTTATTTTATTTTACTCCGACTAATTCCCTCTTATTTTTAGTTTGTTCTATTCATTTTATTTATTTATTCTATTCAGTCTACTTATTTTATTTTGGTGAAATTAGTTATAATTTTTAAAAGAAGAGTTTTCTGAAGCGGTAAAAGGGAGTACAGAAAACATGAAAACAGAAGTGATCCCATTCTTTATCCACTATCGTTAAAAAAACTAATTTCAAATGAGAAAACAAAAGTGACGTGGCAGGTCAAATTTAATTTACAATTATTAAGAACATGTTAAATCAGGCTTATCCAGCCCACCCCAGTTGCCGCCTATGTATGTTTTCGCCAGCGTTAGAAAAACACATGCAATCGTTCCCTGGAAAAAAATAGGGCATTTTATGATCAAATGCACCCTCCATCTGTTTTTTTTATCATTCAAGTCTCTCAACATTTTTAATTAACAAAATCAACCCTTTATTTTTCATTAACAGGACAATATTACATTTTGTGAATTAAAAAAATTAATATCACCCATGGGTGGGGCCCATTGTTGAAAAAGAAACAATTTCACCTGATAATTTGCCATTTTCTCTCAAGCAACCACCATAATTTATTCAACCATTCCATTGTTCTCCGTGATTGCAAAGTGAAAGGAATGAAGGGCTTGTCGTGGAAAAAATCAGCACATCGACTTGTTTCTCACCGTCGGCATTTATTCTGAAGAAGGTTAGAAATTTCGGAACAGGGCCGTACAGGCAGGCGAAGGTTTCGCCGGTTGGGCGTGGCATCAGTTTTGATATGCTCAGTCATGCTCATTATCAGCTTCTCGTCAAAGACACCGGAGGGAACGGTGGTTCTCGCCATCGCCGAAATTTGAGAACTCCGCCATAAAAGCCGACTTCCGATCCCGCTTTGATTTTGGGAGTTCCGAAAAGGTCGAACCGGAACTCCTGACGGAGATATTAAGCGAGGTAACATTGGCGGGGATGATTCTGGTACCCGTGGTGGCTATTACAGCTGGTTCGGCCTGTTACAATTTTGATTGTTTCTCCATCGGATTTATGGCCCAACTCCCGCGTGAGCTAAAAAATACGGGTGGCGCAGGTGGCGGTCATTCTGATCCTGCGGCAGCGGCCATCGACCTTGGTATGCTTATCTTTAATGGAAGTTCTCTTGCGTTGAGGGTTCTTGGAAGAGGTGGAAGAAGGGTTGTGATCAGTTTTCTCCAAGAGTTGGAGAGGGAGATTAGGCTTTTGCTTGGAGGTAGGATCGATGATGATGTACGGTGGTGGGGTGGGCTACCTAGTAGATGTTTCAGTTGCAGATTAATTTTGGGACTCCATGGATGGGATATATGATGTTAGCAGCTTGAAATATTTGGTTTGAGATGGCAGGTGGGTTATTGATTTTAGGAGAGAGAAAAAAGAAAAGATAGAGAACATGTTAAAGGGTCCCACCCAATGGGTGATATTAATTTTTTAATTCACAAAATATAATATTGCACTGTTAATGAAAGATAAAGGGTTGATTTGATTAATTAAAAAAGTTGAGGGGCTTGGATGATAAAAAAAATAGATCGAGGTTACATTCGATCCTCACGAATAAAATGAGGGGCTTAGATGACCTTTTGCCCCAAAAAATAATGTAATATATAATAAAATAAAAAAGAAAATTTTAAAAAGTCAAAATAAACAGTAAGTCAATGCCAATGTTTTTATATGAGAGCGGGCCATAAAATTATTATGGAAGAGACGAAGTATTTTGTTATTTATGAAAAAGAAGAATAGAAGCTTTCTCTCACGCAGGGCCCGGACTACCGAGTCCGGCATGCATGTTTGTGGAGTATATATTCCCTCTGTCACCCCTACAAACTTATATTTTATTAATTAGGACATTATTGATAGCTTCTATTTTTGTTGTATCAATTATTATTTCAACGATCAATTTCTCCCACAATGATATCTATCTATGCTACCTAGTTTTGGATTGAGCTCACATCCATTACCGTCGCCATTCAATTAAAAGAATCTCCGTTCCAGAGCCGTACATGAGATTTTCACCTCATACGGCTCCTCCCTTATGTACATAAAGAGAATAATACATGAAATCAAAAAAGATTAATTGAAAAGGCAAATAATGTTTCAGGAAGAACTCGAGTTCTGCTCTCATATTGCTTTTGGATTGTTTTTTCTTTTTCCCTTTTTTCATGTCCGATCTTATATAATTTTCTTCAATATCTTTTTATTGTGAGAGAACGG
This sequence comes from Pogostemon cablin, assembly GCA_023678885.1. NCBI lineage: Eukaryota > Viridiplantae > Streptophyta > Magnoliopsida > Lamiales > Lamiaceae > Pogostemon > Pogostemon cablin. The sequence continues at coordinate 24,590,938 of CM043006.1, forward strand.
AGTTTAGATCTCCTTAACTTGTGGTTCTTTTTCTTCTTCATTTTGATTAAATCGAGGACCCATTTTTTTAGGAAAGATTCAAATTGATGAATAAATATTTATTCAAATGTTCATTAGTTTCGTTTAGGATTTTTGTTATATTCTTAATTTTATACTCTTCTCGACTCAACTCTTGTAAAACTAGAGAGTCCTACTATGTTTTTAAGTGTTTTGGTTTATTAGATTTCAAAAACTAAAAGAAAAAAGCCGTTTTATCGATGAACAAAATACAACACAACATTAAATTATTATATATCTCAACCCACTACACATTAAAATAAACATAAAACATAACTCTTTAGTCTTTTCATAAATGAAGGGAGTACTCTTAATGGAAGTACTCCCTTCGTCCCGTCCTAATGATTATATTTTTTTTTTGCGTCTTATCCTAATGGTTACATTTTCATTTTTAGTATATTGGACCCACACAAATTAATTATTTTTCTCTCCATGAACTCACACATCACACTAATACACCTACCAATTTTACATTAAAATATTTCTCTCACTTTAATACATATTAAAACATTATATCCATTAATTCACGTGAAAAAATAAACGTAATCACAAGGACGGGATAAGGGGAGTATAGCCTAGTTGCATGTGTGGGGAGTTGATTTTATTCGAGTGAAATGTATTATGTATATCTACTCCTCTAGCTTATCCTAGAGTTGCAAACCAATAAACCATTGGGTGGTCATCTAATTTGGAAATGATGGATGATCTCCCACTGCATCGCCAACAACAAGAAGAAGAGGAGGAAATTAATGGCGATGTCTTAGAAACCATCTTCTCTCGCCTGTCCCTCGTCCACTTGCTCTCTCCCTCACGCGTCTCCAAGTGGTGGCGCCGCGCTGTCTCCACCTCGCTCCGCCACCGCAACCCTCCCATGCCCTGGCTGCTCCTCCACACGCAATCCACCCGTTTCCCGCACGCCACCACCTCTCACGCCTATGATCCACGATTCCATATTTGGATCCGAATCACCAGACCCTCCATCGAATACGTCTCCGCCATCAAATCCTCGAATTCCAGTTTCCTCTACATGCTCTCCCCGGCCAAATTTTCCTTCTCCTCCGACCCACTCAACTCCGTCTGGGACACCGTCACCCCTCCGCGAGTGTGGCGGACCGACCCCATCGTCGCACGTGTGGGGGACTCCGTCGTAGTCGCCGGCGGCGTCGCTTACTTCGAAGACGATCCCTTAGCTGTTGAAGTCTTCGACCTGCAGACACGTGCTTGGTGCACGTGCGAGTCAATGCCGGCTAATTTGAAAGATTCTGCGACGTCGTCTTGGCTTTCCGTCGCGACGACCAATGAGAAACTCATCGCCGCCGATACACACACCGGCGTAACTCATTTTTTTGATCTGGCGACGAGATCTTGGTCCGGGCCTTTTTCTTTGAAACCGGATTCGCATCGACCCGTCGTTAGTTACCATATTGGCTGCTCCAACTCCGGTTTGATCCTAATCGGAGTTTCTGAGAACGAAGACGGCGAGAGAATCAGGATATGGGGAGTTGGGGAAGAAGACTTCTCATGTGAAGAGATTGGAGAAATGCCCGACGAGTTCGTATAAAGTTTGAAGTGCGGTTCTGAAAACTCTTCAATAAACGTCCGGGTGGCGGGGAGAATTGTGTACGTTTATAGGTCGGAGATTGTGGTGGCGTGCGAGCTGACAAGCGGCGGAGGGTGCCGGTGGTGGATTGTGAGGAATGTGGTGGCGCGTGAGAGGATGATAATGGATAATTGGGCATTTTCGTGTTCCGAAGTTGGACTGGGGGAGTTTAGGGGGAGTTGCAGTGGGCCATGACGATGAATAATTGGAGGTACGAAGTTGTTGATTAGTGGGCCTGAGACAGTTAAGTGGGCCCAATGGATAATATAGTTGCACAGGCAGTACGTCCATTCATCATGCCGCCGACACAAAGTATTCATTCCACGCAATTTTCTCATCAATTTCGTAGTTCATTATTATTTTATGGTGTAGCCCACCATTGGGCTCCACCGTTCTTGTCCTGGGGATTGGTGGAGGAGGTAAATCACATTATGCGCTTCAAGTGACTTATAGAGATGGCTCACTGTTAAACTTGTACTTGCAAGAGACCAAATAATTTATTATTATTTTATTTGTATATGTAAAATGGAGTATGACTTATAAATTTGATAAACGATGTATTTTACAAACATTTCCTAGATTTCTCATTACCTCCCTAAACAAGCATCAAATGTTTATATATTTTTTTTACTGTATAGATTTTATATATTTTCTACTATTGTTGAACTTTGAAATATTACTACGTATGTCAAATTATTAACTTTTGGAGGGTGATAATTACGATATAAACTTATAAAAATAAAGTTTTATACATATGCATAATATTGTCATTGCATAAAGTTGTTTTCAAATCAATTCCACAAAATTCTTAAAAATTAAACATACTTCCTCCGTCTCAGATTAAAAGGATCATTTTTCCATTTTGATCGTCTCACCTAAAGAGTCTCATTTCCTTTTTTACACATATGAGACACACACCCCTCTAATACAATTAAATGTTGGGACTCACACTCCTACTAATACAACTATTCACTATGCATTAAATAATAATACTTATTAATCTACGTACCAAAAAACAAATGACCCTCCTAATGAGAGACGGATGGAGTATTAGTGAGTGATGAGCATACCAGATCTTTTGTACTATTTTGATGCATCATTTTATGCGTCACATTTTAAGTGATTACACGTAAGAATGAAAAATATACCAAATGACACAGATAGCAATGAGCATTTAAGGGAAGTACAGGTGTTGGTCGCATGATTAAGGGTGAAACAAGTGGCATGTGAGGATCGTCATAGTTGCAAGAATTTGAAATTGATTTTTAAGTAGATGGATCATGGATATAAGAAATTTTGGACAATTTGGTACTGTCGTGGGCCAATCATAATAAACCACATGAAAAATGGCATCCATGTGTAAAATAAGTACTCAGTAATAGAAGAATTCTCCAAAAAAAAATCCTGAGCGATTACTTCTTGGTAGACGAACGAAAAAGAAAATTTTAATTAAAGTTTGATGGATAGCGAAATTATTACTCCCTCCATCAACTCCATCCCACCCAAATATCACCGATTGCTTTTTGTGCGTAAATTAAGGAGTATTATTATTTTATGTGTAGTGGGTAGTTGTTTAGTAGTGAGTGATGGGCCACACATAGTACATTTTTACTAAAAATGTTAGGATATTTAAATAAGATACCCAATATATTAAAATGGTGATAGCTGGAACAGAGGGAGTACTATTTTATATTTATGTTACATGGGTAACATTATATATCATTTTTAAAATTTAATAATTGCACCCTACAAATAAGGAAATTGTATCATTGGATTCCATCCAAACATTTTTTTCACCAAAATGCCGATCAACTTTTACCACCCGACCACATCCAGTGATGCACATAAAAATGTACTCACATATAATAATTGCTAAATTAAATATTTTCAATAACAATAACTCGCTTTTTAGATAGGTAGTTTTTTTTTTTTTTAATTTAAGTTCCGTAATTCAAAACAATCAATATTGAGAATAAAAATTAGAGTTCAAAAGTAGAATATAGAAAAAGAGGGGATACTCAATCCTCCCAAAATACATTCACATTTTTTATTTTGATCCGTTTCAAGAATACCTTTACACTCTAAAAATAAAAACAATACTACACAATATCAATAACTATACAATACTACAATATTACAGAAATGGCTATTCTTTCTACACACAATCTAATCAAAGTCAACTATATCCTACAATTTATTTTATTCAATTACTCAAAATAACCCCTCTATTTTCTACATCACTACAACAAAAAATTACTTTTTTTAAATTTCGTGTCACAAAATACATAAATGTATTCTTGAGATGGAGGGAGCATCATTGTTTAATCCTTCAAATACTTAATTTTTAATTATGGATTATCCTTGCTAATGGTGTCAGAGGCCTTGGGAATCTCCAACTCATTATTTTGTCTAATTGACTCCTTTATTTCTTGGTGCCTCCCAACTTGCTACTGCCTCTTGCATACCTTACTTCAAATTAATAGGAATGAGAGGGTATTGATTCTCATTCCTTATGCATTAGAAGTAGTGGGGATTCAAATCTCTAAATCATTCCTAATGATTTAATGTATACCCTACTCCTTCAATCACTTTCATTCCTATTATTATAACCCTCATCAATGATTCTCATTATCATTGCCATTACGAAATTTGAACCAAACGGCTCCTTAGTTTACTTGCAAAGTAAGGGCAATAATTATTTACCACCTGAATTATTTATTACAGACATTCGAAGCTGTCCAATTTAGAACAAAGAGATAGTACATGTTAATATTTGTAACCAAACAAGTTATAAGTAGGGCGGGCCTGCCAGCCCAGTCATTCATGTAATAGAGCCCTGTCTACTTACGGAAAAGCCCAAACAACCCATTTCATAGACGGGCTTGGTATTGGAAACTGATAAGACATTCTAAATAGCCCAAATGGCCAATTTAAGAGATAAGAAATGTCGTGATACAGATATAACTCGTGTGTTTACCATTAGAATTGTGTTATGTGAAATACAGGAAAAAAAATTTAAAATTAAAGTTTTGCATGGGAATTATCAAAATAAAAGATATTATTTGAATAATAAAATTTTATCGACCCAAAAAATTGAGTTAATCACTAATAGATACACACTTTTAATCTAAATTACTATTAGATACATAGAATTTAAATAATTACTCTTACCTACAAAATATTAAAGTAAAATATCAAATATAATCTTATATTTCATACACTTTTAAACAACAACCCTACCTCTCACCCATCCACCGGCGTTGACCGACCGTTGACCGCGTTGACCGACCTTTAACAGGCGGCCGGACAGTCGCTGACCGCCATCGCCTGCTGCCGGAATTTAAAATGTGCAAAAATAAAATTGTGCAAAATAAAATTGTGCAAAACCAAATTGTGCAAAATCAATTTGTGCAGACAAATTGTGCAAACATATAGGGGTATTTATGGTATTACAGTCATAATTGTATAGTTAGGAGTAATAGTGTTTTGAGTCATGTAGTTTAAAGCAATTATGCATTTTTTGTGTACCATTTAGCAAGTGACCCCAAAAAATTTGATATTTATCTTAGTAATTAAAAAGGCAAAAGGTCAATTTGGCCCCTCATCTTATACCTCGAGATCAAATAAGCCCCTAATCTTATATTTTGATCGTCTAACCCCTTGCACTTATTAAATTGGATCAGTTGAGCCCTAATTTTTCCTTAAGAGGATCACTTAAGTCCTTCATTTTATACTATTATAACAATTAAACTCTTGATCTATTATTTTAATACTTTTATATCAAATATACCCTCTATCTTTCCATAATAAAACATTCACACCTGGAGTATTTTTTTATGTCCAGCTTCATTTTTCTTCAACTTTCTTTCCTGATTGTTTTTTTTAATCTCTCTTTTTTTATTAATTAATTAATTAATTTTTTAATAAACAAACGTAAACTGTTTCTTCTTTTTTTTTCATATTTTGATTTTTTTAATTTTAAATTGTTCACTGTATATGTGTATATATTAAAGAAATATATATAGGTTATAAAAATTAAATATAAAATATACCTCATGAATAATTTGTATAAAAGATAAAATGTGATTATGAAAATTAAATATAAAATATACCTTATGAATAATTTGTATAAAAGATAAAATATAATAATATTAGTAAAAATGTTAAGTAATACATGATGAAAACAAATGTGGTAACTATGATAAATTGAACTATTTCATAAACAATTTATGTGATATAAGTAAAAAGTGATAATATTTTTAATAAAAAATAATACTCAATAAAGGAAAAATTGATAATCATGCATTCAATTAAATTATTTCATTAATAATAATTGTATGACAGATAGTAAAAAGTAACAATATTTTTAATAAAAGTGATATTAGATAAAAAAAAAAATAATGATACGATTACATTATTTCATAAAATATTGTAGGGAAAATAAAAATAAAAATATATTTAACATAAAACAATACATAATCAAGAAAAAATGATAACCACCAACTAATCTATTTATCACAGTTCATGAAAAGTACTAATATTTTTTTTCAAAAAACTTGATAAAAAAATGTAACATCCTTTTTATTGCAATATTTCATTAGAAAAATATATTTTATTTGAATTATTTGAATTATTATTTTATGTTTATCTTGCATTTCTATTTAAAATTTTTAAATAATAATTTTCACCTCACATTTATTTTTATAATATTTAAAAGTAATATATATATATATATATATATATATATATATATATATATATATATATATATATATATATTGAGTAATGGATGATTAATTTAAATAATTTCTTTTGAAAAAAGTGACTATAAAATGTAATTAATTAATGTAATAGAAATGGAATAAAACAAAGTTCTTTTATAATAATAATAATAATAATAATAATAATAATAATAATAATAATAATAGTAATAATAGTAATAATAAATAGGAGGAACAAAACTACCATCTTTATTGTTAGGAATTAGCTGATGTTTGACGAGAAGGTGATTGTTTAAGAAAAATAATAATAAATTTGGGGCTTATTTGATCAATAATAGTAAGATGAAGGGTTTTTGATGATCTTTGCCATTTATATAAAAGAGATAAAGGGTTAAATTGATCCAATGTAATAAGAATAAGGGTTTAAATGAATAAAAAATAAAATCAAGGGCCTATTTGATCTTGTGCAATAAGATTGAGGGGCAAATTGACCCTTTGCCCAATTAAAAAAAGTCATCCCGCGTGTAAGACTTAAATTTGTAACAATATGTGACAAGCCACAACAAATTTGCAATATTAAATAGAATAATTATTTAGGGTGATCGATAAGATATTGGGAGAATATATGGTGTTGTTTGGCTTTATTATTATGATGAGAAGGATGATTATCGACATGTATCCTCTATTTATGTCTCTTTGAATGCAATATTAAAATATAGATCATCACTTTCCCCAAATCCCCAAAGCCTATGAGAATCTTTCTATCTTTTTGACCATTACTACTCCAATCCTCTGTTTATTTATAGTGCGCCCATTTTAACTCTAAATAATTAACCTTCTAAACCTAAATAATCACTCTCTAATAAATCATTCTTTCCTTCGCGCTAGTAATTATACATCTTAATCACTCTCTAATAAATCATTCTTTCCTTCGCGCTAGTAATTATACATCTTTAATTCAACCATGGCTATCCCTTTTCCGATGATCATTTGTCGCATTTATCAAGTGTCTTTCTTTAGTAAAACATTTTAGGAACCTTTTATATTGTTTATTGAATAATTATCACTTTTATTAAAAATATTATATTTTTCTTTTAAAATTTTATCACTTTTTATTATATTATACTTTCTTCCTAAAATATATAGGTCACTATATCATTATATTTTTTATTAATGGAATAATATAATTTTTTATTAAAATATTATCAATTTTTATTCGAAAGATAAATACGATTTCACCCAATTCTGTCTTTACTATATTAGTAAATAAAAATCAAGGTAATAACATATTAACACAATTTTTATTTTATTTAATTTTTATTTTACAAAGGAATTAATTTTTTGGGGGCTAAATTATTTACGAATAAATTAATAATAAATTCGTTATTTTTATTTTGCCAACAAAAATTCAGATCGTTATGAATAATAATATCGTATGTAAAACTATTAAATAATAATAAAGTCTTTTTTCTTTTTTTTTTATAATTTAATTTTTATTGGTTATAATCAATTTGTATTTACGGTTGAATTCTATTTATCAATCCCTTAGTTTCATAAGACAAAGGTAGTATTATTATTGTTATAAAATATAAATGGATTGTCTCATTTTTTTTAATCATAATGATACCATAATATTACACAACTTAATTTTTAAGTTGAATAATAATAATACTTATTATTATTATTGGTAACAACTTGAGCAAAGACAGTCCAGAGACTATATTCCGAAAGGTTAAAGATAATGATATCCTTAATACTCCATACATTTGTTTTCACTTTAAGCACGTTTTTTAATAGAAAACATTTTTTTTACAGTGTCGCACAAAATGTACTTATAGTGTATATTATTCTGGGTTAATGTTGATATGATTATTCACCTCACTACAACCTCAAATTCGTGGCTTTACAATGCACCAATGTAGGAAATTAATACATAAATCCTAATGTCTTAACTCTATTATGATAAACTGAGATCATAACCATAAAACGGAAGCGTACCTTAATTCATATAATCGTTTAGACGGAGCACGAACTCGGGATCAGTGATTGTATGATCTTCCTCAACTAAGCATCCTTATTCCTTATGGAGACCGTAGTAATCCCTCGGGAAGAAGGGAAGATCATGTGCGGCTTAGTATGTTGGGGACCATAACTTGTGAAGCCTTTATATACTACTTGACTAGACCACCCATAATCACCTAATCACGTAGTATTGGGTGTCTACTCATTTGGCCCATATTAATTATTATTATAGTCCATGGACTTTTAACCTTAACTGGATCACTTAATTAAGTGCATAAAATAATTGAATAGCTAATATAATTGCATAATAATATATTGCCCACAATTAGATTATAATGAAAATTAATAAATTTTCAACAACCAAATCCTTACAGCTTGTTACAAATGTATTTGGAACCTAATAGCAGAAGCTCCTGCGCCCCCGGGGACACGGAGAATACTCCGTATCCCCATGTAAACACAACTCTTCCTCCTCCAATTCTATTTAAACTTATGTATTGCTAGGGCCTAAATTGCAAAGGCGTACAAAATGTGCTTCGTGCGCCCGGGTGCACAGGAGCCTCACTCCTTTATATTCTTATAATATAATTGCATTTTTACATTTATCATGTATGAATTTATTCTCATACTCTGTATATTATTTTACTCATAAAATTTCAATCCTACTTTACAACGAGTAATCTTACTTTTTATTTATTAATCTTACCCTAAATACACTTATTACTTAAGTTATTTATAATTATACTCGTCCTCATAACTCATATTTTGGTATGATTCACATTGCTTTCAATTCCATATTTAGCACATGCATGTATAAATTAAGAAATAAATGTACTAATAAACATTTTATTTTATTTCAGAATATTATATATACAATGTCCCCACCCTAGTTGACATTCCAGATGCTTAAAGAAAAGCAGAAACTCTTAAACTGGTCGACTAAAGCTAAGCCAATAAAATCAAAAGATATTAACATGTTTAATTACTTAATTACTTTTAAAGGCAAAATTATTTCAAAGCAAAAAGGTTAATTAAAAAACCAGTTATCATAGTAGTATTATCTAATCTACACGTCAACTAGAGTTGACTAAACACGGTTTGAATTCTAAATTATCATCTAAACGTGGTTTAGCCCATGGTCGTATAACACGTGCAACAATCATTTTGGATCTTTTCACTAAGCGATTTAGTAAATAATCCAAGTCGGTCCCTTTTTAATCTTGGTACTAAATTTCTTTATAGAGCATTAGGTATTTTTAATTATTAATTTAAAGGGACGTGGCATAAGGTTAACCGAGTTATGTGCAAATTAGCTAAAGTCAAGATTAAATTAAGTAAAAAAGAGTGTATGTGGTATATATCTCGTGACAATGAATGTGGTCAATTCGAACGTTGCTCAATGTATCCACGTTGTGTTTTGACTTCAATTTTTTTTTTCTAGGTTATCCTATTAAAAGTTGTAATATTTTCATGTTGTGTATGATCTTTTTCAGGTGGGTCAAGAGCCCTCTTGGTTGATATTTAATTTTTATATATTTCATTATTGGCTTTTTAATTTGATTGCATACTACGAATTTTTCCATCTGTACCGAAGATGTATGTCATTAATTTGGGTTATTTTTCTTATTTTTCATATTAGTTGTAAGTTACTTGATGCTAAAATGATCGTAAAGTGTAAATATATTTAATTGAGAAAAGTAAGAGATTCTTGTAAATGTTTGGTACTTTGGTTTCGCGAGTCAAATTCAACAAATTATGTCAAATATCACTACTAATCAACAATTTTGATCAAATTAGTTAAACTCTTTTCAATGCATTAGTTTTAGGTTATTCTATTTATGTCAAGAATTTTGCGTGGTACTCCCATAGTCCCATATTAGTTACACCTTGTGTTGATATGTAGTTTAAAAAAAATATATTTTTAGTAATTTTATTAACTATTAAATGAATAGTGTAGTATTTTTATTTAATAAAAAAAATTATAAATATATTCCTTACATTTCATAGTAAGAGGATTTTTTATTTTTTGCACGTGAATTAAAAAAATATTATTATTTAATGTGTAGTAATTAGTTATATTATTGGGAGTGTGAGACCTATATTTTAATTGTAGTAATGAGTGTGTGTAGGTCACATGTGTATAAAAAAATGAAAATTGACTCTTTGTGTGGGACGCCCAAAATGAAAAAAAAATACACTCTTTAAAGGGTACAGAGGGAGTATTACATACTCCCTCCGTCCGCTTTTAAGGGTGTTATTTCTCCATTTTGGGCGTCCGCCTCCAAATGTCTCATTTCTTTTTTTATCCACACACACTAATACAACTATAAAATGGGGTTCACACCTCCACTAATACAACTACTCACTACAGATTAAATATCAATACTTCTTAATCTCCGTGCCCAAAAACAAATGACACCCTTGAATTCGGATGGAGGGAGTACTCCACTAACGCTTTTACTTTTTAGGTGTGACATTCATTATACTCCTATGTATAGGAAATAATACCTCCGTCTAAAAGAAAAGTTCACGGTTATACAGAGATTAAGAAAAATTTACGTTTTGTTTTACTTTTAAGGATAGTTTAGTATTTTGATGTAATAAATACATTTATAAAGTAAGTTATGTGAATAGTAAAAGGATGACAATTTTGAAATTAAAGTATGTTGTGAGAATATTGATTTATATATATTTCCTTATTTGGGGGTGTGAACTTGGTTATGAGACAAACAAAAATAGAAAGTGTGAATTTGTTTATTGCACGGAGGGAGTACAAAATTAAAGGAAAGTGTGATGGATTGAACTCTCAAGTCTTGCGGTTCGGTTCTTCTGTTTTTGTTGCGTATCGTTGGATGATTGACATGTAATATAATAAAATATAATATACTCCTATTCTAAAAGGAAAGTTTAACCCAATGGGCAATGATTGTTATTTTCTTCCTCTTACACATGTCATTCATCTAATAGTACACATGTCATTCATCTAATACGTATAGGAAGAGATGTAATATTAAATGTTGGAGATCATCCAAAATCCAATTCATGTGCCTATGCGAATTCTTGAGTTTGATCAAATTAGTAATATGTTTACTAACGTAACTCATGCAAAAGCTTCATTGACTGAAATTAGTCAACCAAATTCCATGATGCATCAAATTAATCTCTATTTACAAAGAAGTTAAAATCATTCAACTCATCAAATTACTTCTAAATTAAGACTATGTTGTTTAAATGGAGTGATTAGTTTTTGGATAATATAAAAAAAATAATTGGAGACACGTACAAGTGTGGGTGGTTGGGTGGGATTCACATAACATAATATAAAGAGTAACCCTCACCACACCAACTCAAAATTACCAACCTCGAAATGTAGAACCATGAATGACATGACCGCCCCCAGGGCATAGCTCAAGTGGTAGAGGGGAGGGTGGAAAGGCCTTCCAGCTGAGCTTGGTTGTTGCAGGGTGGGGGTTCGAATCCTGCCTTTGGCATGGATTTGGCCCCTTGTAAGCACAAGTTTAACAGTGAGCCCTCTCTATAAGCCACTTGAGGCACATCCTGCGATTTACCTCCTCCACCAATCCCCAAGACAGGGGCGGTGGGGGCCCCTAATGGTGGGGTACACCATGAATGACATGACCACCAAAACCATTTAATGGCCATTTCGTTCACACACAAAACCTCATCCTCTCTCATCTCTCTCTCTCTCTCTTCAGATTATGATTTGATGCCTTGGAAACAACGTTTCTCCATTCTCCAGTCTGCTCTATTCTTCCATTACCAACTCTTCACGGTACCTTCGTTTCATTCATCGTAGCTACTTCATTTATTTGTACTCCTTTTTCTCATTTTGTTACATTAATTTCGATTTTCCTTATGAAATTAAATGTGACAGTATATTTGTATGGTTTACTCCACTTGTATCATAACCACATTATAACACGTGGTAACATGAATTTATAACTAGCTACCAGATGAATCAATTTTACAATTACCATATAATAATCATAAAATTATATACAAATAAATTAATGTGTTTGTAGTTTCAATTATACAAGTGTGGCGTGTGGGTGTAATTTTTTTTGTGTGGTCATTGTATATGCAAAAATAAAATTAATTGGGGGTGTTTTTGTAATAAACTGAACAATGCGATTCAAATTCCACTTCGCAGTGGGCCCTACAGAGAACAGAGCCCACTAAGATAGATAATAACATTAGCGGTGATTATACATTCTGCTTAACTTCATCATGATAACTCTACTTAGTTAAAAATAAAATACAATCTATTTTTAAGACCATACAGCCCCTAGTATAAGGGTAGAGTTGAAAAATAGGCTTAGGTATTGGAGAATGAAAGAGGCGGGACCTATTTGTCTTTCTCTCTCTCAGCTTTAACTGCTCTTCACATCAAATCCAAATCAAATCAATCAATCAAAGTATTGCTTCCCCTCAACTTGTTTTTCTTTGCTTCTGCACTTCTTCCTACTTTTTCAGACATTTCTTTGATATTTTTTTGTTTAATTTCAAAAACACACATCTTAATCTTAATCTATGTTTGATTAGTGACACACATACTGTATCTTATTGTGTTGAGTGGGTTTTTTCTGCTTCCCTGATCCCCACTAATTAGAACTTTCCAGTTATTTAATCATAGTCTACATTAGTGCATTTTATACTACTTTGTATGATTATAAGGTATTCATTTACTTTTTGCACGTGAATTAAGGAGTATTATTATATGTAAAGTGAGTAGTTGTATTAGAGGGAAGTGGTGAATCATATTGTGGAGTATTTTTTTACTAAATAGGAAAAATGAATACCGTTGAAGCGAACGCCAAAATTAATTAATAGATATCATGAAGAGTATATATCAAGAACAAGGTATGATATTGATATATTTTATGTTGAATTAATTGGCTTGTGTCTTACGCGTGTCTTTTTAATTTTTAATCCACTTCAGCTTAAACTAGATTTACACTTTCCCTAAACCCTAGATTACGTTTAATTAACTTAAAGCAGCTTTAGTTTTACCCTTCAATAGCAGTATTTGTTTCTGCGTTGTGGTTTAATTTCACCATTTCACAAGTGCAAAGTAATCTATGGAGTATTGGGGGTATTAGTAGGTGTTTGGTTTATTAAAGTTATTAAGTGATTTGATAAAGTTAAAAAATATAATAAACAGGGAATGGCAAATACTCCTAAGAATTATCTTAAATTTTTATTAGTTTGAGAAATGGTAACTCACCTTCTTCTTCTTAAGTTATACTCCCTCCGTCCCATAAAAGTCGAAAAATTTTTCTTTTTGTTTTGTCTCACTAGAGTTGACATATTTTTTTTAATGCATGAGACCCACACCAAAACATTTAATTTATTCTTATGGAGCCCACATACCACCTCTAATACAACTACCCACTACATATTAAATATTAGTCCCTCCATCCCATAAAACGCTTCACGTTTACTGTTCAACGTTGTTTAAGAAAAGTTGTTCTTTTTGATCAAATTTGTTGACTTTAGAGGGTATAATAGTATTTTTAGGTAATAAAAAGTATAAAGTAATGATATGTGAGTGAAAAAGTAGTGGCAAATTTGAAATTAATGTAACTTTTGGGGTGGTTAGATAAAGTGATATTTCCTTTTTTGGGGTGTGAAGGGTTTTATGGGACAAACAAATGAGGAAAGTATAAAGGGTTTTGTGGGACCTATTTCTCTCACCTCACTTCACTCCACTTTACATTAAATTATTATACTTCTTAATCTCCATGCAAAAAAAAAAAATGCTAACTTCTCCAGGACAGAGGGAGAAATACATAGTTCCTTGATTTTGATTAACAGACTTTGAAGAAACTTAAGTTCATTTAAATGCAATTAATACGTAAATTTCTTTATTTTTAATAAAATTTTAAGGCTTAAATCCAAACACTCCCTTAATATAATCAAATTACCACTCTACGAATAATAAAGAGCTAGAAAAAAGAAAAAGAAAAAAAAAAGGTTAAATGACAGTATAAATTAAACGGTAGGGAGTTGAAGGAAATTAGAAGGAGCTAATAATAAGTAAATATGTATAATGTACAGAAAAAATTATGAACCACGTTTAAAAAATAATTTTAAAAAATCATGTGGTTCTGGGTGCAAAAGTGCACAGTCCAGATTCAATTCATATCATTTATTAATAATAAATAAAAACTTATATAATTTCATGGTGGACTTTTTTATTAATTTTTAATAATTAGTTAAATATAACTACTACTTTCATACACATATTTTGTATTAAGATACACATTAGTATACATTAGTGAATAAAATTAATACAATATGCCTATGAAAATTAACCTCGTATTATCAATTTGTATGGTTTATAAAAAAAGAAGTTCAACAGTGAGCCCTCTCTATAAGCCACTTGAGACACATCCTACAATTTATCTCATTCACCAATTCCCAGGGCAGGGGCGATGAGGGTCCCTAATGATGGGTACACCATTTTATTTTAGTATTTCAGAATTGAGGAGGCAAGAAGTTAGTACTCCATAACACATGACGTGGTTTTAGAGGTTAGTTTTGTGGAATGCTATTGATACCTAAATCTTTTACCCAGAGTTATAATCACATTTATATTATCAAAATATACATTGATATACTTCATATTAAAATAATACTCCATTAATCATCATTTCATAAGTAATAATGTATGATGCATTTCAACTGAAATCAGTCTCACCTCCAAATGAATACTATGTACATCCAACAAGAGATTTCTAGTATTTGTTCAATTACAGTTGATTTAATTAAATATTTTTTTTTATAGTGTTTTTTTGTGAAATTAAATAATTAACGGTGCCAGCTTATGTAACGTAGAAATCAACTTTCTGGATCAGAGTGATGCACCTTGATTGAATTATTATTTAATAAAACGTCTAAAATTGGCTAAGTACTTATACCAAATCACTCTGAAAACGCTAATAACATGGTCTCACTCTTTGATTCTTCACTTTTACCTTTCTCTGGAAAGTCGACCTAACTTTGTTACCTTAATTAGAGCCAATACGACTAATTAAATTAGTCCTTTGATTTTTACTAATTACAGCATGCGAATTTGTATTTTTGTTGTGATTTATTGATTATGGAGTATCGATGTTATTGTTCCTTGAAGTGCAAATTAAAACACGGAATTAGACTGTGGTTAGGGTAACGCGAGTAATTGCTAATAAGATTCTTTATATATGTATATTAGGGCTTAAACATCACGTTGCTTAAAA
Organism: Pogostemon cablin; assembly: GCA_023678885.1. NCBI lineage: Eukaryota > Viridiplantae > Streptophyta > Magnoliopsida > Lamiales > Lamiaceae > Pogostemon > Pogostemon cablin. The sequence goes on from CM043006.1 coordinate 24,606,597, forward strand.
AGACAAGATTTTTTTATTTGATTTTAGAGACTACGAATTATTCCCATACAGTAATAATATGGAGTAGTTATATAATGCATTATTTATATATGACAAAAGCTTCTGAGCCCCCGGGACACAACGTGCCCCATGGAAACATAAATTTTCCTTTTCATATTCTATTTAAATCTATATATATTACTAGGGGATTAAATTGCAAAATGACACGATATCCCCGGGCACAACAACCTCACTCTTTACTCCATACATTATTATATCTTTGCATACAATGTTTTGTGGGGCCGAAAAAAGTATTACACCTAAAAGAAATATGGAGCATTAATAATAATAATAAATAATAGGAGTAATAATAATAAGTTTCTATCTACATTTTCTTCTTTGAGTATATGTATTCTAGATTTGTTAATGGTTAGTAGTAAATAAAGTTTTTTAAAGTAAAATTTATTTTATAGATTGGAATTCAAATCCAACATTACGATGTAGTTGAGAAATTTTTTATTTAGACTCATTGATATTGTTTGTAAGAGTTGAGCTTTCAAAAATAAATAAAAAAATAAAGAGTTGAAATTCGCTTGCACTGTTGGAGTATCGATAAAAAAAAAACTCTATTTTAATTGATTGAAGTATGATAATATAAATGATTAACTGCTAAAATAATAAACACTAATTAATAGGAGTAATTTAATATGTATCACATTCGAATTAAAGTATGCCTTGGAATATAGGAAGTAGTGTTGTTTTTACTACCACTTGTTTTGATTGACTGATCAATTCTCAGCTTGAGTTGGGCTTCATCGGTCCGATATTACTTGAGGCTTAGAAATAAGATTAGCAAACTATATATAACTCAAATTCTGGGCTTAATATTCGATTCTTGCTCAAATCCCCTTAATTCATCTGTTATGCTGTTAACTCTTATTAATATCGTTGTTAAATTAGAGATTGCGGAGAAAAAATTCTTATAAAAAGTACTCCATCCATCCGTCGCATAAATAAATTTTTGTCCGTCCCATAAATAAGTTTACACCTCCAAATAAAGAAATATACACAAATCAATAACCCCACAATACACTTTAATTTCAAAATTGTCACCCCTTTACAACTCACATAACTTACTTTATAATTTATTTATTACCTAAAAATACCAAACTACCCCAAAAATTTCCTAAACTCTGTATCTACAGTAACTGTGAACTTCTTTATTGGACGGAGGGAGTAGTTGAATTCATATTTTCTTTAGATTAATTTGATAAGTATTAAATGATACTTCTATATGCTATCCGGATATTTAACACTTTAAAATATAAAATATAATATCAAAATGTAATAGAAGATTTTAACTGCATTTTTTTTTTGTTATTCATGCTTTCTAATACACATACAAATTATAAACAAGTATTTGTTTGAGACTCTAACGCTTATACCATACTATCTAATTTATATAATTTCTTTTTTTGTGGCGTCACTTTTTATTCAATACATTATTACTTTCATTAATATTATTATTACTATTTATTTATATTATGAGTAGTATTTATAAATAATTTTGAACAACTATAACTTTCAACAAATTACCTTCTTAAATATTTAAATATTATTACCTTTTTATTTATTTCACGAAACTTTTTCTGGTAATGATTCCCTAGCTAGGAGTGTTTGCCACAAATCACGTTATAATATTTGTCTTTGTTTTTTTAATATAATTCATATTCTTATATAATATTCTTTCTTCATAACGTTATAAATGACTTTTTTTTTTTTTGGTTTTTAAGGATGCCCAACATTTGTTTTTGCATGAAGATTTAGAAAATACTTATGGCACTTATATTTATCAATAATAATACTAGTATAATTGAGTATATTAGATAGAAATATCAATTTTAAAACTAAAATAATTTGTAATAAAATTATAAAGTTAAATTTATTTTTTAATTTTGAAACTGTTTAAATAACTATGTAATGGATGGCCCTAGAAATTATTTGGATTTATGGAAGGGAGCACGCTTTACATATCAAATATACGGTGACAAGATCAATATTCGCAATATTTCAAAAAATAAGGTGGAATGTCTTTATATAAATAATTTTTTATATAAATTAAAAAATTTAAAATTTGAAGTGTCACTTGAATTTAAATATACATTGACAAATGATCGAAAAAAAAAAGTCTATCTCACTGTATATTTTGGTACTTAATTCCTATCATGCACGATAATAATACTCAATTGACTTCTTAATATATTTTTATTAGTGCAATATTGTGCCAGTGGACTCATGGTGAAAATATTTTACTTTATTTTATAATTAGTTATTATTTATTATTAAAAATACTATTATTTTTGTTAAAATTTTATTATTTTTAATTTACACTATAAATTATTTATGACATAATTTATCAGTATCACTTTTTATTAGTATTATTTATTATTAGTCTCACTATAAGTGTGGAGTTAAATTCATTTTTTGTTCTATAATTAAGCAAAACTTCGATTTTTATCCTAAAAAAGATAAGTGGTTCAATTTTGCCCTGTAACTAACGAAAAATTTCAATTTTTGCCCAATTTTCGCCGAAAAATGCAAATTTTGCCGAAATCCGCCACGTCATGCTTCAATTTAAGGGTTTTCAGCTGGTCAATCCGACGTGGCAAGTAGATCGTTTTTTTTCATTCCCGAGGAGGTGCATATATTACCCGTATCTTCTTCCATAATGGTACGATTTTGACTTTTTTTACACTAGAGTTAAATCATTTTTTGCCGTGTAACTAATCAAAACTTCGATTTTTGCCCTAAAAGATAAGTGGTTCAATTTTGCCCTATAACTAACGAATTATTTCAATTTTTGCACAATTACATGACCTTCTCTTATTTTTTTAATTGAATCACGAATTTCTATTTTTATCACGAATTTTAATTTTTATTCTTTTAATTTGTTTTTTTATGTTTTAGTTTAATTACAAATTCTTCTATTAATAAAATATATGACTATCTTAATAAATAAATAATAATATAAAATATAAAATATTTAAAATAAAACAAATTAATTAAATATATTAAATATTAAAATTTATTAAAAAAAATAAATGGGAGTGATAGTTATTACGTATATTTTAAATATTAGTATTATATTTTAAATTTTGAATATGTTAAATGTGTATTGGTTTTTATTCATAGGTAAAAACTTGTGTGCACCGAGCACATGGGGCACACATCGTGCGCCTTTACAATTTTATGTTAAATTGTATATCCTTTAGTATAAAGATGTGCACCCTTTATTTTCTAAAGAAAAATAAAAAATATTAATGAAAATTGTATACTCTTTACAATAAAATGGTGTACCCTTATAAATTAAAGTGTACACCCTTTAGAACAAAACAATATACTCTTATCCATAATACTAAATCTTAAAGGTGCACGGTGTGCCCGGACACATTGGGAATGTATTTTATTGTAATTAACCTTTTAATAAATAAATTGAGAAAATTAAAAATATCTTCCTAATGTGCCCTCGGGCACACCGTGCGCCTTTAGAATTTAGTATTATTAGTAAGCGTACATTGTTTTGTTTTAAATGGTATACACTTTAATTTATAAGGGTACACCATTTTGTTGTAAATGGTATACACTTTTCATTAATATTTTTTATTTTTTCTTTAAAAAATAAGGGTTACACATCTTTATACTAAAGGGTATACAATTTAACACAAAATTATAAAGGCGCACGGTGTGTGCCCCGTGTACTCAGATACACCCAAGTTTTTGCCTATGAATAAAAACTAATACATATTTAATATATTCAAAATTTAAAACATAATAATATTTAAAATATAATAATGTTTAAATTATAACCCATAAATTATATATAATATAAAAGATTTATAAATGCGTAAGAAATTACTCTCATTCCATTTTTGTTGAAAACAATTTTTTTAAAATTTTTTCTTATATTCATATTTAATTTTTGTTAGTTGATGGACACACCATTTTTTTTCCTTCGAAAATATATGTAATAACTATCACTCTCATTTTTTTTGTCGGGAAATTTTTTTTATAGGTTTTAATATTTAATTAATTTATTTTATTTTAAATATTTAATATTTTATATTATTATTTATTTATTAAGATAACCATATATTTTATTAATAGAAGAATTTGTAATTAAACTAAAACACAAAAAAAAAATTAATTTAAAAGAATAAAAATTAAAATTCGTGATAAAAATAAAAATTCGTGATTAAATTAAAAAAATAAGAGAAGGTCATGTAATTGGGCAAAAATTGAAATAATTCGTTAGTTATAGGGCAAAATTGAACCACTTATCATTTTTAGGGCAAAAATCGAAGTTTTGATTAGTTACAGGACAAAAAATGATTTAACTCTAGAGTAAAAAAAATCAAAATTGTCACGTCGGATTGACCAGCCAGAAATCCACAAATTGAAGCATGACATGGCGGATTCAGGCGAAATTTGCATTTTTTGGTAAAAATTGGGCAAAAATTGAAAATTTTCATTAGTTATAGGGCAAAATTAAACCACTTATCTTTTTTAGGGCAAAAATAGTTTTGCTTAATTATAGGGAAAAAAATGAATTTAACTCACAGGTGTGAGATAGTTTCACACAAATTTGCTATTTTTTTGGGAATATTCTTAAGAATAAATAAGTAAATAAAATAATTTTATTGTATACTAGTATATTTTTATTTATTTTACATTTTACTTGTAGCTTAAAACATCTTAAAATATTTATATATATTTAAAAAATATAAAATAGAGTTGGAGGGAGGGAGAATATTAATTTTTGAGTGTATATGGGGCCCGGGTGCACCCATATGTGTATGACTTTTTATTCTATTTTGTATATATATTATTTTATTTTGTATAAGTGTTTTGTAATAATTGTATACTTTTTTCACATTAAGTTTTTCATTAAAAAAACTAACATCCATATGTGTATAACTTTTTATTCAATAATGTATACATGTGTTTTTTAATAATTGTATATTTTTACACTCAAATTTTTATTAAAAAAACTAACAATTAAATTGTATACATTATTGCTCATAATTGTATATGTTTTTTGTTATATTTGTATATGGGTGCACCCTAAGACACACTGTATCCGGGTACACACTATAATTAGTCTTATTTATTTATTTATATACAAGTATAGAGTAAATGCATCCGATCATCCGATAGTTCATAAGGCACATTTATTTTACAACAAAAAGCAAATAAAAAAGCTGAAAAAAGAAGAATTCCACTATATTATTCTAACTATAAAAACAAGAAAACAAAGAATTCTTGAGAACCTAATAATGAAACAACGGGCCTCACCTCATCCTTATGAGGACTGTCATCTGTACTCCAAATCTTTGAGGTTTTTATTATTTTTTTAATTATTATTATAATTTTTTTATTATTACAAAGACAATCAATCTCAAACCCATACTCCAAATCTCTGAGATTTTCTTACTGAAAACACCAGATTTATATTAAAAAAAAAAGTAAAAAAAACACCGTCGGGCTGCTGCGTTGTTGAAATTATGGATGAATTTTATGGGATTCACTCGAGTGGAGATTTCTATCAAGACAAGGCTTTGATGTCGCCGGAGAATATGATGATTGCGGCGGAGTACAGCCAGTATCATTACGACTCTCTGATTCACGGCGGCGATGATCATCAGCGGAATATTCCGGCGGCGTTTGAATCGGAGGAGGTGGGATTCCCGTGTTCGGTGGTGTCAGAATCGGCTTCCATTAATCACGACGATGAAGGTGCTTCCATTGTTATCAAGGCTAGAATTGCTTCCCACCCTTGCTACCCCAAACTTCTCGATGCTTATATCGATTGCCAGAAGGTATTTGATCAATTTCCTCAAAGAACTATTACACCTAAACTTGAACAGAAGAAGTAGGATTTGATTAATTAATTGTGTGTGTTTTTGAATTTGTTGTCAGGTAGGAGCACCCCCAGAAATAGCTTGTTTACTGGACGAAATCAGGAGAGATAAAGACTTGTATAAACAAGAATCTGTATCCATGTGCTTTGGAGTTGATCCTGAACTCGACGAGTTTATGGTTTCTCTCTCATCTCTCTCTCACTCACTCACACTCACACACAGCAAGAGTTATTTTATGCTGCCATCTTGATCTCTTTTGAACACTCTAGGAAACTTACTGTGACGTATTGCTCAAGTACAAGAACGATTTATCAAGGCCTTTCGATGAAGCAGCTTCATTCCTTAACAAGATCGAAACTCAACTTAGCAATCTTTACAAAGGTATGCTACCTTATCATCTTTGATCTTTTTCTCTCTCTGTGATTGTTTCTCTCTCTCTCTCTCTCTTGTCTGTATGGCGAACACTGTGTACTGCTGAACATCAGAGATCTTCAAGTGTACAGCAGTTCATTTCATGCATCTATCAGTGATAAATGTTGACTGTAATAAATACTACCTTGAACCCATCTTACACACATGATGATTCATTCCTGAATCAACAGTACAGAACAGAAACCCTAAAATTATTATACTTAATTATTTATCATTAGCTGCTCGAACCTTCTCCTTTTATATCTGCTTGCATTGGCTGTATGTCTTTCGAAGTTCTCATAGTCTTTTATTACAACATGTGTTCTTAAACAAAAAGTCAAGCTTGGTTCATAGTCATGACGCTGTTGATCACTCTTTAATTTAATGCCCTTTTGTTGTTTGTTTTCGTTCAAATTAGTTATTATGGTATTATACTCCATAATTCTAACTTCTTTCTTCTATTTAATGTTGTCGTGGAGTTAGTTTCATTTTATAATTTCCTTTTTTACCTTGATATTTGTTTTGTCAGAGGAAATCAAAGCTTGAAAACAAACCATTCATTGCTATAGATTCTGATTTTGACGTATCAGTGCCCAGGTGACATGCCTAGCACTGCTTTCTTTTTTGCCCAACAGTACTCACCCCCTTTCCCCCCCCTCAATTTGTTGTAATGGATGTTGTACTAGTCGATACATTTTATATGCATCGACAACGTAGGATACGTATAATCGATCCATACGTGTCGTGCATCGGTGTAGTATACGCCTTTATAATTGACTAATCAAGGTATCAATTTTATTTCAAATTTGTGGGTTACCTTAAGATTTCAATGATCATTAATTTGCCATTGTGGAGTCTAGATACTTTTACTAACACAGCAAAATTTCTTTGAATATAGGCTTCTATTTTTCAATTAAACCTGGAAATTGCGGTGCATACATATTTTGGTTGAGTTATGATACAATGTTGCATCATTTTCTTGATTGAATCCCATCATGTTTAAATAACTTCCGTTGATGTATCAATTCGACCTACTTTAATTGGTTGTTTTTGTTGCGCGAAGTTCGGATCTTGTTTCAATCTATCTCCATGACTATGAGGTTTGAGTTTAGGCTAATAGCTGGAGGTAACTCATTAACAAGACAAATTGAGTTGGATACAATAGTGCCTTGTGTCTATTAAAAGAAAGAACACAAATATGCTTTTTCAAGCTTTCCTAGGTTTGATAAATTGCTCTTCCTATGTTATCTCGACACGAATCGTCATCCATGGTGTTTGCCTTGGTTGTGTTTACATCTCTGGTCTAATTTGTCACATCCTCATGTTACAATGCACGTTTTGCAGTACTTGATCATCATTTATAGCTACTTTACATAACATCATCCCATACTTCTCTGTCTTTATGAGTGTAGTGTTCTTTTAAAAAAAAAAAACTTAATGCCTATTTTTTCATTAAGTTGATATGTCTAGAATTGTGCCTGTGGTTCTTCCAAAAGTGTTACAAGTTCCAATTGTCATGTGTTGGCTCAGCCTTCATGAAAGCTGATCAGAAATGAACATTGGAAATCGACTAACAGGTTATTGGTGGGCAGTTAAAGCCATGTCTTCTTGCTAAGGGTAGTTGAGTACATTAACATAACTTAATTATTTTAAATAAAGTTTACTTGTGGAAAATTAAAGAAACCATCTTCTTACAGCTGATCAAAGGTGACAATGTGATGCTGGTATCACTAGCTTGTGTTCAGTACTTCCTCATTCCATCCGAATCGTTTAACACGTCGGGTTTCTTGATTATCATAGCTTGTTATGGTTGGCATTGTCTAAAATGTGATTGCGAGACAAAGTCTAAGTGGGTGATCATGCATTAGCATATTAAACTTGAAAACAGCTGACAAGATAAGAGCTGACACAGCTGATCATATTATAATATGAGGGATGCAAGAGAAAAAGGTTAGAATCCTTTACAGCTATTAAGCTATTTGGATCGAAAGTACGATTTACTTTTGGGATGGAGTTTGTTTTCCAAATATAGTTGGCCTCGTGTGGTCTTGTTTTCTAATTAATTCAATCTTAATGCCTTAAGACTAGATCATAAATCATAACCTGCATAATAGTTACACTATACATATTCTTGATGCCCGCTAGACGCTGTATTGACACATGTTCACGTGTGCTTAAGATGCTGTCTGATCCATTACTCCCTGGGCCTGATTTTGTTGTATTTTCTTGGTACTTGACCAATATTTAATGGCCTTGTCTTGATGGATGCCATACTGCTCTGTTCGATTCGTTCTTGATTTTTCGGACTCGTCGATTAAAATCCTCCTCAGATGCATTCATACTTGTTGACAGAAAATCGTACCCTGTGGTATTACTCCAATTTGGACTTGTTTGAGATTACTATCTTAATTTGTCACCCTCTTGCTTAATTTTATGTGACAATATTTATGTAGCATGACACTATTAATAGGGTTTTATAAGATGATATTTGTGTGAAGTAGATTAAGAATGGATGATGATAATGATAATAAAGTAAGGAAAAAATATATGGAGAGGGAGTAGTGATGTGAATGGGTTGGGGCCATGGCCCATGGGGATGGGGGGGAGTATAATGGGAGGTGAGAAAACACATAAAAGTAGTGGGGCAATATCCAATGACTTTATTGGTAAAAAACCCGGATTAGGCGGGTGATCGAATTCCCACATGGGGCGCCCGGGTTTTGCGCTGAGGCCCGGCCCACTCTTTTCCGCATTAAATAACCCACACATGCACACACAATACACATTCTTTTACTCTCATCCCTCTACCACTTTATTACTATCTCTCTCTTCATTACTCCTATTATTTTTTTAAAAAGAAAATTATTTTAATCTTTTGTTTCATTTTCTGGAGTATTTATTCAGTACTATTTATTTACATTGTCGTAGGAGTATTTATTTTCCAATTCTGAGTTATGGTAATGGTATGGGCTCTAAATGTTAATTTGCCATATTAATATTAAATTCAAAATTATTGACTGCATAGCATTAGGATATCCCTGCCCAATTAGTAATGGGTCCCATCTCTTGAATGTCTGTCCATACTAGGCTTGTGTAAAATAATCTAATCTTCTGCAATGCTATTTCCCACTCAAACTACTGTCGAACATCTCTGCTAATTTGTAGTAATTTTTTTTTAAAATTATCTTCTTCCTAATATTTTAACTTGTGTATTGTGGTCATTATATAAACTAGTAACAAATGGACTTGAAATTTGTCACGATTAGTTTCATCCGTAGTGAAATGCATCAATCGAGAATAAAAAATAGCAAGAGAAAAGGACAATGCAATTATTTGTTCATTTTGTTTACTTTACATGTCAAATTGCTTCATGTATTTCATTGAACAATTACGTATAATCATGCGAGTAAAACGACATGTTTGGGCATGCAGATGATGGTACGTTGTCGTCGGATGAGGAGGTTAGCGGAGGAGAGACGGAGACCGTCGACCCTCAGGTGAAAATGGAAGATGGAGAGCTCAAGAACAGGCTCCTGCGTATGTATGGAGACCACATCAATACTCTTAAGCTCGAATTTTCCAAGAAAAAGAAGAAAGGGAAGCTGCCAAAGGAAGCCAGGCAAACATTGCTCGAATGGTGGAACGTACACTACAAATGGCCGTATCCAACGGTTAGAATCTAGTTCATCTGAGCTCCATTTTCTCATGTGTATGTATATATGTTTGCATGTAATGACGAAGATGTGTCGTGTGCAGGAAGTGGATAAATTATCGTTGGCCGAGACGACGGGGCTGAATCAGAAGCAGATAAACAACTGGTTTATAAATCAAAGAAAGAGACACTGGAAACCTTCGGAGAACATGCAAATGGCGATGATGGAAAATCTCTCCGGACATTTCTTCATCCAAGATTGACACTATCATTAACTCTCCTATGTCTCGTAATTAGACAATATTGATATCATGATTATAAATATATATGTGACAACGATGCTTAATTAATTAGCTCCATCCCCCTAATCTTGTATATTCTCTGAATAAATTCATCTTACCGGCTTGTAACATCTTCGTATCTATCAAGTTGCTATAGTTATGAACTTTACTGCTGTCATGGTTTAAACAAGAGTAAGAATTTTATTTTGGGATGAGAGTTTGTAATTTAATTATCTGAAACGAAGTTCAAAGTGGTTCATAAACCAAGAAAAGAAACATAAAAATTTCTTGAATTGTTGATATTTAAATAGTTTAATGGATCTTGAAGCCATGATTCATTCTGAACCGACTACGGGCCCAAGGCGTAGAAAAAACTTTGTTCTTAATAGCCCATTGGGCCTTTTCAGAAAAGATTATTGATGGTAGAGTGATAATGGGCTGGAGGTAAAATTTTATTGTGGCCCAGACTAGATATTAACATTTCAAATATTCTGTTGGTGGAGTGGAGTCCACCGTGTTTTCAATTCTTTTGATCGTGAAGAAATTAAATAAAATCAACGTGCAATTTTATTTTTTTAATTTCAATTTTGATCATTTTTTTTATCATAAATAATAAACATAGCCCTAAATTGCATAACCAATTGAAAATTACAAAAAATATTAAGGATATATTAACTAGTTACTAAACTATAATCTTAAAGATGTAAAATTAATTATTTCACTTAATAGCTAGAGATGCAAAGTGGCAAACAGGAAATTGTTTAGGTTTAAATACACGGATTCAACCAAAAGATAAATTATTCAATGGAATCGTTCATCTATGGATTTTTTTTAATGTTTTTTTTTTGGTTTTTCTTATTTTATTTTTCATTTATGATCTATTTTACATCTAAAATTTAAATATAATTGCATCTACACTAATAAAAGGGTGAACCACGAGGTTTTACATAAATTGGTTACGTGATGTTGATCCTCTCAGCCAAAATATTCACGGCTTTAAATTTCTTTTATTCTTCCATAAGAAAGTATTGCTATTTCAATTTCTAACAAACCCTATATAAAATGCTCATTTTTTTTTTTAAAAAAAGAGAGGAGTGCTAGTCTTCTATATGACCTTGCAGATAAAACGAAAGAAATATTTATTAAATCATTTTGCGTGATTTGAAGCCGTAAGTTTAATAGATCACTAATTAAATTAACTAGAAAAAATTAAGTCAACTAATAACGCCTCTAAAAGAAAATTTATTCACCTACGGCTGCTCTTAAATCATGGGTAGGTTCAAGTGGTTCAATTTATTGTTTTATATCTATAATAATTATTCATAATAAAATTAACATAGAAGCATGTTTTTATTAATCAAATTTACAAGAAAGTGTGATAGGTTTAACGTTTGAACTCTCTAATTTTAAAATATATTCTACTCTTTGTTTCTAACAAAATATCAACGATCAAAGTACTACATGCTTATTTATTTATTACTCCATTATTTTAAAAAAAAATATTTTACAGTATTTTTTAAACTTTCTTTCTCTAAAAGTCATTGGCTTAACCTAGATTACAATCTAATGATTCAATTAATGAGCATTATTCACCTTAACAAAAATAAATGGAGCAAATTCATCCAACAAAGTCTAATTGGTCTAATAATGCAAAAATTTAAAACTCTAGTGCTAAATTGAAAATTGAGGCCAGTAAAATTAATTATTTATTTTTTTAGTTAATTTTTTTTTTATCTGGTCTACGTATACCCCCTGTTTTTCCATGTATAAAGGGAGATGAAAAAATCGAAAATTTTCGGTATGTAGTACGGTAGTAGGAACTGACTATGGCTACACTTCAATTAGCTCATTTTCCCTCCATAATCACCGGCCGACGTCGGCCGGAGCTCCGGTCCATGCTTAGACCGGTCCGATGCGCCGCTGCTGATGAGCGCCAGGCGCTTTTTAACAAAATTGCCCCTGTATATGATAATGTGAGCACTTTTACTTTCCCAGGCCTTATCTTCGTAGATATAATGTCTCACTTTAGTTCGAGCTTCTCAATTTCGTCGTTTTTGCTTCTGTTTTCTGATAAAATTTGGCGATTGTTGCAGTTGAATGATTTATTTAGTTTAGGAAGGCATAGAGTGTGGAAGAGAATGACTGTTTCTTGGAGCGGGTAACTTTTTTGTTCCATTTTTAAATGTTGAATCTTGATTTGGGGGAAATTATACAATGTTAATAATAAATTTGGTTCTGTATTAACTCAGTGGTTGCTAATTTGAAAGTAATTTTGGTAAGTGGATTTGTGAAACAGAGTAAGAGAGGGAGATACCGTGTTGGATGTCTGTTGTGGAAGTGGAGATTTGGCTTTTTTGTTGTCTGAGAAAGTTGGAGTCAAAGGCAAGGTTTAATTTCTCTTCTTCTTTTCCTTGACAACACTTGTATTCTCAAATGCTCAGAGCTGTTAGGCTTTCCTATAATTTTTTCTTGATGTGTTGTTGTATGTCTGTTTGCTGGAGTTCTAAGACTTTGATGCTATATATCTCCATTCTCACACGTTGGCAATTGTGTGTCTGAATTAAGGAGCTCCGTTTGCCCCAAAACTTCAAGGCTACTTAATTCAATAATAATATGATAAAAATTCATAAACCCTAATACACACCTTAAATAAGCCCAACCCCAAGCCCTTGGATGGTGAACCCTTTACATTTTGGTTTTTCGACCAAATTTCAGAGATATCTTTCTTTATTGAGGCACTTTGAAGCATAGTATTCCTTTAAGTTTTTAGCAGGATTGAGAAGGTTTCTTTAGTTGCCGCATCAAGACTTACGCTGTCCCTTCCTGTTTTAGATATCATCTGCTTCTGAATTCTCTGGTTCATCTGGAGGTTCATAATTCTTAGGCTCTTATCATGGGGAATGTCTACTTCGTTAACAGATTATTATTATATAGCATTGCTCCAAATATAAACTTGTATAGGAGTGTAGATTTATCACATACTTACAGGCATTTTGATTAGCCGTTATGTTCTGGTGATTGTCTTATTTCCCCCTTTTTCAATCCATGTGATGAACGTCTTTTTTGGGTGTTATTTGTTAGGTGATTGGTTTTGATTTCTCAAAGGAGCAATTACAGATTGCTGCGTCACGTCAGAGTGAGCGATCAAAACCCTGCTACAAGAACATTGAGTAAGCATGATAACTGACACCTGATATATTTCTTACCTTGCTGTGAAGAGAAAAGTCAGCAAAACTGACTAAGTCTTCTTGAAACTTTACTCCTGTTCTTAAGTGTAGATTTTCACGTGTTCATGAAATTTAATGTATTTTAGGTGGATTGAAGGAGATGCAATAAATTTACCATTCTCTACCTCCTCCTTTGACGCTGCAACTATTGGCTATGGGTTAAGAAATATAGTAGATAGAAAGAAAGCCCTTGAGGAGATGTATCGAGTTCTAAAACCTGGTTCCAAAGTATCTATTCTTGATTTCAACAAAAGCCCTAGCCAATTAACTTCTTCAATTCAGGTACATGTTGGCTGTAAGAGCTCTTTGTTTTGTGTTTACATTTTATTTTTCCATAGGACTTTGGAATCAAATAACATGAGTGGTGTTGTCAGCTTTTTTGTCAAGCTGAATAGCATTCGTTATCATTTAAAAATCATTATAAAAATGGAACTATCGTTGCTATCCTGATTATTCTCTATAACTATAGGTTGTTGTTTGAAGTGTATGTAGATATAAAGTCCATTTTTTTTTCCTTCTAAATTTGGCCCCAACATTAATATCTATAAGCAATATCCACATATTGGTTTTTCAGGATTGGATGATTGACAACATAGTGGTTCCTATTGCCAGTGGATATTGCTTAGCAAATGAGTACCACTACTTGAAGAACTCAATCAAGGAATATCTAACGGGTATTTCTCTTTTTCCTTAAGAGATTTCTGGGAACCGAACTTAGTTGGATGATGTTTGGAATTATATATATGATGGAGAATGCACTTATAAAAACATTGATAACAAATAAATTGTATCATTAGGTGTTTCCTCTTCTAAAGATAAACATATATATACCTTCCAATCAACCGACTAGCATATGTTGTGATGCAGGAAATGAGTTGGAGAAGCTAGCTTTAGAAGCAGGTTTTCCGGATGCCAAATTTTATGAGATTGGTGCAGGATTCATGGGAAATTTGGTAGCCACCCGATAAGGACGGTCCTTACCAGCCAGCTTCTCAGTGCAGGTGCATTCTCATGTGCTGGCTTTCTGCAACTTCTGAAACACGCTTCTTTTATTTTTATTTTTTATTTTTTGAAAAAAATTCTCCCTTTATTTCACTGTCCTGTTAGTTGAAATGTACTCAGTTTAATTATGATATACAGCCGCCTCACATAAGCACAAGTCCCTTGGCAATAATGTTGTTTAGGTTAGAGCTTGATACATTTGAAATCTGCAAGAGCTGAAATGTGATAAGCTTTTTGTATCTTTGGGTGCTCACTGTATATTTCTGAATAAAAGTCGATGTTCGTTTTGGTAATAAATTCTTTACTTTGTTTGAAAGAATGTCTGCCTGTTAGCACATGTGGTACGAGTTTCCATCGTGGGAGCTGAAACCTGACTATTGAAATTTAATTGTATTCATTTCTTAATTGGTGTGTACAAACAACTTGAGCAAAGCTGTGACAAAAAATGCCCTAAAATCTGTATCAGAATGTGAATGATTATGATATTTTTGCAGTGATGATACATATTGTGTGCTAATATTTATGTAAAACTCCTGAGTAGGCTCCTTTATTTCGTATCCTCATCTGAACCTCTGTACTACACTATCCACATGCCCAACTTAAACATTACAAGCTGAAAAGTTAAAACTGTTTCTGAGAATCTCAAGTTCATCCAAATGATATATATAAACTGATTCCTCTTTATATACTTTGCTTCTCCAGTAGAATAAATGTCAAGACTTTAGCCAACAAAATTGTCTACTTATAAGTCACCTGGGATAGAAAATACTCTGAGAAATGCTTGCAACCGATGCCTCATTGCCATGATCGAGCATTGCTGAGGTTTTAATACTGATATCATTAAGTTCCATGGTGTTCTCATCCATGAAAGGGGGGTTGGTTGGTGCAGGGAGGTGTTCTTTAGCTACTAGCATCAATAGTGCCTTAGACATGGATGGTCGTAATGAAGGGATTTCTTGAGTGCACAAGAGCCCCACATGAACCACCCGTAAAATCTCATTTTTTATGTTTATGGTTTGGTAATCATGCAACACTAGGTTAGGGTCGATGAGCTCTTCTACTGTTCTTTGCTGGAAATGCCTCCATACCTAATTAAGACACAATAATTTCAACCACTAGAAACTTGAGAACACATATTGCAGAATGCTTGGATCAAGACATTATAGAACTTACTATATTTATCAAGCTATCTGCGTACTCTGTGGTTTTACTCCTGTTGTTTTGTCTGCCCGTGACGATTTCCAGCAAAAGCACACCAAAGCTATAAACATCTGCCTTTTCTGTTAACTGGCCATGGGCTAGATATTCAGGGGCCATATATCCCCTGTGGATTTGTTAATTCAAGAAAAATTTGTTGGATCACATTATAGGATAGAAGCTAGTGAAGCTAGATACTTGCAAATTACGGGTAGTAGGGCAATTGATCAGATCATATACTCACAATGTTCCTGCTATAGCAGTGCTGATATGACTCTGATCTTCTTGGAATGACCTAGCCAAACCAAAATCTGCTATTTTAGCGCGTAATCTGGAGTCTAGAAGGATGTTGCTTGCTTTTATATCTCTGTGGATGATTCTTGTGTTTGTGTTCTCATGGAGATACACCAACCCCTCTGCTGTTCCTATAATTATCTTGAATCTCTTCTCCCAGTTCAATGCTTTACCTTTGCTTGAATCTGTTAACCATTGATTCAATGATTATGACACTACTGATAATGATTCAACCTGGTCTGCTACAGAACCACATTAACCTCGATGTATAACTTAGTTTAGTGCTTACCAAAGATGAATCGATCGAGGCTCATGTTTTGCAAGAACTCATAAACGAGAAGACTTTCTGGTCCTAAGCAGCTACAACCCAACAACCTGACTAGATTTTTGTGCTCCACACTACTTATAATGTTGACTTCATTGAAGAAATCTGCTGCTCTATGTTTCTTGTTAAAGAAGAGCCTCTTCACTGCGATCTCTCTCCCGTCTGGTAAAACTCCCTGCAGTTAGCAGATTTACCATTCTAGGTTAGATGTCACACATGACTAGGAGACTAATTATTCCTAGATTTTTTCGAGTAATAACCTTGTACACTGTTCCAAAACCCCCCTGCCCTAACTTGTTAGCTTCATCAAAAGAATCAGTGGCCTTCTCAAGAGTGGAATATTTGAAGTTTAGGCTTTTGTCGTTTAGTGTTTTCACTAATTTGCCTGCATCACCTGAAACACACAAGATTTTATAAAAGATTTGTCATCCCAAAGTATTTCTGTAAACATCTCACAATAAATTTCTTAGTTGGAGGCTCTGTTATACCTTCCCTCTTCTTTTCAATGGTTCTGTTCTTCCACAGAAGAACTCCGATTACGGTTCCGATTGCTATAACAGCAGCAAAACTTGCAGCCGCAAATGTAATGACTATAACTCTCCCTGCAGAAGAAACCTGATTCAGTACATTACAGCCATATGTGTTGATACTCAACAAGCAGGTTCTACTTTCTTACCTCTCGAATTTCCATTTCCAGGTATAGGATTAAGGAAGTTGGTGTCCGAGTACCGCATGAAACACCCGGTATTGAGGGCCCGGCCCTCGGATGAGGGCAAGCAGCCCGTTATTGATGCGGAAGCGTTATCCAAACAAGCCCGGCATGCACTGGCGTTGATCGTCTTCCAGCAGTCAGCCAGCACATAAACTGACACGCCGTTGCTCCGAGCCACGGCCACCTGAGCACGTGCATACCCATTATTGTTTGCTGCAGCTAAGATGGCCTGTGATAGCGCCTGTGTAGTCGAAGCCCGGAATTCCATATCCTGTCGGGTTATATTACCACAGATGGCCGTATCGTTTGGCCCAGTGTACTCCTGATAGAAGCTGTAATTCTCAGCCCGCATGAAACAGCCATCCAGGAAAATCCTACCTCCATTGTTGGGATAACACTGAGGTAGGATGGTTCGGGCCTCAGCATAGCACCAGACACAGTCGGATAACGAAAGATCGCCGTAACATTGTGCAAAACCATGGCTCCTGTCGGGCTCTAAGCCCGTTGCTGCTGCCCCATAGCCCCAAGTTCGAATTTGAGCACTGATGTTCTCCATGGTGGCCACAAAATTTGGTATGTAAAGAGAGGTGTTATGCTCGAGTTCATTTCCACATGTAAATTTAACTGTTCGAGCTCTTGCATCTGCAACCACTGCGTCTGGTAATAGCAAAAGTGCTAACAGAGCAATCATAGCACACCAACAGGGTATGAGAATCTCTCTCTCCATCTTACTCAATTTTCTCCTAATGAAACACAGAGATGGAGATGATTTGGAGAAGTGAAAACAAGAAATTTGGCTGGAAAAAAAAGAAAGCAGTTTGTATACAGAAGTCAAAAGTGGTAAGAATTTGATGGTGATATGAAAGAAAAATTGATATCTGGGGAGCAATTTGAGGCGGATGTATGACAATTCACCTACGATTAGTTGATGAGTTCAATGATTTCAAATAAGTGAGATTATTAAATGGTTGGATGTTACAATAAATCTTAGGCAGAAAATTATTAGTCCATATGTATGTAGAAGAAAAACCATATAAATAAGAATAATAATTATGTAGAATATTAAGAGGATAGATGAGTAGTGAGTAATGTTGAAGTTTGGAAAAAGACTTGGGAGGATAAATTGCAATTATAAAAATATGAACACATCCATAATCAACACCTAACATTTTTGACATTTCTCATGATGATGCTTTTGCAATCTAGTATATTAATAGAAACCCAAGTAAGAGGGTAATAGTTGAATGAAAACAAGAGCATACAAAATCTAAGAAAATGATGTTGCTTAATGCTTCAGTTGGAGAGAGAAAGAGAGTCTTAGGTTTTATTTTAAGAAAAAATTAAGAAGAGTAGCATTAGGTTGCAGTCTCTCCCAAGAACCAACTTTGAAAATTTTGCACCTAAGAACCTTCTTTGAATCTTG
The DNA here is from genome assembly GCA_023678885.1 of Pogostemon cablin. Lineage (NCBI taxonomy): Eukaryota > Viridiplantae > Streptophyta > Magnoliopsida > Lamiales > Lamiaceae > Pogostemon > Pogostemon cablin. Next base: position 24,625,018 of record CM043006.1, read on the forward strand.
ACCTTTTGTCCTCCCTACCAGGTGGGCTCCTTCTGGACGCTTCATTTTTCTTTGACTTCCAACTTTTGATTCTTCTACTTTCACCATTGTTTTCTAATCCTGTAATAAATTTACATATTTGATTGAATTTGAAAATTACATACAACTTTTTTTTTTCCTTTTAATGGGATAACTTTGGATGAAATTAAATAATCAATTGCTAAATTAAGAAAACGAAGATGTAATAAAATAGAAGTCCAAATTGGTGAGTTTAAACAAATCTGAGCAGATGGGTGAATCAAATTCGGACATGTTTAATTTTCTTCAACTTGAGCATCTTTTCTACGTTATTTTGGATAGTTTCTTCCATTTGGTTCTTGACTACAAGGACACAAAAAATAAATAAAATAAGGAAAAAAATAAATTATAAAGAAAAATACGTTATTATATAAATAAACACCAAAATTAAGCGGAATAATTATACCCAAATGAATGAATAAATAAAAATTGAACGCAATATTATTTGATAAGGCCCAATGGGCTCGTGACCAGCGGGAGCCCAACTGAGGTTTCCTAACATCCATTTCTCCAAGTCCGGAAACTCAACTTTCAATCCCTAATCCCTAATTCTTGCCCTTTCAAACCCCACTCGGAGAGGAGAAGCAGAGATCTATCGGAAATGGTGAATTACAAGGTATGTGCGCATCTTCTTGGTGAATTGATGAATAAATTGATTTTGACGGCCTTTGTGATTAATTCTATCGTATGTTGTGCTTTGTGCAGTTCCACCAGTACCAGGTGGTGGGGAGAGCTCTGCCGACGGAGACGGAGGAGCACCCAAAGATTTACCGCATGAAGCTTTGGGCGACCAATGAAGTTCGCGCCAAGTCCAAGTTCTGGTATTTTCAGTAGTGCCCGAACCCTAATTTCCATTGAAGGCTTGTGTTTCGATCTGTTTGATGAGTTGCAACTCAAGCACCAAACTTCCTATCAAGATTCGATTTTATAGTTTAACCGAACGGTTTTTATTCACATCCAAAAGTTACTCATTTGCATCTGCTGCACCAGTTGTTACTCCTCTCTTGATTGATATTGTCTGTGTAGGTATTTCTTGAGGAAGCTTAAAAAGGTGAAGAAGAGCAATGGTCAGGTTCTTGCTATTAATGAGGTATATTATCTCTTGGTTCATAGCATTATATTACTCTTTATGCTGTGCTTCTGTTATGTTCTGTGGGGCTGGAGTGATCATGCAATACTCTCTTCCATCCTGCGTTGAAGAAGCAAGCCTGTCTGAAAATTGATGTTTTTTGTTGGGTTTGATGAATTGTGATTGTTATGCTTACCGTTTAAAATATGGATGTTTTAATTGGTTAATATGTGCAGATATTTGAGAAGAATCCAACTACAATCAAGAACTATGGCATGTGGCTGCGTTATCAAAGTAGAACAGGTTATCACAACATGTACAAAGAGTACCGTGATACCACCCTTAATGGTGCTGTTGAGCAGATGTACACGGAGATGGCTTCTCGTCACAGGGTTCGTCATCACTGCATCCAAATTATCAAGACGGCTACTATCCCAGCTAAGCTATGCAAGAGAGAAAGTACCAAGCAATTCCATGACTCCAAGATCAAGTTCCCCTTGGTGTTTAGGAAGGTGAGGCCCCCAACCAGGAAGCTCAAGAGCACCTACAAAGCAACCAGGCCCAACTTGTTTATGTAATTTTGCTGGCGGGACAATTTACCCTCTCTGCTGTTTTCTTGTTTAGGGGCGATTTATCGAGTTTCTTGACCTTCATTTGATCTCGATCAAATGTTGTATGCCTGTCCTTTTCTTATCTGAACGGAATTTTGACCGAATAGATTGTGTTAGATGTATTAAAGTGAACTACAAAGGATTTTGAAGGTGTCTTCCTGGTGGACAATGTGTTTGATTTGGGGCACAAAGCACGTATCTGAGGTTGATTAATGCCCTGAATCTATGAAGTCTCGATTCTGTAGTGAACCAATTTGCACATGTTTTTGTAGTACTTCATCTCCTATGCACTAATACCTAGTAATCAGGTAAGAAAAATCAAATCATTGCATCTAGGGTTGATATTTTTCATTTTAGGTATAGTTTCCCTTTCTTTGCAACTTGTCATCCGAGGTCTCCTAGACTAGTGATTAATATGCTATTATTTAAATTATCATGGAATCACTAAGGCTACATGCGAGCAGTACATGAAACAAAATGAATAACCCCTAATTCTCTGATAAGTCACATTTTTAAAAGGTAATGTAAAATGTCTATATATATATATATATATATATATTCTATATTTACAATTAGTGGGGAAACAGAATTGGTGCCAATTATTCATTTCATCTGTCAATGCTAGGCGTACAAGTCGCAAAAACACAAATAATGTAGCAAGAGAAAAGGAGAGAAACTAAAAAAACATTGTAACTTAGCTAGGAAAGTTGCCTTTTCTAGGTTGCCATGGATGGTCCAAAGCGTGCAAGAAACAAATAAAGAAAAGAGGTGGAATGAACTATTATATATCTAGTTCTGAAAATATCATAATTTTCATTTAAATAAAGTCAAAATTTCTTTCACTTTTTATTCTCACATGGGAATCACCATCTTCTGTGCCCAAATAAGGTCCTCTTTACAAACTAAAACCTGTCACAGCTTCTTCATCAATCATTTTGTTTAGTGTGTGGTGTGTGTGTGTGTGTATTATACACTCCAAATTTGATTTTATACACTTTGGCTATATAAAGCAAACTTTATATAAAAGATACAACATTTGGAGACTATGTGGTGATAATTCCTAATATGACAACTTTGTCCGGTATAATTGAGAAAACCTAGGGAAAAAAACTAATTCTGTTGGTCTGCTATTAATTTAGTGGAAATTTTAGCCAAATAATTTCAGCTAACAAATCCTCGTTAATGGGTGATAGGTTCTCATTTTCTCAGATTAGTCAGTTTATGAATTGGGGGTAACAATGCATAAAAAAAATTGGTGGAGATTTTAAAGATGTCAAACAAAATCATCTGATAGGGTGGCTTGTGTGCAGTAATAATATCATTCTGCAAATTTGATGTATACTAATGTCATAAAATTCGAGATAGGAACATGACAAAATGCGTTGTAGGTTGGCTTTGAGTATGCATAGTTTGCTTTTGAAAAGTTAAGCACGGGGTTGTTTTAAAAGTTTAGCTCACTAAAAGTAAAATAAAACAATACTAATAAATTTGAAATTCTGCTTAATGATACATTGTTGCTCACTAAATTTTAAATTGTTGGGATTTTCATATATAATTTGAGGATTTATTAGTCTTTAGTGATGATAGTGTAGCACTAAGTTTGATTAATTTAAGGATCATATCTTGTAGTAAAGAGTAGTTTATGATTGAAGTTGGAAGTTAGGAAAACAAGAAGTAAAAAAATGGAAGGGTAGTTTTGTAATTTGGAGCTAATATCTGGGCTGTATTATGCAATATGCAACATGCAACTATATAAACGGTCAAGTAACCACCTTATTCCCAGTTTCCAAACAGAGTTGCCACCTGAAAACTCCAAAAACTATCATTCATTCATTCAAGAAAATCCAAAGAGGATGAAGTTGGCCAACACTCTCTCTCTTTTATTCATCTTTCTGCTCTTGCTTTCTAACATGGAAGCCAGGAAACATCATACCAAGAAAACAAAAATGTATAAGAACAAAAAACACAAAAACAACTCTCCAGGAAATGTAGTATTTCATTCCCCCCCAATGCCTAATCCAACCGATCAGTCCCCCGTCTCCAACATCATGTCGTTTGGAGCGAAGGCCAATGGAGTTTCCGATGACTCCAAGGTGAATGAGATTGATTGATCACAAATACATGCATTTCTTGAAAAAAATATCATCCTGTTTTTGTTGTAATCTGAATGCTTTGTATTTGTAGGCACTTTTAGAAGCCTGGAAATCGGCTTGCAAGGTGACGGGAGGCGTTGTGGAGATCCCGTCTGGATTCAAGTTTATGATCAAACCTTTAGCACTTCAAGGGCCATGTTTGCATAATCTTGTTTTACAAGTGAGTTAAAACATCTCTCTTTTTCTTCCTTCCTTTTTCTTCTTTTTTTTTAAGTATCTTCAGCTTGTGGATTATTGAATCTTGAACAGATAGATGGGACTATTTTAGCTCCACTGAAAATCGGGTCGTGGCCGAAATCCAGTTTGTATCAGTGGATAAACTTCAAATGGCTCCAAAATTTCAGTATCCAAGGTTCTGGCACAGCTGATGGCCAAGGTTCAAACTGGTGGGGTTCTGCAGAAACTAATCAGGTAATGCAGCAATTATATATGATTAAAACATGAAAATAAATGATTTCTTATGTTCCATTATTGCAGAAGAAGAGAGCTAAAAAAGTTCCAGCTAGAAAACCAACTGTAAGAATTTAATTATTCATCATAAGCTGCTGCATCACCCAAGTTAATACTCAATTAACAAGATGTAAATTGATTATCAGGCATTGAGATTCTATGCAAGCTACAACATCACAGTTGTTGATATTAAAATCATAAATAGCCCTTTATGCCACCTCAAATTCGACAACTCTAAAGGAGTGAAAGTAAGAAACGTCACGATTCTTGCACCGGAAAACAGCCCAAACACAGATGGAATTCATCTGCAGAACTCCCAAGATGTAGAAATTCTGCATTCCAACATTGGAACAGGAGATGATTGTGTGTCTATACAAACAGGGTGTTCCAACATCCATGTTCATGATTTAACTTGTGGTCCTGGTCATGGAATAAGGTAATAACTCATCCAAATTTTGATTCATATGTATCACCAAAACTATTACTACAAGAGTTTTACTTACAAATGCTAATGCAGTTTGGGAGGACTAGGGAAAGACAAAAGTACTGCATGCGTCTCGAACATTCTAGTCGAAAACATCATAATGCAGGACACTCTGTACGGCGCAAGAATCAAAACATGGCAGGTGATGATAATTAAACACATCAACACTACAACACAAAAATGAGGTCTTTGTTAAAGAAATGATGTTGCATTTGCATTGTAGGGAGGCCTTGGATCAGTGAAAAACGTAACATTCTCCGGTATTCGAGTGTCCAACGTTAAGGTCCCGATAGCCATTGATCAGTACTACTGTGACAAGAATGTGTGCAAGAATCAGACAGGGGCAGTGGCGATCTCCGGAGTAAAATTCGAGCAGATAATCGGGACGTATTCGGTTCAACCAATCCATCTTGCATGCAGCAATTCAATCCCTTGTACAGATGTGGATTTAGTGTCAATTCAGCTAGAAGAATCAGCAGAGTATAGTGGGTTTCAGAAAGCATTGTGTTGGAACTCTTATGGGAGATCATTAGGACCACTTGCTCCATCTTGTATGGATTACTGTGTGAGAAGTGGAGGTGATGTTGTGAGGAGAATATCAAGGTCACATGATGTTAGATGTTGGTAATAAGTAACTGGTTTCTTGTTTCCTTCCCTTCTGCAATATTTTTAACTGCAAGAAGGTGATCATCACTTACTTAAATTTGGCTATCAAATAAATCCTGTTATAATCTTATGTTTATCACTGGGTGAAATAACACCATATGTATATATGCAGATGTTAATTGTCTAATAATTTGATCCTTTGTCACCTAGTAAGTGCATTTTTTTTTCTATAATGAAAATATTTAAATGTTCATTTGGGGATTAAAAGTGATGAAATTATAGCATGAGACACCCACTTACAAGCTGCAGCCCTAAAATATGAAAAGAACAGTTTCCATTTTGCTGATCTAACTGGCGGTGGATTAAAGGGTCTTTTTCTTTTCTTTTTTTTTTAAGTAGAATAATATGTTATCTGCCTATAACACCGCTTAAATTACAAAAGGAATCTTCAAATTAATTAGGCAATTTATTGTGTGCACTGGCTGCACCTAAAGATAGGATGCGCCTATATACAAATATAAACAAAAACATATACAATTAAGAGTAAAAATGTATACAATTTAATTGTTAATTTTTTAATGAAAAATTGTATATAATATTTAATAAAATGTTATACACATATGTTAGTCTTTTTAATGAAAACTTAATGTGAAAAAAATATACAATTATTACAGAACACGTATACAAAATAGAATAATATTTATACATAATAGAATAAAAAGATATACACATATGGGTACATCCTTGCACTCAGGTGCACCCAATATATACTCAATTAATTAATAATAAACTTGCCTTTTACTGATGCATAGGAGGAAAAGCACGTGAGTGTGATTTGCTGAAGCATAATTTCTAGGGTCTATCTACCAAAATCAAGACAAGTGTAACTTAAGATTGGGCAAGCTGAAACTCAATTATATATTTATGAAAAAAAAAAAACACTTAGCTCCTGAATTTATTTTGTGAATTAGTACTGACTAATTCCAGTATAATTATCGAAAAAATAGTTTATAATTATACTAGTAATCAAAATAAATTAGAAAAGTACAAGTAGAAACAGCATTATTTATCCAATGATTAGAAGATGAATGAAATTAGGAAAGTAATGGCGAGTGCATGTCATAACCCTCCCTCCCCCTCAACGTTTTTATTTATTTTATTTTATCAATCTTTATCTGCACGCGCACCCTTTTATTATTTACCAAAAATTGCCCTAAAGCTGCAATACCTATATAAGAATATTCTATATAATTATATTGGAATTTATTTTATAAGAATAGTATGTAGTGGTTAATAAGTTTATTTAGTGATAATATTATAGAGTTTCCTTACCATAAATGGCATGCATTTGATATTCTTTCATTACCTATTTGATAATAATTACTTCACTTCTCGTGATATTTATCAGAAGTTAATATTATATGAAGAGCTGCATATAAATCTTATCAAAAATAAATTAGTAGAACACAATGTATACACTATTTAGCAATCTTAATTGTTTTATATTGGGCTCTTCTTTTTATTACTAATCATGAATATATGGGCTTTGTGATACATTTACTGGGCCCTAATTAATATAAATGGGCCACCAAGCACAACCGCATCGTTTAGAACTCAAAGAAGCTCAAATAATCTGAACGAAGCCGTTAACGACCCATTTTGAATATAAATAACACAAGATTAATCAGAAAAAAAAATCCTAAACCTAATAAACTAATTCCTCTTTCCCGAATAGGAGTATATAAGTTCACCTTCACTGTGATTCTATATTATTTAAAAAAAATTACTTTTTGACTAATTTTATTATTTTTTTAGAGTAATATATACTTTCATACACGTGACTTACAAGGTCTTACTAACACGCATTCTCATGATTAAATTGTGGCAACACAGAGGATAACGTGAAAGAATGAAAAGACATAAATAGGATATTTGATCTTTATTGTGTTTCAATTAAGCACGTAACTCGCACGGATAATACCAAAGTAGTATGTGAAATTAATTTGAACATACTTTTTTCATGATTAAAGTGTTGTTATAAAAGTGAGAAAGGAGAATTGATCAAATCATTACACATTTCCTGCACGGATACTATATATTTACGATGCTTTATGTAATGAAAGAAACTGCCAAAACAGATTTATGATCAAATTCCTCCATCCATCACAAATAAACTCCAATTACTACCTCCCTTTCTTATAACACTAGAAATTTATAAAAATATTAGAGACAGTAGTTAATTTCTACGAAGTTAAAAAATTAATTATAAAAGCATCAGACATTTACCTCTTTCAGTTGTGCTGTTCTCACAGAATTTGATGCTAGCTCTATGGAAACCCTGTTGTTTCTCAGATGATGTCCATTCAGACATGTAGTAGTCCTCTTCTGTTGCTCCTTTAGAGGAGGCCTCACACAGCATTCCACCCCACTGTGGGAAGTATATCAATGTCAATACCACACAATCATGATCCCCATCAGTGTTATCCCCGTTTCAGTTGAGAATCGAGACCCTCGGAAGAAGATCACTTGTGTAACAACTGCACCCACGTTCCCACCTCCACCCGTCATCCCTGATATGATACCTAACGACCTCAATGATTTAGGTACAACTCCGAATGAACGAAGATGGAGAACACAATCATGACGACGATAGAAGCACCTAAAGACGACACTTTTCCTAACATGATGCACAGCAAACCTCCCACTGCCTGAAAGATCCACAGAGTCCACAACCTTCCTCTCATTCCGAAGCTTGCCGCGATGAGCCCCGCCGTGTGGAGATTGACGTCGAATCTATCGTAGAAATACTGCGCAATTATGTTGTCGATTGTGAGTTCTACTCCGAAGCAATAACCATAAGTCAGAGCCAAAATCCATCCCCTGTAATTCGCAACCGCGTGGTGCAAAACCTGTGCGAAATTGTGTCGGTGTTTCTTGCCGGATTTCTGGAGCTCCGAATAGTTCCCGTCGGGTAAATCCTGTCCGAGGAAGAAAATACCGTACGCAGACAGAGTCTGAAACAGAGCAGGGATGAAGAAGGCGATCCTCCACGACGTGAACTCAACCGCACCCAGACGTGATATGAGGTCGAACACCAGAGGCATGATGAGCTGCGTTGCTCCGCCGCCGAGATTGCCCCACCCGCCGGCGACGCCGTTGGCGGTGCCGACCACATTGGTGGAAAACAGAGAGCTCATCCAGAATTGGGTGGAGACGAAGGTGGCGAGGGAGAAGCCGGTGAAGAAGCGAACCATGAGGAAGGAGGCCGGTGAATTGACTATGGAGGTGCAGTAGACGGGGGGGCTGTGAGGAGGGTGAGAGCGGTGGAAGCCAAACGAGGGCCGAACAAATCACAGGCGGTTCCCATGGTGATACGTGCGAACACTGCTCCCGACACGGCGGCGATGCCTTCCGATGTCGGTAGCGGTGAGGTCGAGGTTGTCTCGGATGATGGGAAGAAGAGGTGGAGCAGCGAAGGTGGAGACGAAGCAGGCGAAGAAGGAGATCCATGAGAGATGGTGCAGCCATGGAAAATAGCTTGAATTCGGTAGCTTTGTGTTCAGAATCAACTGAAACTGCAAATCCCTCTGAATTCTCCATTCGAACCACCAAGATGTTCTTACAAGCAGATTTGATGTCTGAAGATGAAGATGGATTCAGATTAATCTTTAATGAATGATCATATTTGTATATAACTTTACACTTTCGCACACCATTTGCACTGTGAATGCAATTTGATTGATTTTAAGTTACTTAGGACTTGAACACTCTTTGCAAGTAGTAATAAATAAGATAAAAGAAGTATAAAATAATGTATTACTCGGATTGATTACTGTATATACGTGGAACAAATGCAATTTAATAAGACAGTCTTACTAAAATTATCAGGATTAGATATTTTTTTAGTATCTTCTTTTATAATATGTAATAAGTGTATTTTTTTTCATATTAGAATTTGAGTATTATCTTGACTTAGTTGGATCCGTAATGACGTGAAAGTGTTTTAAGTTAGTACATAAGATCATTGTTGAGTGATTATAATGTGTAAATTAATTTCCAATATGTTGACATAAGGTGTGGGAAGAGAAATGAACATTAGGATGTGAATATCCAGATAAGTACATTTTATTTTAGATTAAAAGTACATAGATAGTCTCTCTTGTGGACTAACAAAGATTTTATTAAGTGGGATAATGTGAAGTTGTAAGGTTTAAGAAAGCGATGTGTAAGAAACAAGCGATTAAATTAAATGTAATAAAACAAAGGAGTTGATTTTGGTGTTGTCAATTGACTTTGGAATTAAATTTAGCTTCTCGGAATCTAGACAGAATATTCAATTCTTTGACTTGGAAGAGTGAGAATACAGTGAGTTTAGACTTTAGATACAGCTGTATTTTCATCCATCCATTTGAAAGAAAATTATATTCAGAGGATATATCTTGGCCATTTTAATTGACATCTCTTCGTTTTGCTTTGTCTTCCTCGTTTCAAATTGAAAATATAATATAATATAGTTAGATGTGTCGTGAATTACGAGATACACCCAGACCACAATTATTATAAAATTATAATTATGTCTTATAAGTAAAGATTAAACTTTAAAAATATAATGGGACGAACCATAATCATGAAATTATAATTATGTCTTAACCGTAAACATTAAACTTTAAAAGTATAATTTGACGAACCACGATTATGAAATTATAATTATGTCTTAACAATAAACATTAAATTTTTAAAATATAATTGGACCGTGTATATTAATGGTTTGTGGTCGGGCTAAGGAGTTTTATATTTTGATTTATTTGGAGGAGATATTCAACAATGGCGGTAGAGTAATTGTAAGTAAGAGAAGATCTTAGCTCACAAGTTGAAAAAACGGACAGCCTTATTCTTCCAAGATTGCTTAATTAATGAGATTAAATGATATGACTAAGAAATATTGTATATATAGGAGTACTGGTTTTTTTTAATTATTATTATTATTTTATTTATTTATTTATTTTATTTTAAATCAGCTTGATATCAATGGTTCTATTCGAACAATATCTGCACGAATGTGAGATATATCGATTAAAAGGAGACTTGTCGCATTTTATTTATTACTCTCTCCGTCCCAATAAGTATTTCAGATATTGGTGTGCGCGAAATTTAAGAAAATTTTGTATTTTTATGTATAAAGTAAGAAAGAAAATATATATTTTAGTTGATTTAATGAAAAATGTGTGAAAAATTATGAAAAAGGTGTGTAAAGTTGTTGGGAGATATGAAAAAGTAAGTATTATATTGAGATGTGTGTAAAAAGTATGTATTATTGTAATGTATTTTTACCAAATTTAATAAAAATAAAGTGTGAAATACTTTGACGGATGAATGAAAAAGGAAATTGTGAAATACTTTGGGGACAGAGAGATTATTTTTTAAAAATTTAAGTAAGACACTTTTTTCCTTAATTTTCTTTATATCTCCAATAATATCTAATCTACTATATAGGGACTTTAATTAAATGGAATTTATTTTATGAAAATAAAAGACATTAAAAGAGTTTGCGGCGTCGGTGACTTTTGCAGAGAATCCAAGAGAATATGCAATTTTTGACTTGAAAGAGATCCAATTGATTTTTTAACTTATTTATTATTATTATTTTTATTTCTAATATTTTTATATCTAAGGATTTATAAGTAAGTGTCATAGGATCTCATTTTACATCTTTATAAGTGTCACACATAAAGATGAAAGATGCATATAAGAGAAGATCAGAGTCAACCTGTTTAATCTCTCTAAATTCTTATGCTATTTATCAATTATTATGTAATTATCATGAGTACTTTTTCTTCCCCCTCTATATATATATATATATATATATATATTTTTTTTGTTATATGTTAAAATGTTTTAAAATTTAAGAATTGGTACATAATATTATGATTTTATAGGAGTCGCACTTATTGTGCACGACTTTCCACTTAGGGACTTGAAAATCAATTATATCTCTGTGCGCTTATCGCTCATAAATCATAATAAGTCATATATCATAATAAGAGTCGCGACTTTCCATTTAGGGACTAGAAAACCACTTATGCCTCCGTGCGCTTCTCGCTCATATATCATAATAAGAGTCGTGCTTATGTTGCACGACTTTTCACTTGGGGACTAGAAAATTACTTGCGTGCGCTTCTTGCTCATAACATGGAGATCAATTCCTTAATTTATTTGAACACTATAGAAATATTGGGAGTTAAATTTATTTTTTGCCTTATAACTAAGCAAAACTTTGATTTTTGCTCTAAAAAGATAAGTTGTTCAAATTTGCCCTATAACTAACGAATTGTTTCAATTTTTGCCCATTTTTGCTGGAAAATGTGAATTTCGCCGGAATCTGCCTCGTCATGCTTCAATTTCGATTGGTCAGTCCGACTAGGCAATTTTAACTTTTTTGAGCTAATGAATCCGCCACGTCATATCCCATTTATTTATTTATTTTTTTTCATTTCCAAATCAGCAAAATATCTAATTAAATTAAAAATAAAAAAGAAAAAAGAAAAATCAATAAAATCAATTAAAACCTGTAAAATGAATTAAAAAAAAAGAAAAAAGAGGATTAATTTAACAAGTGAAATCCCCAAATCTTCGCGATTAACGAGATCACGCTGGTTTGAGCCGTGTGTTTTTAGCCTAAGACACAACCGGCGGCAACATCGCGCATCGCTTGGCTTTCCGGGTCGGATTCCATTTACCCGGGCTTTTCCTCAATTGCCCGTTCTTCTACGGGAATGATCCAAAGCAGGAGGAGGAGCACGAGATCTTCCCGAATATCGATGAGCTCTGCCGGTTCGTGTGCCCCCGGAACCACAGGGTGCGACGATCCGCGTATAAATCCGGGTACGGATCCGGAGCTTGGGCGACTGAGTGCAGGAGAGTGCTGGTTTATGCAGCGAATTAAGAAGGATTTCTTGAGGGAGAGGAATCGGCATTACAAGGTGGCGTTGATGGAGAGTGGGTGGGATGGAGAGGTACATCCTGATGAAGCTCTGTAAGAACACAAGTTCCGAATCTCCCCTTGCCCACCTCTCGCGTGCTTCTCAGAGCCCCTTTAATGGAGAGGATTTTTGGAATTGAATTCAGATCCGACTGGAAAATTGAACTCAGATCAGATAGTGAAGAACATTCAGAGCAGACACCGGTGGCAATTGAGTCTTGATGACATAATTCCCAGATCTGCTGCTTCTTGATCACCGTCGCCAACCTCTCCCAGTTATCGTAATCGAAGATTTGGGATCTCATCGTTAATCCTTTTTTTTTCTTTTTTTCTTTTTAAATTTATTTTACATTTTTTAATTTATTTTATTTTATTAATTTTTCTTTTTTATTTTATATTTTTAATTTAATTAAATATTTTGCTGATTTGGAAATGAAAAAAAAAAAAGGTGGAATATGACGTGGCGGATTCATTGGTTAAAAAAAAGTCAAAATTGCCATGTCGGATTGACTAATCGGAATTGAAGCATGACGTTACAGATTCTGGCGAAATTCACATTTTCCAACGAAATTGGGTAAAAATTGAAATAATTCGTTAGTTATAAGGCAAAATTGAACCACTTATCTTTTTAGGGCAAAAATCGAAATTTTGTTTAATTATAGGATAAAAAAATAAATTTAACTCAAATATTGGGCATTAATCTACCATAAGTCATCATCTCAATTCTTCACTAAATGTATATTACCAATAAAGAACTTCTACACTGATTAGAACTCTAAATATTTATCTCAAGTCGTCCATGCATTATCTCAAATTAAAATGGTACCTATTTATTACTGTTATGATCCTCTCATTTATATGTAATATAATATGTTCTAGCTATCAAATTTGATAACTATGCTTCATATATGTTAAATATAAATGTAGGATTTGTAGATAATTAATATTACCACCCTAAGATATCCTACTTAAACTGCAAATTGCCTTTGTGAAAATGTTCTTAAATCAAAACACAAATCTCCTGAGAGAGGAGTATCATGAATTAAAATAGTAGTAGTAGATTACCAAAAAGGGACTGGCTGACTGATTGGAAAAGTGGAACGAAAGCAGGTGATTTGAACCGATGAAGGTGACATAAGCCGAGACAACAACGAAATGAAGGAAACATTGACGCCTGTATAATTTGGTAACCGGTGACCGTGCCAAAACAGACACACTGCTGACTGCACACATGCTATATATGGAATATTATACCCATTGATTAATTTAAGCTAATTAATTCAAATATTTTTACCTATTTAACTCCTGCAACTTCTTTCAAACACAATAACGCTTCGTTGTTTTGAGAATGATTACTACGTATACTCAAAATATGTTTTAAATAAGAGTGTGTTTCTTTTTTTTTGCCACGCTTGATTTCATATTATAAGTTTAATAGGAGTATTAGAAAATGTATATAACTATAAAAACTCAAGATAAAGTTGAACTAAAAATGGATCATATTATCCATCATCACTAATTATACAAGTGGCTAATCGATTTTCAAGCTTGAATTAATAATCGAGAATCTCCATCTTACAATCTTCATTTACCCTAAAAAAATTGCACCTCTCTTCTACCACCACAAACGCAACCACAATGCCTTTATATTTCTCTCTCCTCTCCTTCTCTCTCTCAAGGCTCCCCTCTACACAAGAAAAAGAGTAAATCAACACCATATTACTCTTTTTCGAAAAACACACATACAATAATTAACCCAAAATTAAACAAACATGGGGTTCAACAAAATTACATTCCTCATCCTCGCCGCATTCCTCCTCTCCACCGCCACAGCCGCAGCCGTCGCGGGTCACCACCGACCGGTTGTACGTAGACCCGGCGTCGGAGGCGTACGTAGACCCGTACCCGTAGGGGGGGCACGGATAGTACCCGCCGTGAGCCCGTTTTGCAAGTCCGCAAGTGACAGCGTCCTGTGCAACGCTATGGCCAAGGGAGCCAACACGTGGCAGCAAGCCATGACCAATATGATCACCTCCACCATGGAGCGGGTCAAGGCCCGACAGGCAATAGTATACGGAGTCGGATCCAAGCTTCCCGCCAGCATCCGCCCACAGACAAAGACCTCGATCGATGCCACGTGTCGGGAGGCATTCGACACCCTCCTCTCTAACATGGAAGAATGCCTCGGATACGTCAAAAGTGATCCGACATCGGCATTGAAGTACTACCTGCCGTCGCTGACGTTCTCCGACTGCCAGGATGCTCTGGAGGAGTTTGGACTTTCCGTGCCGGAGATCGAAAATTTTAACCGGGAGTTGACCGGAATGACCTCCAATCTCATGACCGTCGTCGGGAAAAACTCAGCATATGCTTAAGTTATAATACGTATCATTAATTTCTTGCATTGTGTTTCTCATGTGTTAGATTTTTTGTTTCTATGTATGTATGCTGGTTTTTCTGTGTGTTGAAGGAATGCATATGCATCCATGAGTTGTAACATCGAATCATTGGTTTAGATTTTATCATAGGATTGTGATGTGATGATGAGTTGTCATGACCTATTGAGGTCATCTCAATTTTAGCTCATCAAAATCTATATATATATTGTGGATGTATTGTACGTACTATGAGTATGATTATAGGAAGATTAAATGATAATTGAGATCGAATCAGCATTTTTGAATCGTGATATCTTTAAATTTTGGCTTTGTATTATCGGATTGTTAGTAATAAGATTTAAGGCAAATATAATCAAAATGGGCCGGCTCACTTAGTTAATTAGAAGGGCTCGATCAAAACAATCTGATTCAAAAATATCAATTTTTAATCCGGATTGATTGTCATGATAGTAATGACCATAAATATTTTATATCAAAATTACTATAGTAAATTTTAAGTTTACTTTCATTTGGTTTTAACCCATATTTGTCTTATAAATTCATAACATTTCTTCTAGTGGCATATTAATAACATTTGGTGATTTCAAAATTATTATTATACACCTATAATTAGATGGATTGAAGCAATAGGAATACATAATTATTAAATGGTATGGCTTTGTGTTCACACATTATATAATGTGTAGTAAGCATGAGTAGGATGATGATGATGGTGCATATGGGGCAAAATGTATGATGATGAATATTGGAGCTGGGTAGGCAGCATGACCACATGATGCCCCAACCCAAAAAAGTGGGCAACATTCTCATTCTCATTCTCATTCTCTCTTTCCAACACCCTTAAACTTCAATCATGGATTAGGAAAATCTCCACTTTGGAGGGGTGGGGTGGGGTGGGGTGGGGTTTATTCTATCTGCCTTTGAATAGATTTCTTTGTCATGAATCTTTTATTAGCTAGGAAAGGGTGACTTTGCAGTTGTGACATAATCATTGCTTAACATTTCCCTTTAGGAGTCTAAATCCCATTAATTCATGCCTATTTCCCTCTTAAGACACCCACCACTTCTTCATTATGCAATTTTATATACATATCCTAGTTTAATTACCCACACTTTTGAATTTTACAATGGCATATATGCTAGCTTAAGTATAATGTGATTTTTATTTAGTAAATATATATAAGTGTAAAAATATGCAGCTACTCTTCTGCGTTATAATGAAAATATCAATAATCCCTTTACTTCCAACAAGGTTAGAGGTTAGAGTACAGACTTTACAAAGACTTGACTTTGATGTACTTATTTGTCTAAATTTTTGTGTTTACAGTATACTGTTGTTTAATTTTTATTATTTGGTTTGATGTTAATTTTGAAACACAATTAATTATTCTTTCACCGATTCACATGATATTTTACTCTTATGATCGATCATATATATATATATATATATATATATATATATATATATATATATATATATATATATATATATATATATATATAAAAGAAAAACTCTATAATTTAATATTACTGTATTGTGTTGCTAATTTAACCAAGTTGTTTTAATTAGTGTTATTTTTGTAAAGATGCCATATACCCCATTGGTGAATTAATTTCTAAATTAGGTTTCGATCAACATCAACAAGTAGAATTAAATTGAACCATTAAAGTTGCATTTCTCCAATATTATTGATGTTGGTTAAGCATGCTACCTTGATCACTCATTCTTCTATCATAGAACATATTCTCATTTTATATTCTCCCTTTCTAAAGTACTAACTAGGGTTAAGCTAAATAATTATTCTTATCTTTCCAATATTGGTTAAAATTCCATTGGACAATATTATTCACACAATATTGAATTATCCAAGAATATTATCATGAATTTCATCGCTCACTTGTTAATATATTATTATAGTTCAATCTTTTTCATATGCCATCAAAGCTTAATTAATCCATAATTTATTAACAAAATTAAAATGACAAAAATATATGTTCATTTGTTATCAATATAAAAATTGAACTTTTGTAGAGGATTAAATATCTCCACACGGGATCATTGAGATTTATTAAATCAGTATTATTATTAATATATATTTTAATTGATTCAAATTTTGAAAAAAAAAACCTTAAAACTATAGTTATTACTCACTCCGTCCCGGACTTATGTTCGCCGACACTGTAAATATGAAGTTTAAGAAAAATTATTTTTTTATCAATTTTATTGATTTTTAATAGGTATTTTGCTATTTTTAGATAATAAAATAAATTATAAAATATGTTATGTGTGTTAGGTGTGAGTCATATTTTTGAAATTAAAATAACTTTTGATGTAGTTAATTAATGTGAAATTTCATTTTTAGAGTGGTGAAAATAAGTGTGGAATAGACAAAACGAAAAGTGTGAATATAAGTATTGTGACGGAAGGAGTATATGTTTGTAAAAACTATTTTAGAATAAAAAAATAGTAGTATATTAAAAAATAAAATAAGGGAATATGCGTCATAGAAAACCGTGATTGAGACCCATATATGGGGTTATTGGTTGGTGAATTGTGCGTGCGTAAAGAATTGGGGTCAATTGGATAAAATGGGTAAATAGTTAGTTTAATAGTATTATATATTCCATAATTAATTTTCTTTTTATGAATGGCCCCTTCTATTATGTTGTGTCGTGTTGACTCGTCCCCATCATAAACATCAACTTTTTTTTCATAGCAGATTATTTAAATGTCTTAAACCTTTTCAAAGTTGAGTTACTCTATTGTATTTTCAGCTAAAAAAATTGGTGATGATTTCTTGTATAAATGGAGAATATTCTTAAGTGAATATATATTAAAAAAAAATTATAAATATATTTTAGTCGAAACAGATGCACACGCATGGCATGATGGTTGGTTGGAAGAGGGGCTCCTTTGAAGTTTAATTAAAAATAATTATGATTATCATGTGATCTTAATAATTCTAAATTCATAAAATTCTCCAAAAATTCTTATGTTGTCCCCTCTTCCCTAAACCAACTTGTGCTTTTTTGCTGCCTTCCAATCAACAACTTTCCGGAGAAACAAGCCTACTTTCGTCACTTTACATTTAACTAAATCAACTTTACCCTTTTCTTATGAAAATAAAAAAATAATAATAAAAAAAATTCAACACTAAAATCAACTAAATCAAAAAGACTATCCATGAAAAAATGACTAACGTACGATTGAGTACGTTTTGATATGTCAATGGTTATTAAGATTATTTTCAAAAAAGATTGACGTACGACTATCTATCATCACTCGATATGTCATTAGCCTATTTACATAGTTAGGTAGCAACGGTTGGGTTGAGTTTTCAAATATGTGAAGAGCCCAATAAGTTATTGACGGAAGAGAGAAGAAAAAAAGGGCAAAAATGAAATTCAAATTTTGAGAGAGAATCCAGCGCAGTGATATTGCAGAGGCAATAGCTGGAGTTTCAACCGTCGGATCGAGCTGAATTTTGGTCAGCACGTTTGAAACTAGTGGAAGTACATTCTGAACGGTGGAGATCGTGTTTGGAGCTTTGTGTTGACGGAAATAGGCCGAAAACAGAAGTAGGTTTTTAGACGATTCAGTTCTGCGCAGTTGAGGGGAAAGAGCCGTTTCTCACAAAATAACTGTTGAATCGAGCTGTAATTTGGACACCAAGTTCAGGACTCATATGGGTTGATTCTGGGTAATTTGGACACCAAGTTCAGGACTCATATGGGTTGATTCTGGACGGTGAAGATCGGATTCTGAGGTTCCTACAGTTGTGAACTCTGAACGGCAATTGGTGTAATTTGGTGAGGTCTTTCTAATCTCGTTGTTTGTTATCAAGTATTGAGTGTCTTGATACGTTTGAGATAGTGTCTGTGGTGGCAGATTGTAACTCTTGGATTTTTGTCTCATAGTGAAGTTTTTGGTGGGCTTCGGTCCTGTGGTTTTTTACCTTCTCACATTGAGGAGGTTTTCCACGTTAAATTGCTTGTGTTGTGCATTGCTTGCTTTATCGTGCATTATATTATTAGTATTGTTTCCTGCTAGATTCACACAAGAGAGGGATAATTGATCATTCCGCTGCATAGACGAATAGTTTATATTTTGATTATTCGTGTGTTTATCCCAACGGCAACTTGAAGTTTGAATTAAATTACAGTATCAAATAAATTTATCAAATAATTCATAGTATATGATTAGCTTATAATTTACATTGTGGATGGTGCATAAATTTTGAGTATTGAGTGTACGCAAAAAGTATTACTCTATTTAATTAAAATAAAACAATAACTTGAAATTTTTGTCACCCAATAGTGAGAAATCGCCGTGCTCTAATAGGCACGCATTGCAAATTATTTAGGAGGCGCGCATGTCGCCAATATTCCACTTTCATAATTATTTAAAAAAGTTCAAAATAATTATTCTCATTATTTTGCTTTAATCAAAAAAAAAAAAAAGGAAGTAATTAGGGGTGATAAAATAATTGAAAGAGGAGGCAGGTGACATAAAGAACATTGAAGAAAGTGATAAAGAGATGGAACGCCTCAAAGAAAGGAACTTTGTAAACCCACATGCACTGTATAAGTAAAGAATCACTCCCATTCTACTAATTGCTTTGGTGGATCTAGTGGAGCACATTCATATTCACATAATGGGCTGAATTTATATTCTCAACAAAACAACATTATAATTCAACATTATTTTCATATATATTTAATTTTTTAAAAAGAAAGGGTTAATTAAAAGGGCAGTCATTGTATTGGAGACTGGAAACAGAGGCAGGACACCCTATTACTAATTCCCCCTCAGCCTTTGAATACCTTATATAATTGCATGTCTTGGTCATTACCCCATACATATACCCCACATCCCACCCCACCTAGGTAAATCTCATCAATTCCTATGTTTTTTTTTTTAATTTTTCTATATTAAATTTCATGCCTTGAAGTTGTACATCTGTCATAATATATAAATGAAGCTCCACCACCTCAGAGTTAATCCAATCCAAAAGGGGATTTTCAATTCTTTTGGAGTTGAATTTGAATCTTAGGGAATCGTGTGAGGGTGTTAGTTAATTGCATGGATATGGTGTTTGCAAACTTTGAGAAGATTTGGTGGTGTTTGGATGACATAAGAGGACAATGTAGACAAGGACAAAGAGTTGTGTTAGAAGAATCAAATTCCTTAAAGATGGCTTCTAGTGGTAGTTGCTGCTGCAAGATCACTTCTCCAATCATTACAGTTTTTGTTTTCTTCCTCTTCTTTATTTCCTCTGTACAGTCATCACATTTCAATGCCACTCATCAGAATTTCAAACTTGGAAATCAGACAAGGAAATTGAAGTATATCAGAGCCCTTCTCAGGAAAATCAATAAGCCTGCTGTCAAGACAATTCAGGCATTCTCCTCTATACATATATATGTATATATTTCTTTCCATATGTATGTATGTATGTATGTATACATTGATCATGATCTGTTTTTGTTGTTGAAACAGAGTCCTGATGGTGACATCATAGATTGTGTGTTATCTCATCAGCAGCCAGCTTTTGATCATCCTAAATTAAAAGGACAAATGCCATTGGTGAGTACTTAATTACTACCTAGCTAGCTAATTCCATAAAGATGATCCAATCCAACATGTTGAATTGGGTGCAGGATCCACCAGAAAGGCCAAAAGGGCAAACAACAGACGAAATGTTGGAAGACAAATTCCAGAGTTGGAGTATGTCTGATGAATACTGCCCAGAAGGCAGTATTCCTATCAGAAGAACAACAGAAGATGATTATCTGAGAGCTTCTTCGATTCGCAGATTCGGTCGCAAACTAAGAAGGCCCATCAGAAGAGATACTTCCGGCAATGGCCATGAGGTTATTACAACTTAACCCAATTATCAAATTTGCTAGTTGTCTGAATTTGTTATTTTACCATGAATGAATGTGAATGTTAGTGCAGCATGCTGTGGGGTATGTGAGTGGAAATGAATACTATGGAGCAAAAGCAAGTCTAAATGTGTGGGCTCCACGAGTTGCAAATCCCTATGAGTTCAGCTTATCACAAATCTGGGTTATAGCTGGTTCTTTTGGGGATGATCTCAACACCATCGAAGCTGGCTGGCAGGCAAGCTCTTCAATTAGAGGGATATTACTTTTCTTTCAAACACATATTTTTAGTTATCATAATTTTAATCACTAATCATGAAAAGAATAGTATTAGAGAGTAATACAAGACTCTTAATTAATATGAGCAGCAATCATGTGAGAATTGTAGAATATTCATCAGAAGTGGTAGAAAGTTTTTATTTATGATCAATAGATGAGATTAATTAATAATATGGTTGAAATACAACTAGGTAGTACTGATAATTCATTAAATTTGCAATTATATCTTCAACTACCTCCCTAATTCAATTAAATTAATTTCCTCAACAGGTTAGCCCCGAGCTCTACGGGGACAACTATGCTAGGTTTTTTACCTACTGGACGGTAACTACTTCAATTCCTTCATTTATTAATTATTCTTCTATATCAATTTAATGTTTACCACTTTTAAAAATTTCAAGTGTTAAAGCATAATAATCAAAATTAATTAATTAAATAAATGTTGTAGGCATAGCTTAATGATTGATGCCACAATTAATTAATTAAATTAAATTAATGTGTGTGCAGAGTGATGCTTATCAGGCCACGGGGTGTTACAATCTGCTGTGTTCAGGCTTTGTCCAAACCAACAGTAAAATTGCAATTGGGGCTGCTATTTCCCCCACTTCTTCTTACCATGGTGGTCAGTTTGACATTAGCTTATTGGTCTGGAAGGTAATTTTTTTTCACTATTACTACTATTAAATATAATAAAAATAGGTGAGAATATCGCATGAGAAGTCGAATTTTGAAGTTAACATTTATACATTACCTCATGCAGGAGGACTATTCAATTAACGAAATAAATTAGAAAAATTAACATACTTTTTAGAAAGGTAATAAGTTGTTATCATTTTTCAAAAAAAAAAACCTATTAATACTATAAGGGTTGAAACCTTAAATCTTGTTCAATTGAAAGAATGCACGTGTTATGAAGATTGAATTCAATTTTAATCATTAAAATCACTATTCAAATTTAACTCCAACCTTCCAAATTTTAGAGAGGACTAAGTTGATGTAACACCTAAAGTTTAGGGGTTGAATTTGAAATTAAAACAGAAATAGAAAAATGAAATTTCAAACAACTTTTAATTTTATTTTTTTATTGGGAGGAGGTGGTCCGGGAAAAGTCAGTGTGAAGCTAAATTTGCATACTTGCTAACATGCGCATGTAGTGAGATACGCCTTCCAATATTGCATTCACCATTGAATCACCCAATGGACATAATTATTCTGTTTCTTTCTTTTTTTTGCTTTCTAAGATTCTTTAACTCTCTTCTTTTCCAAGCTAAGATATGTCACGTTTGACCCATCCACTTTGTCATTTTAATTTACATTTATTTATTTATATTTTAATAATAATCATGAACAAGTTTAGGGATTTTTATTAACGTTTTGCAGGATCCAAAACATGGAAACTGGTGGCTAGAATTTGGAAATGGGATGTTAGTGGGATATTGGCCATCTTTTCTATTTACACATCTAAGGGAACGTGCAAGTATGGTACAATTTGGGGGTGAAATTGTGAATAGTAGAACTTCAGGGACTCACACGTCAACTCAAATGGGGAGTGGGCATTTTGCAGAAGAAGGGTTCGGAAAAGCATCTTATTTCAGGAATTTGCAGGTGGTTGATTGGGATAACAGTTTAATCCCTTTATCCAATCTTCGGGTTTTAGCAGATCATCCCAATTGCTATGATATAAGAGGTGGGATTAACAGAGTTTGGGGCAATTATTTCTATTATGGAGGACCTGGAAAAAATTCCAGGTGTCCTTGAAAATAAATAAATAATTATTTATTATCTTCAAGGATAATGAAACACATGATGGATTAGATCAACTTTTTGTGAAAATAGGGGTTTTCTTTTGGTTTCCTTGGAGAGATCAAAGTGATTTGTAATACTTTTAGTTTTAGGTATATGTAAAATTGTGTATGAAATAGTAAAATTTCTATGCTTTGCTTGAAGCTATTAGAGCTAATTAACATTACTATGGATCATCTTCTGTACTTTATTTAATTTTTAATGAATTTACGATGAAAATTTTTATAGTCATAGTATAATAAACTTTATGATTAATTAACCGTAAACTACAAAATTAGAATATTAATATTAGATTAATTACACGAATATTACATACGATTCTTATAAATGTTGCATGTATGAGACTTTTATCTATGAGACTTTTTTTTAAAATAAATAAATAAATGAACTGTCTGATGTTGTAAGAATTAAAGAAGATGTGAACATCATATCGAAAAACTTAATCCTATTTTATATTTCATGAACAAGAGCATTGAATTTCTTATCATTTTGTGTTTTATATTAATGTTCAATTTAATGTGATGTGATATGAATATTTAATGATGTCATCTTTATTATTAATTTAACGTAGAGTAATTTGTAAAATATAAAATCAATTTTCAATTTTAATGCACCCATCACCATCCCACCCAAGAATGGGGCTGGCATCGGTCAAACTATAATTAAGTTGAAGCACAAAAGTCAATTATTAATTTATTACTAAAATAAAAGAAAGATGTTTATGTAATTGAAAGTCAATTTATTTTCAAATAATTATCATCCATTAACAATATAAGATCATTTGACTCACTACCAATTTAATTTTCGAACAAAAAAAAAAGTGTGTTATATTGATATAAAAATCGATACCCCTATTTATCAATCCTCAATTTCTCAATGTCCAATTCAGTTAGATCATGTTAGACATATTTTAATGCAAATAAAATAATAAATAAAACTCAAGTCAATTTTATTAGGGTGAGGTTGCGGCCAGCGCACGGAACACATTCCGTGCGTCTTTAGAAATTTAGTATTATGGGTAAGGGTACATTACTTTTGTCTAAATAATATACAATTTAATTAATAAAAGGTATACCATTTTGTTTCGAAGGGTATACACTTTTTATTAATATTTTTTTTCTTTAGAAAATAAAGGATACACATTTTTATACTAAAGGGTATACAATTTAACACAAAATTCTAAAGGCGCACGGAGTGTTATCCATGCGCCCAGATACACACAATAATTTTCTTTAGAAAATAAAGGATACACATCTGTATACTAAAGGGTATACAATTTAACACAAAATTTTAAAGACGCACGAAAAGTTTTTGCCATTCTATTATATACCTCATCCATCCAAAAAAGTTTTTACCAGATTTTTTTTTTTACTTTCAAAGTTATATAAATAGGAGTATATATTACGAAGCCATGGGAGTTTGCGAATTAAAAATTAAAAATAAAAAATTAATAGTATTATTATATTTTTTTAATAATATATAAATGATAAAATATGTTAGATATGTCAGGTAGAAATGATTTTTTTAAAATAAAATATATGGAGAAGTATAATTGTTTTGATGTCAAAACTTCTTAACTATCCAAAATGAAAATGGTGCAAAATAAAGAAAATTGGAGTGAGTAAAAAAGAGTTTCCATAAGTCAATGATAAAACACTTTTAGAAAAATCACAATGTTAAAATTTTGCCACTACCCATGGGTTAATACTCCTCATTTAGTCATTTATGATTGTGGACCTATATAGTGATGGCTAATGGTATTATCCTTGAGCATGATGACATGTGGATGTTTATGGCTGAGATAATGATCATCATCATCATGGCACATATATTCCCTTCAGTGCATATATGCATGACACATCGCAGTCTGCCATGCAATTGGAACATACTCTATACCACCATGACTGTATAATCTCTGTGTGTGACCAATCTGACGCTGACAGCTCATGCCTCGGAAACCATACATGTTCATGTCTATGGTCATTATGCTCATGCCTCTCAACATCAATATTACTATGGGCTTGGCCCATTATACTGTACGGTGACAATGTTATCTCGAGAAAGGAGTCACAATCATAATGGGCTTTCAATTCCTGGGCGTAACTTGACAACGGCCCATTATCTGCTGCACTATTTTATAAGGAAATGACTCAGGATCTCAATGGGCCTTAAAGTTTTTAGGGATATTAATGCCATTCAGCCCAGTTGGGCTATTTTAACATTAAATACGTATTTAGTTAAGAAAGCCCATTAACTGCAAATGGTCCATTGTCACTTTATTGTTTTCTTCTACTTTTTTCCATTTTGAGAAAAAGAAATTTCCATAGAATGATAATTTCCAAAATACCATTCAACCCTTGTAATAATTTTTATTTAGAAAAATTATGAAAGAGAGCGATTTAAATCTTAGCTACATTTCAATATTGTATTTTATGTATCATACAACTAAATTAAAATAAAGTTTAACCCCTAATGAAATTTTATAATTCTAATGATAAAAGTTTTTAATGATATAATAAGAAAATGTAATTGAAGATGTGATATGAAAAGAGATGCATGATAGGTGAGTAGAGAGGAGAAGAAATAAAGTGTAAATTATAATAATATAATAAGAATTGAAATAAATATAGATGATAGCACTATTAAATAATATGGGGATATTTCCCAACCTCAATTGGAATGACAAAAAAAAATCCGGCGGAAGTGTGAGCGTGTGGAATGGGCGACGCCACCAATTAGACACCACTCAACCACCACATGATGCTGATTCATTATCCCACCCATTTTATTAGTACAAGTTAATTAATACACCTAAACACATGTCATAATACAATTAACAATACTTTAATTTGACACCCTATTAATAAAGTTTTTCAACATGACAGGTCATGATCAGCTTGGACAAATATCTTGTATAAATTAATTAAATTTAATTTTTTTCCTAAGTTTAAACCACACACAAGGAGTTTTTTTTATTATTATATTTATTTAAGCACATAGTTTTCAAGACTTAGGTTACTCAGAAGTCTTTGGAGTTCACAGTTAACCTAGATTGCTATTTTAGATCAAGAGCACAATGAAATAAATTAGTAAAATAATTTTATAAAGAACACATCTCTAGAGATTGTGATTTCCGTTTAAAAAAAACCGTGGAATTGATTAGTGATCACTCCATTTTAAATTATTAATTATAGATAAAATGATAAAATTTCAAATTAGATGTCACATATGCTTATATATTAAATAAAAGAAGAGGAAACGGTGCAGAGTTCAAATTCGTGTTCAAATTTGAATTTGAAAATTTTATTTCAGCACAAACAACTCAATAAAATTTTATTTGCGACAATGTTATCATCTAATCTGGGGGGAAAAATGATGCTTTAAAAAAAATGAACAAATATAATTAAATTTATACTAATACTTGAAAAAAGAAAGTTTTTTTTTTTTTAATCTTTATGCTCAATTTTTTATTAGGGGAGCCAAATCTTTGAAATTATAAATGCATTAAAGTGATATGATGAAACCCATGCAAAAATGATGAGAGGAAAGAGACAGCCTATGAGTTATGATATTGAATTATGGATAAGGGAGTGGGGGTGGTGGGGGGGGGGGGGGGGGGGGGGGGGGAACAGTTGGGGAGTTGGTTTGAAATTGACACTGTACCACAGAACCTTCCAGCTCTCTTCCAGCACATTTTCCCTTTAAATTGAAACTAATCTCCTTTATTAATTTTCATAAAACAATACTTCTAGAATCTCT
The DNA here is from genome assembly GCA_023678885.1 of Pogostemon cablin. Taxonomy (NCBI): domain Eukaryota; kingdom Viridiplantae; phylum Streptophyta; class Magnoliopsida; order Lamiales; family Lamiaceae; genus Pogostemon; species Pogostemon cablin. Next base: position 24,651,553 of record CM043006.1, read on the forward strand.
TTGAGTGTCTCTCTATTTTAAACCAGCATTACAATTCCCATCACTTAATGCTCAATTATCTTTTTTAAATTTTATATTTCAGAATATTATACAGGGTAAAAAAATTCATTGTGAGCTTGAACATATTTTGAGGTCTATAATTTTAAACCAGTATACTCCTTCCGTCCCATAAAAGTTGACAGACTTTCCTTTTTTAGTTTGTCCCATTAAAGTTGATATATTTCTTTTTTAATACATGAGATCTACACAAAAATAATTAATCTATTCTCATGAACCCCACATATCACCTCTCATACAACTACCCACTACACATTAAATATTATTTCTCTCACTTCACTTTACTTCACTTTATATTAAATTATTATACTCCTTAATTTTCGTGCCCAAAAAAAATTATACGATTTCTATAGGACGGAGGGAGTAATTTTTTCCTTGAAATTTGAGATTACTTAAATTCGAAAAAATTGTGACATTGGAGATAATAGAAAGCCTTCTGTAAGAGAAAATATCATAAGACATGAAGCAAAATATATTAATTATATTTGAGATAAAATGATAAAAATTGATAAACCTAAAATATAAGGGATTAATTTTGAGATTATATATAACTTGCATGACTAAATTAAATCTTATCTTATATATTAATTAAAATTGAAGTTGTAATTCAGTCATATACTAAAAGATTTCCCAAAAATTTTGGGATGTGATTTTAGAAGTTAAATGAATTTGATCAACCACCATAAGATTTGCTGACCTAACATTCAAAAAATCCTATCCATCTGGTTTTCAAGATTCTTCAACATAATCTCCTAATTAATCCAGGATTTTCTAATTAATTACTCCATGTGTTTAAGAATGCTGCCCTGTTTTTCTAAGATTGTGGTTCTACTGGGACCAAAGACAAATGCAAAATCTCTGGCAGGCTCAATGGCACGTGCGTCATTCTTGACCAGCCCCTTTCTTTCTTTTTAAACAAGAGAGAGAGAGAGAAAATGCAGACCTGTCTAGAGAGAGAGAGAGAGAGAAGAGATGATTAACAACGTAAAAAATGTGATGAGTCAAAGATATGTTACGAGAGAATTGTGGGGAAAGAGACTCCATTGAACAGAAGAATAAACTCCCAATTCCTGTATTCCAAAGTTGAGCTCATTTCATATCTACAAAGGGTCCCTCAAAAATTTCATCTTCTTTTAATTATTATTGGGAAGCCTTTTTCTTGATTAGACGCTTCAATATTGGGTTCTGAATCGGCGTTGAAGAGCCTTCTCTTGTGAAGGTTCGAATAAAAACTCATCTGTTCGTATAATTCTTTTATATCTGTTTCTGGAAAAAAAGAGGATGATTAGGTGGTGGATATCATCCCTTCAATTAGCAGAGATTTTTGTGAGTTCTGTGGTACATTTGTTGTATGGGTTCTACATTTTCAGCACTGCTGTAGCTGGTGATCTCTCGCAGACGATAAGTGATTTTCTTTTTAAGCCTAATTTGTCTTCTGGGTTGCAAAGAGAGGATTCTGAAAAATCCACCACCGTTGATGATTTGCCTCCAATTGTGTTGGTTCATGGGATTTTTGGTTTTGGGAAAGGGGTATGAATAATCACACCTGAAGATTTCTGTTTTTGAGGATTTTTGCTGTCCATTGAATTGCCAGATTGAGTTTTTTTTTTCTTGTTTCACAGAGATTAGGGGGTTTATCATATTTTGGTGGAGCAGAGAAGAAGGATGATAGGGTTCTTGTGCCTGATTTAGGCTCACTAACTAGCATATATGATAGGTGTGTGTTTCAATCTCCATTTTTGATATGCTAATCATATGATTTCTTTCAGAATGTTGTTGGTAATTTTGTATATCTTGTTGGGATTGTGGGTTTAGGGCCAGAGAATTGTTTTATTATCTGAAAGGAGGGGAAGTTGATTATGGGGAAGAACATGGTAAAGCATGTGGACACTCTCAGTTTGGGAGAAATTATGAAAAAGGTTGGTGTTTGTGATCTTTAAACTCTGTGATAAGAACCTGTGTCTTGCTTGTTTATAGTTGTCAAAATTTATGATTTTAATGTATGGAAAATGCAGGGCATTATCCTGAATGGGATGAGAATCATCCCATTCACTTTGTGGGGCATTCAGCTGGAGCACAGGTTGTTAGAGTCTTGCAACAAATGCTTGCTGATAAGGTTAGAATTCTTTAGTAGGCAATCAAGATTTTTGAACAATCTCAAATTGGAACATGTGTAAGTACAATTTCAGGCATTCAAGGGCTATGAAAACACCTCACCAGATTGGGTGCTAAGTATAACTTCATTGTCTGGGGCATTCAATGGTACAACAAGAACCTATTTGGATGGAATGCAGTAAGTTATAGATTTCTTGCAGAACCTTAAAATTATCACCTGTTCATTGCATCTATGAGGTTTAGTTTTGATGTTACAATCTAGTTAGTTATGACTAATGAACATCTTGATTAATGTGTATACATACACCTGAGGTCTCAATAGCACAGACAATATGGATTGATTTGATCCATTGTATTTCTGTAATTGGAAAATTCTGAGTGATTTCAATTTGTCATAGGCCAGAAGACGGGAAATCGTTGAAGCCAGTCTGTCTTCTGCAGTTATGCCGCATTGGTGTTATTCTCTATGATTGGTTCGACATCCAGTGGGTGAAAAACTATTACAATTTCGGGTTTGATCATTTCAACATGTCGCGAAAGAAAATGGGCATTTGGGGTCTTGTTGGTTGCCTCATGGGAAAGAGTGGTCCATTTGCATCTGGTGATTGGATTCTTCCTGATCTTACAATCCAGGGATCCCTCAGATTAAACAGCCATTTGCAGACATTTCCAGATACATACTACTTCAGCTATGCCACCAAACGAACGAGGAAGATCATGGGAGTCACAATACCCTCAGGCCTTCTTGGAATACATCCTTTACTCTTCATCCGCGTCTTGCAGATGAGCCAATGGAAGCACCCTCCCGATGTCTCCCCTCCTTACAAAGGCTACCGGTGAGTGCTTCCTCATCTCATGTCTGAGTAAAACACATTCAAGATTGGAACAGCTGGTCTGAATTACTGAATTGGTTTGCAGGGATGAAGACTGGTGGGACAATGATGGAGCACTCAACACCATATCCATGACACACCCGCGTTTCCCTGTCGAACACCCACATCACCACGTAGTAAAAGATTCAGAATGCCAACCTATACAACCTGGCATCTGGTTTGTTGCTAAACACCTCTAGTATGAACTACAATCAATGACAATGATGGTGGTTAAACATAGAGATCATGTGTTTGTTGCAGGTATTACAAGATTGTGGAAGGTGATCACATTCTTTTCATCATCAACAGAGAGAGGGCCGGAGTCCAATTCGACTTGATATACGACAGCATTTTCGAGCGCTGCAGGAAGCATGCATTCAGGAAGACACTCCCTACATTGCCAAATGAAACCACACAATAGTGTTTTGTTTGTATATGTAAATTTCAGCACAGCTAAGTCTAACTGAAGGATCAACATATGTTGTTTAGAATCCCACTAGCTAGTCTTGTTGTTCCACCCCTCTCAGAAATTTCCCCATCGCTTTGTTTAATAATATTCTGGTTAATACCAATTTTAATATTCGAAATTTCCAAGTATTTTAACTAAACTGCACAAAATAGAAAGAAAAATGAATTAGCAAATCCAGAAGTAGTAAGCAATAAGCATTTTTGATCGCTGGTCATTAACAATTGTTGCTGCCTGATGGGCGTAAATACTACAGTTGAATCTTTTAATCTTACTATTATCAAAAATTGGGCCTAAGGAGTGGGCCGAAAGAATAGTGCTTAAATTCATAATTTTCAAAAATAAATAAATAAATAAATAAAATATAAATTTTAAGTTAAAAAGGGTTAATTGTACCAAAAATTCTTACATTTTTGCGAATTTCAAATTAGTCCAAACTTTTCAATATTTACAAAAATGTAAATTGTAGGGTGTAACTATTGAAAAGTTTGGACTAATTTGAAATTCGCGAAAATGTCAGGATTTTTGGCGTAATTAACCCATTTAAAAAGAGTCTTACTATTCAGACTCCCGGATCCTCTATATATACCCCCAAATATTTGTACCCTATATAATTTTTTTTTCGAGTGAGTCTCTCATGCGCCCGGGCACACGGATTTAGATCCGTGCCCCTTTGCAATTTTCATGTCCCTTTACAATTTAAACTCTTAGTAATACATAGGTTTAAATAGAATATAGAGGGGGAGGGTTGTGTTCACATGGGAACACGGAGTATCTCTCCGTGTTCTCGGGGTCGCATGAGCTTCTGCCTTTTTCTTACTAAATACACCATAAAATAGAAAATTATAACTTTCTCTAAATTGTATAACAAGGGTGTTCGGTGTTGAACAAATGCATTTGTTTGTTACCGAATACAAAAGACTTGTAAATTTTCAAAGTAAAGTGTTCGGCGCCAAATATATGTTTTTTCGATGCCAAACACAAAGGTCGTGCAAATTTTCAAATTATAATGTTCGATAGCCGAACAAATTTTTGTTCGACATTGAACATAAAATCATTATTTTTAATTTTATTTTTATAAAAGGATATGTTTGTCAATTTTCCAATAACTACATAATCTCAATATTTTGAAGTGTGTTGAAAGGTTTTTGGGGTGTCAATAACCAACGCCTTAAAAAATTCATAAATTTATATGAATTTTTTTTAAATATATTCAATTTAAGTATGAAATTTAAGATAGTCTATAGAAAAAATCTCTCCTCTCTCCTCTTTGTTTTTTTTTTTAAATTTATAATTTAACATCTTCTTCACATTAATTTAACATAAAATTAAAATTTACCATGTCAAAAATCCAAAATAAACAGGATTATATCATTATTCATTAGGTTTTCAAAACCAAAATCTAACTTTAAAAACCTTAAACAAACATACCTTTAGACTAAGGGTTTGCCAATACTATGTAGAGAAAAACAACTGGCATAAGGGTTTGATAATACCATGCAGAGAAAACAACTAGCATAGCAAATAAAAAGATATAAAGTATAATACCATAATAAATAAAATGAAAAAAAATTAATAGATGTTTACTTTTTTTTATCAAGCAAACTCAAAATGCATTCACTTAGAATACAAGGGATACCCCAATCCAAAAAATTACAATGAAAGATGAAATGAGTTCAAAAATTTAAAAATACATTAATTTTAGTGAAAAACAAAATTATAAAATCATAACAATACCACTTGAGGTTATAAGCCTTGTACATACTAAACTTCTTGTAATATAATTACTATTATTACATATTAGAAGCGCATAAAGTGTATCGTACAAAACATAAATAAAAGAGAAACTTTTTAGGGAATGTTTAGTTGAAGGGTATGGGAGGAAGAGAATTGGAATGAAATGAATAAAGTTGTTTGGTTACTTTGCTAACGAGGAATGGATATGAAAATAGTGATTTGATTCCCACATTTGTTGGAATCAATCAAAGTAGACAAAAATGGGATGAGTCAAAGTCATTCCTATCTACTATCAAAGTAATATTCATTCTCATACCCACATTTTAACCAAACACTCCCTGAGTAAATGTTTACTAATACTATGTTAAAGAAAAATAACAAATTTTAGATAAATAAAATAAAATAAAACAAGTATATCGCACGCCCATATATAGCACGTCCTTATATTGCACACCCATAATAAATAAATAAAAATTTTTATAGTAGGGATTTTCTAATATCACGGATAGAGAAATAACCACCGTTGTAGATGGAAATAGATACGGCTACAATAAACTAAAAAAAAAAAAAAACTTTAGAGCCCATATATCGCAGGCCCATAATACATAAAAGAAAAACTTTATAGTATGAATTTTCTAATATCACGTATAGAAAAAACAACCACCGCTGTATATGGAAATAGATACGCCTACAATAAATGAAAGAAAAACTTTAAAGTAGGGTTTACTAGTATTATGTACAGAAAAACAATTAGCGTGAAAATGTAAAGAGATACATACGTCCACAATAAATGAAAGAAAACTTTTGGCAAACCACAACTACTAATACCACATTGGAAAGAAGAAAAGTATTGTAACTATAGAAATGACAAAATACAACGCCCACAATAAATAAAAGTGAAATTTTATAACTAGCGATTAATAATACCGCATTCGGAAGAACAAAAAGAATTGTAGACTAAAAGAGAGAGCATTATTGCACCCACAAGAAATAATGAAAAAGTTACTCATGCCATGGCTATATATACAGCTATATACACAGATAATCATGGAAAACATAGATAGCAAGTGAATGAAAAGAGAGAGCAATATGTAATCAATAAGTAATAGAGAAATTTGTACCCTAGTTCTCCAAAATAAATCAACCCCATTGATACAAATACATCCTAATTTTCACGTTTTGTCTTTAAATTTTCCTTTTCTCTTATAATGATAGATCGTTATGCAAACAAGATCATTTTATATAAAAATAAATCATCTTAATTATTTTCTTTTCATTCTAATATCCTTCAAATCCAGTGGCTCTCATCTTCTTTGTATTGGCCATACACTACCATCGTGTGTATATATATATATATATAGTTAATTTATTATTAAATTTATATGATTTTTTTTAATATATTCAATTTAAGTATGAACTTTAGATAGTCAATAGAAAAAATCTCTCTTCACTCCTCTTATATTTTTTAATATATAATTTAACATCTTATTCACACTAGTTTGATATAAAGTTAAAATTTATTATACAAAAAACCTAAAACAAACAGGAGTGTGTATCACTATTCATTAGGTTTTCAAAACCAAAATCTAATTTCAAAAACCTTAACCAAACATAAGAGTAGGGATTTGCTAATACCACGTAGAGAAAAAATTAGCGTAGCAAATTAAAAGAGATAAAGTATAATACCCATAATAAATAAATAAAAAATAGTAGATGTTTACTAATACCGCGTTAAGAAATATAATTGCAAGTATTACAGATTAGAAGGGTATTAAGTGTATCGTCCAAAAATAAATAAAAGAAAAACATTTATGCACCCGGGCGCACGGACCATATTCTGTGCGTCTTTAGAAATTTGTGTTAAATTGTATACCCTTTAGTATATAGATGTGTACCCTTTTATTTTCTAAAGAAAATTATTGTGTGTATCTGGGCGCATGGACAACACTCCGTGCGCCTTTAGAATTTTTGTGTTAAATTGTATACCCTTTAGTGTAAAAATGTGTATCCTTTATTTTCTAAAGAAAAAAATATTAATGAAAAATGTATACCTTTTAGAACAAAATGGTGTACCTTTTATTGATTAAAGTGTATATCCTTTAGACCAAAGCAATGTAACCTTGCCCATAATACTAAATTTTTAAAGGCGCACGGAATGTGTTCCCGTACGCTCAGGCGCATGCAAGCCTTACTCAAAAGCTTGTGTGTGCCCGGGCACACGGGAGTACATTCCGTGTACCTTTAGAATTTTGTGCTAAATTGTATACCCTTTGGTATAAAGATGTGTACCCTTTATTTTACAAGACAAAAATTTGTGTGTGCTCGGGCGCACGGAAGCACACTCCGTGTGCCTTTAGAATTTTGTTTCAAATTGTATAACCTTTAGTATTAATATGTGTACCCTTTATTTTCTGAAGAAAAATAAAAAAATATAATGAAAAGTATATACTTTTTAGAACAAAATGGTGTACCCTTATTAATTGAAGTGTATACTATTTAGAACAAAATAATGTACCCTTATCCATAATACTAAATTCTAGAGGCCCACGGCGTGTGCCCGGCGCACGCAAGCATCACTCATTAGTAAATATTTACTAATATTATGTTAAAGAAAAATAACAAGTTTTAGATAGAAAAAAATTAAGTGAATCGCACGCCCATAATAAATAAAAGAAAAAATTTTATAGTAGGAATTTTGTAATATCACGGATAGAAAAATAACCATCATTGTAGATAGAAATACATACGCTTATAATAAATTTTAAAAAAAAAAAACTTTAAAGTAAGGGTTTAGTAATACCATGTACAAAATTAACGCCCACAATAAATAACAGTAAATTATATGGCTGGCGATTAATAATACTGTATCTGGAAGAACAAAAAGCATTGATAGACGAAAAGATAACGTAGTATTGCGCCTACAAGAAATAATGAATGGAAATGTTTGGCATACCATGACTATATATACCACATTGAGATGAATGGAAACATAGAGAAATTTGTACCCTAATTCTCCAAAATAAATCAACCCCATTGATACAAATACATCCTAATTTTCATGATTTGCCTTTAAATTTTCCTTTTCTCTTATAATAATGATGGATCGTTATGCAACCAAGATCATTTTAAATACTTTATTAAAGAAAAATGAATCATCTTAATTATTTTCTTTTTTATTCTAATATAGAAATGTTGTTTGACCACTTATATATAGTATAGATGATGATCAGTTAAGATCCCAATTTTACAAAATATTAGTACATTAATTATAAAACAATAGATTTTTTTTTTAACTTAAGCTATATATTGTAGTTCAAATACTAGATCAAAAAGCAACAGTTGTGTAGAACCGTTTTATGGTGAGACTGTTTAACTTTTTTTTTTAATTAATAATCACTTTTCATTAATTTAAAAATAATATAACTTTTTATTTAAATTACCGATTATTCATAAAATAATTTACTTGGGTTGTAATAATTTCTCACCAAATATAATTTTTTATTCATTAAATAATTATTTGACTTTATAAAATGTTTTTAATATTTTATTATTTTTTAAATATACTGCAATATATTTGTGATTCGCCTAAATGATGAAATATTAGAGTGGAATACACATGATGAGTGGGTATCAATCTTTGAACATATATACATAAGGTATGTGAGCACATGATTTTACAATATTTATTTATTTTGGACTATAATTAGTGGGTTTTAAAGTTAATTTTTTAAGACACCCCCTACATTGCCAAATGAAATCACACAATAGTGTTTTGTTTGTATATGTAAATTTCAGCACAGCTAAGTCTAACCGAAGGATCAACATATGTTGTTTAGAATCCCACTAGCTAGTCTTGTTTTTCCACCACTCTCAGAAATTTCCTCATCGCTTTGTTTAATATTATTCTGGTTAATCTCAATTTTAATATTCGAATTTTCCAAGAATTTTACTAAACTGCACAAAATAGTAAGAAAAATGAATTAGCAAAATCCAGTAGTAGTAAGCATTCTTGATCGCTGGTCATTAACAATTGTTGCTACCTGATGGGCTGTAGTGTAGCGTGTAGGTACACTAGTGGGCTGTAAAAAGTACAGTTGAATCTTTTAATCTTACTATTATTATAAATTGGGCCTAAGGCGTGGGCCTGTAGAATAAAATAAATAAAATAAATTCAATTTTTAAAGTTACGGGCTAGGTTTTAAATTTATAAAGAGTCCGGCTATTTACACCCTTCATCTTTTATATACACCTCAAATACTAAATATACCTCACATAAAATTCAATAATATTTTTTCTTTCCATTAAATATACTCCAAAATAGACAGTTATAACATTCTCTAAATTTCATTAATGTAAGGGTATTTCGTGTCGAGTAAATGCATTTTTTAGGTGCCAAATACAGAGGTCGTGCAAATTTTTCAAATTATAATGTTCGTCACCTAACATAAAATCATGAATTTTTTTAGTATCATATCTCAATGACTACTTAATCTCAATATTTTGGAGTATGTATAGAGGTTCTTGGGATGTCAATAGCTGTGACCTTGAAAAAATTCATAAATTTATATGATCATTTTTTGTTTTAATATATTCAATTTAACTATGAATTTAAGATAGTCAATAGAAAAAAAATTATTTTCTCTCTCTTCTTTTAATATATAATTTAATATCTTTTAATACTTTAATTTGACAAAAGTTAAAATTCGCCCCGTCAAAAACCAAAATAAGCAGGAGTATCAATGTTCATTATTATTTTTAACCAAAAAATCTAATTTCTAAAACCTTAACAAAACATTAGCTTAGAGTAGAGTAGGGGTTTGCTAATACCGCATTGCAAAAAACAACTAACATAGCAAATGGAAAAAGATAAAGTATAATGCCAATAATAAATCAAATAAAAAAAAAATTAGTAGATGTTTACTAATAACCACGTTAAGAAATATAATTGCAAGCATTACATATTAGAAGAGTATTAAGTGCATCGTCCAAAATAAATAAAAGAAAAACTTTTTAGTAAATATTTTTAAATATATTATGTTAAAGAAAAATAACAAGCTTTAATAGAAAAAGATTTAAGTATATCCCATGTCCATAATAAATAAAAGAAAAACTTTATAGTAGGGGTTTACTAATTCAATACAAACATAATACTTACATATTTATTTTAAAAAAATAAAATATATTTTATTAAAAATTCAATACAAACATAAAGTATCACGGTTAACAATATAAATAAATGTAATTAATGATAGTAGTATTAAATTTGTTTAGTTTTAAAATCTAATCACCTTTTATGTCCAAAATATTTATTATGTATTAGAAAAAAAAAATTATTTTTATTCCCACCGCCTCTTTTATTTAATATTAATGTTTTCAATTTTGACAAAGAGACCGTCTCACGTAAGGCTTACGTAAGACGGTCAGAAAGTGATAACTTTTATATAGGAAAGTGATAATAAACTAATGAAAAGTGATAACAGTTTATAGTATAAATAAAAAATGATAACATTCTAAAGCGAAAATCTTATAGTGAAAGTGATAACTATTTTAAATAAAAGTTCTGAACCCATCCCTGTTCTGGACGCGAAGCCATACTACTCGGTAAGTTTGGGAATTAATTAACATTAATCCTCTTAATTTAGTACAAATATTGAGTAGAAACATATATTTGTAAATTAGATTTAAGAATCATTAAAAAGAAAATAGATGAAATCTTTTAATTTTTTAAAACACCTACCATTTGTGAAGTGTTGGCTGAGTTTTTTAAAATTGTGTCAACATTCATGCATGGAAACGTTTTTAAGAATAAGAATTAATGAAATCCCTTTTATTCCGAAAAACATGTTTCTTTTTCAATTTAAAATCTAATTATTTTAGTAATTAATGAGAATATATAGCTGCAGGCCATCTCCGACAGTTGCTCAAGAGTCGGGGAGGCCAACTTCTTCGATTCCAGTGAGCTGTTGCAGGTTCAACGCCTACCAATCGGCTACTGCTCTTTCAAAAAAGGAATTGTCTGAAGAATACCCTGGTAATGTTACTGCACAAATTTCAGTTATACATATGATGATGCAAAATTTGATTGGATTTGTGATTTGAACACTATGCAAAGAGGGTGTTGATTTGGAGAAGGTGCTGAAAGAGCACAAGATTGTTTTGTTGGTAGGCATTTCGGATGTAAGAATGAGCATGGTGAGTCTGGACCATGACTTCAACCTGCTTCTACTCAGGCCATTCACTCGCCAACTCAACCTACACCTCATATGTATCCCATTAATTCATTTATTCTTGTATTACAACTTTAATTATTAATAAGGAAGTTAAACACACCTTTCCGGTAATAAATCTTACTTTCAACTAATATAATTTCAAATATTCTTCTTTCTACGATTTACTATTTCAAGTAATTAACTTTTAAGTAACATTGTCAGTATTATTACTCTTTCAGAGAAACACAAATCAAAAGAATTATAGGGGAATTAAAACAGTACAAGTTTCTTTGATCTCTTCGGATTATGTAAGACATTGCAGTTTTTTCCCAGTAAAGATGTCTATCAAATAAGTACAAATTTCAAAACTTGCGTTTTTTTTTTTTGCTTTTTTTTTTTTTTTTGGAGAAGAAAAAAAAAAAGAGAAGCAAACGAGCATTTTACCAACAACTAAGACAAATTTTGATGATACAAACAGCAACAGGAAACCAGAAACTCCCATCGATGATCGATGATTAGCCCTAATGTCGCCTCTTCAAGAAGAACAAATGGTACCATGGGTGATGATCTGATTGAGCCTTTTGGCATTGTGGACTTGGCAATTTCATCCGCAGAAGCAATGATCACATAAGTCTCAATTCATATTCACCAGCCATTGTTATGTATCTCACCCACGGAAGAGCTTGATAGCCACTCTTTTCAATGATTTTCAAGTATCGAACCTACACATCCAAATTTCATACATAAAAATTGAAGTTAAATAAGAATGAGTTTTTCAAAAAACGACACTTGTTTGAGTGAAACTAGATGGTCTTGGCGACATGGCCATGATACAGAAACTCATTGACTACCCACAAGGCCCAACGACAGATGTTCTTTCTTTCTCAATGTTTTACCAAATTAACTTATTGGAAACTATATATCGTTCAATATTCATTAATAAAACAATAAGATAGAGCCCCAATATTAGAATATTAGAAAAACTTGAAGCCCCCAGAATTTCAAGACAGGTTTGCATTTAGCTCACAGAACTAAAGCAAAACTTGGAAAGACATTAATGATTTTTGAGATGCCCTCTGTGTTTCTCTTATATGCACAGGATTTTCTTATACTCTACATTTTCGATCACATTTATATACTCAGTTTTCTTAGCAACGTAACCATTTCAAGGTTATTTGAGGCTCACCTGTATTCCTGAAACAGTAAAATACGGTATTTCAAACTTCACTCGTATAGGAGCCTTTCTTTCCTGAGCAGGATCCTCTGATGTGATACTGGGAAGCCTAAACTCCGCTCTTAACATATATTCCTGAACAAATAAACAAACAAATAAATAAATAACAGACTGTTAACTGGAAACACAGGAAATATAAGTTATAAAACACCTACCTTGCCACCTGGAAAAGATTTTATTTTCCAAACTAGAGAATCGCTTTCAGGAGCATAAGCTGCAGATCCCATTGAAGTACGTACATTTGGATTAGTAGCATCAGGTGGCACGGGTAAGTCAATTTCAACATTAGTTGCAGTGCTGAAGTTCAGATCAAATCAGCAATTAATTTGAGCTCATAAAATACTACTAAGATTGATAGAGAATAAATACAAGAACCATGCTTTAATATAGAAAACGGAAGCGGATAATATACCTACGCTCCTTGAACTGGCTCCTGGCTTTTATCATAAACTCAATGCGGCTCCTAGAATGCCTTTCCACTTGTGCCTCAACCCATATTAGAGGTTTTACCTGAAAGAAAAAATAACTCAAATCAACAAGCTGCTAAATCACAAAAAAATTCCAATCCCCTTCCTATTTAAAATTTTGTGACATTTTTAATCCAAATTTTTTCAGTTAGGAATTAATTTTGTTATGATGAATATATTGCGTATGAGTCACACTTTTGCAGAGTGTATTCTGTTCCAGATTAGATTAGAAGTCAAAGCAGGTCAAAGGGGCAACAATCTAAAGGCTAGATATACATACTAACCTGAGTGCTGAGCCTGTACGTCATGAGATCGAAAGATCCATCAGGAGGTATGAAAGAAATGGTTCTGTCATTCTCAAACCGAGCCAATCGCACGCACCTAAATCAATAATTAGAAGTCCAAAAACTAAGATCTAAGAAGATTAACTGATAGAGAAAATCACAAGCTTAAACTTAAGTGTGCGCACTCTCAAATCTATGATATCTAGAGTTTTTTCTTCATGAGCATTTAAAAAAATACAAACTATACACTATACATGGATAGTTTTACCGTGCATACTAGACCTGCTGTACTGTGGTAAGATAGCAACCACATATTAAATAAAACGAGAAACCTAAGTTACATACTGATGAAACTTGATGTCGTCCAGATCAATGGCTTTGCCCTTAGTAGCTCGCCCTTGTGCCTCAAGTAAAACTCTATCATTTAGTCCAAGCTTACACTCAGGCATACCACTGAAATAGATAGAGCAATATGAATGATCTCCATCAAAGCTAACAATAAAATATTGCAAATGCATCACACTGAGAAAGCAGGACCTTTTGTTTGATGAACCCCTGTGCTTATACAGCTCTAAAATGTTTTTTAGATTAAAGAGAAGAAAGTTATGTTTACAGGTGTATCATCGCATCAACAGTCAAAAGACAGAACATGACTTATCAAAATAGATATTGATGCATTTTTGTCCTGTTTACCTATAAATTTAAAAAATGAAAACAACAAAGCTTTCATAAAATTTCCCGAAAAATGAGAGCATAGTTCAAATAGATACTAAAGACATTAGAACAAACCTCAAATATGTTCGCATCTTCAGTGCTCCGACGACATCGGACCTAATAATTTGTCCATTACTATTGACAAGTATATTGACACTCTCCACTACATCAAGAAATACCTGGACCACCAATAAAAGCTATATAATCTGGTAATTAAGATACAAAACATGTATCAGATTGGAAACAAAGCTCACTTCATTCTTTTTGTAACGTATGCCTTCACTGCGCCAAGACACAGCATTCGTGACAGCCATTGGAGGCCTCTGAGTCACTTCCATTCTGTAAGCATCAGTCTTTATGAACTCACTAAGAATTTTTGCTTCAGTGTATTGTGGGTAGCCAAAGTCCATTATTTCATCGAGTAACTCGTACTGATGATACCAAACATAAATTGATAACTTATTCGGTTAAAATTGTGATCTATATAATTCAAGAGAAAAGGATAACGAATTCCCATACCACTACAACAAAATTATCTCTAAGGGACTCTTCTTCTAACTCTTCAAAGTAATGCTTAAAGACCTGTTATAATATTGAAACAGTTTCATAAAATTATGAACAGGAACGGGGCACAAAGTCATTGACAATCTAGCTTAAAAGAATGGGAGTCTGATTACCAATAACGCTTACATCAACTACTCGGTGTAGGAATAGAAGAAGGCTAGCAGCATTGCAGTTTTGCCGTGAGGCAGTCATGAGATACACATTGTTGTGAGGTATAAACATATATGTAACACCGCCGTCACACACAACAGGATCCTGAGACTCTGGATCACCCTAGAAGGTTCAAATTGAAACCCATCAGCTGTCTGGTCCTTTTAAGCTAAGATCGTCTATATAAGTGTATGCACTTATTGATTGACATTAGGAAGAACAAATTAAGCACATAAAACAATTAATAAGTTGATGTCATTTACTAATTTATAGGAGTATATATTACCTTTTATCACAGAGACTCAAATGTCTACATCCGAATTTTTACAGAGAAATGATATCTTTAAGAAAAGAAAAAAATGATGATGATAACAAGAGGCAGGCTCCTTCATAACGAGCACAAAACAGTTTGAGGGGTCATTCCCAATCTGAAAATTTAATGGCGCAAAAAGATAACCGATTGATTGGAACAGCAACAAAATTTCAATTGCGTACTCTGCTTATTTACAACATCATTCATTCAGTTGGCTAGTTCTCTTCTTCCAAGGGCAACAGAAATACGCAAAAGAATTTGTTTGAAAGATTTTGTTTAATCAAGCCCATTACCCATCAAAATTCATACGTTATCATTTCAACTAATCAAATATTCAACCCGGAGAATATATCATCATCCAGTTCAACTAAACTGATCAAATCAGTAAAATCACTCAATTTTTTTATTTTTATTTTTTTAATTGCGACAAAGAAGGAAAGATAATATCATCATACTAAATCAAGTATAAGCCAGAGGATCAGATCATGATAGAAGATATTATCTAAATACAACTGTAAAAGGAACAAAAATATTGATTGCGCCTCGAATTTGAAAGCACCGACTACGTAGCAATGCCACTCAAAGATATAACCGTGAATGAGAAGTATCAACCAATCCTATAGCAAAGTAGTATTCACAACATCACAGAGAAATCTCACCTCTTTCTCCATGAGTTTAGCGAAGACCCGTTCAGCTTGTACGGCGGAGACATCTCCACGGTAGTCTCGCCACACCAGAACCCTACCCTTAATGTCCAGTAGGAACAGCGCCGACGCTGCTCCCGCCATTTCCCCAATAAATTAAATGTTTTTCAATTTCTTCGATTCGAATTTCATGTGGAAGTCATAGATCACAGGTTGATGAATTAATGGAGATAAGATCCGGTAGCGATCCGACAATTAAACGGAAACTGATTGGTGAACCATCATTCGCATCACAGCAGATTTTGAGAGAATATGGTCTTTCTTTTTCTTCTTCAGCTAAAACATGAACAGAAGGTTGAAATTCCGGATCGGTCGACTCAGACTCGGGTTGGAGAACCGCTGTCTTAGGCCCATTCTTTACTTTTGGGCTTCTTTGGCCCAACTATAATTTAAAAAAAAAACAAGATTTGGTCATAATAAAATACATTTTCGAATTTAACACTTCGAGAAACTTGTAAACTTTGACCCATTGAGTACTTGTTTCTTGGTTTTCTTCGAGAATTACATTTTCCATTTCTCGTTTCTAAATAGTTTTAAGATAACAATATTTATATTAGAAAGAGATAAAAGATTATTGTGATTGAGAAGTTTATGAACATTTTTATTAAATTTGAATTTTTTATATTTAAAAAATGAAGGTAGATTGTTTCCAAAATAATAATAATAATAACGTAAATTTAAAAATCCACCAAATTTTAAGAATAACTTTTACCATACATATTTATTGGGTAAATTTTTAAAAGTTGTTTTGTCGATGAACGCAAATCCCACACAATCGTCAGCATTCCTCTTCCAAAAAATAAAAGTGTGCTTATTATGATGGATGGTTGAGTTGACATGTAGATTTCCAGCCTTTTAACACCAGAGGAAACAAACATATCTCAATCCTGGAATCCCTCTCAACCTCATGGTCAATTTTCTTATATGATCCCAACACCCAAACACAGTCCTGATGCCCCATTTCACCTATTACTCCATCACCAAAAAAATAAAAAATAAAATAAAATAAAAATGGCATCCAGGATAGGAATCCTCTTAGTAGCATTCCTTTCTATTGCAATCCTCCCAACACTATCATCAGCATTCTTAAATTTCTTCCCAGGATTACTGGGACACCGTCATAGTATCTTCCAACCTCCCACCTTCCTACGTGAAGGTGGAACGCCAGAGATGGATAATCCCACCTTCCGCGATCCTTTCAATCAACCCATACAGGACGAGCCCGTGCATGAACTTCCAGGCACGGACGAGCCCGTACCTGACATGCCCGGAGGCACAGAAGAGCCTGCATTGCCTGTAGCTGGTGGCCTGAGAGAAGCATTCTACCAGGAGAGTTGCCCGCAGGCGGAGAAGATTGCCAATAACACCATAAACAAGCATTTCAGCAAAGATCCATCTCTTGCTCCTGCTTTTGTTCGTCTCTTTTTCCATGATTGTTTTGTTAAGGGCTGTGATGCTTCAATCCTGCTTGATTCAACACCTTCTGGAGAGGACGTGGAGAAGAAAGCATTGCACAATGGACCACTTGTTAGAGGATATGAGACCATTGATGATATTAAGTCACAGATTGAGGCTGAATGTCCTGGCGTGGTATCCTGCGCAGACATACTAGCATTTGCCAACCGTGATTCCCTCGTCTTTTCCGGTGTTCCTGAATACCAAGTAGCGGCAGGCAGGCGTGATGGTCTTGCTTCCCTCTCCCAAAATGTGGCACCCAATCTCCCAACTCCAGAATTCTCAGCTGAACAGAATATCAAGTTGTTTCAAAAGAAAGGGTTGACGTTGGAGGAGCTGGTGGTGCTTGTGGGTGCACATTCCATTGGCAGTGCACACTGCAGAGTGGTGAGTCCTAGGTTTCACGACCCAGCAAAGTCGAAAGAGATTGATCCGGGCTACCTTTTCAAGATGCAAACGATGAGCATGTGTCAAACTGATGACCAAGTTGTGGCGTTTGATCCCTACTCACAGAACCAAATGGACTCGCGTTACTACAAGGAGCTCTTGACGAACAAAGCTTTGATTGAATCGGATCACAGACTGGCCAAAGAAGTTCGTTCAAGAAACATTATGAATAAATTAGTCGATGATCAGGTGGGGTGGTTGGCCAAGTTTACCAATGCAGTGAAGAAATTAGGGGAGGTCGAAGTGCTCACAGGAGATCAGGGAGAAATCAGAAAACAGTGCAGGGCTGTTAACGACAATGGTTTGATTTAATCTCGATTGTATTTAGTAGGATTTTGAGATTTTAATTCAAAACAACATACAGAGAAAACAGATTTCACCTAGTCTCACAGCACTTGATACATAATGAAATTTTTTTTCCCCACAAATATTCTATGCTTCCATCAAGTGGAATACGGGGAAAGGTTATAAAGAAATACATTTATAAAGCTGTTGCTTCGAGTTACCTCCAACTGCAAATGCAACCGAGAAGCAACATTTTACAGCACGATATCATCTCCTAACTGACTGATAACGTTCTCCACTGTAGCTAAGAGCTCTGCAGTATATAAGAGATTAAATTTTCTATTTGACAGTGATTACATTGGACCACCATAAACATTAATCAATCAAAATTATTCAATTAAAGAAAAGAATTATGGCTACCTTTAAAACTAGTTCCTTCCAGATATTGCTGCAAACAATAAATCAATTACAATTAGTGGGAACGCATGCAACATTGTGTTTTTACAATTAGCAAGCAAAATCTAGCTTCAAGAAGATCACAAACTGTCAATGAAATTTGAAGAAGGGGCGTTACCACAAATTGGGTTTTAAGATCTCCAGATTCTGTCAGTTTAGCAGCACCTAGATAGTCGATTGACAATATGAGTACTAGAATATAATGAATAGTCTCAAATGATATGATAGGTGGTGCAAACAACCATTAGAAACTGGAGGGTTACAGTTCTTCATCATCTCTGTGAAACTGGGAGGAAACATAGGCATTGTCTCTGCATCTTTGTGATCTCCTATCACTTCATGGGATACAGAATATTCGCCTGCATTATATTCAGAGATTGTAATCATCAGTTGGTTAATATTCTCTTCCGATGCGGTGCCCAGCTCCGCTTTAAGCCTGAAAACACATCAGCATATGAAATAGTTGGTTTTGAAATTCCCTCTTTGTTTGTGAGAGAAAATGAGAATTTAGAAAAAGGATTCCATGCTGCTTACTTATGTGCAGGTCCATGAGAAAATATAGCCTCACTTTGAGATGTGATGACAGAGTTAATATCTTGGCTTTGAAGCAGATCCTGCATAGAATTTATTAGAAAAATAATTGAATCTTTTCTAACTTGTAATGCAATAAATATGAATCAAAATCTCGATGATCATTTTCAGTGAAGTAAACACCTTAACAATGTTCATGAAATTTTCAGCTTCATAGTTAGTCAAAAACTGCAATGCAAATTTCTGGATCTGCAAAAAGAACAATAACTCAGGATTTAAAAAAAATAAAAAGTAATCATTCAGAAATCTGTGGTAACATTCAATGAGGACCAAATAAGCTAGCTGACACCATTAACTTTGCCTTGTATATGGTTGATTCACTTTTGGTTCTTGTACTTCTGCCTTGTTTTACTTTTGTTCTTTTTCTTTTCCTCATACATGAATATTTCAATTCAACTATATGCTCCTCCAAAAAGAGAAAAAAAAGTTATACAACAACTATCAACAAGTTATGTCTTAATCCCACTATGTGAATGTGCTAGCTGGACTAATATCAACAGAATTATGAGTTGCATAGTCAACATAAAATCTTATCATTGAGAATTATTTATATGCTGATATTTATTTATGAAAAACCAGAAAGTCCAGCTGTTACATTGTATTAATGTTATGGATAAGAAGCACCTTATACTGAAATTTAACCCAGTTACAATTATCTAAAAATCAAAACTAGAAGAATCGCAAAGCATGTTGAAATCGTGCATCTCCATGAACTATTTGTGAACTCAAAATTTATAACTTAACAAAATTTAAAAAATTTCACCAAAGACCAAGAAAATTTTATTTCATGCACAATTAACATCCTCACAAGTTCTCCCATTCGAAGATTTCATTTCTCTCTGTTTAAATTGGTGATGATAGAACACTCAAAAACATGAAAAACATAAAAGATAAGGAGATTAATAAACAGGTGCTTACCTGGCCAACACCATCTTTATAGCTCACAAAAACAGCTCTGCTTCCCCTAGCAGGATATCCAGAAATGCATGATACTTGAGGCCATGAGAAATGCATCTTTGAGATGAAATGCTCCTCCTGAAAACCAATTACAAATGCATGAGATTCATAAACATTTTACACTTCCTTTGTAATTTACATAGGAAGTGTGAAAGCTATGGAGGAAGTAATAAATTGAATACAAGAGAATATGGCGACTCGTTCTTAAGCAGGATCTAAGCATCATCACAACAAGTGCACAGTTGAAATTACGCAATCTCAATCTTGCAACAGAGACGTAGATTAAGAGTTGAAGTACTCAGATAACACAAATTTCTTAAAAGAAATTGAAAGCTACTGCATCGGTACACATATATGAGAACGCAAAGCATACTTATATAGAACAGCAAAAATTCACTACTATCGAAACTGTACATATATTCGCCACCAATTAGAAACCAGGAACGGGAAAGATCTGATTCGAGCACCGTGATCGACTAACGGTAATAGCGCAACGGATCAACAAAACTTATGAACTTTTCATAAAAGTAAAACACGAGCAGTTATATACTTCTGATTTTAAAACTTACAAGGATTTCCGATCGGAGACAGAGGACGAGTATAGCGTCATCCAGCCTATTAGAAGATTGACCATACGTGAGCTTGACGGTGGCGGAGTTTGTGGATATCCAGGTACGGCGGTGGAATCTTTTAACAGGCGCTAGAGAAGGATGAGTGCTCGTCGAAGTGGATGAGTTGTAGTAAACGTATCGTCCGAATCGGACCTGCCATTGATCGATGACTGCAGAGATCTCTGAAGCGATTGTGGAATTTTCCAGTTCCGATTTGGTGTAAATTACTAAATTTGAACCCGCCATTTTCAAAATTTCGCAACTGAAGAAATTTTTTCTGCTTTGTGTGTAAGCTAAGATCAAAATGTGCAGTTTTTATAGCACAAAACAAGAGTCGCATTACGGTTTCAATTTAAATTAATTGTTGGACACTAAGCCCAGTAACCTTTAAGTAACCCTAAAGCCCAATAGATTATTCGGCACACAATATGGCCCATTCATTCAAAGTTATATAATTAATAAAAGGCCCGTATAAGTTTGAATCTCTTAAAACAACCCAAGCGTGGGCCCAACCCAATGAAAAACGGTTACAGTCAACTCACAGTACCCTCCAGTCTGTACTATCATCTCCGGCGATCTTCTCGAAGCAGGTCCATTCCTCCGCCGTTCACGACCCACGGGAAATTGAGAAAGAAAGTTGTATTCAATCCAGAGCTAATAGTACCCCCAATTCCACCTCTCAATATCAGAACCGGAATTCCCAGTCCAAGATGCCTCCAATTTCCTGTTGCACTGACAAAACGTAGCCTAACAATCAGAAGTGTTGTCCATTCGGACGCCGTCGATGAGCTATCGGATATCAGGAATCCGGCGGTTTCGTCGTATCGGAATCCGACGTTTCTTAAGCCCAATCAAACTGTATTGGATGCTCAAACGAAGGTCTGCACCGGTCCCACTCAGACCAAGCCTCTTAATGCAGAACAAGCTTTCAAGGTTCTTGACACCATCTTAAGATCAGGTAAACTGTGTAGAGAAATGACGTAAGACCAATTAATTGGAATTGCATTCATAGTTTTATTTGCCAATTCAGGTTCCTAGTATCTAACTGTACGCTTAACAATAGTTAAAGGAGAGCTCAAGGAGGAAGAGGAAGTCTCGAAAGCCCAACTTGGGGCATTTTTTGCAGCAATGACGATTCGAGCAAATGCATTTCCTGAGCCAACTCAGTGGAGCGAGGGCGAAAGAAAAGCAATGACTTATTTTTGGCCACATTTAGTACGAGTACTACCTCCAGATATCATCTTCTTAGCTGATCCTGAACAGTCGATTATGAGACTCAGTAGTTCTATGGGCCCCCGTTTTGTTGGTAATGGGACCTCTGAGATGAGACTGGTGGGTGCCCTAAGGGAAGTTTTGGCTGGGGGTCATTTGGGTTATGAGGAAGTTCAAGGTGTATTAAGAGATGTGCTTCCATTAGGTTCTAAAGACAAGAATACTGCTGCTGTGAGTGAATCGCTGCTTGCAGCATTTTTGATCGGCCAGCGTATGAATAGGGAAACCGATCGTGAGCTAAAAGCATACTGCCTTGCATTTGATGATGAGCATGGTAATCTTCTCTCAACTCCTTGCCATAAGTGCTATTCTCACGAGACTAAGTATCGATTTATTTCTCCTTTCCTGATTGGATTTCTCAAATTTGCATTGGTTTGTTTCTACAATTTATTTTGTCTCATTCAGGTCCAGTGCCAGTTGCTGATGTTAGATCTTTGACCCATTATGGTGAACCATATGATGGTAATACGCGATATTTCAGGAGTACACTTTTTGTTGCTGCAGTAAGATCATGTTATGGTGAATCTTGCTTGCTTCATGGTGTGGATTGGATGCCGCCTAAGGTCTTAATCCAGTTATTTTTACCCTACTAAAATATGATCTCTATGTTTTGGGTAGTCCAAAGTAAACTATAGATAGTTCATAATTGACGTCAGGCCTGTGATTTTATTGTTGGCTGTTGTGCGAATATGTAAAATGTAGGAACTATAGCTGAAAGGGAATCTTAGATTTAGACTAATGCAGGACTTCGTTGTTTTTTCTGTTCAATATTTTGTAGAATTAGAAACATATAGATGGAATCGCTACATCTGTTATTTTGAAACTGAATTTTCAGGGAGGCATTACAGAAGAGCAAATGTTGAAATTCATGGGTGCAAACACGCAGTTAACCCCCACACAGGCAAAAAACCTTTTAGAGGTCTCTCCCTTCCCCCCATGCATCTCATTCGTCTGTAATTTCTGTGTTTGAGGTGTTTGCTTTGACATATTACATATATGATCCATTTATTTTTTGTGTAGGATGAAGATGTTGGTTTTGCTTATATAAGTCAACGGGAAGCCCAGCCATCTCTGTATGGAATCTGGCCAATTATATATGAAGCATGTTGTTTCACTCATTTCATCAATTTTACACACACTGAGGAATCTCACTTTTCTAAAGTTTCAAGAAAAAAGATGATAGAGCTCTTCTTCTGTTTTTCATGATAATCATGTTAAACAATTGATCGTCATAAAGTGCAACTTAGTGGTCTTTAAGCTATATAGTGGCTCGAATGCTATTGGGTTATCCAAGTTAATTTTTCATTTTTCATGCAGAATATATCCCTCCCTTTGGTTTCAATCTTTATTCTACTTGGCATGGAGAACTTGAGAGATAAGGATTAAAATGTTTCATATGAACTGTTGGCATTGGTGTTTCATGACCTCCCTTAAGAATTTAATCTCAAAGTTAAATATTATCCACTTAATATCTGCATCTTATTCCTTGTACAGATATTCGTTGATCGAGTTGAGGGAACAAATTAAGAAACGCCCACCGTTGGCAACAACAGAAAAAGTTCAACAATTTGTGCGGGTAAGCCTCTTATAAATGCAGATGTAATCATGTAACACAACTTTCAGTGTTTGCTTAACCATACTAAAATGCTAGTTGGAAATCTAATCTGGAAATAATTTTCAACACATTTTTATGCAAATAGGCAAACTTAGGGCGTTAGGCATATAAGCTAGGGAGCCCTAACATAACCCAAAAACAGGGTTGAAGCCTTGAAGGTAACATAGGGTTTTGCTACTGATTTTCCAACTTCCCCAAACCCCCACTTATATACCCTTCCACACTTTGCTTGGAAACAATGTGGGATATCGTAAGGGTTTTGCTACCAAGTTTCCCATTTATAATATAGACTCACTTGAGGGGGTAGCCCCCTTCTATGGAGTAATCATATATAGCGGTAATTTGTCTTAATGAATAAAGTGATTGCGCATCATTGGGATGACTGTTCATTTTTATTTTTGCCATGTATTAGGCTAAAGGTAAGGAATCTATTGTTTCTGGATTTTACCATGGGGGTTATGAGGAGTCTCTACTGATGCTTATGAGAAGAAGAGGTATTCACTCTGGCTTGGTGGTGAAGGTACTAAACTTGGAAGTCGTATACCATTTATTTAGTTGTTTGTTTCACAAGATAGTTGATGAGGAAGTATATCAGTCATCAATTTTGAATTCAGGGTGAGGAAGGTGCTCTATCAATGACTACAAGATTAAGATCACCAAACGCCTCAAAGGGGCTGCCAGTTAATTACTGTTCAGGTTTCCGATTGCTCGATATGACACCTTCCCAAGCAGCAGATGGTACGCACTTAATGCTTACTTACTACCCTGTTGTGTTTTTATAGTGCTTGAATAAGGCTAAACTAGTCAACTGACATTACTAAATTGATTCTTTCTTTTACTTTAATGTTGAAGGAGTATCACGTGAGAGTTTCAATGTCGTTGTAAATGCCAAAGACTATGGCTTCGAACCAACAGATACCCCAAGAACTGACCGATCAGTAAGTCTTATGGGCTTCAAATTGCCAATACAAGTCTTGTGCTTATGCATTAATTTCAACACACTCTGAAATTGTGGGATTCGCTCACTGAATATCTTCTTCTTTTAGGTGACGAGAAACATAGAGTTGGGGTTAGCAGCACTGCGAGGTGAAAAGGGTCCAGCATACGACCGAATAGTTTTAAATGCTGGTATGGTTGATCACTTGCTGGGATGTGATGGCGCTGAAGATATAAGTTCAGCTCTGGATAGAGCACGAGAGGCCATCGACAGCGGGAAGGCCCTTAAAAGGTTTTTAGGCTACATAAAGAAGTCTAAAAATGTCTTTTCATCTTCGTGATGGCCTTTGTTTTCCATTTACAACTTGCAAAATACAAATGAAGAGAAATGTTGTGAACTTACGAATGAGTTTGCTTTGTGTCGGGGAGTTTTGTCTATATACCTGGAAACTAGTTTTTAAATCACATCTTCTGTTACAAAGTCCCACCAAATATTTTGGTGATAAATAAAATACTCGATATTTTTTCTTTTCTACTTTTATTTCTTGTACTATATTTTTGTATATCTTTTCTAAGGGAGCATTCTATAATTTCTGTCCATTTTGATCTGTTTTCCAACGGAATCGACAATTTTTTTCATAATCTGTAAAATTAAAAATTGAATTGAGTATTTTTTTTTAATTAAATCAAACCGTGATTCATTCTTTGAAAAACCATTTCATATTGAATTATTAAAAGTGAATGTATAACGTTTCGAATATTTCTTGTTTATTTTTTGCTTTTTCATTTTTTTTAATTACATATATTTAGTTTTCAAATTTAACATTGGAGGATTCTAATTAGAACTCAAAAACTCATTTAAGAGAAGTAAAGTGTTACTGTAATTAATTAAACAGCTATAAGCGATTAATTGTACATAAAAATTCCCAAAAATAATATCGAGAACATAATTATAAGATGAAAATGAAAAATACATCAATAAGATGAACAGAATGAATGGAGAGGCGGTGATTTGGAAGAGAAACCAGTAACTACATGCTTTATTTTTATTACGTACTATCAAGAAAAATAATACTCCATAACCACAAAAAGATACAAATAAATCAATAGCTTCCGCACAGCTTAGATCGTTAGTGAGCATCTCTATAAGCCTTCCCACACTTGAGAAAAGAAAACAAACAACATACAATCAAACAAAAACTGAGGAAGAAAATGAAAGAACCCGGTCGGAAAACTCTCAGCACCACCTCTTAAATCTGGAGAGCAGATGCTATTGCAGCGGAAAGACTTATAACCTCAAATGGTGGTCTGTTTTTCACCTGCCTGACAGTTTCTGGGCACGAGTCTGTGATCCAGAAGTAACTCATCCCACCCCCAGGGTTTCCTACACGTATTGACCCATGATCTTCAAATCAGTATAAGAAAAGTGCTTTCGTGTTAAGATGAAAACATTGTCAGTTGCTATTTGACGACCTTTGAGGCTAAACCGCATAAAATAATCAACCAGAATCATGAATTTATCAAGTCAATATAATAGAAGGCATTCAAGGATATAGATGGAAAATGGATAGTGGCTAGCATAAATTACCATCTTTAGCTAGTGTGATCATACAACATGAAAATTAGGGTGATAAATGAAAATTCAAATAAGATACGTTAAGCCATGTGCCTACCTCCTTTGTCATGTTTAAACCTCTCCCACGACTTATTTGGAAAAATCCCATGCGTTACGTATGCACTTATTTTTGCAGCTCCATGTTTGGCCAGCACTTTCTGTAAAACCAATAGAGAAAGACAAAAAGTAAGAGGACGTGTTAGAGTAAAAAAAGAAGATTGCACAGACTCTGTTTTTGGATAATAAAACCACTCTTATAGACTGCGAAAAATCTCAACAGAAATGACTATAATGCGTTCAATGGCGCTTAAGCCACGAAATTAGTGTCGTGTATGGCATCCAGGCTGCTGATCTCAGATAATCAAGTTATAGAAAGGAATCACAATTTGTGACCAAGTTTAAGTGGTCAGCTTTCGCAACTTGCTTCATGGAGAATATGAACAAGATAGATCATTGATTAGTGAAATAGACCAAAAAATTTGTTGAGATGATGTCAATTTAGCTCAGGAGGAATTTCTGCTTTCTAACCTGACACTCTATCAGCGTGCCTCCTGACTGAACAAGGTCATCCACGATCACAACATGACGTCCCTTTGGCTCACCCTCCTTAATTCTAACAATTCGTTGATCACCTTCCCTAACTTTGGCACAAACAATCTGCCCACCAATTTAAACCAATTAGTCCAAGTTCTACTAGAAAATGTAACGTATATGGACAGTAATCTGCTGTCATGTCCTATAACTTATGATATAGCAGAAATATCTAAATTGAAACATAAAGGTAAATTTTCAACAGCTTATGGGATAGAAATGAACATCTATGTTCAATCATCAATGAACAAGTATTACCATTGGAAAGTGTTGCAGCTGCTTGTGAAATCGTTTCCATGCACCATCATCAGGAAAGGCTATTGTTATCTGGACAAAGAATAATGCAACAGGCAATCTTAGAAATGCATTTAATCCATCTGGAAAGGCTATTTTTATAGGGCTCACATATTATACCTAGTAAAATCAGTTCACTTGCCATCAAGGAAGAACTATGGAAATATGGGAGCTGAGCTCAAGGAATCATGCAAAGCAGCATGTGTGGGAAAAAAATAATAATAAAAAGTCTCAACAAAAGTGTTATGTGGCAGAAAAAATGAGTAGTTATGAATCCATTTGAAAGTTCCATAACATTGTATACAATGCATATGGCGACTCTCAAATTCTATTAAATCAAATTATTAAAATGACCTAGTGCTTGTGCATAATCTACTGGAAAAAAAGAAAAAAAGAGGAAGAAAGAAATGATAACATCCAATAAAACAAGTAGAATTATTACATTGTCAGAGTCAGGAAGCTGTTGTAGCCGGTTCAATAACAGTGGTATACCACTTTCGAAGCAAGGCAAAACATTATCACCGAAGTAAAACCTTTCCTACACGAAGAAAAATAAGTGCAATGGTTAAATAAAACTCAAAACATATATAAAGAAGGTTGAAGAAAGAAAATGAAACACAAACAGCATCAAGCAATAACTGACTCACCACAATCATCTATGTACCCACCTGTAAGGCATGGATATCGAAAATTACTAAACTCGTGGGTCCACCTCTACATATTGGAATATTGGACAAGATCCTAGCAAGTGTGAATGCTGTGGCAACATCTCCTTCATCTTCCATACGCTCTGAAGTACCCGTAGGAAAAAATGGCAGGACAAGCGTAAAGGATGTGACAAATAGTTTAGGCAGAGCATAGATGACTGATAATTGCTCAAAAATAACTCCAGGAGAGCTGAATGAAGCAAGGAAAGCTGCATGCTGTCCGCGAACTCCTTGAGCATTGGATATAAACAAGTTTGGGAATCCATCTTCAAATTTCCTGGTAGATAAAAAATTCTTATTTAGCCATTGCATACAGTATTGCCTTAGGACTCCTATATATATCAACTACTGGGAGAGAAAAGAATAGGATATAAATTTGTCGATGATTTTTACACCACATGCTACCATAAGTAGCAAATGAGTAAATCTTTTAATTGCATTGGAATTAATTCTCGTAGCCTCAGTTCATATCTTCTTATTTCCAAAAAATTGTACAATTATTTCATTGACTTGGTACTATTGGCATATAAGTTGGCTTGATATTCAGTCACTTATTAGCAATCAGCTCAACCTTTTTTTCCTCAAAAATCAATTATCTTAAAAGTTAAAACAACTCAAATCATCATCAAAAATATAATTTCGATTCATATGGTTTATCAGCACCAAATTCAAACAAAATACCCCATATATTGCAATCGTCATGTTAACATTACGATACATATTCAAACTTGATGTTGCACGAGTAACCATACAAAAGTTGTACCCAACATAAAAATATCACTACATAAAACAAAATTGAAGGTCATATAAGTCGGCACACTTCTTTCATTTGCTTAAAAAGAAAGCAGCACATGAATTTGACTCGATCGTGATCGCGACGACGGCAAGCATTTTTAGAACGAAAAAATCAATATCCACACAGATGCGATAATCAAAGACGCAAAACATACATGCAGAAATATTTGTTTCTAAGAAGAAAAAAAATCAATTTCCACACATAAACGAAATATTTACTTCCAACTGATGTTACGAAGCTCAATGGCGTCGGATTCTGAAGCAATTCTTTCAGCAAGATCCTTCATTTCAGAGCAGTAAAAGAGACAAACCCTTTTCGAATTCTTGATCGAAGAATTGACAGATGAAGACATAATGGTCGAATTTGGAGGTTTAAGGATGATGTGAATTGGGTCGGTTGAAGATAAGCAGTCAATGGTCCACTTATGAGGGGGAGGAGTATTTTTTAGTTCGCAATGAATTGTGCGCTTGGAAGGGATGGAAATGGGGTTTAGGGTTCTGTAAGTAGGTTTGGGAGAAGATGAAGGGAGGGATTGGGGTGGTGAGATGGCTGACATTGGGGCGGTTTGCGGTGTCGTCCGCCGCGATTAAAGAGGGCTGGTGTTTGGTTTCAGTTACGGACTTTGGCTTTTGGGCTTTTATAGTCATTTTACATACAGGATTTGGATTTAGATTTGAGATTGACCGGCCACGTGGTATTAATGTTTTTTTAAATTATTATTGAGCAAAATATATATCACCTGTATTTACATTTTAAATATTAGGATTAGGTTTTTTTTTACACATTTATTAAGGGTACTCCTATTATTTTATAGAGTTGATATTAGGCACACTTGTACATCCATATATGTATAACTTTTTATTTTAATTTGTATATATGTTATTCTATTTTGTATATGTGTTCCTTAATAATTGTATATTTTTTTCACACTAAATTTTTCATTAAGAAAACTAGCATCTAATATAACTTTATATTCAATAGTGTATACATATTTTATAATAATTGTATGTTTTTTACACTCAATTTTTCATTAAAAAATTAACAATTAAATTGTATATATTTTTGTTCATAATTGTATACTTATGTTTTTGTTTGTATTTTTATGTAAAAAACTAACAATTAGCCTATTTTATATATAAAGTTGTGTTAAATGCATTTTCAGTTATATAAATTTTGTCAAATTTGATTTTAGTTTTAAATTATTTAAAATTTTAAGTTTAGCAGTGTAATTGTATCTCACAATTTTAGATTTCACCTAAAAATGAATTTTAGGTCACAACTCGTCTCATAACTTCTGAAAATTTTTCAAAATCATTCCAAATTAACTTCTTAAATTTTTTCTAAATCGTCCCAAACTTTAGAAAGCTTTTAAAATTTTCAAATGCGGGTTTAGAGCATTAGAAATATCAAACTTATTCAAACACTTATGAAATACTATTATTTTACGGAATTAAGAATTCATTATATAGGATTATAAAAGGTTATATTATAATATTTTTAATAAAAATTATATTTATTCATGAAAAGTAATAATCATATTATAAATAAATTATTTAATGAATAAATAATATTATAATAAAAAAAAGAATTACATTTAAAATAAAAGGTAATAAATGAAAAAAACTAAACTAAACTGTCTTTAATTTAATGCGTATTCTTTACTCAATAAATTGTTTGATGGCTAATTTTCATCTGAAACTATAAGGATATTTTCAGCACCCAGGACATAGCCCAAGTGGTAGAGGGAATGGTGGAAAGGTCTTTCAATTGAGCTTGGTTGCTGCAGGTGGGAGTTCGAATTCTGCCTTTGGTATGAATTTGGCCCCTTGCAAGCACAAGTTTAACAATGAGCCATCTCTATAAGCCACTTGAGGCACATCCTGCGATTTACCTCCTCCACCAATCCTCAGGGCAGGGGCATTGGGGCCCCTAATGGTGAGGTACACCATTTATAAGGATATTTTCAGTTAGAATCGTACCCCTCTCGCACAATAAATTTGTCAATTTATTTTCGTAAAGTAAATTGATTGCAAGTTTGAATATAAAAATGTGATACATTGTAATTATATTACATTTAACTTCATCCATGATAATAAAGAAATCTACTCACTTTAAAATGGGATCGGAGTTTGCTATCATGGAAAATGGGATTAACGTTGTTTTGCCATTCTTGTGGTTTTCAAAAATACGATTTAGGATTTTAAACCCAAAATTTATTATATTTCTTGATTTGCAAAACAACTTTCAATTTTTCGGTATGTATGTTAATACGTCAATAATCGTATATCACCTTGACCTACCAACTTACCATTTTATAATCATTATACTCAATAAAATATAATGATGAAATGCAATCTCATTTATTGTACATATTTATTTATTTAGGGAATAACCTTATCAATGTTTCAAATCTTGTAATCTTGTGATTAATATATTATTTTACCGCTAATGCTTTTTTTTATCCTAAAATAATTATTTATTCTATTAATAAAGATAAACTCATCATAAGAATTACAACATTGAATTTCCAATCTAGATTTTGAAATATAAATCTATAGAACCCTCACAGTATTTCAATACGTACGACTCAATTAAATTTAATGATTAATAATTTAAATATAGAATTACCATTTCACCTTTAAACCCCTCTCTCATCATGTTTAATTAGAAACAATCTGTGAGCATTGTACTTTTTTTTTCATTCATTTTTCATGGTGATCAGTAAAATTGAATTATATAAATCTCATTTACAAATCCTACATTTTTATATACGTTACCTTCACTCTTATATAACAATTTAATATAAAGTTAAAATTTATCTTGCTTAAATCCCTAAAACAAATATAAATTTAAAATTACTAAATTCAATTAATTCTAAATCCATATTTTTTATCCTTGAGTACACCCAAAACAAAGTAAAATTATTAGTGTTTTTTTTTTCTTTCCTTTAATGTTGATAAGACTTTTCACGAAACGTTAATTTATTATAGTAGTCATAAATATAACAAGATGTTATAGATTTTTACACGTGATATGTAATTTTTTTATAGCTAAAAGTTCATTAAACTGAATTTTCTATTTATTTCTATAAGATAATTGGCAAAATTATCGTTAAAAATATAGTTTCAACGTTTATTGCTTACCTATCATTAATGACAATGAAATATAAAATCAGCTAAACCATAGGATAAAGTTTTTTATCAATGTTTTTTACCAACGGAAATAATACTCACACAAATTTAATAATAATAATATATTTAAAAATATGACAATTCTCATTCGCAAGACACAACAAAGTAAATCTGCAAATATAAGTTTAATATTTAATCATTAAAACGTAGAATTCTGCAGAAGCAGGGCAAATTATTTGCATCATTAATATTAATATTCTGCAGAGCGGCGATCGACCAGGTTGCGGTGGCGGAGGTGGCGCCGCCGCTGCTCTAAGGCTTTCAAAATTTGTTGAACGCTTCCAAAAATCACCCAACATTTTTCTGGAATTGTTCTTTGCAAAACTTTCACGCACAGAAAAACGATTATAAAATGTTTCGAATTGAATAATTTTGACAGCAAAAAAAATAATAAATAAAAATATATATATATAAATATATACACATACCTGTAGGAGTGAGAGAGGCAGAGATGTGATGAATGAAAATGACGATCAAGATTGTTGCTAAAAGGGTAGTTACCTTGGTTTTAGCCATTGAAGCAGCCTATCATTTACTGGGAATTTCAGGGTATAAATAGGAAGATGAATTTAATTAAGGTAATTAGAATTTGGGCAGTGTGAACATATTCATACATTAATTTGACGGATTAATGTTTTTTTTTTAAATGTCAACTTCAAATTATATGTTTGATGACAACTGACTAATTGGAGTATGTGTTTGTTTATAGATAAAATTATTAATTGTTTCAAGACATTTTTTTTTAATCCTCCCAAAATTGAATTTGTTTTATAGTTGAATAGTGATAATTCTTTTATATGTTATGAGAATATTTGAGCAAAATGAAAGTGTAAACATAAAGAAAGTAATTATTATTATTGGTGTGGCATGTTTGTATTTAATATTATGATGGAAATTGAAGAAAGTGTAAATTGATTTTTCTTTTTTACTTATCAAAAAAAAATATTATGATGGAAATTGATTTTATTTTATTTTTTTATGAAAGGAAAACAAAAGAAAAAAGAAAGAAAGAAATTTACACTTATAAAGTGTAAATGTTGTTATCATTGTTAAACAATGTCTGCAGGGTATTATTATCATGTTTTCATATGCAATGCTCTTTTAATACTTTTGCCTGCTCTTTGAAGTTTGAATGCTATTCTTTGGTTTAACAAATGTCTTTTAGGTAATTATCATCGTTTCATATTTATATTAATATCTGTAAGTATATCTCCTTTGACGGAAGACTTAAACTCTTTCTTATGGAGTAATATAATACTCCATATTCTCTCCATCATCTTCCATTTTACCAAAATTTAAAAACCTATAAGTTTTCCAAAGTAAAATTAGGCACAAGATTTTCTTAGGAACTAATGCCAAGTTTCTGTAATTATGAGTTAAATGTGGAATTGTTTCATGATACTACATCGATGCAAAATTCATAGCGTTTAGAGTTTATCGTGGTTTAATGATTATGTCGATGCAGAATTCATAGGGTTTAGAGTTCATCGTGTTTTAATGATTATATAACGACGGGTGCATTTAGAAATCTTACAAATCTAATCAGGATCTTGTATAATATTTTGTCATAATTAATCGTATTTTATTATTTATAAAATGGTACTTATATTTTAAATCTATAAATTAGGAATTTGTTTAGTAGATTCGAAGTGAAAATAGCCGTCCAATTGTTATTCCATCATCTAATTAGACAGTAATTAGATTATTTAAAACAGTAAATTATTTTTATTTACTAGGTTGATATTAATTTTATTTAATATATATTTTTAAATCGAACAATTGAGGAAAATACTATGGACTTATAGTTCGTAAATGAACTCTCACAATTCTGTCCCTTAACGGCTCGTTTGATAATCAAGATAAGATAAAGGGTTATTATGTAAGTAAGTATTATGAAATTGAAATAAGTAAGTAATATGTATAAATGAGTTTGTTTGATAGAAGTATGAGAATAATATTATATAGTGTTTGGTAAGTAATATTAGGTATTAATGTATAATGTAACATTACATTTATAACCCTCACTCATTTATATAATTACATTCCCACCATTCTTTCATTAGAATTTAAATTAGCATCAATCCAGTCAACTCAACGCATAACTGATACCAAATTTGAATGAGGGATTTTTAAGAAATGTAATAATGGCGAAAATACTTGTCAGCTTCATCCCACCAGGAAGCTTTGGTAATCGTTGGAGTATTTTATCAAGCAGCTTTTGTAAATCACTGCTAAGAGGCTATGAAAATGGTTGGTGCATTTTATCAAACAGTTTGGGTGCATCATTGGTTTTAAACGTGAGACTGAAATTTAAGATATTTGAATAAGTGAATTTTGTCATTGTAAACAATTTCAGAATATTCCAATTTTATACAAAATCATAATGTTATAAATGTTTGATTTAATCAGATAAAAAATTAATTAAAATCAAGAATCCAAAATTTGAAATTATGAGATTGTAAAACAAATGTTTACATATTGCTTCTAAGTATTCGTTTGCTATTGAGCATGCTTCTGCTCCACTCATCACTTCTCCTGAAAGTCGATCAATACAAATATTCAAAAAATGCAACGAATGCTAAAAAGATGGATGATCTAGAAAAACTTTTCCACTCTGCCGAAGACTAGTACAATGGTGGGCGACGACAACATCTAGCGGCGGGTGACGACAACAATATGGCGGTGGTGGAGCCACAACTAATGGACGAAAATAAGATAGTGAAAACAATGTGAAGCAGGAACCATTTTGCTAAATAGAAAAGGAGAAGAGAGTGAAAAATAGCAGTGTTGAGAAGGTTAATCAAGTAATTTGAGGTCTTTATCTGGATCCACTGTAAAGTCCATAATAGGGTTGTAAACTAATCGAATATTAAGGTATTTGAATGGTATTTAATTAAATATTTGAATATTTATATTCGAATTCGATTATTAATCGAAATTGGATTCGTATTCGATTCGAAGGTAATAAACGAACTATTCGAATATTCGAATTTGAACATTCAAAATTGAATATTTGAATTCAAATTCGATTTGAAATTATAAATTCATTATTTAAATAATAATTTTTTTCTTGTACTATTAATAAATTTAAGAAGAAATACTCACTAGATACATCAACCGTTAAATTATTAAAAATTATAATTAAATAATTTACATTATATATAAAAAAATTAAAATATATCTTTTCCTTTTATTTTAAGATAGTATAAAATTAGATAATATACATATTTATTTACATTTATAAAACAAAATATTATATTTAATATATAAAAATATATAATTATTTAATATTAATAATATATAATTAATATATATTATATATTATTATTCGAATATATTCGCGAATATTCGAATCGAATATCTTTCGAATCATATTCGATTTGAATATTGTTTGAACTTAATTAATTATTCTAATTCGAATTATTTGATTCGTTTACAACTCTAGTCCATAATATTAATACCATTATGTTGGCGAGATTAATTGTGTAAAGAGCAACAGTGAATTTTGAAGGGCCGACAAGTTAATACCTGGCCCCTTCAAAATACTAGCTTTGCTACCAAACAACGTAAAAGGTAAGATTATTTATGTCATTACCCCTTAATAAGCCCTACCAAGCGAGACGTAATTGTATACTACTCCGCATTATAGGAAAAATTGTAAATTAGTTTAAGAAGAAAGTTTATTATATAAATTGATCCGATTAGAATTAACAAAAATAAATTTCGCAATTTCCTTCATCAAACCGGCCTGAAGGCAATATCAAGAGACATTATAGGAGTACTATTTATTTTGCTTTCAAAAAAAAAAGAGGGAGAGAGACGTTTTAATTTTATTAGGAAAAAAAAATTGTATATGAAAATAATTCCAAAGGAAAGTAGAGTTTTGAAGCAGAGCCACTCTTCTTAATTGCTTTATCCTAAAAGCTCCAAATAAGGCCCAAATTGCAGTGATCAATCCATCCAAATTCCTTCCAACCCCTCTTCACTTCAGTGGCTGTGGTGTTGCCGTAGAATCTATGTCTTCCCACACTGCCACCTGTGCATTTTTATTATATCCATTTTGTCCACTGAAAATAAACTTCTTCAGAATCACAACCATATTTAATTGGATTATGCAACATTTTTCCCAGTTTTCCTTTCAGTGGGGGGGAGATAGCGCACCTCACCTGACTCACAAGTGAGCTTTCATTCTTCACATTCTTGAAACACAAAATGGGTCTTTTTCCCATTCCAGTTTGGGATATCTAGGTTTCATTCTTTGAAAGTAATAAAGATGTTTTATTTTTGTCATGTCATTTGATGGATTGATTGTTGTTTCTTTTGTTTCTGTTTTATGGTTTATTGGTTTCTGCTTCACTGTTATTGTGCTTGTTTTAGTGACAGTTGTTTAACAAATCTCAGGGCCTTGCTCTGTTTCTAATCATATTTTTGATCTGTCACTGGTGGAATATCATGGTTATTTGCTATTTATAAATCGAAGCTCGATTCTTGAAATGTTCATCGTGTTTAATTCATTTCAAGAATCGACTTTGGGATGCATTCACATTCAATCTTGGACTTTAGTTATGCAGACACACAGGCCACAGTTGATAACCTTCCTGCTGAACCAAAACTGTTATTATGAGTATTATTTTTTTAAAATTGCCTTAAATTATTTATTTATTTTAATTGTTGTTATCCTTTATTTCTCATCCAACTGACTCATGGTTAGCTATTTCAGTGATGCAAATGTGGCTCCCAGAATTTTAAGTTTTCCCTGTTGGAGTTTTTTCATCTGGTGATATTCAAAATAGGCATCTCAGCAGTCAATTAAAATTGTGTTTCTATTGCTTTTCTTTTGTCATTCTCCATCATAATCACAGTTGAAACTATGTTGAATTGCTTTCGAATTAGCATTTGATCTAAAAAAGGTACTCTGAGGATTTAAAACACTTTAAAAATAGTGATTTCAGATCTCCTAAATTAGATAAAATTGCTCAATATGGACTTTGAAAATTTTTGGAGTCTATGTTAGCTTGAAAGTAATTATTCAAGTTTTGACTTTCTGTTATGAATTACAAGTCATTTAATCCAAACACATTCTTGGATAATGGATATCAGACACGAATCTCTAATCTCATTTGTAATTCTTAGGTTGAAGCAAGCTATAGTTTCTCCCGCATTTTAATCAAATCTTGAATTAGAAAAATATATACTTCATCATGGCATCCAAAGCATTGGATTATGAAAATTTGAATGAAAATGTCAAGAAATGTCAGTATGCTGTTCGAGGGGAGCTGTATCTTCGAGCTTCTGAACTTCAGAAGGAAGGGAAGAAGGTATGTTTGGGAAAAATATTAGTTGTACATCATACTGAACTTCTCTTTAATCATCTGTTTATTATTATTGGCCTAGAGATCATTTGTCTATAACAGTACATGCTTTGATTATCCAGTTCCTAATTCCTTCTTCGTCATTGCTAGCAGATCATCTTCACAAATGTTGGAAATCCTCATGCTCTTGGACAGAAACCTCTGACCTTCCCTCGCCAGGTTTGGAAATGGACTTATGATTTCTACGTATCTTTCCATGTGTCCACTTATGCTGCTTTGGTTTGCTTACTGTTTGAAGAATTATTTGTTAGGTGATTGCACTCTGTCAAGCTCCATTTCTGCTGGATGATCCTAATGTTGGACTTATATTTCCCGCGGATGCCATTGCAAGAGCGAAACATTATCTTTCCCTCACTTCCGGGGGTCTAGGTATTATGTTTATAAAAAAAATATTATAACTCCATGACCATCAACAGCATGTAACTAAACGTTATCAACTCTACTTGATGCAATAACAAAACATTAAACATTTATAATCTTGACCAGGTGCTTACAGCGATTCACGTGGCCTTCCCGGAATTAGGAAAGAAGTTGCCGAATTTATTGAGAGGCGTGATGGATATCCAAGGTTATAACAATTGACAGACTATGTAATTGATAGTTTCTTTTTTTATAGATTGATTTTCAAACTGAATATTTTGATTGTGTAAACATGGCAGTGATCCAGAACTTATATTTCTGACTGATGGTGCTAGCAAAGGAGTGATGCAGATTTTAAACACTATAATACGTGGTGAAAGTGATGGGGTATAGTTCTCAAATCCAGTTATACTATTTGTGCCATCACTGCTCGATTTTCTAACGAGTAATTTCATCCTAATGTTTCTACTTTAATCGGCTGCTGACTGCCATTGCAGTTTTTAGCTTCCGTGCTCTTATTTATCTGCAATCTTTGTTTTGTCTTCAGATACTGGTCCCTGTACCACAGTATCCACTTTACTCAGCATCCATAACTTTACTTGGTGGTTCTCTAGTTCCTTATTATCTTGAAGAGACTGCAAACTGGGGACTTGATATTGTTAACCTTCGTCAATCAGTTGCTCAAGCACGCTCGCAAGGAATAACTGTAAGCACCCTACTTCTTATGCTTCTTGACGCTGATGAATATGCAATGGTGATGCTTGCATTTGCATTTGCATATGAATAAATTAATACGAATAGCGAAACATATTTTAAATTATATAATTCTCTTGTTGAAAAATCATTTCCCAATGAACTTATTGTTGCTTGGCACTCGGCATGACACCTATAAACAATTTTCAAGTCCTGCTTGCATTATGCAGATAGCATCTATATCAAACCTTGGACAAGTAGATAATATTACTCCCAATATATATAAATCTTACTTGGAGAAATGTTCTTTTTTCTTTGTATACACTCATCAGGTGAAGTACTTTTTAAATCTTATGTTGGTTTTTGTCATCAAGGTACGAGCCATGGTGATCATAAACCCTGGTAACCCCACGGGACAGTGCCTTAGTGAAGCAAATCTTAGAGAGGTGCTACAGTTCTGTTACCAAAACAATTTGGTACTGCTTGGTGATGAAGTTTATCAGCAAAATATCTACCAGGACGAGCGCCCGTTTCTAAGTGCGAGAAAGGTACTTACATTCTGATGACACGACGCTCAATTCGTCCAAATAAATCTTTGATTTTCTTAAAAATTTATTTGTCTCTTTATCGTCCAATTCTGAAAAGGTTCTGATGGACATGAGTGGTCCCATAAGCAAGGAGCTCCAACTCGTTTCATTTCACACTGTTTCGAAAGGTTACTGGGGAGAATGTGGGCAACGTGGTGGATACTTCGAGATGACTAATATTCCTCCACAGGTAAATTTCTAAACTGCAAGCTCAGAGAGATGGAGTAAAAATGTATAGTTTTAGATGAATGAACAGCTAACATTTTTTGAAACTATTAGTTGATTTATGGTTCAAGATTCCAACCTACTCAACCATGCGACTGGCCTCTCGAGTGTATAACGAGTTTCTTTGTGGTGTTGGTAATCTGTTTCAGACAGTAGAGGAGATATACAAGGTTTCTTCCATAGCACTGAGTCCAAATGTTCCTGGACAAATATTCGTGAGTCGCTTATGCTATTTCTCGTGTTCAATATACAGGCAGACTCTTGTTGGTTTATAATCTGTATGTTAATGTCTAGCTCTAAGATTGTTTCCGTTTGCAGATGGGACTTATGGTCAACCCTCTTAAACCTGGAGATATATCATACGAGAGATTTGTTAGAGAGAGGTATGATTCCTTAACATTACAAACGACAGCATAGTCGATTCACCTGAATGTACATCTGATTCTTAAGAGTTGGTTTCTGTCGAATTCATTTGCAGCAAAGGAATCCTTGAGTCACTGAAGAGGAGAGCACAAATCATGACAGATGGATTCAACAGCTGCAGAAACGTCGTTTGCAACTTCACTGAAGGTATGTCATTCTACACACAATCTTCTACTTTCTTTCACGCCCAAACTCATTAGCTAAAACAACTAAATGGTCTTTTAAGGTGCCATGTACTCGTTCCCACAAATACGCTTGCCTCCAAAAGCCATCGAGGCTGCGAAGAAGGTTGGAAAAGTAGCCGACGTCTTCTACTGTCTCAAGCTTCTAGAAGCCACAGGCATCTCCACTGTCCCAGGTTCTGGCTTTGGCCAGAAGGAAGGGTATATACGTTCATCCTTAATTCATTTCGCTACAACCAACGATTGTTTAGTGTGAGGGTGATGGAAACACTTGTGATATGCAGGGTTTTTCACTTGAGAACCACCATCCTACCAGCTGAGGAAGACATGCCAGCCATCATGGCCAGCTTCAAGAAATTTAACGACGAATTCATGGAGCAGTACGAAGACTACAGAGGGTATTCAAGGATGTAATGAAGTGGTGAAGCATTCAGACTCTCTGATATTATTTTTAAACAAACATGGGATTTGTGTAAAATGTTGTAAAAATTTATCACAAGCTACTTTGTTTTTATCCTTTTTTGTTTCAAATGAGATCTTTAATCTACACCACTCTTTAAACAGTACTAATGTAAATCAGTAAATCTCACAACTGTTTCACATGTCTCCCTGCCCCTATATAATGAAGAAATCAAATTCTAGATGTGAAACCTCATATGCATCAAACTAGAAAAAAGCAGAGAAGAACCCTAGTGAGAGAGAGCGCGTTTTCAAAAGAATATTTTTTTTAAAAGATTTGCTCTTTATTCTTTGGTATGTTTGTGGATAAATGATAAATTAACTTCAATGATAATGGAGAATTAGTGATAACCCTCTTCCTATGGGATTATTTTAATAAAATAAATCACTGTAAATATACCGAATAATCCAATTATGGAAATGACAAAATTGCCCCCTAAGTTGGTATCATATTACAAGGATGGTTACATAAAGAACTAGTGCTTGAGAATATATATATATATATATATATATATATATATATATAATTTTTAAATTAACCCTCGTTTTCTTCCAAATTGCACCATTCGAGGGGTTGTTTGTAACAATATACAAACTTCAAGAGAATGTTATGCCGTTTTCAGTAATGATAAACTCTTTTAACCCGTAATTTATATTAATTCCATTCCGTGTAATTATGCTCCTTTGTACAAATTAAGAAATATTACTTTTTAAAATATATAATGTCAGAAAAAAAAAGAGAGTAAGTTTATAATTTAAAAAAAATTGTTGGGAATAATGAATAAAATATAAAAATAAAAAAGGTGGTTGAGATAGATAAATAAAATATAAAAAATAGATAAATTGTAGTATAATTTATTTTTACTAGTGAAATATATATAAATACTTGTAACATCTCAAAATAAAAGGTGTGATTATATTATTGTTAGTGAGACGGTTTGAGTGGTTTGAGTACTTTAATTAATTTCATAAGATCATAGATATGTGGGTTAAGGAGTGATGAGGAAATGTTGGCAATATGGAGGGCAAATAAGGAAGAAAGTGGATTGACGGCTGAAATGTGGCGCCAGCCATCATCAACTGTATTTACCATGCTATCCCCGCAAGCATCTTCCTTGGGTTCTTCCTAATTCTATTCCAGCCAAAATATTTTACACAAATTAAAAATCACCATTGGTACATTACAACATTCACCATTATTCTTCCTCCTTTCATTTAAAGCCCCCAACTTTTCTCCCCCCAAAAAGAAAGAAACCTCCCTCTCTCTCTTCATCAAGTTTTTTCTACAAGTTTCTCCAGCATCTATTCCATCTTCCCACAAAAAAAGAAAGTAAAAAAAAAGGCCCTTTTCCGATATATTCTTGCAAGTACTATAAATATATCACACAAGCATAGAAGCCTTTTGATCTTGAAAAATGGGGTTTTCAGAGAAGCTGGATAATGGTGGTTTTGTGGAGTCAGAAAAGTGGGTTATATCTGTGAGGAGTCCAGTGAAGCCGGTTTTCACAAAACCGGCGGAGAAAACCGAACCGGAGGAAGAGCTTTCGACAACTCCAACGTATGCAGGATCAAGAATCCCTAGTAGATTGTGCTGCCCCCCTCCCCCCAAGAAAAGAAAACCACCTCCTTCAAGATCATGCCGAGTAAGAGAGTTCTTCAATCCACCCGACTTGGAAACCATCTTCATTCGCCGTGTTCAGGCACCCAATTAATTAATTAACCTCGTACCATCTCTGTTTTAATTTGTATCATAATCATAGTGTTGGAATAGAAGAGGTTAATTTGATTTGAAGCCTAACTTAAGCTGATGCAAATAGGGTGTCTGCTAAAATAGTTGAATTCATGATTATAAGTTGATTATTAATGTTCTTCTTTCTTGCTTTCTTGTTAGTTTGTTTACTTTTGTTTGTAGTGATCCTCCTCTGTAAATCTGCAGCCTATATCTATTGAGTAAATAAGATGGCAATTTTACTAGCTAGGTTTTCTTGATGCTGAAAATTGGTGATATATATCCATGTACTATAATTTAATTTTCTTTATTTGGGTTGAATTGGAGTTACTAGATGTGGAAAAACCAGCCATATGCTGCATATTGTTTGTATCTGTAGTAGACTCCACATCATATATGTTTCCATTTAAAAGAGTTGGTTTATTCTCATCATCATCTTATCAATTATTTCTGTAAATACTTATACAACCACAGTAATTAGTAAGAGACATACATACATGCACATGCAAGTGAAAAAGTGAAAAAGTTGGGATGGAAAGGGAAAGAAAAGGGATTGATCTATAATTTCTGGGTGCAGGGAGGGATAGGGTATTTTTAAAGATGATTGAGTGATGGATGAGGTTAATTAATTTAAATAAAAAAAAAGAATGATGTTATGTTGAAAAGTAATATAGTGTTTGAAAATTGAAGTCCCACCAAAACAATGACCCCCCCACCCACCTAGGACGCCTTGCCTTATGATAGTGGGAAGGTTCTCTGTAAATGCTTCTCTTTTTCTGAGATAAGTGTGGGCAAAAGACAAGATGCATAAGTGCATACATAGATTATTACTGGATTAGAATCCTATGCTTGCTCTTGCTCTTGGTGTCAATTGTCATGAGAGAGAAACTTAAAGAAAGAAAGAGAGAGGAAGCACCATTTTACACAAATTCATACTCCACATTCATCTTCTCCACAACCAAACTCTTTTTTTTTTTTTAATTACCATAAGTACTGTTTACTTAAATTTCTAGATTTAATCTAGCTATATCATATTTCTTTTTCTTTTTTTTTATTGCATAATAACTAACATTTTAAAAATATTGAAATGGATTTTATGCGCCGCATATATACCATATAATTTTAAAGAATAAAATCATTAATTTTTATCCCTTCCTTTTGGATGTAATCATGCATAATGATAAGTCATTTATTAGCATGTTTATTTAGTGAAAATTCAAGTCTATTGATTTAATTATATGATATTTATGTATTAATATTGACTTATATTGTTTTTGGGAGATAATTGCTTTAATTATGTGAATTGATGTGGAAACAAGTTATTAAAGGAGTAAATAAGTAAATTAATCAGCCAGCATATTTTTAGGATCGGATCTCTCCAAATTTGTGGCATGATCGATCAAAAGAAAAAAAGAAAAGAAAAAGATGTTGGAGATATTTTTGGAAGAGAAAAATAAGGAGAGAGATTAAGTAGATTATTTGGGGGACAAGAAGATAAATAAGGAAGAGATACATTTGGAGATAAGATACGGGGAGATTGACGTGAATTACGGGGAGAAAAAAAGGAGCAGCGATCATCTTCTCTACGACAGCGTGAGACGTGAAGTTCAAGATCATCAGACATCATCGGTTCTTTAATTTTAATATTTTAATTCAGTTTTTGTTATGAACATGCGGGCTAATCCCCTTCTCTAGTTTAGGATATCATAAACCTCCCGTAGAAATTGAGATTAATTTATAAGAGTTTTATTATTGAATCTTTTGTGTGAATTTATCTTATTACATGTTTTGATGTTCCTTATGGCACTTTGATAATTAATTTAATCTGATCAATTAGATTAATTGTTTTAATGCTTAATGTTATTTCATGATCTACAATCCGTAATTGTTGTAGGAATTGACTTAAGTAGCGAATAGAGATTATTCTCTCAAGGTGTAATAGGGTATAGGATATAGGTTGTATGATACCTAGCCGGATTTTGTAGTCTAGTAATCTTATGTTTAGAATTTTAATGCGTTTATGAGTTCGAATCCATAGGATCAGAATCCATAGGATCACTCATAGATAGTTCAATTTAGTGATCGTACCCTAGTACATTCGGGTTGATTGGTCGTACCGTCAACCTAGATATTTGAGTTTGCACATTAGGCTAAATATTTAATTCCTGTAATTAATTAATTTAGTAAACGGGAGGGGATCGTCATCCTAAACTAGATTTTTATCAATTGGTTAAGTTTATAATTAATTTTCATCAACTTTGTTATTTAAATATTGAGTTGATTTATTACTTGTCTTACTTTCAATTCGCAAAAAACAAACCCCCTTATTTATTTTAATCGTTTTGAACACTTAAATTTAATTAAAATTTATTATACTCTCTTGGGTTCGACCCGTACTATTTGCTATACTGAATATTAGTGCGAGTCGAATTTATATTTTATGTTGATTATTTTGGTAGGCCGGCGACATCAAAATTAACTTTTATTATTAGACACATTTGATTCCTATTTGAATATATATATTTTAATATTCAATTCGCACATAAACAAGCTTAGATATTGACAGCATCACGCCTAATCTGTTGCTTTTTGGATTAGATTATGGATCCCCAAAAAGAAAAATTATTAAAATTTAATTATAATTAAAAAATAAATATTGTTTCATAAAGAACCTAATTAATATATATATATAATTCTTATTAAAATTTAATGTTTTTTTTTTCTAATAAAACATTAAAACCACCCAAAAGGTATAATTATTCTATTTAAAAAAATCAAACCAATAGAACTCGATATATATATTAATTAATTAATTGACCATACTCAAATTGTTATTCAATCTAAATAAATTCTCTATGGAGTGTTGGGAATCCTCGTCTTGCTATCTTTTGAATGAAAATTATTTATGTTTTATCTGGTG
The DNA here is from genome assembly GCA_023678885.1 of Pogostemon cablin. NCBI lineage: Eukaryota > Viridiplantae > Streptophyta > Magnoliopsida > Lamiales > Lamiaceae > Pogostemon > Pogostemon cablin. The sequence continues at coordinate 24,696,208 of CM043006.1, forward strand.
AAAAAATATGGCTAAAATAGCATGTCCCTGGGACACACCGTATGTTAATTCCTCTTATAATATTCCTATGAAGGCACAGTATATATCTCGAGACACGGGAGAACAAATAAAAAAATATAAATAAGTGAAGGACAATTATTTGTGGGTTGTGGATTCCCCCATTAATAATTGTAATGTAGCATTTTATGTATAAATAAACAAAAAGTATAAAGGTCGGGTTTACCTAATGTGAAACTTAATAAAATAATAATAATATATTGGGATCTGTGAGGTCATAATTAGCAAATAAAAACCGGATACGTGTTTATAAGATCACAACTTGGCTGCTTCTGAGTGAGCTGATATCGTTACCCCATTATGGCTTCAATGCTTCTAACACACCACCACTTGCATTAATTAACTAGTATGTCCTCTTTCTGTTTTTTATTTTATTTTTTTAAGTGATTAAATTAAATAGAAATAAGAAATATGGATTTATGGATTGTTAATTTAATAAATTTAAATTTATGTTTGTTTTTTTGAATTTAAGTATAGTATATTTTAATTTTAAATCAAATTAATAGGTAAGTATGAGATATAATATGATGTGATGTCATGTCACTAAGAGATAAGTGAAATTTATACTTTTACAAACCCAAATTAGAACAAGAAATGATAATCCCAAATTGAATTAAAAATACAAAAATAAAAACAAAGAATTCCTTAATGCTTGGTTTATTTATATATTTTGTATATTCTTGTTTTAGGTTTATTTTTTTAAAATTCAAATTTCTTAAATCTCCTCTTATTACACCTACAAACTTTATTAACATTTATCCACCTTTGCGGTTTTACCATACATTTTTTTCTGCTCAATTAATATATTTTAAGTTTAAATCTAATATTTTACCAAATTAACTCAAAACAAACATAATTTTAAATAATTTTAAAGCCAAAAAAACATCTCATAAAAATTACATAATTCGTTATGTAAATCAATTATGCGTAAGTATTTGCCAACCTTGTATATCATAGTATTTCTTACCATGTTATGTTATAATATCTCACATCGAATCCATACGCAAGTATGAAATGACATATAAGTGGAAGTTATTAATCCTTTACATGTAGTTACGGGTTTAAGAGAAGTTAGGGCTCTATAGCTTACGTGTCTAACAATTTGGTTCAACATGCGAGATCTGAATGGACCATGAGAAGGGGCTACCCGATAATGGTTCAAGATTTGCCATTTTGAATGTGGTGTTGCCACCTAAAGTTATGGGCCTTGACATGTGAGTAGCCAATTGGAGTGTGTATACATGTAAATGTGAAATGATATATATATAAGAATCCACTCCTAACTTTCAACCATGATTTTGAGTGAATTCAGGACACCCAACAGCAACATGCCTATAATGTATTTGTACACTATAATTTTATTTAGTAGAACAATATTTTGTAGAAGCTGAAATGAATGGCATATTCTTTTCTTTGAACTTTTTCTTAAAAAATTAAAAAAGAATGGAACAGTGCGATACTTAACTTATTTGAATGAGAATCCCATCACAGCATGTGACAACTTCACTTGTTTTTAAAATCGATCAATTATCAGACAAGAAATTGAGCGGCAAAATACTCTTACTTTATTTATTTGGATAACTCTGAAATTCTTACACTACAGAAAAATGACAAAATTATGAACAACTAAAAATAAATAAATAATCGAATATATTATTCTTATATACTCTCTTCATTACATAAACAAATAAAATTAAAAAAATTCAAGAAGCCAATGGTACATTCGTGACATTTTACTAGAAGATGCAATGTTTTTAGACAATGTATTACGAAATGAATTCTGTTTATCAAACATCATTTGTCTCCCACATGTCAGCATACCTATACAATCGTAACACCTCAACTACAATACATATATGTATATTAGTATGGATTAGTTAATTGATTAATTAAGATTATTGTTCTCTCATCAACAATGTTAATTGTAGCAGTTATAGATCAAAAGATAAATTTTACATTAAAATATTTGTGGAAATCGAGTTCACACGTGCATTTTAATTTACCAATTTTTTTAAAGTATATAAAAATTTATTCTTTAAAAATTAACTATTACTCTTATAAATAAAAGATACTAATCCTCAAAATTTTTGCATCCTAATTTATCAGTTATTTTTTAGTATATGAAAAATTACTTTTAAAAGAGATGAATTATTATTCTTTTAAATTAAAATTATACCCCTCAAATTCTTACATGCCGATTATCGATTACTTTTAACTTTTTAAGTACATAAAAATTTATTTTTTAAAGAGATGAACTATTACTCTTATGATGAAAAATATTACTTCTAAATTTCTGCTGTGTAGTGTTTTTTTATATTCTTCTTGAACAAAATTTTATGAGTAATTTTTTTTATTGAGAAGAATAATGATTAATCTTTTTAAAGAATAATTAACAGAAAAAAAAGTGTATAGTGAATCGGGTTCACACCAGACTTACCCAATTTTGTAGTATATAAAAGATGTCTATTTAAGTTAAATTAAGACTTACTACGCAATTTTTATTTATTTATTATTATTATTTTGCTTATGAACAGTTGTAAATAAGTTAATTAAAGAACTTTTGTATTGACATTATATAATCTTCTTAGCTTATCTTAATTTGTTAGGTGACTTTATTCTATTATTTTATAGTGTAAATTTTGTTTTAGATAGTGGATATTTAATTGAGAATTGTCTCACATCCAACCAAATAAAAAATAAATATGACTTTAGCGATTACTAATTTACTTTAATCAATTTTCGGAAACCAATACAAAATTTAAAATAAATAACATTTCTAAATTTGTTGTCAAATTCCTTCCAGTGTTTAATTGGATTTGGGGCGTTCCTTCATACTCGATCGGATTATTTGGGCCGATATTAAATTAGGGCATCAGATTAGAAATGGTTATAATCCAAAGAATTTTTTTAAGGCCCAATAAAGGACTGCATTTCGTTTAAAAGAGATTATATAAGCTTGACCTGTTTTCTTTTTGCAAAGCCTCACAACAAGACCAATGGTTTAAATAATATTAAAGTCATAATAATTAATTTAAGTCTAAAGTATATTATAGGTCTCTTATACGTAGGATTCACATAAGAGTATGAAATTTTAATTCTAAATAATATGCTCTGCTCTGCTATGCCGCCCCTATTAAATTGGTTATTAATGGTCGCAAATTACAATAATTTGAATGCCCTGCCCTGTTCTGTTATTCCTTGAAGATTAGAATAATTTGAATTTCAAAATTTTTTTGCAGGCGAGACGTTTCATATTTGTGTAAAGATTATAAACCCTTTACACACCGACAGCCAACAGCGACTTTCTCTGGTCCTCGCCATGAAATCGAAGATCTATTTCGTGATGGGTTCACCAAAGGCAGGAAGTTGTTCGCGGAGGCAGGTTTAGTGAATATCTGTTGATCTCCGCCGTCGACTACCCCCCATTCGCACGCAAGAGACCGCTGCTACCACCGAGATCTGCCGGAGAACACCTATCAGAATCCGTCGCCGTTCGCTTCCAATCACCGACACATAGAGATGCAGTACAAGCAATTAAAGCTCCTCCCATGAAACTCTTTCAAAGAGAAAGTATCTAGGCTCATTGTGTTTAAAGAGCACTGTAAAAGAAAATCACATTCTTTGTACGGAGCAAAGTAGATGTAAGTTATATTTTTATTGTCGTTTAATCTATAACAACAAGGTTAAGTCCAAGTTTTTCCACGATACATAACAAAAAAGCAAAGCAAGCCACATTATAGAAGAGGCAACCATTCATTGCTAGAAAACATATTAATGAGACAATCATGAACTATAAAACTCTATATTCGACCAGCCATTCATTCATTAGCAGTTGAAATTTATCATCGAAAATCCAGTCATATTCCTATATATCAGCATAATGTCAGATAAAATTAGCAATTCAATGAAACATTCTGAATGCTCCCAATTAAAAATCCATAGAAGGTGGAGATCTTCTTTGGTAGACTTATTGAATTAGAAACAATTTCCAATAGGAAAAAATTGATTTTTTACAAAGCCAGATCCGAATTACAGGAATTGATTTTTTCTTGGAAACTTGTATTTTTTTAAATCCAAAAAGTAAAGTCGACCTTGGCGTTTGAAGAATCCAAAGAATTTGGGATATATCATGAATGAAGATGATGAAGGTGATGGGAAAAATCAGAAGCTTTTACGAGAATAAGAATGAAGAGAAAGAAAGTGTGTAGAGATTGCAGATCAGCATCAATGTCTTCGACCAATCAGATTCGTGGTTAAGGTAGACGACAAGGCGGAATCCGTGATCGAGACGGCTGTGAAGCTGTACGGCCGCGATGGGAGGCTTCCCCTCCGACGCCGCCGCCGTAGATGCAGCCATGGAATTGACGGGAGCCAGAAACTTTGATCTGCGCAAGACGAAGAGCGGTCCGATGATGGGTGAAGCCAGGACTGATGCGGTGGCGCGTGGGAGGCGCAACCCTTTGAGCCTCAACATTTTGCCTCTGTGAAAAATTGGGTAAATGGTCAATTTAGCCCTTTATCTCATCCCTTATGATCAAGTAAACCCTTGATCTTATTTTTTATTCAATTATGTCCTTGTTCTTTTATAGTTTGATCAATTAAGCCCTTATTTTTTTCTAAAAAGATCAATTAAGCCCTTTATGTTATATTATTGTAGCAAGTAAATCCTTCATTTATTTTTTACTTCTTCTACCTTCTTTTTAATTATAATTAAATCAAATATACCCTTATTTTCTATAAATTTAACATAAAACCCTTGCACCTATTTTTAACGCTCATTTTCCTAACTTCTTTTTATTCCTTTTAATTATTATTTTTTTAATCCTTTTTAATAAATTATTTTATTTATTAAGCTATTATTATTAAATGTTTAATAAACGGAATGTAATAATATTCTTTCTTTATTTATTTGTTCTGCTTTGATTTTTTTAAATTTTCAATTATTTAACATATACTAATGTTCTTTATTTATTTATCTTACATTTTTATTTGAAATTTTTAAATAATAAATTTCACCACATATTTATTATTATATTAATAAAATGATTTTAAATATGTATATTACGAATTTATTGGAAGATAATTTTAAATATTTAAAAAAATTTGCTACAGAATGTAATTAATTTTAATTAATTAATGTAATTAAAAAATTGACTAAAATAAAAAACCAATATTACATTTTGCATATTAATTTATTATTATTATTATTATTATAAAAAGTTAATAAAGAAGAAGATTAAAAAAAACAAAAACATAAATAAATAGTAAAACAAAAGAAAGGAGATATAATTGAGAAAAAATTAGAGCAGTAACGTGGCTTAATTAATGAAAAGGGTGTTTGGATGGAAAAACAATAAATAAGGGGTTTATTTGATCAAGAAAGGTAAGATGAATGGTTTTTATAATTCTTTGTCTTTTTAAAACAAAGATAAGGGTTTATTTGATCAAATTAAAAAAGTAAATGGGTATAGATGAACAAAAAATTAGATTAGGGTCTATTTAATCCTAAGGAATAAGATGGAGGGTTAAATTAACCCTTTACCGTGAAAAATTATGAATGGGCAGGTTAGGTGTAATTGAAAGGTTTAGAAAAGAGTGAGAAATTGGGCAGATTGATAGGTTTAGAAAAGAGTGATAAATTGAGTAGAGTGTAGAGTAGGTGTAATTGATACTACACCCTCAGTCTTGGGTATTTTTATCCGTTTGTACGGGTACGGAAATTAAGACGTTTTATTTTTTAAATATATAATGTAAGAGAAAGTAGGGATAAATTAGTAATTTAAAAAGAAAAAGTGAATAAAATTATTGGGAATGATGAATAAAGTGTAAAAAAGTAATTAAAGTTGTTGGGATTGTAAAAAGTAGATAATAAAATATTATGTATTTTTCCAAAAATGGAATGAGTAAAAATATGTGGGACACCCCAAAATGAAAAGTGGGTAAAAATACGTGGGACGGACTATTATCATTTTTAGGTGTAATTGATAATCTTTAAAAGAGAGAAAAGTTGGTTAATGTGAGTTAATGTGATACTCACTCTATGCGCGGTAACTATGGAGTAAATTATATATATACACGCTATATATAATTATTAAAGTAATACTTAGTACAATTTTTAGAGTTAAGAGTAATATAATTATTAGATTTCAAGGTATATAATAGTATGATATAAATGGTTAGAGTTACTTTCCTATCAAAATTCTTTTTTATAAATAGAATGTTATTAATTACACCTACTAAATAAAAATAATTATTAGAGTAGTTTAATGGGTGTTTGGATGCATGAAAAATTAATTAAGTACACCATAAAGTATGCAACACGATGGAAAGAATTAATGGATTGTGTGAGCCAATCAAAGTTTTATTTTATTTTTAGTTTTACGTTTCAAATCTTCATTATTTTATTGTGAGACAACGATCCATTATTTTTATCATAAAATAATACATCGCCGTCTCACAATAATTATATTTCACTTTAATATTTACATTTCTTTGATATATAAAACTCACGCAAAATAATTATCATATCTTAATGGAACCCACATACAACATTAATACAAATACAACTATCAACTATATAGTATAATTTTGGATTAATTGCAATAAAATATATGACCTTTACTCATTTTTTTTAATTTAATCATAATTTTTTTTAATAAAAAAATACATGACCTTCTCATTTTTTCTTTCAATTTAATCACAAAATTTCTTTTTACCAATTAAATATACGATTTTAATGTAATTTTTTAATCTAATCCCAATTTTTTTCCAATAAAATATATATTATTTTTGTCTTTTACAGTTTAATCACAATTTCTTCTATTAGTTAAATATATTACTATGTTAATGAACGAAAATCAATACATATTAAATATTTATATTTTATTAATATTTAAATTCTAATGCATAAATTATATATAAAATATAAAAATTTTATAAATACCTGATATATGACTTTCATCCATTTTTTTTTAAAACAAATTTGTTTTATAACATTTTAAGTATTTCATATGCATTCTTTATCTATCGCACATGTTTTTAATATTTCGAAAACGTATGTAAAATTATTACCCTTTTTTTTTCGAAAAATAATTGTCTATAAAATTTTAATACAGTAATATGAAATTTATATATTTTATTTTAAATATTTTAATATATTTTAATCAAGATAGTCATAAAAATTATTATAGAAGAATTTGTAAATAAATTATAAAATACAAAAGAACCATGTATTTAATTTAAAAAGAAAAAAATAAAAATTTGTGATTAAATTAAATAAATAAATACAAAAAAATCGTGTATTTAATTGATAAGTTTAAAGTTGGTGATTAAGTTGAAATAATAAGAAAAGGTTGTGTATTTTTTAATTAAAAAAATAGTTCGTGATTAAAATGAGAAAATAAGAAAATGTTGTGTATTTTAATGCAATTAACCCTATATTTTTCAATCTATAACACATTAAAATATTAAGTACTATATTCATTAATCTTGACGAAAAAATCAAATGAAACATTTAGGATAGAAAAGTGTATATATTTTATGATTATAATTATAATATTGAAAGAATATACTCCTACTTTATATTATAACAATCTAAAATCTTATTTTAATTCATTATATATATATATATATATATATATATATAAACTACCAATAAACATAATATTTATAGATAACAATAACATTTAATTCCGTCTCACATAAGCACTGTTTTAAATAAGACTTCATTTATTTAATTATTTTTATTTATTTATTTAGAGTTTATTAATGATAGATATACACTTTTGATGGTAATTGCATCCCAATACAATGAAAAATAAAAATAACTCCTAGATACACAAATTCATATTAGTCTTCCTAAAATACCCTTCATAGGCGTCGTTTATGGCTGAATCTTCAACAGATTTCCATTGAATATGGGCTTCCTCTTCCACCGGCAGGCTGAACTGGTTGCAGATCTAGCGATGGCCCGCCACCGTCGAGTACACCAGCCGTTGTTCACGAGGGGGTCGTTCCCCATCGCAGGATTAGGAGCCTTCCGCTTCACCAACAACGCGGCTTTCAAATTCAAACGCGGTACTCACAATTTGCTATCGGCCCATGATTTCTTAGATCCGAACGCGACAGTCGCGTTTATTGCTATCGGCCAGGCCGATTTCTCTGTTTTCCTCAGCCACTGCTTTGCGCTGCCCTTGTAGGCCTGGTCGCAGTTGTTTCTGATTTCGCTGTCTAGGGCGCCGTATCCACCGCCATCGCTTCCATCAGTGTGCCTCCCAGTGGTGTCGAGTGGAGGGTTACCTAATTGTTGGCCAGATCGTCTTTGAACACTTGTTCGGAGGAAGAGGAGAACAAAGGCTTAAAAATCGGATATGGATTAGAGGAAGGTTTCACCATTAAAAGGCTGTGGTTCGGGTTGGCAGCTCTTCTAGAAAAGACTGATTCACAATTTTTACAGAGCGAATGTCCCATTCAACCCGACACCCGCTGCTGCTCAGCCATCACCCGCTGCCACCGGTGACTTCAATTTTTCCCTCTTTAAGTGCATGTTCTAGAATCTTCCTTGAAAATTTCCTCTACTTTTTCCTTTTTCTTTTTTAGTTTATTAATTTCATTAAATTTTGATTAATTTTTAAGATTTATGCAGGTTGAATGAGGATTTTAGTTGACTTTCCTATAAATTGCAAAAAAAAAAAAAATCTTTTTTTTGTAAATAATAAATGAGACTGACTACATCTCTTGATTGTGGATGTTCGGATTTTGTCCGATTTCCAGTCCAGTGTTCGCGTGGTCAGTTTCCCGCGTTGATTTCTTTCCACCTGTGATATTAACTACTCACTAATTCCTCATGAGATCTGCTGTAATACTTAATCTAAGTATCAAAGTTGCTTATTATGTGGAATTGATTTTTATTATCTTTGGGCAGATTTGATTCGTTGTTTGATTTTTGTTAAGTTGTAGTAGTTTGTATCTTATTAGTTGGGTTATTGTGCTTTTTTGGTGGTGGTAGAAGTAACACCAGTTGTGGTGCTGTGCTGATATTTATTTATCTTTCCATACTGCTATCAGCATTTTGTCTCCACAAGACTTGATTCTCAAGTTTCCAAAGGAACCAATTGCACTTGGGTTGGTTTTTTATTTTCTTGCTCAAAGTTTTATCTAATCATATTTGTAGAGTCATCTGATTACCCTTAACAGGTTTGTTTGTTTATTTATTTGCAGTACAATGCCAGTTTAAGATCTTTGAGCCATTCGAATACAAGTATGATATTTGCGAAGCATTACTATTGTGGGAACAGGTTTAGTTATTGTTCTTGGATTACTTTTTGAAGTTTTTTGCTTCTTGTACATTAATTAAGCAGATATTATATGAAATGCAGTATCGTAATATGACTACATCAAGAGTGTGAAATGTTATTATTCTCTTATATTATGAGGGTATTTTTTCCTCTAATTCTTTTCCAATTGAGACTTAGAATAATGTCATTTCCCATTGCTTATAGGGATGGTGGTTATTTTATTTGGTATTCTTGACATTTTTTTACCAACTTCTTCATTGCCGGATTGAAAAACTGCATGAGACGAGGTGATGGAGGTAATGTCATTTCTGATCTCTAACATAAACCCAAAAGCAAGAATGCAACAGCAACATGAAGACCATGAAATTTGAAGGTGATATGATCTTTATTTTGTTTAGCATTTTTCTCCATTATATGTCTACTACATGATTTTCTCATGCTGAAATGTTCATATTTTGATCAGAAAAATGCTTTGGAATTATGCTAGCATGATTTATCTATGGAACAAGATACAAAAGGAACCAAGGTACTGTTCTTCACACAAGATTAAAATACATTAGTGCTAGCATTTAAAAAATTGCTGGCAGTTAACAAATGTTGAACACTTTCTTTAGCTCTTTTCCTTCTGATAGTTAAAAGCGGTTTGTGTGATGGTTTAAGAAGCTGATTTTGCTTTTCCCCTGGAATTGGTATCTTGGAGTTAAAAAACTAGCTTTGGTGGGTTTGGATGCTGATAATATGGAGGTGATGGAGTTTGAAGATTACAAGAAACAGAGATGGGGTAGAAGAAAGATTCCTATGCCATTCGTGAAAGATTTGGATTATAAGAGAATTAACCCGATGTTTAATGCAGGAGGTGAGATATGATTTTGGTTACAAAATGAAAGAATATTTATCCCCATTTACTTTATTCATTACGACATGTATATGAACAAAGTAGTCAAAGAGTATATTGGGTTGTTCCCAGAAGTTCAATTGTAGTTGCTCTTATTTATCTCTTTCAATTGAAAGCATGGTAGTTTACTCTTACGTTTACAACTTTGCAAGTCAATAGAGTTAAAATGTGCAAAATAAAATGGGTAGAATAAAATTTGCAAAAAAATATGCAAAAGAAATTGCGCAAAACGAAATTGTGCAAAAACCAAAATATGCAAAAAAAATTCGTCAGATCGCCGTCAGTTGCCGGTCTTCTGCCGGAACTTAAAATGTGCAAAAACAAATTGTGCAAAAAAATTCACTGGATCGCCGCCTGACTTCCGCTGCCGGACCTCCGCCGGAAATTAAAATGTGCAAACAAAATGTGTAAAAACAAATTGTGCAAAAAAAATTCGCCGGACCGCCGCCTGACCTCCGCCACCGGTTGTCGGACCTCCCCCAAAAATTAAAATGTGCAAAAACAAATTGTGCAAAAAAAATTCGCCGCACCACCGCCTGACCTCCGCCGCCGGCTGCCGGAACTCCGCCGGAACATTTTAAAATGTGCAAACAAATTGTGCAAAATAAATTTGTGCAAACAAATTGTGCAAACACTTAAGTGTATTTATGGTATCACAATCATAATTGTGTAGTTATGAGTAATAGTGCTTTGGTACATGTAGTTTATAACAATTATGCATTATTGTATGTATCTAATAGTAAGTGACCCATTTATTTATTATTATTATTATTTTTATTTGTTATACAATAATTTACATAGTAATATTTTTTCGTATAATTTTTTCGTCATCGCGAGGGTGTATTACTAGTGTTTAATAAAAGTCTAATGGCTTGCATTGGTCTATTGCCGACTCTTAAATTAGAACCCATAAGATCATTAATTGGAGAATTTGACTTGTAAGAAGTTGACAATTAAATAGTGTATATTTATTTCTCCAGATAGTTTAATTTTGTAGACACAAATGACGAAACTGGTTTCCCACATTACACACAAATACACGCACTGTATTTCTGCATTCGTATCTCGTTTCACGCCACAACTCCGCCCCTTCGCGGCGAGTAGCCATCGCTCCTCCGCCATCGCCGCTCACCGATGAAGCAGAAGACATGGCCATGCAATTCAGATAACCACCCCTTCGCTGCCCTCCCCTTTTTCAGAAAATCTCATGATTCCTCCACTCTCACGAAATCCCCCAAAAGCCACTCATCATGCTTCAATTTCACTCAAAAGCCCCCACCTTCCTCGTCGTCTCCGCCGTCAAGCTTCGATTTCTCCGTCCTCCCCTACGACGTTCTCGCGCGAATCGCTGCGTCGTTCACGCTTCCTAATTTGAAGACGGCTTCGCTCGTCTGCAGGGCATGGAGGGACGCGCTGAAACCCTTGCGGGAGGCGATGGTTTTCTTAAAATGGGGGAAGAGGTTCAAGCATGGGCGTGGAGGAGTCAAGGCTAATTTGAATAAGGCTCTGGATTCCTTTTTGAAAGCGGCGGCACGTGGGTCAACACTCGCGATGGTGGACGCGGGGTTGATTTATTCGGAATTGGGGAGGAAGGAGGAGGGGATTGACTGGTATCGTAGGGCAGCGGAGCTTGGCAATCCTGCTGGACAGTGTAATTTGGCAATCTCCTATTTGCAAGGTTAATTTCGACTGCTTTATCATTCTCTGTTACATAATGATGATGGTCTGATCACTGATGATGATTAACTCTGTAAGCTGATGATTAGGACATTATGTAATTAATTTTGAGAGTGCCTAATGCCTGATAAATGTTACCGGTGTTATTCATCGTCGATGGATTTATCATTTCATTGCTCTCTGTGTGAAGAATTGATTTTTAGAAAGAGATGAGATTGTTGAATTTTCTTCCATGAATGCAAGATATTATTGTTAGTAGGTGTGGTGTAAAACACAAAATACAATTCAACCATGGAGTTATATGCTTCCTCTAAGTGTTTACAGAGAATCAAATTTTCTAAAAGGATTAGTATGAAAGAAGAACAGAGTGTTTGATTAGTATCCCAGAATTGGCAGAACACACTATTACCTGTGTACTGTACTCTCTAATTGGTCATGTTTTTACATTAAGTATTAGCATTCTTGTGAATACTAGGGCTCTTTCTCTCCTATGGTAATTGAACTTCCACTGTGGGTCATTAACCTTGTGTTCTTTCTTATGTATGAACGATGACATTTGGATGTATGCTCCTCACCTTCATTTTTGTTCATAACAAAAATATATTGCTGTATCAGTTGAGAAAGAACAGTCTTAACAGTCTTAAAATCAGTTTTTTTTTATCTCCTCTAGTTTCATGTTATATTAATATGTTGCAGCTAGTCCTCCGAAAACCAAAGAGGCAATTGGATGGTTATACCGGGCTGCTTTTTCTGGCCATGTCCGTGCTCAATACCAGCTTGCAATCTGTCTACATCAAGGTCGTGGGGTAGGACCAAGTCTCCCTGAAGCGGTAGTTCACTGCTTCTTTTCTTCACTCTCGATATGTGTAAACACTAAGGCCATTGGATTGTAGGGTGCTTTTTTCACATTTGGCATGTTATTTCTCAAAAAAAGTCAAAATAAAAAATTAAACTGAATATTTAAACTTTGGTTTCTGGACAATTTTGAGCAATAATATATGTAACGGGTTAAATGTGGTCTGTGGTGCTTAGTGAAAATCTGCAATTTCTTGAATGCAATAGAGATTAAAATGCTTCTTATAGAGTTCTGCCGGAGTTGTTTTTGTCTCTCTCTACCCTAATCATATTTTCATGTCCAAATGAATATTTCCCCCTTTTTGATTTCACAACTTATACAGGCTCGTTGGTACCTAAGAGCTGCAGAAGGGGGATACGTGCGTGCAATGTACAATGCATCTCTGTGCTACTTGATGGGTGAAGGTCTGGTGCAATCTCATCGATTGGCGAGAAAATGGATGAAGAGGGCAGCTGATCACGGTCATGGCAAAGCTCAATTTGAGCACGGATTGGGTCTCTTTTCAGTATGTAGCACAAACTTAAATCTCTTAAAACTTCTCTGCCATTTTTTGTCATAGAAATCATTGCTTCACGTTTTGGATTTGATGTTCTGAAGGATAGGATAATATATTGCCATTGATTGGATTGGGATTTATAACTTACAACCTTTGGCATGCGAGAAGCCTAGTATAATCTTATACTAATATGCCCACCACAGGAGGGAGACATGATGAAGGCTGTTGTGTACCTTGAGCTAGCCACCAGGGCCGGAGAAAGGGCGGCTGCTCATGTAAAAAATGTTATTCTTCAGCAACTTTCAGCACCTTCTCGCGATAGAGCTCTACTTCTTGCAGACACCTGGCGCGCACTGCCTTCCTCACGGTGACTCCTGTCCGACTCTCTATTATGCCATGGCCATTTCTTTCTTGTTTTGGATCAGCTGACATATCTATGTACCACCTCAGTTTCTTCATTGCAGAGGATGGAGTTTTGTCCCAGAATAATTGCAACTATAATGACTTGATCAACCTTGAAGTTGTAATATAATTATTACTCCTTATATAAATAGAGTGAAATTAGTCAGTTCAATTCCTGGCTTAGGATGTCACTATCTGTAATGAATTTAGTTACTACTCATACTGTAGTTTCTTCTATAGTTGATCTTACAATTTGCAAAAGCTAATATATATCATATATTTCTCAAGTACAATATCAATATACCAAACTTGTGTCAATTCCACCAATATGTTAACAAAATCTTCTACGCAACGCACCCAGCAAAGAATGGAAACAACATGAAAATGGATTGGACTCGAGAGGAAATCATTACACCAAAATTTCCAACACTAAATAGACAATCTTACCAATTACCAATTATTCTGTCCAATTCCTTGTGACGGAAGAGCAGTGTTCTTTTTCTCATTTATACATACACTCAACACCTAATCTAATGCATTTCTAACAACATTATCATCAGTGCTATGTCCAAATTGAGAGGTCAAAACTGTCTCTGTGTGAGCATGCCTGAGTGAGACTGGTGAAACACACTTAGATGATACATCGCCTGCGGTATCAGTTCTTTTAGCTCCGGGTATTGAGAGATCGACGCCCGGTCGACGCCCTCTAAAGCATTCAGAACGCCTGCTCGTTCCAAATCCTCGCTCTTCCCAGCATGAATTGCGAGGTAACATGTAAGGATCAACCCCTGCAATTGTGCCTTCTCATTTCCTCTCAGCAATCTCATAAGAGGAGGAACACCTCTAAACTCGATGATGGTCTTACAGTGTTCGGCCGCCAGGAAGTTGTCTGGACAAGCAAACTTCCCTAGTGAAAGAGCAGCATCTGCTCCCACTTCCTGATCCCTATGACCAAGAAGTTCGACTAAGGGACCAATAAACCTCGTCTCCCTAGCTGGAAATGTTCTAGCTAAACAACCTATTGCCCTAATAGCTGCTGTCTGCAGTGATGAATCATCCGACTCTTTAATGACCCTCAGTAGCTGATTCACCACAGCCTTAGCAGGCGGAGAGTTCGTCTTGAAAGTTGCTCTCCTGAGATCGGCATTGGATTCAGCTGCAGCCGTTATCTCCATTATTGTCATCAAGCACATCTTTTGCAATTCACCTTCTTCCATCTCAACAAGCTTAGCTAGACAGAGCAAACCCTTTGTATCTGTGATTCTTTTGCTATTAGGCACACTCCCTCTAGCAAGCATCCACAGAGCCTCAGCACAACTCACTTTGAGCTTAAGTTTCACCTCCGGCTTCTCGTTCTCTCGCTCCTTCCGGTGATTTCCTCCCCGACTACTTCCCTCGGAGTGCCCAACTCCGGGCTTGTACAGATTCACCTTCTCCATCTCCTTATTGATCTGAACAATGGAATGAATACTTTGCACACTCGGTTTGAGCTTCGGATCATCCATGAGTAGATCAAATGAAAGCAATGTGACAAGTGGTCTAATCACATTCTCCCTAGCGAAATCCTCTTGTGCAAGAAGAGAATGCTCTGCCATCTTAGCTACAAGATTGGCAACCCTAATCTGAACCGTCATAGGTGAATCTCCCAACACATGAACAATAATTGGAATCCCTAATTCATCGATGATTGCTCTTACCCTCTCTTCATCATTAGCCAGAATGAAGAGTGCAGACGCAGCAGCAACTTGCCCTTCTACAGAGGAGCTGTCCTTCAATAACTTCAACAATGGCAGAATTCCACCTTCTTCCACTATCATCTGCTTGTTTCTGTCGTTATCCCTAGCTAGGGAGGCTAATTCATTTGCTGCCTCAATCTTATCGTGCAATTGCCCCATATGCAGAGAAGCGATGAAGGACCAAACCCAAGAAATGATGGGATCATTGCTCGCAATGGGAGGCAGAGTAAGCACAATACCTCCGGTGTCGAAGATGCTCAGAACCCACACCATGTCAGCCATGGAGGAATCGATTAGTGCTAACAGCTTGCGGAAATCGGCGATGGAGACTATCGTCACCACGCGGTGGAGGATGCTGCGGCGGCGGCATTTCTTGACTAGGGTTAGGGATTTCTCGAGATTTTTGGACACATCGGCGGCGATACGGCGGAGGGGGCGGTCGTAGAAGGCGTTGCCGGCGGTGGTGGATGTGGCGAGTCGAGCGGCGGAGCGGAGCATTTGGCAGAGGCGCTCGACCTGCTTCCCTACCTCGGAGCACTCGAACTTGAAGGACTCTGCCTCCTTAACCGCCTCGCTAATCTGGTCGGATAAAAGGATCGGAAACGACAGAATTTCTTCGATTCGCTTCTCCGGCTGCTCCGGTGATCTCTGCTTCTGCGGTTGGAGTTTCTGAGGGATTGTTGCGGGAGAGACGCTGGTCGACGAGGGTTTTGCAGCCATTGTCGGAGGATTAGATTTTCAGAAAAAGTGTGTACGGTGACAAGTCATTGGAGCAGACGAAACGATGAAATTTCTTCTCTCTCTCTGCGTTGGAGAGAGATTGGGGAAAGTGAAATTATTCCCTTTACATTCTTTCTTGAAAATGGTGTACCCACCCATCGACTTATTGTTAAACTTGTGCTTGGAAAGCCGAATCCATGACAAAGATAGAATTCGAACACCAACCTACAACAACTAAGCTCAGTTGGAAGACCTTTCCACCTTCCCCTTTACATTCTTTCTTTGTTTTATCGCATGTTATGTTCTGCATACTTTAGTACAGTGGTATAATTTTGTTTCCACGCTAATTATGATTTAAATACTTTAATAAGTTTAAACAATTATTTTGAAAGGTTTTTTTCATTTTTGGGCCGTATAATTAGTTATTAGTTAAACCTCTGGTAGTGCTTGTCTGGGATGATTATGCATATAAATTATGTAAAATAATATATAGAATATTAATTCGAAAACCTAGATTTATTTGGTGGATTGATATGAGTGTTGTCTCCTGCATGCATTTGTCTAAAAAAAAGTAATAGGAATAATAAATTATTTAAAAATGATACAAGTAAGACTCTAGTGGGCCTCTTTTCAGATTTGGTAAGTAGGATTTTCTTGGCCTTATATAACTTATTGGGCTTTTGGGCCTGTTTAACATAAAATTTCATTTCTCCACTCAATGGGCTTATTAATTTAAATTAATGAAAATTAAAAATCTTTGGCGACTACAGAAAATACTATTATTTTAATAATTTTTACGTGAACATTTTATATTTGTAACTTTAGGTTTTTTAGGCATATTGGAAAATAAAAAATATACTCAAATTCAACAAATGAGTTTCAAATCTTAAGAATTTATATTTTGTATTAGTAGTTTGAAATTAAGAAATTCCTGAATGTTGAGTGAAAGTTACCACAAACTTGGCATCTCACATGGTCACATGGTGGAAAGAAATCTTTAAATATTAGGTAGGCTAATTATAAAACTTATGTTGAATATTCTGTAACATTATTATATTGTACAGTATATATTAAGATTTGTGTGTGTATTTGTGTTGGTTGGTCATTGTGATTTGTCAACAATTTGTTGACTTGAGAAAATGAGAAAAGATGTGTTGCTTAGATTAATAAAACAGAAGAAAATCAAGCAAAAGATATTGTGTGCTTATAAAAGTGAAAACCATAGCTTCAAAAAGTGACATCATTAATTAAATTACTAAATTACGTAATAATGTTACTCCATTTTTTTTTTGCTTATATAGAACTCAACTCTGATGTCTCATTCTCTCTGGTGAAAAAACGCTAGGTGCATTGATGTCACTTACCAACTTGCTAATTAACAAATTAAATCGTACAACTAATGAAGTAGATCATAATCATATTGCTTATAACGTTTTGTAAAACGTAATATTAACTCATTGATATGTTTAACAAAGTTTTTTTTTTAAATATGATTATGTGAGATAGGTTAAAGTATGATTAATATATAGATAAAATATTCTTATTAGTAGCTAAAGTATAATAAATGATGCATTATAGGATGATATGATTCGTTATAAAATAATTTTAACTAGTTATAAGTAAACTTTATTTATAATATAATTATATTTTTAATAATGAATCGATGATCTCACAATCACATGTACCGGTCTTACAAAAGATACTCCTTAAATTATTAGTACAACAAAAGTAAAATTGGTCTAAAAATAAAAAATATAAAAGAATTATAGACATGCTTTCAAAAAATAAATAAAAATCATTAAGAGCTATTATAAACACTCCATGATAACATACAACTCCCTACATTTTAATAAAATGCTATAATTAAGATTCTACAAATGGGTAAGGTAGAAATAGGCTTAGATCAGACCTTCTACGAAAAAGCTAATTAGATACTCCCTCCGTCCCAAAATTGATTGCACACTTTTTACATTTATCAATCCCAAAATAGATTGCACCTTCCAAAAATAGCAAAAATAAATTACAAATTTATCCTCCACTTTTTAAACATTTATAAAAATGCATGGACAATTTTAAACATAAACCAAAATGCATGGACAATTTTACCCCTCAAAGTTGAGTTGAAAAGTCAATAAAGTAACATTTCTTAAACTCCGTATCTACAGTAACAGTGCAATCAGTTTTGGGACGGAGGGAGTATATTTATATATTGGTAGGCTTTAACTTGAAAAGCTTTTTAGGATTTGATTTAAGTCTTTTAAGCATATAGGTTAGATTTGAAATCCTCTTAGAAGTCTATTTAATTTAATTTATTTATATACAAATATTTAAAAAAAATTACACATGCTATATACATATTTAAAAATAATAAAATCTTTAATTATATGAACATAGCATGTATTATATATGAGTGCATATAAAATTTAGAAATAATTTGAGTAGATCGGACTGTTAGGCTTTGTAATTTTTTTTTTATTAAAGTCTAGCCAAGCCTATTTAATTCTAAAGACTTTGAAATTTCGTTAAATAGGCAGAGTTAGACCAAGCCCTATTTCCACCCTTATTGACGGTTATCAAATTCTTAATAACTTGTTACGTATAGGAAATGTTTTGTCGGAATAATGAAAACAATCAAATGACGCTCATATGATAATAAGGGGCTGAACTATTTCCACGCTTATTGACGATATTAAATTCCTAATTATTTGTGCTTACGGGAAATATTTTATTGAAATATTGAAAACAATCAAATGACGTTCATATAGTAACAAAAGTTTCGTTGAAATAATGAACAATTAAATGGCGTTCAATCATATAATAATAAGAAAATAACTTGTGTGAGAAGTCCCCCAAAGATTTTTTTATGACGAATAAGAAGTGATAGTAATAAAATATGATGAAATTAATGATAATATTTTTAATAAAAATGATAACTATTTTGAAAAAATATGAAAAATAAGTCTTGTAATAATTTAAATTACTGTTTATAGTTAATAACTGAAATGTAGGAGAGTGTGATCTCCTTTGGGTATAAATAATTCATCCAAATTTCAATACCAATAACGAACTAAACAACAAACAGAGGGACCAAAAAATTAAAAACAAAGTGTTGTCCACACTCCATACCCACACCATCACCATGGAAGTAGCCGGAGGAAACCAACCTCTCTCCACCGTACACGGCGGCAACGGCGAAGGTAAATCTCCACTCCTGGAATGCAGATTGAAGAGCAGCGATGAAGAAGACGTTGTGGGGGAGTTTGCAACAGAATTCTTGATTGAATCAAAGAAAATATGGATGCTGGCAGCTCCTGCAATCTTCACCTCCTTCTGCATGTACGGACTCATCACCATCTCCCAAATGCTGGCAGGCCATCTTGGAACCATTCAACTTGCTGCTCTCTCCCTTGAAAACAATGTCATCTCTGGAATTCCATACGCCATTATGGTATATATCTTCCAATTGGCAATTTCCCCTCTTAATTGATTAATCTGACTTCTGGGTTTCAATCAAGAATTGTGTGTTTAATTCAGATGGGAATGTCGAGTGCACTGGAGACTTACTGTGGACAAGCATACGGTGCAAATCAGTATAAACTAATGGGAATATACATGCAAAAGACATGGATTGTAATAACAGGATTAGCCCTAACAGCAATTCCCCTGTTCATATTCGCCTCCCCTGTTCTTCAATTTCTTGGACAGGCTTCATCCGTTTCCAGAGTGGCTGGAAAATTCGCACTCTGGATGATTCCTCAGCAATTCGCATACGCAATGGTGCTCCCAACGACTAAATTTTTACAGGCGCAGAGCAAAGTGATGGTGATTGCTGTGATAGCTGCGTTTGCTCTTTGCCTGCACGCTTTCTTTAGCTGGTTCTTCGTCGTGAGTCTTGGATGGGGGCTTGTCGGAGTAGCCGTGGCACTTGATGGGTCGTGGTGGATCATGGCTGTGGCTCAGTTTGTGTACATTGCTGCTGGATCGTGTGATGAGGCGTGGTCGGGGTTTTCGTGGAAGGCGTTTCAGGATTTGTGGGGTTTCTTTAAGGTTTCTGTTGCATCTGCTGTCATGATGTGGTGAGTTTGATGCTCTTCTATTGCTATTGAGTTATTACATATCTGTTTTTGATGATTTTAGCCATGTCTGTTTCTTGCAGCTTGGAATTATGGTACCTAACGGCTATGACTATATTTGCTGGATACTTAGAAGATGCTGAAATTTCAATTGATGCATTCTCCATTTGGTGAGATTTATTTGTATGCTTTTATATAAAAAACTGAACTTGAATTAGGAATGTGATGAACAATGACTGGATTTACAGTGTGAACATATTGGGTTGGGCTTGCACAGTTGCTTTTGGATTGAATGTTGCATCAAGGTTAGTACAGACAACAACACAACACTAATCATTCTCTAGTTCATGTGATGTAATAATGAGTGTTGTTATGCATATGTAGTGTAAGGGTGTCGAATGAGCTAGGTTGTATGCACCCTTGGAAATCAAGATTCTCAGCATTCGTAAGTGGGGTGACTTCACTGCTCGTCGGCCTGTTTATGACCCTCATTCTCATCATCAGCCGACACCACTATCCTGCAATGTTTTCAGACAATTCACAAGTTCAGCAAATTGTGGAAAACCTCACACCTTTGCTAGGAATCAGCATGGTGTTCACCAATATTCAGTACACTCTCTCAGGTATATGTACTAATCATATAAGGTTAGGTTGGCGTTTTAGACGCTAACTAGTACACCCTTGTAGGGGTGGCGATTGGGGCGGGGTGGCAAACACCGGTGGCGTGCCTGAGTGCTGCAAGCTACTTTATAGTAGGTGTTCCTTGTGGTGTTTTAATGGCCTTCAAGTTTAAAATGGGCATCCAGGTATGAATGAACACATTTGTTATTTCTCTCTTGTTGCAAATTCTTTTTTATAAGTTCTATTTTAAATATGAATTTCAGGGAATTTTGTATGGTATGGTGTTTGGTTTATGCTTACAAACCTGCTTACTGCTGGGGATGATATTGATCACAAACTGGGATAAAGAGGTGAGAGTTACACAGTCAGCATTTTGTTTACACTTTTCTCAGTGAATTGAAGTGATTGAAATGCAATTTCTTTTTCTTTATTTCAGTGTTGTGAGGCTGAAAACAGATTACAACGCTGGACAGAAGAAATTTGTGCTGATTAAACCCATTAATCTTTTTTTTTTTACTCATTTCTTAAATTGGAGTCACAGCCCAGAAAAGGCATTCAAAAGAATGTCTGCCACATGGGTTTGTTTTTGTAATTTCTGACAAGTCAGTGATGAGGGTGATGAGGGTGCCCCTTTCTTGGTACTATCAGTATCAATTATTTTCCACGTCTAGAATCTAACCCGATATGATCTCTCTTTATAGGTACTATAAAATTACCCTCTTTATCCTACTTAATAACTCGAATTCAATTCAATTAATAATTATTCATATATGATAGTTCTAATGAAGTTTCGGAGTCCCCTCACTTAGAATCATAACATGGAATCCTGCTCAACAGTGAACGCACTCAATCAATAACCAAGATTTGTATTCAAACTCTACATAACAGTTAATGATGCACAAAACGACTGTGAGTATGAATTAAGAAAGCACGATCATATAAAAATAAATCCTCAAGCAGTGTTGTACGGAGTGTACACATGGAAGTTCAATTAATTCGTAAAACCTTCACAACCCTAATTCTACCAAAAAGGCTCTAGCTCATGATGTTGCAAAAAACAATCATGGGTGTTGGATAGATCTTACCCGGATGTCCGAAAAATACAAGATAAATTAGGAAACGAATAACCCTAGATGTGGCG
The DNA here is from genome assembly GCA_023678885.1 of Pogostemon cablin. Lineage (NCBI taxonomy): Eukaryota > Viridiplantae > Streptophyta > Magnoliopsida > Lamiales > Lamiaceae > Pogostemon > Pogostemon cablin. The sequence goes on from CM043006.1 coordinate 24,718,178, forward strand.
TCATCGCGTCCTTCTCGCTCTTGAATTCTCCTCTTAGTTCTCCCCTTGTTTCCACAAACGAATCTTTAAAGTGATGGATAGATGGAGGAAAGGATGATGGTTGGGGGGTGATCCCCCCTTGTGGGGTGTAGTATAGTTGTGGCCTCTCTTTTCCTCTCTTGTATTGTGTTCTTATCCTCTTTTTGTGGCTGCATAGACCTCCTTTTATACTTGTAATCACGTCTCCTAGGGCTGGAACTAGCTTTCTTAATTATCTCACGCATTTAGGCCTAAAAAATAAGGATATGGTAAGTTTCTGAAGCTCGATTCGACCTCACAAACAGGTCGAACCAATCCCTCCAGGTCGAATCACCCTTCTGGAAGCCCCATGAGCTCAGTTCGACCAGCACAACAGGTCGAACTAGCATGTCGTGGTCGAACCGGATCTTTTTCCGTCCAGTTCGACCTCGGTCCGATCTCATGATCAGGTCGAATTGACTTGTACAGTCTTACCGTTTCGCGTATAACTTTCACATCCGGACTCCAATTTGAGTGATTCTTGTGCTCACGCGATCCTCTCTTCCTTAAATTTCTATCCATATAAAGAACTTATAGAAACTCCAATATTTGTATATGTAACAAGTCATGCAAAGTGGACGGTCGTTCTGAACAGGAACAGCTTGCACGACGTCACCACTTTGATCATAACTTTCTCGTTTGAACTTCGATTGAGGTGTTCCTTTTGTCAAAACGACTCTCTCTTCAGTGGCTTTCCAACCATGTATCACACTAATAGTTTTGATCTCCACAAGAATACAGAAGAATAGCACAGGTTGGACGTTAGTTTTTCAGCATTGATTGCACAAATTGCATCTTTTCTCCAACTTTGCACTTTTCATCCTTTTCCACCTAAAACACGACAAAACACCTCAAGTGCACCTTATTCTCACATATAATAAATATAAGAGACTTGTGCTAATATATAACAAGAATTTCCATCAAAATGTGTTAAATTGGACACTCAAACACGCTAATTTCCACTCTCATCAGTCAGGCCCATGTTAAAAGCCTCTAAATCATAATTTTTTTATACAGAATTGATGTATATATATATATATATAAAGAAAATTCAGCAATTTCTTTTTAAAATTTCTAAATTGTGTGTTATATACTTATGGCTTTGTTGATACAGTATTTTAGTTCTGTAATAGCCATGAAGATTTGACATGGCTTATATGGAGTTCTCTCTAATAAAACTGGTCCCCACCTATTCGGGTCCTGACCCACTACATTCATAGTTCGGATATGATTTGATCCACAAGGTGACAACACATAATCTGGGCGGAGAAGTATAGCAATAGCTCTTATGAATTCAACACAACAATATGAAACAACAATGCTTTGATCAACAAGCTTGCTTAATCAACCCTATATCTAATTTTGTGTGTGGATTTGAAGCAAACTGAACTTAAAACTTGAAGTAGGAAGACAAGAATTATAGTGGTTCGATCATGTTGATCTACATCCACTTTCTAAAGGAGAGCAATCACTATATGAAGAAAACATGATTACAACATGAAGATGATGATGAACTTAAACACTTAGAAAACCCTAATTTGATGCACTAGCTTGGATGATGATGATCCACACATTTCTATATCATCTTTGCTGTGCATGATCATATATATACTCCATTGCTATGAACACACCAACTACACCACAACTACCACATGATCAGTTTAGTTTCAACTGCCTCTAACCACTTCAACTTATCAAACCAGCAAACTAACATCTTATGGTTCAATCTTCTAACTGATCATATGTGTTGAATCTCCACCCTCAATGCCTGCATCTTATCATCTGAATTCCAGCTGATAACTGACTGATGGAATGATGATGAATCAACAGCCGAAGCCTCATCATGTTAACAGTTTGCATCAGTTCCAACTGTCATCATGTATGCATGTGAGCAGCTTGCCTTTATCAGTTGGCTATAATTGATTATTCACTCCTTCTGGCTGTTACCAACAATAACAACTAACTTATGCTTCACTCACTTAACTCAATGCATGATAACACACTTGTTACAGCTGAAGCTCACTTCTTCTTATGCATCTTGTTGATCATACTCACTCAACTTGCTGCTTCTGTCAAACATCACCTTCCATGCCTCTATTGTTATATGTTACACATGCATGGTCTACACATACAACAATCTCCACCTTAGACCATGCTTCCTCACAAGTGACAAAATACTCTCCATCTTGCTGCACTTACAGACTGCAGCTCACCTTTCTTCCTCCAGCTTTAGTGAATACCAATAAGACTCTTACAATATCAAAATTTTGAACAGGTAGAGCCTTAGTAAATGCATCAGCAGGGTTATCTGCTGTCTTAACCTTCTTAACAGCAACCATCTTCTCCTCTATCAGATTTCTTATGAAATAAAGTCTTACATCAATGTGTTTGGTCCTCTCATGATAACCTTGATGCTTTGAGAGATGTACAGCACTTTGATTATCACAATACACTTCAAAATTATCTTGCTGAACTCCAAATTCTTTAAAAATACCAATCAACCAAACACCTTCCTTAATTGCTTCTGTAAGAACAACAAATTCAGCTTCTGTGGTGGATAATGCCACTATGTGTTGATGTGTAGCCTTCCAACTTATTGCTGTGCCAAATAAGTTGAACACATAAACTGTCATGGACTTTCTTGTATCAAGGTTAGCTGCATAATCTGTATCCACATAACCAACAACAGCCTCATCCCAAGCATCTTGCTTCTGGAACTTCAATCCAACTGATATAGTTCCTCTAACATACCCCAGTACCCACTTTACTGCATCCCAATGAATCAGACCAGGATCACTCATAAACCTACTGATCACACTCATAACATAAGCTAAGTCTGGTCTACAACATACCATAGCATACATCAGACTGCCCACTGCACTTGCATATGGTATTTTACTCATTTCATTCCTTTCTTTATCTGTTTGAGGCCCTTGAAGAGATGACAGACTCAACCTTTGCTTAATTGGTATTGATGCACTCTTACAAAGATTCATATTATATCTCTTTAGCACTTTATCCAAGTATGACTCTTGAAACAACCTCAATAATCCAGCTGACATGTTCCTTTCTATTTGCATTCCAAGTATCATCCTTGCCTCACCATGATCTTTTATGTCAAACTCTTTCCTTAAAGTATCCTTTACTGAATTAATTTCTATTATATCTCTGCAAGCTATCAGTATATCATCTACATAGAGTAGTAGATAAGTATAACTTCATTTATCACACCTTATGTACACACAGCTATCATACATGCTTCTAACAAAACCATTAGAAGTAATGTACTCATCAAACCTGAGATACCATTGTCTTGGACTTTGCTTCAGACCATATAGTGACTTAAGTAATAAACAAGCCTTTGAGTCTGCTCCTTGTAGACTAACACCTTCAGGAATCTTCATGTAAATCTTCTCTTCTAAATTTCCATGCAAGAAAGCTGTTGTTACATCCATCTGATGTAATTCCAAATCCAACTGAGTAACTAATGACAACAAGATCCTTATTGAGCAGTGTTTAACTACTGGTGAGAAATTTTCATTATAATCTACATCTTTTTGCTGTGAAAACTCTCTTGCTACAAGTCTTGCTTTATATCTTATTCCTTCTTCCTTGCTTGTAACTTGTTTCTTCTTATATATCCATTTACAACCTACAAGTTTCTGGTTAGCAGGCCTGTCAACAATCATCCAAGTAATATTCCTTTTTAAAGATTGCAGCTCTTCTTCCATAGCATCCAACCAATGCATACTCTCCTTGCTTGAAACTGCTTCTGAGTATGTCCTAGGTTCATAGACATCAACATCTGATGCTACATATAATGCATATGATACAATGTCTGCCTCTATGTATCTTATAGGTGTTTTAATCTGTCTCCTCAATCTATCCCTAACCAACTGATAGCTACTTAGAGTTCTTCTTTCATTTGAACCAGATGACTCAGACCTCTCTTCAGCAGTTATTTCCTTATGTACACTACCCTCTCTTTGATCTTGATCATGCTGTACAATTATTTTGTCATCATGCTCCACCTCAAACTCACACTTATCAGCAGTTATCACCTTATCAGACCCTCTCTCCCACAAAGGCGTTCTTTCTTCATTGAATGCAACATCTCTACTAACTATGAACTTGTTATTCTCATAACACCATAGTCTGTACCCTTTTACCTCTTTAGGATAGCCTACTAGCACACACTTAACTGCTCTAGGATCTAACTTATCTTGTTTCTGATGTGAATACACCAGACAACCTATAATCCTCAAATGGCTATAATCTGGTATCCTTCCAGACCATACTTCTTCAGGTGGCTTAAACTTGAGTGCTGTGCATGGTGACATATTAATCAAATAAGATGCAGTAGATACTAGCTCACCCCAGAAACCTTTTGAGAAACCTCTACTACTCATCATACACCTAACTCTTGCAAGAAGTGTCTGATTCATTCTCTCAGCCACTCCATTTTGCTGTGGAGTACCTGGTACTGTCTTGTGCCTCTTAATACCTTTCTCTTAACAAAACTTATTGAATTCATGTGACACAAATTCAAGCCCATTGTCTGTTCTTAAGCACTTGACCTTGTTTCCAGTTTGTAGTTCTACTTCTGTCAACCATACTTTAAAAACTGACAGTGCTCCATCCTTGGTTTTTAGAATTTTAATCCATACCTTTCTTGAATAATCATCAATGAATGAAATGAAGTATTTCCCACCTCCTATAGTTGAAGTCTTGGAAGTCCCCCAAAGATCTGAGTGAACATATTCTAACCTAGCTTTGGTATTATGTTCAGCTGCACCAAAGTTCAATCTCTTTGCCTTTCATAATATACAAGCTTCATATTGATCCAAATTACAGGTTGAGCTGATCTCAAGTAGCTTCTGTCTTGCAAGTTCTTGTAAGTCTCTTTCACTTATATGACCAAGCCTCTCATGCCAAACATTAACACTACTCTCATTCTTAGTGGTATTAATTTGTCCAGTCACTACAGAACCATCCAAGAAGTACAGATCAGACCTCTTGAATCCTTTAACAACTACTAACTTTCCTTTTATGACAGCAAGTGTATCTCCCTTCAAATGACACTCATAACCTTGAGAAACTAACATTCCAAGAGATATTAGATTTCTCCTTAAGCTTGGTACATACCTAACATTCTTTAACATCCTGATTTTCCCATCAAACATTTTAAGTTTGACAGAATCAATTCCAACAATCTTGCAAGTATGATCATCACCTAGCATTACTGATCCTTCATCTTGTGACTTCAATTCAGTAAACCAATCTTTCCTAGAAGTCATATGAAAAGTACATCTAGAATCCATAACCCATTCTTCTGAAACTGAACTAGAACACACAGACATTGCTTCAATGAAATCAGAATCTGTAGCAACTTGATTTGTTGTTACCTGATTTGCATGAGGCCTCTTATTTCCTCCCTTTTCAGCTATCTTCTTTGCCACCATTGCTTTCCACTTGAAACATTGCTTCTTGTAATGTCCAAGCTTATTGCAGTGGAAGCAATTCTTGTTTTCTTCTTTATCTGCTGGTGCACTATAGTTCTTTACTGGCTTCTCTTATCAACAATACTCTTACTATTCTTGTTGTTCTTGCTCCACTGGTTATGTTTCTTCACTGTCAATCCTTCTGCACTTGCTTGTTGTTCTGGATTCTTGTGAAGTACCTTTGCCTTAATTGCCAACAACACTTGCTCAAGGGAGATTGATTCAGCATTAGCAAACAGCAAAGTGTCTCTCATACCTTCAAAAGACTTTGGAAGTGCTGACATGAGAATGACAGCCTTATCTTCAGTTGACAGAGCCACATCTATGTTTTCTAAGTCATCAATGATCTTGTTAAACTCATCTAACTGACCAATTATAGACTTATCTTCTGATACCTTGAAGGAGTACAACTTTTGTTTTATGTACAAACGGTTGGCAAAACTTTTAACCATGTACAGCTCCTCCAGTTTCTTCCAAACTCCTCTTGCAATAACTTCTTTTGAAATCTCCCTTAGGGCCTTATCTCCAAGACACAAGATGAGAGCACTTCTGGCCTTGGTTTGTTGTTCTTGATCTGCTGCAAGAACAGCAGCATCAACTCCTGCAATCTGACCTTCAGGCAATGGTTTAATGGCATCTGATAAACCTTGTTGAACCAAAATGGCCTCCATCTTCATCCTCCACAGACTGAAGTCTGCCTTCTCTGTGAACTTTTCAATATCAAACTTTGTGGTAACCATTTGATCTTCTTCTTCTCCACTGAGTCTTCTTCTTCTGGTTTGGCTTCCCACAGACGGCGTCAATTCTTATGAATTCAACACAACAATATGAAACAACAATGCTTTGATCAACAAGCTTGCTTAATCAACCCTATATCTAATGTTGTGTGTGGATTTGAAGCAAACTGAACTTAAAACTTGAAGTAGGAAGACAAGAATTATAGTGGTTCGATCATCTTGATCTACATCCACTTTCTAAAGGAAAGCAATCACTATATGAAGAAAACATAATTACAACATGAAGATGATGATGAACTTAAACACTTAGAAAACCCTAATTTGATTCACTAGCTTGGATGATGATAATCCACACACTTCTATATCATCTTTGTTGTGCATGATCATATATATACTCCACTGCTATGAACACACCAGCTACACCACAACTACCACATGATTAGTTTAGTTTCAACTGCCTCTAACCACTTCAACTTATCAAACCAGCCGAAGCATCATCATGTTAACCGTTTGCATCAGTTCCAACTGTCATCATGTATGCATGTGAGCAGCTTGCCTTTATCAGTTGGTTATAACTGATTATTCACTCCTAACTGATCATATGTGTTGAATCTAACTGATTATTCACTCCTAACTGCCTCTAACCACTTCAACTTATCAAACCAGCAAACTAACATCTTATGGTTCAAATTTCTAACTGATCATATGTGTTGAATCTCCACCCTCAATGCCTGCATCTTATCATCCGAATTCCAGCTGATAACTGACTGATGGAATGATGATGAATCAACAGCCGAAGCATCATCATGTTAACCGTTTGCATCAGTTCCAACTGTCATCATGTATGCATGTGAGCAGCTTGCCTTTATCAGTTGGTTATAACTGATTATTCACTCCTTCTGGCTGTTACCAACAATAACAACTAACTTATGCTTCACTCACTTAACTCAATGCATGACAACACACTTGTTACAGCTGAAGCTCACTTCTTCTTATGCAGCTTGTTGATCATACTCACTCAACTTGCTGTTCTGTCAAACATCACCTTTCATGCCTCTATTGCTATATGTTACACATGCATGGTCTACACATACAACAATAGCATCTCTATATTCAATAGAGGCGTAGAAATCAATGACCACCTTGTTATCTGGCATGCTCTGTCTCTAATGTTGAACTTATTACTGATTCTTGAATGAGATGCTCACATCCAAGAATCTGCTTAAAAAGTGTTAGAATCCTTCACCCTGATCCGAATGCTGAAGACATGTGTTCGTGTTTCGGGTCGAGTATGGCACTCCAGAGCGGACCCAAGGCAGCAGTGGTGCAAGAAGAAGCCAATTCTTTCAGTGTGAGCACACAACTGAAGGATGTTGTTGTAAGAGTAGTGCATGCTGGTGGAAGAATCGAGATGTACGAAAGCACGATCCCAGCTTCTAATTTGATTAGGAGGTATCCAGGGATGTGCGTTGCCAGGCCTGATGTTTTCAAACACCCCATGAAGCTGTTCTATCAGCTGATGATGTGTTGTTACCTGGGAACAAGTACTTCGTCGTTGGATCGAAGACCGTGGAGAAGCTGAAACGGAGACAGGCACGGAAAGGGAGAACCAATGGTGACAGTAATGAAGCAGCAGCTGTTTCTGATGATGATCATTCTGAGGGGGATGTTTGTACTTCAGAAGATTTTGCAGTGAACAAAGATGAATGGTCTGTTTTGAGGAAACAAATGAAAGAGAATAAGTTTGTACCTCCCATTCAGAGACCAAGGATGTGGAAGGAACCTGATTGGGAGCCAAGCTTAACTTCTATTAAAGAGATTTCACCTTAATCTTAAAGTGGACATCAATCTTTTGTATGAATCTGACAATGTTTGATCCTTTTCATGTTCTTCTGTATGTCTTTAAAGTCTCTTTTTCTTGAGTTACATCACTATTGTGGGGTTGAAATAAGTTAGGAAAGTGTCTGAGAGAAAGAGATTGTCTTTTGCAAACTTATAGAATAATTGAATCTCCAAAACATCATTTCACTTCAATTTTGAAGATTGTTATGAAAGTACACCATTAATCAATTTCAACAACAAAAGAGAAGAAAAAGAGGGATACACCAAGAACTGCTTTTTCTGTGAGACTTCCACCTGATGTAATAAACAAGGCTACATGACGAAAAGAGCGTCGTATCGAATGAACCTTAGTCAAAAGAATAGCGCAACTCCACGGCATATAATCGAAAAGTTTTCTCATTAGATCAGATGTAATGCAGTCTCACGGCATGAATGCCAACAACTTAGTCAAGATCCATGTATAGATGACAGCAAAGGTTGCACCAGCTGGAATTGTGACAGCCCAAGAAGTGACTATCTCCCTCACCGTCTCTGCTCTAACGCTGTTAAGCCCCCGAGCAAATCCAACTCCCATTACAGCCCCAACCAGAGTATGAGTAGCAGAGATGGGAAGTCCAAGTTTGGAAGCCACAAGCACAACTGAAGCAGCAGCAAACTCAGCAGCAAATCCTCTCGTCGGTGTTAGTTCCGTTATCTTCTTCCCAATTGTTGCTATAACACGGTATCCCCATATCATTAGCCCTGCAACAATTCCAAATCCACCCCAAGCTAGAACATCATTGGGGATCACAATACTGCCCCCACTCATACCACCTTGAAGAATTGACAAAGCTGCAGCTAAAGGGCCTATAGCATTGGAGACGTCGTTTCCTCCATGTGCAAATGACATGAAACAAGCTGATAGTATTTGCATGTCACCGAAAACTCCATAGACTATCTTTAACTGAGTGCCCGTAGGACCAGGTATTTCAGAGAGGAATCCAAGGTTTTTAGATTGATGGGTATCCTCTTTTGCCTCTGATTCAGTTTTTGCAGCCTTTGCTAGGAGATGGCCAAGTTGTTTCCTTAGAACTCTACCAACAAGAAAAGCAGCCACAGTTCCACAAGCTAAAGCTTGGATTACAGCGATATGGATGGTCTTGCTGAGAGGAAATGCAGCGAATGAAATCCCTGTTACGCCCAAAAAGACAGCTACTGGTGCAGATGCAGCGGCTGCTTGTCCCGGGTTTGGAGCACTGTAAACGAACTAGTAGTAATAAAAAGGGGTTAGAAAAAGATCACGTAATAGGTTTGATTGACACTTTTGTAAGAGAGTTTGGAGAGACGTACTCTTCGAATGCATTTATAGACGAGGAAAGACACCATTGCTCCCATTAAAGGTGATACTACCCATGATAATGTTACCCTTGCCAGAGAACTCCAGAATACAGCTCCAGTTCCTCCATAAACAAGACCAAATCCTACCATGGACCCTACAATACAATGTGTGGTCGAGACTGGCCAACCATAATATGATGCAACCTGAGTAGAAAATTTGAACTTAGGAAACTAATGGCTGCTGGTGAAGATAACAGAATATAATGAAATATACGACATCAAATCTATCATATTATTGTATGTTATACACATATAGGCTTCCTCTGTCGAAAATCATATCATTATCAATGCAACATAACCATCTCCAACATAGCCTTCTCCATGTTATTAAGGAATGTGGGAACCTGACAACTTCATTGCAACATCCTCCTAATCTTAGGATTGTGCGAAACATGATTCAAATAACCTCGTTAACATCTACATAACAGGTTTATTCTTCGAAATTCGTCTCCATGGATGTCTAGACAAGGTTATCTGGCTGTTCTAGGATCCCTTTCTTTTGAGTACTTCACACAATCCATGACAGGTTCATACTGTTTAGATTAGGAATATTCTCCCATATCCCCTTATTTTCTAATGTACTGCAGATAGCATAAAATACTAAACAAATGGACTAAGAAGAACTAAAGAGAGATTCATCCATAGCTATCATCATAGTATGTTTTCACAGCAAAACCTGAATTCAATTCCTAAAACTACATTTAACACCTGATTTAATGTGATTAGAAAAGTTGAAATAACAAAGTGAAGTTAGGAATGCACCTGAAGCCAAGTACCAGCAGCAGCTAAAGAAGAAAGGAGGCCAGCAAAGAGCAAGTTATCCTTCCCCTGAAAAACATTAGCAACAAGAATTCCCTTCTGCATTGTACTGGTGACATGGGTGCCCATCAGCAAAGCCCCGGAGAACTCCAACACGGCGGCGAGAATCACCGCTTGCCGGAGGGACAAGGCGCCGGAGCCAACGGAAGTCCCCATGGCATTAGCCACATCATTGGCCCCAATATTCCAAGCCATGTAAAATCCAAACAAAAGTGTGGCATATGATAAGATTTTGGTCTTGAGCCCTAATCCTTGCACTAAGGAAGACATGAAGAATGGGAGGCATAGAGCTGCTATTGCTATACAAATTGAAATAGCAGATGCTGTTCTTGAAGATATGTCCAAAGCCTGCGCCATTCCAGGAAGCTCATCAGGGTTTGCATTGTCTTGATGATGCTGCTCCCTTGATACAGTAATTTCTTCTTCTTTTCCATCATCTGCTCCTGCAAAAGAGGATAAGCTAGCAAAAGGGTGGATTAAACGTGAGTGGTGGGTTGGTTTTTGAGGCTTGAAACAGGGGAATTCCCATCTGGGGCAGTGAATTTCACTGGGGAAAACAGAGAATCTGTGCTTTGGGAGAAAGGTGTGAGATTTTCTGAAGAGCAATGCTTCTGGAGTGGCGTTTCTAGTGGGGGAGAAACAGTAGGAAGTAGTCATGGCGAGTGATAAAAGGGATGGGAGAGAAAAGGGGTGGGAGAATATTTGAGGGAATTATTCGGGTACATTCTCGGCCATGGAAAGAAAAGGATGATGAAGAAGAATGGAAGAAGATCATGCATTTTCTTGAATTTCTTTATTTTTTTCTTTGGTGGTAAAGTGAAGATGGAGTTTCGATTTTGGTTGGTAGCGATGTGGAATGAGTGGTGGAAATATTAAGAAGAGTTTTGTGCTGTTTCGGTTGAACTTGATTTACGTTCACACGTGTTCCAAGGAATTTTAACGCCTGCAAATTATCCATAATCAAGTCGAGTAGAGATAAATGAAGAGTTGTTTAAAACTTGTACTCCATATTACGAGCTCCAAGAGCATATCTTTGATTTTGCTTGATAAGCAATCGAATGAGTTTAAATAAACTTTAATCAAATCGAACTTGAGTAATATAAAAATTTTACACTTTATCTTTTTTTATATATTGAGTTCGAGTTGAGGTTATAATTTAATCGATTAAAAATCTTTAAGCTCAAATAAACATTTACCAAATAATCTCGAATCAAATATGGGAAGTTTTTTTTTTCACCCCTATTTCCCAAACAACATTAAAAACAGATTGAATTAATTGAAGAATATATAGAATAGTATGTTTTTCGCGCTCAACAGATGTGGGCCACCCTGGCAGCCCATTAGTGAAAAAAAATTCTAATATATCCACGAATTAACAAAGAAGCCCATATATATGGGCAAGCAGAACTTCTTTTTAACGGGTTATATGGCCCATATCCTGCAAAGTGTGCTCATTTCAACATTTCATTGGGCCTTGGGGTAGGGCCGTAAAACATGGGCCTCAGCTACATCTGTCCAAAAAGTAATCAAGCCCACTTCGGTGCCAACTATCCAAGACTTGTAATAAAAATTAAGAATTCATGTTCGCTAGACAATAAAAAATTTTACTATTTAAAAATAATACTCCCTCCTCCCAAGTATTTTTACCCGTTTGTACGGGCACGGAGATTAAGACATTTTATTTTTTTAATATATAATGTAATAGAAAGTAGGGATAAATTAGTAATTTAAAAATAAAAAGTGAATAAAGTTATTGAGAATGATGAATAAAGTGTAAAAAATTAATTAAAGTTGATGGGATTGTAAAAAGTAGGTACTAAAATATTATGTATTTTTGTCAAAAATGGAATGAGTAAAAATACGTGGGATACTTCAAAATGAAAAGTGGGTAAAAATACATGGAACGGAGGGAGTAATAATAATAATAAAAATTATAGGAAAATTAAAATCTTATAGTTCCGTCATTTCACAGAATCTGAGGATGGAATATTTCGTGGACATAGGCGGCGTCGTTATGGACTAACTGCAAACACGTGTCTTTGTATACTGTGGTTTAATTTCTGCAATCGATTTCTCTACAGTATCCGTACGTACAGTTTCAAACTGGTCCACACTTCCACCACCAAAATATCGGGAACGCAAGCCAATGCCCCTGCCTCGATACGGTTCCCTATACATTTTAATTGTAGACATCAATATATATAATTAATTAATTAATTAATTTGTATTTATCCTACATATGTGTAACTCAAATCTTATTTATCACACGATATATCCACATTTATTTGTGGTGTTCATATTTATCACATCGTGCTGAGTCAAGATTCTTGACTTGTGACTCATCATATTTGCCATTTTCTTCACTCAAGATAATATTTTCCTTATTGTGCAACACTTAAAATTCACGTCAATTGCATCAAAATATTCGTGCATACAAATGCTGAGAATAAAACATAAATAAAGTTGTATTTTAAATGCTATTACAAAAATATCACGATCTAAATATTTATGTATGTTGTATTCTTGAGTGTGATTAGGTGATAATTGTTTTTCATCTAACATTATTGGATCTTGACATATGATATATTCCATAAATAAAGTACTCCATGTATTTTATTTTTGACATTATATTTTATATCATTTCGGGATGCAAATATTTTTGTGGGAGTACATTGTATCCCAAATCATGAATAATTTGTTTCTAATAATCTTTGTAACATGTATATATATTTAGTAACCAACCGTAAATAAAACTTCTTATAATCATTTCAACCTTCAAAGTTATTTAAACATTAGTTTAAAATTATAAAGTATGTTAGTATAATTTAAAAAGAGTGATTATTGAATGGAATGTTATTTCATTTTAAAAAAAATGTAAATTAATTTTAAAATAAACAAGCAAAAAGAGAATGTGAAGTGAAGTGAACTTATATGAAAATTCCAAAGTAGGCTAAAGAACCATGTCATTGTGTTCCCCCAAAAATCATAAATCAAACAAAACATTTGGCAAATTTGATGATAATTCCAGTGAGATGGACACGTGTACAGAAACGCGCTTTTTAAAAGTCGCATTTGAGGATTCTTGACACGTCAAAAGTATTCTGAGGTTGCAATTTAAAGTCGAATGTTTCTCGAAATATGCATAACATCAATCTTAAATTAATCCTCTCTTTTACCAACCCAAATTGGAAATAAGATTTTCGAACATGACACGTCAGATATATCAAGACCAGAGTCGTGTAATTCGTTAAGACCTCAAACATATATTAATTAGTGTTATTAATTTTCAATAAATATATATTAAAAAAAACTTTATTAATGAAAAGTTAGATATATATGTATATCATTGATTGATGTTACGAGCCTAATACGAGGTATATATTGAGCACTTTTAGGCGATTTCCATTATCTATCAATTTCTTTTATTTTTTTATTTTTAAATTAGCCTCAAAGATAAACGCTAGCCAGAAGATTAATAACTCAATATATATATTAAAAAACAGTTATCCATTAAATTAGTTATGTAAGATAAGTTTTTTTATTTATTAAAATTGTTAGGTATGTTAATAAAATTTGAAAATGTATAAAAGAAAAAAGCAAAAAAAGAATGAGCTTGATAATTTTTTTAATTCTTTATTAATTTCTTCGAACCCATTCCTTCCTTAGGTTGTGATTCACGAGAGGTTTAAGTATGCTTAAGTACAATTAATATATAAATTCTTTATAAGCATTATTAACTTAATATAAACTAAATACCCTATAAATGCAATAGTTATATACTCTATAGTGTATTAGAACGAAACAATGGAACATCCCCATCCAACTCTTCACTAAGGATAAGGTGATAAATGGTACTATGTCCTACCCATTAATTAACGACAACTATCAATTTTAAGCAGGTATCTACATTTTATTAAGACGCGTTATTATTACTTTTTTTTATTAATTTTAAAAATAGTTCATAAAACTATTTTAATACTAGAATTTTTATAATTTTTTATTAATAGTACATTATTTTTTATTTAAATTATTATTATTTATTATATATGTCTTAAATAAGTATGGCTATTAATTTTTAGACTTAAAAAGATAAATAAACAAGTAAAACATGGCTATATTGCATACGTTTAGACGTAGGTAATTAATTACTCGGCAGGATCAACGAATTTACCTTGATAATTAGGATTTTAGATTTGGAAATGACGATAAGGCCCTCTTTTTTTTTTCTTTTTTTTTAAGATCAAACTTGAATTAAATTGGAATATTCATCTAACGTCTACTATTGAAATGATTACGTGTTTACATGTTGCAAAGCACGCACATGTTATGATAATTATATATAATGCATATGAGTATGTGATACTCCATATAATACTATCTTTAAATATAAAATAAAAAGATCAATTGTGCAAATTAAATTCCAACTTGAACTTAATTACTAATAATTTCATAAATTACGTGTACACTTATCTTTAACTCCAATTAACCTTTCTTGAAGTCCATTCTACCTTGAGAGTTCACTCGGATCTCCAATGTGGGTGGGTGCGAATATGGCCAAGATTTGAGTACTGTTATTGGATTTATTAATAACATTAAACTAATGAAAAAGACAATTAGTAATTGTGGGAATATTAGTTGGATAGTCAACAGGTAATCCTTAAAATGCAGCCCACTCAACAAGGCATGCAATCTCTTCAATGATTTGATTTCTTTTAACATATTAAAAATTCCCACAAAGCCCTTCTCATTTACTTCCTCCGTCACAAACTCGTTGTCTTACTTTCCATTTTTATCCGTCCCAAACTAATTGTCTTATTACAAAAAAGAAAATATCACATTAATCCTCACCCTTAAAAGTTCATCTTAATTACAACTTTACCACAGCCACCTAACACACATAATATACTTTATAATTTATTTATTACCTAAAAATACCACAATACCCCTAAAAAGTCAATAAAGTTAGTTAAAAAGCAATTTTTCTTAAACTCCGTATCTACAGTAACTAAGACAACGAGCTTGGGACGGAGGGAGTAATATTTTAAGAAAATGTTTGTTGTGAGGCAAAGCTTAAATGACAACATTCATGTGTGTTAAAATATAATTATTATATAAATAAAGCACGTTTAATAACACTTAAAAATTATAATTTAATGCATTATTCATCATATTTTAACTATATATAATATAAGGATAAATTACCTATATAATACAAAAACTTTAATAATTGTTTGACCAGTATCACATATAAACGTGTCACAATAAAGTATTCATGTTTTTAAACTTAATTTGTTGGATTTTGAATCAATCGAATTTTTCTTCACCATCTAATACAAGTAGCTTGCTCAGGAGTCTCTGAAATTGAAACCTTACTATTGTGAACTATTAAGGCAAAGCATATTCGAATAATTTATTTTAAGACCTTAATTTCAAGGTTTTTATTATCAATTTATTTGAAATAAATCAAATTACTTTACTGATCAACTTAAATATATGAACTTAAGATTTATTTGTCCAAAATGTAGAGGCTAACTCAATTATTAGTAAGTAAAAGTGAGTATTGACTAAATGCAAAATTAGAATACATGAAAAAGTATCATTGCACGTATATCTTACAGTGGTTTATACATATTTTATTCTTGTACTTAATGCTTAGGGTTAATTGTTTTTTTTTTTCAGAAATTTTTTTTTCATTGAATACAGGTTGGTCAATTGTTATGGAGTATATAGTTATCTTCTCAACATACAAGTGAGATAGATGTATGGTAGACTTTGTTTTATAGAAGAGAATCTTAATATGCATGTAGTGTGAATATTAATAATAAAATTTTTCTCATAATAATATATAATTCACCATAATTATTTAGTTTTCTCGAAATACTTGCTATCAAATAAAAATATTCTATATATATATATATATATATATATATATATATATATATATATATATATATATATATATATATATATATATATATATATATATATATAACTGGTCTTTAATTTGGGTAGCTTGGATTGGATTGGAAGATACCGTGGACCATATATGGGGTCACCATCCACTCTGGCCATTTATTCTCGAATTTCAATCACGTAAAAATTCAAACAAAAGATAATTCTAGTATTTTCTTTGGAGAAAAGATAAATTGAATTAATTCACATCAGTTATATATTGTGGGGTTCGATAAATTTGTGAGTAAGATCTTTTTGTTTTTCATATCATGGGTTTCGATAAATTAGTCAAGCAAAATAAAAATAAAAAGAAAAAAATGCTAGTACTATATTAAGAAGACAAATTATCATAAAAACTTTTAGATCATGTCAAGAAATTTATTCGGAAATTAATAAGAATTTATATTAATAATTTTAATAAAAGTTATACTAATTCAATAAAAATAAATAAATCCTTCTTTTTAAACTATTCAACAAGTAATTTATAACAGGGATAATTAATTAATTTTGTAATAAAAAGGAAATTTAATGAATAAAATGTAAACCATCCCACCAATTGCTCCGGATTATTGATAGGGCCCAAAGGCCTGGTATGTGCTGGTGTTGGAAGGATCCGGGACCACCCGGCCCAACTCGCTATGGGGGCCCATTGAAGTTGATTTCATAGCCTTCCTCATAAATATGGCGGAAATTAACATTTTTATTTTCAAGAAAAAGGAAAAATCTAAAGAAAATTTATTTATGGGAATATGAGGTTTTGGTGCACCCCCAAAATTTTGGGAGCATCTTATTCGTCCTAGACCATAAATTCTTGAGACGTTCTCTTATGAAATGGGTTATTTGTGAGATGAGTGTGAGACGGATCGACCAATTATTAAAGTATGTTTATTGTATAAATAAAATATGTTTATTTGTAGTTAAAATATATTATTTTTTTTTAAAGGCAAAAAGTTTTAATTAAATTATTAAAAACGGGTACAAGAAATACACATGACCATTACACTTCACATTACAACAATACATATATAAATTTCCTAGACAACTAACTCTTTAAGATAACTTCAATAACGCAGAACTAGTCTAGACTTCCATTCCCAATCCTTGAAAGCATATTTGTCAATTGATACCTCCTTCATTCGAAACCAACTCCAAACACGAATTTTAAGCTCCTTTACTAAATTTCCTACTTCAATTTTCTCATTTCTAAACACAAAGGCATTTCTAGCTTTCCATATTAACCAAATAAGGCATTCCCAAATGCAGACATAGATCTTTTTTCCTTTACTCCCTCTCAAAATCGTACTAAAATATAGTAAATTCGTTGAGGGATTCGAGGACATAACAGTTGATATCCCAAGCCACTTGTAAATGTGCATCCAAATACTATGAGCAAACGAGTATTCAAAAATAATATAACACACTGTTTCCGGCTTCAATCCACATAGAGGACATAAGACACTCACATTGGGATGAAGTGTCTTTCGTCGACCAAACATAGTTGTTGTAGGAATGCGTTCCCACATAACACGTCAAGCATGCACTCGAACTTTTGTTGGAGAATACTTATTTCATATCAATTTGAACTCCTCTTTTTCCACATTTGACACACATGTATTATTCATCAGTATCCAATCATAAGCTGCCTTTGTAGTGTATGCTCCATCTTTCGCCCTATTCCACCTCCAAGTATCTTTAACTCCTTGCTTTGGAATGTACCTGTTAATCATATTAGTAAAGATCATCAAGCATCATTAGTTCTCTTTCTCTAAGTTCCCTTCTCCACCTCCACTCCCATGTCCACCCATTATCCCCCAACTCCCAAAACTTGCCACGGAATCATTCTTACTAAGGTTTAAATTGTACAGTCTAAAGAATTTATCCTTCAACCTAATACTCTCTACCCACACATCTTCCCAGAATAACGTATCTACACCATCTCCAATAACTCTCTCTAAACTCCCGAAAAACCACCCATCTAGTTGCCCCACAACCTTTAAAATTTCCCCCCACCATCCTACCGGATTCATCCCCTTACCTCTATCCCTCTCTTTTCTTACAGTTCTCCACAAATTGCCCCACCTAGATTTAATCACTTTTGCCCACAAACTATCCCCTTCCCTTAAGAATCTCCACATCCATTTCTCCAATAATGCTAAATTAAAATAAGTTAAATCCTTGACTCCGAGACCCCCTACTATTTTAGGTTGACATATTAAATTCCAACTAACCCACGAAATTTTCTTATCACACTCACCACTCCCCACAAAAAAACTCTTTGAAGACTCGAGATATTT
Source organism: Pogostemon cablin (assembly GCA_023678885.1). NCBI lineage: Eukaryota > Viridiplantae > Streptophyta > Magnoliopsida > Lamiales > Lamiaceae > Pogostemon > Pogostemon cablin. The sequence continues at coordinate 24,736,757 of CM043006.1, forward strand.
TTCAACACTAATTTAGGAGCACGGTAAGTAGAAAGAAAATAAACCGGAAGTGATGATAAAACTGCATTGATCAAGGTTATTCTCCCCCAATAGAGATATTCAATCCCTTCCATTTTTTAATTCAGTTCTTCACCTTATTCACTACATACTCCCATTCAGATGCTCGACGATGCCCAGTACCCACTTTCACTCCCAAGTAAGTGAATGACAAATTCTCCTTCTTACATCTTAACAAGGCTGCATATTCCTCCAAAATTTTTTCATCCACATTAATACCGTATAGACTACATTTCCTTATATTAGTCTTCATAAAACATACTTTATAATATGTTAAAGTATGTTAATAATAAGTCATCATATTATAATATGTTAAAATCATACTTTAATGCATAATGCAACATACTATATAAAATATATTTTAACAACCATTAAACATACTTTATCTATACAATAAGCATATTTTAGTAATGGGTCGACCCGACTCACAAACAACCCGGCTCACAAGAGACTTTGTCTAAATTCTTTGTAGAAAGATTTAATTTAAAGGTGTGTTAAAATTAATAAGATCAAATAAAAATTATTTTTTTTTGAAAAAAAAAGTTTATGAAGTACATTTATTTATTTCTTGCACATTAATTAATTATATAAACTACATTAAAAGTCGAAATTTGTTAATTCATGCTATTGTCAATATTCCACCATTCCCTTTATAAAATTGTTGTATATATGCACAAATATGACATTGAAATTGTATTTTATTTAAATGAGAACACTAATTAACCTCTTTCATATGTTATGAACTTATGATAATGGAATGGGTTGGATCTAGATTTCTTGTAATTTTTTGAGCGACATTTTTTGTGTTATTTTATTGTATACGACACATATAAGGGGATTTTTTTTAAAAAAATCCACATAAAATCCCTGCAAATAAATGTATAAATTTATTCTTTAACACCCTCCACATATCATCATAATAATGATAATAACAATAAAATTAGAGTTAAGTGTAATGAAAAGATATTGATTCTCAAGTAATGAGAATTTGAAATCCTCAATCATTTACTCTATACACTAAATCAATTTTATTCTTATTACAAGTATATTTATTAATGATTCTCATTATTATTATTATTATTATTACACTAAATCAATTTTATTCTCATTAGAATTACATTTATTAATAATTCTCATTATTATTATTATTATCATTATTATTATTAGAAATGAGAATTTGAAATTCTTAATCACTCACACTATATATTAAATCAATTTTATTACGATTACAATTATATATATTAACGACTCATTATTATTATCATTCCAAAATTTGACTTTTACATATCTATCTTTACATTTGTTTATCATAAAGAAGTTAGGGATAATTAGATACATATTCGAAAATTAAGGGCAGTCCATATTCAGATTATAACCGAATGTATTGGACAATAATACACATATTCGCATGGTATATTTACCAGATATGCCTTTCAATTGATGAACGATAATATTCGAATAAGCTATCTCTAAAAGACTATTATTCGGGTCTGTAATTTCCCAACCAGATTTTCAAATTACTAATATACACCAATCTCAAGTTACGAATTTCTTAATTTTATTTAGGTGGTAACTAAAGCAATTTATAATTATTGTTAAATTTATTGTTTATATTTTGTGAGTTTGCAACCATACAAGAAAAGTTAGAAAACCATCAATATATAATTTAAAGAGTATGTAAAATAAATGTTTTACAGAATTTGTGATAAAAAAGTAACAGACTAACTAACATCCGATATTAATTCAATCTCTTTTCTTAATATGGGGAGCGATTTGGATTCGATTTACTGAAAGTTGGATTCTGTCAATTCCCCAATTTATTGAGTCCAAATCTCATTTTTAGACCTAATGATGATTTTGACTATGATGTAAATTACAGTTATTTATTTCCAATACATTCGCAAGATTAGGGCAAAATTTACTCTTTTGACCCACTAAATTGGGGAATCTATCTGACTCAGCTTGAGAGATTGGGGTGGGTTGAGGCATGTGTGTGTGTGTGGAGAGAGTGGAGGCAGCTCCCAAAACTCTTCTATAAATAACTGCATAAGTGTTCCATACATAGGCTTGAAGAATCCACTCCAAAATCTTCTTCAATTCTCCTTCTCTCTCCTTTCTTCCTCTCAGTTACCAATTGAAATCAATCATTTGGACCCATAAATCAGTAATCTGATTAAAATATGGGTGGATCTTCACTCAATTCTCACAATCACACTCTCAAATTCCTCTGTAGCCACGGTGGCCGTATCCTCCCCCGTTACCCCGACGGCAAGCTGCGGTACCACGGCGGCGAAACCCGTGTACTCTCCGTACACCGCTCCATTTCTTTTTCCGGTAATTGCTCAATTCTAATCATACTTTATGAGTACTTATGTGTAATTGATTGTGTAATGGCGTTTAATTTGATAAATTATTCGTCATCGTTTTGTTCAATAGAATTGCTGGCGAAATTAGGGTTGATGTGTGGAACCGCCGTGAATCTGAGATGCCAATTGCCGACGGAGGATTTGGACGCGTTGGTGTCGATCACCTCCGACGAAGATCTCTCCAATCTGATCGAGGAATACGACCGCGCCGCAGCGGCGGCGCTGCCGTCTTCCGTCAAGATAAGAGCCTTCCTATCCGCCCCCAAATCCACCAGAAAATCATCCCCTCCTCCCTCCTCCGCCTCCTCCAGCAGTAACGACTCCATATCGCCCAAGTCACCCTTTTATTCGTCGTTACCACCGAGATGCCCGACGTCCGGCGGCAGGCAGTGCGTTCGGCACTCGACGCGGCCGCCGTTGTACCCCATTATTGGTGAGAAAGCCGCCGGAAAAGTTTCTCACAGCTATGTGTACCAGTGTCGTAGCTATGGAAATGGAGGGCATGTATATGTCATCCACAATGGCAACCACTGGCAATAGCAGAGAATATCAGGGGTGAAAGTGGAAGAGGAATTAATCCCTTTTGGCTAAACGATTGAATCTATGATATATGGAACTAAAAGAAATTAAAGGTATAATTTGTGTAAGATGCAGATGTGATTAATGTGTATATCATTCACAAAGGGATCCATTTTCATTGATCCATTCCCCCAAAATTAATGAGAATTTCAGTCCATTTTCCTTTGGGATCCGATTTAACTCCGACTTTTGCATCTTCCGAACGATTAACGACACATAATTCTTTCTCTTTTTTTTTCGATTTTTTTTTCAATCAAAGTGATTCTCCGTATACGTTTAAAATTTCTTCGAAGTATTCTTCTTCCTTTTCTCTTTAAGAATATATTCTTATTTATTTTCAAATCATGCATTCCATATATACTCCATTTATTGTTCTTATTGCATCTGTATGTTTTTTTGTTTCTTGATTAAGTTTTAAGAGAGATGTATGTTCTTTACTAACAGCTTTCTTTTTTGTTTTTTCGCAGGTGGAGGGCAATTTATTTTAGTTTAGATTCTCCATACATTGATGAAATAAAATATGCATCGAATTATTCCATTGCAAACGATGATCCAGCTCCCCTGAAAGCAAAAATGGAGGAAATTCAATTTTCTATGTGTCATGATCAAGGTAAGAAGAAATGTTTTTTTATTATTTTCTTACCCAGATTAAGGAGTACTCTTTGTTCTTTTTTATTCTTTGTTCTTTTTTATAATAATTTTAAGCTGGGTCATCTAATAATTTTCTGCTGAAATTTCTATTTTCCTCAACACTACCTTTAAATTTTCTTCTTATTAAAAATCAAATCTTGAAAAAATCCCATTGAGAAATTTAAACCCAATAATAATTTAAGTTTCAAGTTAGTATTTTATAAACCGAGTTTACATCGTAAACCCTAGACACCCTATCAATACATATGGCATATTGGAAGGTTGGAAGGGGACCACATGTTCACACATCCTTACACAAGTGTTTGTGTTCTCTTTTTGATAATTTGATTGTAATTTATTCATGAATTTGGAAGAAGCCATGACTTCACGCAATAGAGCTTGATTGTTGTTTTGTTAACATTTGCGTGCAGATTCATTCCAATGAAGGAAAAGCGTTATCAGCAAATGCAACTTTATTGGAATTATTGGATCGTGGGCAGAAATGGGGTGAATGAGTTGCACTTTACCAACTGCCATTATTGAAACAGCACAGCTCCATAATGCACCTTGTTCATCAACTCATGGAGACAAGACAAACTAATTAACCATAATTTATCCAAACGAATATTCATTCACTCCAAATCTTCATGTTCTAACTCTTAAATTATACTCCAAAGGAAATCACTATTTAACCTAAAAACATGGTATACAATCAAATAATACGTGATTACGTATGTATGAAGTGTTTTACTAAGATGGTTTAAATTGTAAAAAGAAGGTGAGATAATAGTTGATCAAAGTGAAAGTAATAAATCCCAGATGAATGTGCTTTTTGACTATCTTTTGTTTTTTTGGGTGGGTTGAGGTGGGGCCTATTTGGATGGGGTGGGGTGGGGTGGGGTAGGGTGGGGGACTATCATCATTCACCTCTGAGAAAAAAGAACAAAAAAGTGAGGTGGGTAATTGAAATACCAAAGTGAGGACTTTCTGTTTGGGTCCAATTGAAGATAAAGAAAAAGTGGTGCCAGGTTTATCCTGTCCCACCATTCTTTGATTCGTGTTTGAATTTGAGGTTTGGAAAATATAATTCATTAATTAAACATAACTCCCTACAACCACTACTATTTTTATTTTGAAGATTATATCATTATAATTTTTTTTTACTTATAATAAAGTTATCAGAGAAAGAAAAAGATAATGAAAATGCAATTCAGCCAAACAAGTCGTTATTGTATGGGGTGGCAAAAATATGACTTCTGAATATCTAGATATAAAGTTGAAATTCTTTAACACTTGATACCATTCTAGAAATTTGGATTACGTCGGTAGTGACAAAACTTATATATGAAAATTATTGTTTGAATCAAATTTTGGAGTAAAAATGGACTTACATAACGATTTTATTAATTTATCCAACTATTTTTAATGTATAATAATATTTTAAGAATTTTGTTTGTCATAGAACAAAAGTAACTATAGCCAATGTAAATTTTGTCTTCAAACATATAGGATAGGATGGTTAAAATATAAGTGAGAATCAAGTACTTGGCATTGGATTTCTAAATGAGATAAATAATATAGTAAATCCACAATTTTCTTTTATTACTATTATTACATAGTAGCTATTAAATAGTTTGCGTTAATTACCAGCTAGAGATAATTATCATTTTATTCTTAATTGCCCTCTATGTATTGCTTTTTATATATATTGTTTTCGTTTTTCTTATGGAGTATTTTAAGATTCTATATATGCGATATTATTAGTTATTTATTAACCTAAAGAGTGTGTAATAAATATTCAAGTACTTGAGTTTTATTAGTTACGTTTCATAACAGAATTTTAAAAATAATTCCCACCAGAATTATTTATAAGGAGCTTTTGGATATGGTCGATATTTAAATAATTAAAACTAGTAGATAGATTGAAATGAATTAAAAATGAGAGTGATAGTAATTAGATGAGATTACGTTAGCAAATCATTTTATTTTATTAAAAATGAAGGCCATCGAAATGATCTTATCTCATTTGTGGATCATTGAGGTCATGGTGCATGGATATTTGGATATCATAAATTACTCCATGACAATGTGAATACCCACCTTTCTCAAATCTTGTGAGACGATAATTATGCAAGATGGATTAATTATTAAAATTTTTGATTTGTTTTTTTCAATAAAAAAAAGTCCAATTTAACGTATATATAATCATTTCAACCATCTAGGCTCTAATAATCCATCATTACTCAGTTGCATAATTCTATGATTATCAGCTCTTCATGTGTATATTGTACGCAATATCTTTTAAAAATAAATATTTTTTTTTTTAATAAATTACAAACATTTCTTTTTCGACATTATTAATTGTTCCTTTTTTTCTCGCAAGTTGTCCAATAGGTTTAAGTATTCACAATAGATAGATGAAATAATGCTAACAAAAAGAATATAATAATTAATTATTTGGTCACATATATGTAAAGAGAAATATGTGATTTCAGATTTATTAATCCTTTCAACTTTTAATTAATTTGGATGGTAAATTTTAAGAAAGATATGTCTGTCTGGAAGCACTAATAACAGTGAAGGATGATGCAAATATTAGAAATAAATAGTTAAGCACACTGGGCCTGTCCTAATCCTAAACTTAATCCTGATAAGTGATCGATAGGGTAATATTATTATTATCTTTGAAATGAAAATGAGCTTATCCTACTCACTTTAATTTAGTGGGGATAATGATTAATAATTTAATTAGAGACATCAGACATCCTATATGATCATATATATCAAATATATGATTTTTTTCGAAAATGTAAAATAAAACAAATAAATAAACGCCACTAAAGATAAAAATCTATCATAAAATATTAACCCTAATTAGTAGTACCGAAGAAAAACAGTTTATCATCATCATATAAAAAAGGTAAATAGAGAGTTTGGTTTGTAAAATCAATAAATAAATGAACTAATAAATTAAGATGGAGAGGGACTAGGTGGGGACCAAGGTTGTACCAAAGATGGAGAGGGACTAGGGTGCAACCGATTGTACCAATTGAATTGGTACAACCTTGGTCCCCACCCTTCTTAATTAATTCCTACTATTTTATTAACGTTGTTTTTTATTTTATTTTTAAATTTATTTTATTTAAATTACTATTATACCCTAAATCCTATGGATAAATTATACTCTAAACCACAAGGGTAAAATTACAATTATACCCTAAACCCTAAACTTTAGGGGATAATTATACCCTAAACCATAAGGGTAAAATTACAATTATACCCTAAACCCTAAACCATAGAGATAAATTATACCCTAAACCACAAAGGTAAAATTACAATTATACCCTAAACCCTAAACCCTAAGGATAAATTATACCCTAAACTACAAGGGTAAAATTACAATTATACCCCTAAATCCTAGGAGATAATTATACCCTAAACCATAAGGATAAAATTACAATTGTACCCTAAACCCTAGAGGATAATTATACCCTAAACCACAAGGGTAAAATTACGATTATACTCTAAACTCTAGGGATAAATTATACCCTAAACCACAAGGGTAAAATTAAAATTATATCCCTAAAATTAAAAAAAACAAAACAAAACAGTAACGTACAACAACAATTTAAAAAAGAAAAAAAAAACACACACTGAAGGTGAAGGAAGAAGGTTGTACCAATTAAAGTTGTACACAAGTCTTTGCCATTAAGATGTTAAGCAGTGGATGATCTTGAATATTTCATTAGTTTTTTTATTAATTTCATATGATAATTAATGTAAATTATCTAAGGTTGTATTTCAAGGGGTTCTTGATTTTTATTATCATGCTAAGAAGAAAAGTAATTCTATAAATACAGTTAAATGTAAAAATTATTCTTATTAATTCTTTAGCAATTTTTAAGTCCTATTATATAATATACACTCAAAAATAAATCAAACACAATTCCGCTCTATTTATTGCAAAATGCTCCTCTTTTTTATTAATGGATTTTAAAATAATTAATAACCCTTCACACGTAATATTATTAAATAAACTCTTATTTTTAACATTGTTAAAGATCTATTGAATAATAATAATAATAATAATAATAATAACAATAATAATAATATTATTAATGTAAATATGAATCAAATCACTTTAAGGAGTATTTGATTGGTAACTTTGGAAGGTGTGCAATTTAACTTCTTCGGTATTATCATAATCTAAAATTTAAGATGCTCAAGCACATAAATTATCAAAAAAATAAAAATAAATAAATAAAAAATTGGTAGACAACATAAATAAAATCTATGTGATGCAACTTGACACCATTAGAAACGAGTCAGAGAAGACAAAATAATAACTTTCCAATTTGGATAGAAGTCCTTAATCTAAACTTAATTTTGAAAATGATATATGATGTGGCACCACTTAGGGTTTCAATCTCATTAAATAAATAAATAAATAAATAAAAAGATAATAATAAAAATATAATAATTAGTTTTTGCATTTATATATATATATATATATATATATATATATATATATATATATATATATATATATATATATATATATTCATATTATTTTTAATTACTATTAAATCTTTTGATTTTGGATATTTTTTATTGTCAATTCATTTAAATTATTACTTCTTATTTTTTTAAAAAAACGTATTACTAATACTTTTAGAGTTTTTATTGTCATTTGTTTAAGGTGTTATTATTTTATATACCAGTATTAATATTTTAAAAAATATAGTAGATGTGAAAGTGAAAGAGAGAAAGGTGAAATGGAGGAAATATCAAATGATTCATATGACAATTTGAAATTACGCAATTTAATGAATACAATACGAAGATTGGAGTCAAGTAATCAGATGGACTAAACACACTGAGATACTCACTTTAGTGAGTGATTTGCCTAATAGACCTCCAACATGCCTTTTGTTACTTTGTCATATAGTCCAACTGGCCCAATGAAATGGAAAAATTCAGTTGTAAATGGCCCAATTAAGAATTGGGCTTGTAAAGCCCTAAATGATGGGTTCATTAAATTAATTAATAATTTTGCCAAAACCCGAAACCCCATTTCTCTGCTACTCTAGCTCTCACCCCGGCAGCATCACAGTGCCAATGGCGGGGGCGGCGGCGGCGGGGAGACGCGTAGTGACGCTCGGTGGAAAAGGCTACGCTCTTACTTCCTCCTGTGTATTTGAGGTCGCGAATGGATTAGCTCGTATCACGATAGACTCATCCGCTCTCTCTCCTCGCTCACCGTCTTCTTCTAAATCAGTCGGAAAATTCCCATTTTCGATCTCCGATTTCCTTACTCCTGAGGAATCAAGGGCTAGTGTACTCCTCTTATTGAATAAGCTATTACTTTCTTCCTCTTCTTCCGCCTGTTCTCAACTTCTCGAAATTCTCAAACAAGATGATCTCAGTTCGGATTATACGCTTAATGACGTCTCTTCCAACGATTTGGTAATGCTTGATTACTCTGTTGCCGCTATTGATGGTGTTTCCGCTATCCTTGATCACCGGTCTTCTGCTCTAGCCTCCGTCGTTGACGCTGTAGCAGCTATGTCGTGTGAAGCATTGCAAGCCGATGTATCTTCTTTCAATTTGATGGATTCCGGGGATGGTTCATCGGCAAAGGATGCCGTAGCCGTGGCCGCTGATTTTAGAGATTTTTTTAACGGCTCAAAGTTCGTTAATTCAGGAAAGAAGCTTGTGGACGATTCCGTGGTAGAGATTCCTTCACTCCACGGAAATTTCCGGGAGATCTCTCGGTCGCTCCACGCAAAAACTAGAGTTCAGTTGAATTCCGGCCTTAGAGCTGGCTCAGCGAAGGATATGTCGACTGCATTGTCGTCTTTGGCTCTGTCACTTTTAAATTTGGGGGAAAGTAGTTATCGTCGTACGGGGCTCGTTGTGGCCAATTCAATTGCTATTGTTGAATTGCAATCTCGAATTTCAGAAATGTTGGCGGCTAAATGTCCCTGTGCTACTGCCTTGGAAGAGCTGCTGGCGTCATCTCAAGCTGCGCTTATTAAAAAGGATTACCTTCGCTTCTTGCACAATGTCTATGAATTGATGGATTTAGTGACTAAGGTGATTTCTTGGGAGGCAATAGCTGCATTTGTTTCACTCGAAGGGGGTGAGATTTTTGCTGATAAAATTAAAGGAGACAATGGGAGTGTGTGTGAGCATTCCACAGGGGAAACTGTCAAAGCCGATAAGAAGAGGGAAAAGAAAAAGAAGATGGTTTTGGGGAAAGGAACTACCACACTCCTGCAATTTATCAAGGACAGGTTGCTGGGCGGAGCTACGATAGCTGACTTGGAAAAATGTACTCAGGATTTCCTCTCGTTGCTGGATCCAAAGGGTTCTGGTTTTGATGATCTTCTTGCAAAAGTAAAAGAGATTGTGGAAAGCAACGAAAGTAGAAGGCTACCTAAGCTTCCTAAGGTACAATGCTGCCATTTTCTATAATTTTATCCGCTATAAGATTCCATGAATAATAATACCTTTCCTGGATATCTCGTTAATTTTCTCTTACAAGCAAGATTATTATGGCATGTTCGTCTGTTTTTATGATTGTATTGTTTCAGTTTTTAATCATATATCTCGCACGAGGTGGTCATATATCCATTAGTAAATATTTTTAGAGAAGTTGTAAGCAGAAATATTTTGCAGTATGTTATACCATTTGTTTCTTTCATTGTGCAGGGTACTCGTGATTTTGCAAAAGAGCAGATGGCCATCAGAGAGAGAGCTTTTGCAGTTATAGTTGAGGTTTTCAAAAAGCACGGTGCCATGGCTTTGGATACCCCTGCTTTTGAAATGAGAGAGACTCTCATGGGTAAGTATGGGGAAGACTCAAAGTTGATCTATGACCTTGCTGATCAGGTGCGGCCTTGCAACATTAAAGACTATTTATGTCTAAAGTTATTAGAACTTTGTATGCCCTTCCCAGTCCCAAAACTCTTTACCAATTCAAAACTATGATTGATGTAGGATGCAAGCACCTTATAACTTGGTCAACCATGGATGTTGTTATGCAACATTTGATCTGCATACATGCAGATTCCATATCAATTATTTGCTTTTACAGTTCCAATGCGCTGTGTTCTGTAACAATGTCTAATTGATTAAACAACATTATTTCTTTCGTGCTTTTCTATTCATTTAGCTTTACTGTGTATGCCATCTGTTTGCAGGGTGGAGAACTCTGTTCACTCCGTTATGATCTGACAGTTCCTTTCGCTCGATTTGTTGCTATGAATGGTTTGACATCATTCAAAAGATACCAGATAGCAAAAGTTTACCGAAGGGACAACCCATCAAAAGGACGGTTCCGTGAATTCTATCAATGTGACTTAGATATTGCTGGACAATTCGAAAAAATGGGACCAGACTTTGAGGTTATTAAAATCTTGACAGAGTTGCTTGATAAGCTTGATATTGGTGATTATGAGGTAAGTCTCTTTCTGTGTTCTTCTGTTTACAGCACATGCAGGTTTGATACACTGCACCTGCTATTGTTTTGTTTTTTCATTATGTGTGAAGAGTTTATACTCATATGATAATTATAAATTTATTTTGGCTTCTTTAATGATCACTTTATGCTAACTTTTACTATTAATTAATCTTTTTAGGTGAAGCTGAATCACCGGAAGTTACTTGATGGAATGTTGGCAATTTGTGGTGTGCCACAAGAAAAATTTAGAACTATTTGCTCTAGTATCGATAAATTAGACAAGCAAACCTTTGAGCAGGTTAAAAAGGAAATGGTGAGTGAAACTATCTGATAATGGAAACTTAATGATAGACTTTGTAATACCTCCTAGCTCAACATATTTTCATATCAGATTAGTATTTGGAGATTCTATTTTACAGGCACCAGCAATATTTAGCAACAATATGTGATTTTAATGCTTTAAGAAGTTTTTGTTGTCTTCTATCTTATGTTCTTATCATTGGGCATACAACTTAAATTGTTTAGGTGTCCTTGGGATTCATATATTGTATATGTCACTTTTAGGTTGATGAAAAGGGTTTATCTGAGGAGACTGCACACAAAATTGGAACGTTTGTTAAACACAGAGGATCTCCTGTGGAATTATTGTCCAAGCTAAAACAGGAAGGCAGCGAGTTCTTGTCTAACAATGAAGCTGAGCTTGCGTTGAATGAACTGGAGATTTTGTTCAATGCTCTGGTGAAGTCCAAGTGTGTTGACAAAGTAGTTTTTGACTTGAGTCTTGCTAGAGGTTTGGATTACTACACTGGGGTCATATTTGAAGCTGTTTTCAAAGGGACTACACAGGTATTTTAAAAGTTACGCAACACTTAATTGCAGCAAGAATATAGAAGCTTTTGAAAGATTATCTGTACATTGATCTAAAAATTTTTATGAAAGGTCTCGTACCAAAAATATAAAGATGTCTACTTGTTTAACTTTTACCTTAGCAACCAAAGGCGCACCAAGGTCCAAAGAGCTTCTGACATCCATATATTCAAAATCTAGGATTAAAATATGAATGGAGTCTGTTGGAACATAAAATTTGTAATCAATTTACTCTTTTTGTGCACAAGAAACAAGCTGAAATGAAACCAAACTTGTTAACCATCGGCGTTATTCATGTTAGAATGATTTTAGGTTGTGGCAACAGGTTTAGCCACTGTATAAGAGGATCCATAACAAGTAGAACCAAACAGCTGTTCGCTGTGGGAAAATACTGTTTTGTATGATTGCCCAGGGTCTTCGCGATGACTCAGGAATTGCTATAAACACCTTGGCAATATTACAAAAGTAAATTTTTTTTATGGCACTCAATTTTATATGCAAGATTTGCTCAAACAAATTGCTGGTATTGTTTTCCCTTTGGATTTTTGTTGTGATTGTTAATATGCAAAGGAAAATATTTCCATCAATTTCTCTTCTTCAACTCACTGTCTCTGTCATCTGTATTTAACTGCATCAAATCATCTAGGAGTTCTTATTAGATCTTATCTCTGCAGGTTGGTTCAATTGCTGCGGGTGGACGTTACGACAATCTTATAGGAATGTTTGGTACAAAGCAGGTTCCTGCTGTTGGAATCAGCTTAGGAATAGAAAGAGTATTTACTATACTGGAGCAACTCCATAAAGATAAAAATCAGGTGTTCTTTCATATTAGACCTTGTATATTCCTCTGATTCTGTGGTATCATGCAGTGTTCTACTGTTTGTTTGTCGTTATATGATGATAACATTGCATCACATTTCAGGAAATTCGAGCAACTGAAACCCAAGTCCTGGTGAGCATCCTAGGTGATGACCTATCATTAGGTGCAGAGATGGTGAGCGAATTGTGGGATGCGGAGGTGAAAGCTGAATTTATGATCAACAAGAGAGTGATAAAGCACATTGACCGTGCTAGAGGAGCCAAGATCCCCTATATGGTGATTGTAGGCGATCAGGAGTTGAGTAAAGGAATCGTGAAACTAAAAGATGTAACGGCTGCAACAGAGGAAGAGGTTCCTAGAGGTGAACTCGTGGCGGAGCTCCGGAGAAAGTTGAATGCTTAACATCGTCAATGAATTGCCCCTCAAATTAGGTTCATCGCAGTTTTTGGTCTCTACCTGTTTACATTATTGTATACCTTATGCCATTCTATTTCTTCTTCACATTTTCTTATTAATAGATGGGAAATGTGGTGGTTAGGAAAAGAAGTGCACAACTGTGATATTCTTGTTACCCATGAAGAAGCTAACGCGTTATATTTGATTTTTATTAACTGTTTAAAGAAGATGTTGCTTTAATACATTGATCATAAAAATGAGTGGAGTATATATTGTATAATATAATGTTGAATTAATCATTTTTATGCTTCTTTTTTTTTTACTTTATTAAGATTTATTCTATATTCGTCAAATCTATTTACAAATAAATATTCAAGAAATAAGAAGATATTTTTTCTTACAATGAGATTATTATGTTTATTTTTCATTATTTTCTTGAAGGATATTATAAAAAATAACAATATAATTTATCAACCCTATACTTTAACTAATAAATGAAAATTGATTAGACTCTGGTCTAGTAATGTTTAATTTAGGTTAGTTTTTGAGGATGTACATTATTCACGGAGAGAGTAATAATTAATTGTACAGATAAGAATATATAAAAGTTAGATGGATAGAATTTGAAAGATTATAGAGTACAAAAATAATTTTAAAATTTATTTTTAAAATTAAAATTTGATTTTCAAAACCAAAATTAAAAATAAAAAACTATGGAAAAAATATTTACTACAGTAATTGATAAATGTGCTTTTCATGAAAAAAAAATAATTATTTAGGCCTATTGAGCCTTACTTTTGGACTTGCACCATCTCAGTAATAAACCCTAATCCATTGGGCCGGCCCTAACTTCGCCCCAACTTTAAACCCTGTCTCCGACGGGAAACCATTGGAGAAGGCAGTAAGAACATTTATCAAACCCTGCACGTCGAGAGGAAAGGTAGAAGATAGTAAAAGATGCAGCACGATGAGGTCATATGGCAAGTTATCAGGCACAAGCATTGCAGTTTCATGGCAAAGTAAATATTTCTATTCATTTTAGTGATGTTTGTTATTAGGGTTTAATGTATCGTGTATATTTTGATTATGTGGTGAATTATTTGTAGAATTGAAACTGGGATATTCTGTCGAAACCCTTACAATGTTACCGGAGTATGCAACCGGAGCTCCTGCCCTTTAGCCAACAGTCGATACGCCACGATACGGGACCACGACGGTATCCCCTTAAAGCTTGTCTTTTTTATTGGGGGCAGCGTTTTATAATCATGAATTGAATGTTGATTTGGTTTTTTCCGTTCATCTTTTGGGTTTGGCATGTTTCAGGTGTGCTTTATCTGTATATGAAGACTATAGAAAGGGCGCACATGCCAAACAAACTGTGGGAAAGAGTTAAATTGCCAAGAAATTATGAAAAAGCCCTCGAGCTTATTGACAAGCATTTGGTAGTGCAGTTTTATCTTGCTGTTAACTGTTTCAATTGGGAAGGAGATATGAATTCATCTCCTGTGGATTGAACTTCATTGACACTGTTGCTAATTATAACAGATGTACTGGCCGAAATTATTGGTGCACAAAACAAAACAGAGATTAACTAAGATGACACAGATGCGGATACGCATGAGAAAAATTGCTTTAAAGACAAGGTTCGTGCTTTACCTCTTTAACCTTATATATATTTGATAAGAATGTTCATGATAGATAGATAGATAGATAGATAGATAGATAGTAGTAGTAGTAGCAGCAGCAGCAGCAGCAGCAGCTGCTGCTGCAGCTGCTGCTGATGTGGCACACTCCTGCCCTTAATATCAGTCTACTGTGTTCATTATAATAGATGACTACAACTCGGACTTGATCTTTATATTAGATTTAGATACTTTTTCATCATCTGCTATTATTCGTATTGGATGTTTTGCAATTAATAACAACTTTTTTTATTGTTTCAAGGCCTAGTTTGTGTAGCTTTTCGAATTCACCATATGTATACTAGTATATCCAAACTCTGAACCATAATCTGAGTTTGCTTAAATTTCTAGTAATGAATTGCAGAGGTTGTAGATAATTCAGTAAAAAAGGTAAAATATATGTAATCTGCTGCTAACAGATAGGTCATGAAAGTTGGTTCAAATTCTATCAGCCTACCATTGTGTTCTAGGGGTCAGAGAAGATTTTCAGTTCATTATTCTATTTGAAGTAGCAGAAATCTCAATTAACTTTTGGTGTTGAATGCTGTTTCATGATGGAAAAATTGTTATTCATCTACTTTCAGGAGTATTTCACCTAAAATTGAGTCCATATTGCAATGACTTTCAGCTATATATATTCACAATATCTTTGCCTTACTATATCAATTTATGTCTACCTTTTGCATTCTATTGACTCGCTTCCTGTCTTTTTAGAGAGACAATTAAGACTGTGCCAACAAAAGAAAAGAAAAGAGAAGCTCGGAGAGAGGAAAAGGCTGAGAAGGCAGCATTGTTAGAGAAAGTAAACCTTTTATTCATTGTGTTTTTTCTTCTTATGTTTGTTATTATCATAGCACTTGATGCATATTGCTTGACTGACACTTGCATTACTTTACAGAGCATTGAGAATGAGTTGCTTGAACGGCTCAAAAGAGGAGTTTATGGAGATATCTACAATCATGTTGATCAGTTCTACAAAATCCTTGATAAGGAGGCTGGAAAGGAAGCTGTTAGTGAAAATGAAGATGAGGAGGTATTCATCAATCCCTAGTACCCAAATTATTAGATATTCATTGCTCGAAACATGTTGGTACTCACTCGAGCCATACAATTGATGTTGCAGGAGCCTGAGATTGAATATGTAGAAGGATACGAGGAACTTGAAGAGGAAGAGGATATGGAAGATTTTGGCGGTCTTGCAACGGGTGAGGATTATCGCAAGTGCATATCTTCTCCATTTTTTTTGCTGTTTAGTTACATTGGAAATATTTATAGCGTGTCACTGCTGGCATTCCTTGTGTGGCGCATGGTGTTTTAGAGGTTTATATATTCTTCTTCGCTCTGTTAAACACCTTGGCTGTTTTTCAAAGAACTGTTCTGTTGCAGATGATAAAATGAATGATGATGATAATTCTGAAGATGAAGAACAGAATGTAGTTGTTACTCATAAGAGTGGTAGGAAAGGCTCTGCAAGAAAGAGGGACAAAGATGCAGATGCCAAATCTATGAAGAAAGCCAAAGTACATGTTGAGGTAAATAACTACATTTCACCATCCCCCAACACACCAAACCACAGATCACACAACCTTTTTGGCCTTTGATCATCTCTGTATGTTCATCTCTAGTTCTCAAATTTACTTTATTTTAGATAAAATCTCATGTGATTTATGTGCTAGGTTGAGCATGAAGACACAATAGAAAGACAAACGGCTGTGCATTAAAGCCCTGAAGTGTAACGTATTTGAGTACCCACACCACATGCTGGAGAAGGTTTGTGGGAGGCTACTATATTAGCTTTGGACACACACCCTGTTCAGAAAAGAGGAGCTGTTCAAGATATATGAAACCTTCTTTCCCCCCTGTATTAATTGTCCCAATTAAATAGTTTTCGTAGTCGAAGAGCCATTTTAATGGGAATGGATTTCGTCCCTGAAAAGCCAGGATATCAACTTTGGTTGTCTTTTTTAATTATACCCCCAATTTTGTGCTTTAGTATTTCATTTGAAAACTAGTTTGTATTACTGTTGCTTTATTTAAAAGGGAAAAAAGTTATGTATATTCAACTCTTGTAGTTGAACTACGTTGTTGTATTCAAGGGTTCTTTAAAAAATCAGAACTGTGATTATAACAATATGAAATTTTGCTTCAAATTCTTCTAATTCAATTTTACAAGAGATCCTCTGTTTTATACTGCATCTTTCATTGCTCTTCTAGTAATTCATTTTTGCTTGTTCCATCGTCTTCTTCGTTTCCTTGATCTATTCATGGATTTTCCATCAAGGTAGGCAATTGGTAGTTTATCACAAGTCTTTACCAACTTACAAAAGATTCCCAGGAAGAAACGTATTTCACTTTCTAAGCATCCCAGAAAGTAGATATGAATGGTTCTCCTTTTCTTCAACTTTGTGCCAAAAAGTTTTCCATTCCTCTTTTTTCATAGCACGATCTTTTTTCTTCACTATTTCTGATTCTATGAAGAGCGATACTTTTGTCCTTTCTTGAGGAGTCGCCATCTTACAAAATCAAAATCCAAGTTGATTGCATGTTGGACTTGAAAACGAACGAACAGGATAAACATTCCAAAAGGCAAAGGTGATCAATCTTGTCCCAAAAACTTTGAACAGCATACAAGTTGGTGTGTTTCTTGATTTTGATTTCTCGTAGCATGTTGTGGTGTATAAAAGCTGGATCAAAGGGAGAGAGAAGTGATCAACAGAATAGTGAGAAGGTGGAATTTGTTCAGATTGCTGAAACAGATGCCTTTAAATGTTGCTCATGACTCCAATGGCCTCCAAAGGGTTTGTCTCTCTGAACCTGCTGGTTCATCCTTTCAGGTACTCTCACCACTTGTGGTTTTCAGACAAGATTGTTCCATCTTAATAACATCAGTCTTGAATTCGAACCAGGTGCTTCTAAATGGTGGCAGAGTTGTGTCTTGGAAGAACAGTCGTGGCAAAGAGCTTCTGTTTATCAGAAACAAGGTATGTAGTATGCTTTCTTCGCAGATTTCAGCAACATGACAGATACATAAATCCTGTTTTGATGTTGTATAGATTAAAAGAATATATATAACCGTGTGGATTGAATTGGTGTGTCTCTTGGTTGCACTTCAGAATACTGGTAGATCGCCTTCAGACATCCTTGGTGGAATATCCATTTGCTTTCCTCAAGTAATATCCATGATCATCAGATGTCTCTCTCTATTAATGATATGATCATACACACATATCCATACATGGTTTACTACTATTACCTCAAAAGTTAACTTTCACAGGCCACTAGTTCAGATGTAAGAACAAGATTATGGTCTTTGGATTACGGCCCTCTTGATCATGCTTCCAATGACATCCAGTCATCGTCTCTCAATCTCGTCTTAGGATCTCCAGACAAAGATTCAAAGACGGGTCCTTCCAGGTATAATCATCACCTTAATTCACACGAGCTCCATTGATCTCCTTTCATGAAGTACCTCACTAGTATGTATGTCATGATGCAGATTTGAGCTGAGAGTTAAGATCTCGATTAGTCCAGGAAAGCTCACACTTACGCCTTCAGTGAGAAACGTTGGCGATAAGTCATTCTCATTCACATTTGCATTGTGCAATTACCTATCAGTTTCTGATATCAGGTCATACTTTTTCTTCACCATATGGATGGTTTTGTGTCATGATTGTCGTCAAGTTTGTGTTTTTAAATGTTAAATGTGTCGCGTGTATCTTCAGTGAGGTTCGTGTCGAAGGGCTGGAGACGCTAGACTATTTGGACAACTTGCTCCACAAAAGGAGGTTCACTGAGCAAGCAGATGCTCTTACTTTTGATGGAGAGGTTTCTTGATCCCCATGTGAATACATATGTTGTCTAAAATCAAGTCGTTGGTAACACGGTCATATACGTTCGTAGGTTAACCGTGTCTATCTAAACACACCACCAAAAATGGCGATCATAGACCATGGCAAGAAGTCCACATTCGTATTGCACAAACAAGGCCTCCCTGATTCTGGTGAGGACGACGAAAAGCCTTGCTGTTTTTCGCGTTTTTTCTTGTGTTTTCTGTCATGCATGGATCTGTTGTTGTTTGGGATGCAGTTGTGTGGAATCCATGGGATAAAGCTAGCAAGAACGTTCCATTTCTTGGAGATGACTACAAAACTATGGTGTCAGTGGATTCATGTATTGCAGAAAAACCAATCATCTTAAAACCATTTCAAGTTTGGACAGGAATTCAGGAGATTTTCTATGTGTCTTCAAGCTATTGTAGTGGTCAATTGGATCCCAGGATGGTAGTACAAGGTACATCTTGAATGGGTAAAGATATCCTACTACACTTTGGTGTGACACTCCGTTAAATGAGTAACATATAGGAGAGACAAAAGAAATTATATCCCAAGTTAACGCATAAACCGTAGGAGTAAGGGATTACATTTATCTTCCTTGCCACGTGTCAATTTATAAAGAGATACTACACCAAAATGTAACACGACATCCTGTGTCATCATGAACAATAAATTAATTATGGGAGTGCTTTTAAATTAAATATATAAACATTACTAATGATCAAATATGTTTGTGATTCTTAATTTGTACATTTTGTAATTTGTACATATTCCCACATTGATGAGGGAATATGTATGACTACATTGAATCACACATGTTGTAGTAACATTATGTAGACAAAATTATAGTGTAATTTACACATCAATGTGAATGTGAATAAATAAAATACTAAATATAAATATTATATATGATATAAGATTGAAAAAACATGGAACATTTAACACGTCAAGTACCGTGCTATAGTCGATACAATAGATTTTGAACATTTTCACGGGCCGGCCCAACTGAACTTCCACCTAAGAGGGTGTTGGCCCATTACCTAAAGCCCAGTAATAACTTAACATCAAGGGCCCTTTAACGATCTTAATATTTAATAAAATAAATAAAATAAAATGTAGAAATAAATCAAATATACTACCTCCGCCACTTACAAGGTATCCATTTCACTATTCCTGGCGTCCGCTTCAAAGGTATCAATTTCCTTTATTTAGTAAAGAAAGTACACAATATGACCCACCACTTCTCTCTAATACAACTACCTTTTTTACCTATAATAATAATATTCTTTAATCCACGTGCAAAAAGCAAATAAAGACCTTAGAATTGTCTACGTACAGACACCAAACGGTTACCTTGTAAGTGGCCGGAGGGAGTATATTTTAACATAATGAATTTAACATTCAGTCTCACAAAACAAGGTTTACTTAAATACTTCATTAACCCAAGAACTTCTAAAACACATGGATTATTATTTTTATTATTATTATTATTATTATTATTAGAAAAGTTGTAACAACTTTTTAAAAGATCAAATTAGTATGATATCTGTTAAAAGTGACCCTCAGATGCTGAAATGACAGCTTCTGATTTCTGTCTGTGCTGGATGGGACGCTTTAAACCTATTTAATTCAATTAATAACACTTTATTTAATATAGTTATTTTTAGTGAAAATGACAAAAAGTATCAACTATTAATTAAAAATAATTTTAAGTGACCATAGATATTATATACAATTTATTCTAGCCATTTTTTATGGAATAGACCAAAATACCTTTGAGGGAACCCATTTTTTCACATGTTTGAGGAATCAGATTCCTCACTTTTATGACCAAAAGTACGAAAAATACACTAGGAAAATCTGATTCTTCTCTATTTTTGAAAAAGATGTCAAAGTATAACTATGTAGGCATGTGTTCCCTCATATGCTTACAAAAAAGTGAAAATGACAAAAAGTAGTCACTATTACTTAAAAGTAATTTTAAGTGGCCACAAATGTTATATACAATTTATTCTAGCCACTTTTTATGGAATAGACCAAAATACCCTTGAGGGGATCCACTTTTTCACATGTTTGAGGAATCAGATTCCTCACTTTTATGACCAAAAGTAGGAAAAGTACACTAGGGGAATCCGATTCTTCTATATTTCTGAAAAAGATATCAAAGTATAACTATGTAGGCATGTGTTCCCTTATATGCTTACAAAAAATGAGGTATATATATAATAGCGGTCCAACCATGGTGCTGCATCATACACATATATTCATTTTCATTGTTCTAGTTTTTTTTAGTGTTGAGCATTCGGGGAGCAACTATTTTAACTAGATTTTTAGAGGCGTGAGAATATGGGGAGCAATATACAAGGTATGTTATAAACTAGTTTTAACAAATATGAATGCATTAATTTGATCATTTTTACATGCCGCATGAGTGTATTTTATATATTTCAACATTTTATAATAGAAATAATAGTATGTCGAATAGTGTATGTGAAGTGTAAAATGTATCCACATTAAATTTTATTTTTTTTTAAATTAGCAACTCGTAGGCCGAATAGAACAGGATTTGTAGGCCGAATAGAACAACTTTGAAGGCCGAATAGAAGAAACGTTGGCCGAAAAGGCCCAAAAAATATATCCTACGATAAAAAAATAGGTAGGCCGAATAGAACAAGTGTTATAGGTCGAATAGAATAATCTTATGGGCCGAATACAAAAAACGCAGGCCGAATAGAAGAACTTAAATTTCCACATTTAATTTTCATTTTTAAAAAAATATGTAGGCCGAATAGAAGAATTTTGGTTGGCCAAATAGAATAACATTATAGGCCGAATAAGAGAGACGTAGACCGAATAGAAGAAAAACATACAGAATTTGAAAGGCATCTGAAGGTAGGCCGAATAGTGAAACAGTGTAGGGCCGAATAAAATAATACGTTGGCCGAATAGAATACTTGCAACTAATTATGATGTCGTCATTTACATTTTCTTGAAAAAATATGCAGATGAGCTATAAACAAGCTGTGATGTGTTGGGGTGGATATTGGGATGGGTTACTATACAAAGGTGGACAGGTTCACTGGTTATACTTGCGGGATGAAAATCTATACTATACTAGTTTGTTATTAGAAATTCATAACATAATACAAGTTGATTTGGATAATTGGGGTTATGAAGTTCATTCTCTCGTAGAGTACAATGGCCGTATGTCTAAATATAAGATAAAGAATGATGCTCGTGTGGCATAAGTTTTCAACTGTGTTGATGTAGGAATGGTGTACGTGGCACTCGTTCCTGTCGCTAGCAATGCATTCATTGAACCTCCTGCACAAGGTTCAGGGCATAGTTTGGAGTTAGGGTTGGGTTATAATGACGGAAGTGATGGTCCGAGCAATGATCCATGTTCGAGGGCACAGTCTAGTGCTAGGCCTGATTTTGATTTGAATGTGGCGTACAGTCCGGCCTCAGAGATGCAGCGGTGTGGTTTTAGGGAATATGTAGATGCTGAAGATGATGACATCTTTGGTGAGAGTGAGGATGATGTACATGCTTATAATGATGATGTTGAGCCCGGGAATAGGACTATCAAAGAAGAACATGAAAACAATGAAGATGACATACAGCAGGATTGTAATAAGTCTTCTAGCGAAAGTGATGATGGCGCTGAGGAGAGAAGAATCCAATTGTATGAAGAAGTCTGTGATTACATACGTCAGAGAGGCGGCCCTAACTTTCTTGAACCGATTAGTCGCGACTTGTCCCGTCCTGAAATGCAGCTACAAGATTGTCAAAGTATTCGGCCCACCACCCGTCCTTGGTTGATTCCAGGTATGAATACTATGTTTATTTAGAGGAGAACTAAAGTAAACTTGTACTTTGAACTAATGCACCTGATACGATTATAGGCATTCCGGTTGTAGCTGACAGAGAAGATCAGATGACTGTCTCTGACTTTGATGCGTCTGGCGCTTTTCACGAGAAAAGTGTATTTGATACAAAAAAAAATTACAGACTGCTGTAGGAATGTATAACTTGCGGAACGGAGTTGAGACTACTGTTGAAAGATCTGGCTCAACCAGATATAACATGGAATGTAAGCTCAAAGTAAAACCGGTTGTCAAAAACAGAAGAAGTCAGAACAGAAGAAACTCATATCCTTCGTAATCAGTGCACATGGGTAGTAGTGCGCAGCCTTGTGGACTATGAACATAATCTGTCAAAATAAGTTACGAGGAATGCATATATAAGATGTAGAATTCATGGTCAAAATAGGAGATATAATTATTTGATCACATCATGGGTTAAGATACAATACCACATCACATTCTATCCATGGCCTGGACCCCCTCCACACGGGTAACCTCCTTGCTGCGTACGCACGAAGATTTGTCAACAAGTCATCAATTATGTTGGCAAATGTCGTTCTATCATCTTTGTACCGCCTCGTGTGTTCATTCCATAAGGATTGAACTCAGACCTTAGAGGAAAATCATTGTATACGATTAGTCTCAAAATTACATGGAAAATTTATACATACATTGCTAATGTGGTTGTTACTTACAAAGAATTGCATGTCCATAATGCAGTAGTTCCCAACATCCTGATGGACGTGAACTCCTATGGCCGCTGGTCGCTCTGATAATATCCGGAGGTATGAATCTAAGTGCAGAAATATATATAAATTTATTACAGAATATTGTGAGTTAGTAAACATATTTACTTATTAATTATACACATGAAGGCTCTCTCAATTACCTGGTCGTCAATCCAAGCACTAGGGTCCTCCATCTCAGTGAAAAAAGCACTGCTGACTCCATAGCCGAGTCCGACGTAGATCCTGATATTAAAAATTCTTTAACAACAAGCACAAGTATGTAAAGTAACATATGAAAACGTCTAAAATAGTAGATTAACATGTACAGATCGTTGTTTGTTTTAAATCGCAGGTACAGTTTCCAGCGGCGCTCGCGTTCAGTCGTTGTGAATGGTGATTATAACGCTGCACTTGTGTTTTTTGGCCTCTTAGCAAGGATCAAACCATCTTGAGCGACTCCAAGTGTGGGAGCCATCGGACTCACAGGATCCACCACTGTAGGAGGGGTAGATCTAACCCCTGAACTCGAGCTAGATGGCTCATACCCAAACCCCTAACTCCGCGAAATATCAGCTCTAAGGTGCCTGAACTCCTTTGTAAGCGCAAGTCGAAATAAATGTTGTGTCTGATGCTCAGCCACCATCTGACATGCAAGCTGGGATAACAAATCATCCTGCTGATCCAGCCTATGGAGGACCCTATCTTTGAAATCCTGATCATATCTGTAGTGGTCCTGCTCATATTCGTGATCCTGATGACCATACCCGTGGTCATCCTGATCATCATATCTGTGATCCTGCTTATCATATCAGTGGGCGTCACCTATCCCACTCCTATGATGAGCAACGGCTCGAGCATGCCAGCTACGAGCGGAGGATGGAGGAACATGATGCGTGGGATCATACGAACTGCGCTCAGCATACCTTGTCTCCCCTGAATGATGTCCACTGTGGTCAGGACTAAAAGTATAGGGAGGACGGTAAGAATGCTCATCCCAATTTGACACCCAAGTTGAAAGATCATCTGTGCGCTGGTCAGTCCATCGATCCTCAACAGCCACACCAGAATAGTACTGCTGATCCCATAGATTACTAGTATGATCGTATGCCTCCGCCGCGGTCTGCTGCTCCACATATGTGAAATCAGGCCCCCGGACGACCTTTCGTCTGGGGTTAGAGAATGCCTTTGTGTACAGCCTCATGATCAACCCCTGCAAATGATCATCATCTATTCCAATCCAATAAACCTTTCTGTGCTCCTGGGGAGCACCCGCGGAAAATCCACCACTACAAGAACCTGATTAAAAAACCAATACATTTAGATACAATATCACTGATTTGTCTGTACTGACATGGATTAATGATTCATAAAAATTTAGATTTCATACTCGAGAAAACAGATTCCTGTCAACCTTCTTCACCTTACGAAATACCTATCACAAGCAAAGTGGCCTATTTTTCTCCCTATCGGTAGGGACATGACCATACGATGCAGCAAGGGCAGGTAGACGTTCGTACGCCCAAACCTATCACACGTAAACTACATATGTTAGATTATTACTGTTGCTGAAACTAGTAATACACTATAACTTTAAGTGATCTACTACAACAAGTAACAAGAGCGCAAATATGCACCCGTAAAAGTGGTATATGTACTTGTTAGGGTTTGTTCCTTTAGAAAGTTCGGTCAAAATGTGGTCCATAAAGTGCAGTAGAGTCATATAACTGACCTGGCCCCAAGGGAATAAATCTCATCTACGCTCGTTCTCTATTAGGACCCAAACCCAGTTGTCTACACTCGCCTTGGTAACATCCGATCCAAGGAGAAAATAGTACAACAACAGCACCTTAGCAATTTTAACCGCGTTCTCGGGACTAACACCACTAAATTTTGTACCTTCAAAGTCACGGGCAATCTCACTTACTAATGGTCTTTCGCCCTGACCATAATACATATCGTACACCCCACCAAACAGGATATGATACGACAAATTCGGATCAAACCTCACTCTATCCCGAAAGCAGAGCCCCATTATCCGCATAAACTTTACCCTACTAAAGCTAAGACACTCGTTCCCAACTTAAAATATCTAGCAGTTACATCATCCCCGCCACGTATGATCTCCCGTGTCATGAGACCGTGGAGATTACCATGCGCGATCCAATCATCGTGAAGACCCCAGTAATGACCAAAACAAGATCGCCTGAATATCTCCTCCGCATTACCCCTAACCGTTGTTAACTGCTTACGGATAAGTGTCATAACAATCCCAGGTTTGTAGTAATTATGTACACCGCAGTTCTGCCCCTGCATGGTTGGACGCTTCCATTCACCCTGCACAAATTTAACTTTTTGTTAAATAATATGTAACACACATAAAAAAGATGTATTCTGCATCAATTCAACCAGCTTACTTAATAAGACAATAACTGATAATTATATCAAATAACAATAAGTTCACTGCAACAACTGAACAAATATTTGCACACTCATTCATTTGTTCTATTCGGCCTACTTTTCCTTCTATTCGGCCTACAAACAGTTCTATTCGTCCTACGAATATTGCTTTATTCTTCCAAGGTCAGTGCTATGACATTATTCAAACTACACTTTGTTCTATTCGGCCTACAAATATGTTCTATTCGATCTACAAAAAATCTCTATTCGGCTAATCAACATTTCCAAATATTTCAAAAATTCAAGTACTACAATTTGTTCTATTCGGCCTACAGCTTTGTTATATTCGGCTTAAGATTTGTTCTATTCGGCCAACCAACATTTTCAAAAAATTCAAAAAAAACTCCTACACTTTGTTCTATTCGGCCTACACTTGTTTTGTTCGACCTACAAATTTATTCTATTCGGCCTACTAAAAAAGCTCTATTCGGCCAACCAACATTTCCAAAAATTCAAAAAAATAACACTCCTAGAATTTGTTCTATTCGGCCTACACTTGTTCTATTCGGCCTACACATTTGTTCTATTCGGTCTTCAAAAAAACCCTATTTGGCCAACAAAAATTTCAAAAAAATTCAAAAAAAAAAAAAACAATACCACACAAAAAATTCTAAACATGATGTATACACAGTTAAGTCACATTCATCACATTACAAAATGAATTCACATTTTACACATATGAACAAAACCACTCAAAATGTACTTCGTATCCTCGAAAACGAGTACCACAAACTCAATGTAGGACACATTATAAACAAATAACTCACAATTTAAAAATGCAAATAAAACTGATTTCATACATAGCCGAAAATTTGCCATTTTGAAAATTCACCAAATTCACCTCGTCGGAAACGCCTGTTCCGGCAGATGGAAAGGGGATATTGAGAAAGGAGTACTACAAATGGGTAGCACTGCTCTTTGTGCTTTTGGATGAAAGGGAGGGAGGAAGAGAGAGGATGTTGGACGAAAAGAAGAGAGGAAGAGAGAGGATGTTTGACGAAAAGGAGAAAGGAAGAGAGAGAATATTGGACGAAAGATGAGAGAGAAGAAAGATGAAGTATTTGGAATGAAAATGACGTTAATGATATGATATATACCCCACCAACCCACATTCAAAATTTTAATTTGAAAAATTTTTAAATTTTAAATGTGGTCCACCAACCCAATAAATACAATTTTAAATGTGATCCACCCACCCCATTTACTGCAGTCATAACTGACATGATATGTTCTCTTTATTTTCGTACTTTAGCCGACAATTATTGAGGGTAATTTGGGGACTCCACTAAATAGTGGCTAGTAAAAATTATTCTTAACGAATGTGGTTACTTAAAATTGTACTTAGTTAAAAGTGGCTATTAAAATATTTTTATATTATTTACTTTTGTTCTCTAATATAACAAAATAATGCTACAGATGAAATATTTAAAATTCGGTGTTACTCTACCAATATAATTGTTGTAACATCTCCCCCATTTATTAACATGTAAGAGTAATTAATACTACTTGACATGTATAATTATTAATGAGATGGATTATTATAATCATATGTGAACAATAAATTTCGTGTTTTAAATATTATTTATTAATTAGTTTTTTATATAATTAATATTTTTTATATAACAAAAATATACATATGCATCAAACAAAAGGGGAATACTGATTTCACATCAAAATTTTATTTTGATTTCATGCTGAAGTTATTTATAAAATGAATTTGCAAAAACTGTGTTTTTTCTGAAATAGTAAATGGGTTCTCAAAATTTCAGCAAATAAAAACTGAGCGCAAGAGATGTACGTCAATATGTTTTTTTTTTATTATTTCTTATTATTATTTATCACCTATTATTACAAATATCATTATTAAAACTCTTCATTTATACTCTAAGATGTAATTGAATTATATTGTTACTCCCTCCGTCCCATAATATTTTTCTCACTTTCCTCATTTGTTTGTCCCACAAAACCTTTCACCCCTAAAAAAAGGAAACACCACTTTATCCAACAACCTCAAAAATTACTTTAATTTCAAATTTGTCACTCTTTTTTCACACACATATCATTATTTTATACTTTTTTATTACCTAAAAATACTACAATACCCTCCAAAGTCAATAAAATTGCTCAAAAAGTGCAACGTTTCTTAAACAATGTGGAACAGTAAAAGTGAAAAATTTTTTGGGACGGAGGGAATATTATTTTTCATTGATGAGGTAGTATTACTTTTCTTATTAATGTTATTATTTTCTTATCCGTTTTATAGAATTATTTTCATGAAATTGTCTCAGAAAAAGTGTTTGCCATAAAAATGCTCATTCTCCCAACGTTTATATTTTCTAGTTTGTTAAGTAAACCTATACAAACAAATAATTATTGAACTCAAACATAATACTAATACAATAACCAATTGCACGTTAAATATTATATCTCTCAATTTATTAATTATTAAAATATTATACTCAATTCGTCCCAACCAAATATTCACAGCTACCGTGAAATGCGAGACGAAAGGAGCATAGGTCTAGAACAAGAAAATAAAATTCTAAATTGTATAGTATATAAAGATGGAACAATTGTCTGGATATGGAAAATAATTGTGGATCATCAAATATAGGAGAAATTATTAATAAGGAAAATATAAAAATAAATATTAATAGTGGTCCTAATGTAAATAATAATGGATTAAGATAGGGATTTGTGCCAGAAAATATATGATATTGCCCCTAGCTATATATCGTGATCATTACATCTGCAGATTGTGTTCAATAAATCAAAGATTTTTACCCACGCGCGTCCTGCCACCCCAACCCCATCCCATCTCCCCCCACCCCCCAACCCCCCCCCCCCCCCCCCAAAAAAAAATTATACTGTAATTTTTTTTTAAGTGGGAGTAGTTTATTATAGTAAAATACTTTTAATCTTTTCGAATTTCATAATGCCTTTCAATTTCCTTTTTATTTATTTTCACCATCATTTATGATTTTTTTATACAGGAGAATTCTCATTAATTCTATAAGTTGATGGAGTAAATAAATACTTTATCCATCCCATCGTTAGGATTTATATTTTTCATTTTGAATTGTTCCACGTTAAAATTTACATTTTTTTTTAAATTTGGGCCCACACAAAACAATTAATTATTTTATGCAGAGCACACATACAACATTAATACAACTACGCACTTTACATTTAATATTATTTCTCTTACCTCACCACACATTAAAATATTATATCTCTTAATTTTCATACAAAAAGTAAACGTCAATGTTAACGCGGGATGAAGGGAATATATAATGGTGATCATATATTATTGAATAGTATTCCTTAGATGTGAACGTATTTAATTACTCTTGTTTGTATCATGCGATATTTAGGTATGACAACTCAACTAGTAGATGTTGGAACTGTTAAATTAATCGAGATAATAGAGTGCTCGACTATATAAGAGCTGGACTCAATTCATAACTACTCCAATTCGAATCCATTTTATGCTCATTCAATAATTGAGTGGAACTTTAAGATTTGAAAATAATAATAATTAATATATTATTTAATTACAATAGTATTTAACAAAATAATTATTAATAAATATGTAGTAAGTATAAAATATTTTAATTATTATTAAATTTGATAAAATTCGAAACTCAACTCTTTTTGCTTATTGCTTATTGCTTAATGAGTTCAGTCAATTTCATGTATAAGCTTGCTACTTATGAAGTACATAATGTTTGCACTTTTTCGGCTCGTATAACACCAATTCATGAAAAATATCTCAACCTTTCTTGTTGATAGTTTCTAAACTATTAACCTTCTATATAATAAAAGATTAGTTTATTTTTTAAAAGATTAACAATTTATCATTAAAAAATAATAACTTTTGTATAAAAAAATACTATTCAACTTAAATTTTCAACCGAGTACAACTATGAACTATTCAAACTCCCTTCGCTGTTAACATCTATAGGTGACAGTCTCAATAACACACCTGTCGCTTCCTCCGATCCTTCTCTTTAGAGTTTAAGTGGAATGAACGTCTATAATATATATCTCGTTGTTATCCCTAATTATAACTTCGTCTCCGGATTCCATTAATGATGAGACAAAAGGTATGCATTATGTGAAAAAGAAATGAAATAAAGTGTGAAGTAGGGTAATAGGAATTGGGAGGGAAATAGAAGAGGAGAGTTAGTGAGAGCAATTGGATGTGTGTGCAAAAAAGTGAAAAAAGGGTAGAAAAGTCAACGATTGCACGGGTGTGGCCGCAAAATTAAGGTTAACAAACAGAACGAAAAGCAAGCCTGTGGATGTGTCATTTGTTTTGTTATTATTATTTTGTCTTTTGCAGATTTGGGTATGGAATTAATTGTAAGAGAGCACCCCAATTCTTAAGTTTTGCATGCACGCCATACCCACATTTCCTGCCCCCCTTCCGACATCCTCTTCCTCCCCCCTCTCTCTCTCTCTCTCCTGCTTTCATGTGTCTACGTATAATTACTTCTATATGCATACCTATTACTCTTCAGTCTTCACATTAATGATCTTCTCTCTCGTTTGTTATAATATATTCCCTCCGTCCACGTATTTTATATGTAGCGAATAGTTGTATTAATAATATGTACTATGTCACACGGGATTTTATGTGAAATTCACTATATATCTTCTCTCTTGGTAGTTAAATGAATGATGTACAGGAGAAAAAGAAATTCTAATCATTGTATTTTTAGGATTTAGTTGTGCAAAAGGTGGTTTGGTCTACTCCAGTCGTCCCTGTATTTCGGCTCGACAGCTTGTGAGAAATCTTAGGATAGAGTTTTCTACTTTGACCTATATATCATCCATCAAACCCCGTGAAAAAGAAACTCCAACTCCAAATATAAATAAATGAATACTAATAAAATACTAAAAATATCAAATTCATGGACAAAGTGTATCCAAAATGAATTAATCATTTTGTTGGTTAATTAATTTGCATGAATTAATCACAAATGAAATAATTCAACCAAGTATGGCACCATGCTGATCTTGATTTAAAAATTTGAATATTTGTAGTTGGGGAATTGGATTAATAATATCAAATGAGATCAACTTTAAATTAAATTCATATGATTTTTAATAATTTGTTCCAGAGGCCAAACTCTGAACCGTAACCATTAAAACTAGACATGTTTGATTAAATAAACACCAGAATCAATAAAGCAGATCACAAATATCTTTCTTTGCCATGGAGGGAGACGCAATAACTGACAACATACTTAATTAATTACGTAATTTATGCTGAACCAAATTGTTTATATATGTAACTATTTATTTACTCCTTTTACTTATTTTAGAACATTGTCACAATTAATATACTAATAAAATTAGTGATTGTAATTAATTAAAAAAATGGAGTAATAATAATGCAGAAACATATTGAAAAGAGTCATCTGAGGACAGGTTGCGAGGTTTGCTGAGAAAGTTGTGAAACTGTAGAGACTGACAGATGAAAAGGCTGGGAATTAATTTAATACTTAATTAATTAAATTACTGTTACTCTTACTATTACTATTACACATCCTCTGACATGATCTCCCTTTTGTCGTAAAAATCTAGTTGGCCTTTATTGTTCCCTCACCCCCTAAATCAAATAAAAATAATAATAAAACTCCCATTTATTCCCTCATTTATAATTTAATTATTTTCTTCACTTTTTTGGTCTCACACCATAACCATTGCTCCTTCAATTAATTCCCTTTAATTTGTATTGTGGCATGTCTATTTGAATTTCTGGAATTATAGTATCGATTAGCTTCAATGATTGATGAATAGTAAACTCAGTTTTTTGTTTTTCTTTTATTTTAAAATCTTAATTAAATATTTCTATATTATTTATTGAATTCAAAAAATAATTTTTTCTTAAATAATTAGAATAGTAAAAATGAACTTACTCGTGAAAAAATGGAGAGAACATTTATTTTTAAAATGATAATTATAATAATAAATTAATACTATGATATTAGTAGTCTCATAAAAGCATGCTTGTGTGATACTACTATCTTAAATTGTGATACTCTTTACTTTTTCTTAATTAATTAATCCTTTCCACTTTCATCAAATAATTGTTACCAAGGAGTATTTTTTTTATTCTTCCTACTAAAATATTTTCAAATAAAAATATCATGAGTTATTTTTGGAAAAATATTCTGCCTCGCCCTTGATTTATCATTTTGATAATAGAATTTACTATCTAATTGTTTTATATTATTTGTATGAGTACAATTATATAAATTGCCGACACAGCTTTTTGCATCTGACCCATTTAAAAATGTTCGTAAAACCACAAATCATGTGTCGCATTAAAAATGGTGCATCATAACACTAAACTTACTCGATAGGAGTATATATTAAGCTTAGCAAGAGCTCCATTAAACATTAAAAATAAATAAAATATTCATTAAACTTACCAATTTTTTAAAACCATTTTACCCCATCAGATAGTCACACTATTTTTTACTAATATTACCCATTTTCTTTCTCCTTTGAAACATTAACGCTCTAAAAAAAAAATTATATTGAACACATTCAATTAACCCCGATTCTTGATTTAACATAGTGTCTAGATATTAATCAATTGAGATATTCTATCTAATTTAATTTGTCTTTTCATTTATGCAATTTTAAGAATTTTAGGATTTTAGTAATGAAAATAAATTCAAATAAATTAAGCAATTTTATTCATTTTATTTTATTGAAGTTTTATCATTGCATAATGAATTAGAGTATTTAAATTAAGCAATTATATTCATTTTGTTGAAGTTTTATTATTGCATAATGAATTAGAGTATTACAAGTTAAGTTATTATATTATTATTATTATTATGAAAGAATCGCCTTGAATTTCCATATTAACCATATAATAATTAATACATTCCCAAATGTAAACTGGAATATTTTTTTTTTCTTTTCTCTTTGACGTTATTCGTTTAGTTGTAATAAACAATAAGTTTCTATTTCTACAATATTAAAATAAATAAACACGCATTGATTATATGAATACGTTTATTATAACAGAATATATATATATATATATATATATATATATATATATATATATATATATATATATATATATTAGCAATCGAATTTACCAATGGAATTCAATCTGTTGGTAATTACCAATGGATTAGCAACAAAAATTATATTTTTGTTTTAGCAGCGAAACGCCAACGGATTATTTTAGCAACGGAATTCAATCCGTTGGTAATTACCAACGGATTAGCAAGTGAATCATTATATAAATTACCAACGGAATTATTAGCAACAAATTACCAAATGAATTAATTACCAACGGAATTAATTTTTTATTGCAAAAAATTTACCAACCACCACTTTACCAACGAAATTTTACTAACGGATTCCGTTGCTAATCCGTTAGTAAGTTATTTTAACAATGGAATTAAGGTTTTTACCAACGAAATATTCAGTTGGTAAAAAATTTTTTTTTTGCAGTGTAACAATAATATTTAAATCTTATTCGTTTATGATATTTTAATTTTAGTCTGAAATTTTTATAGAGTTATCTTTCCAATTCTACGAGTACAAATAATAGACTCCCATAGAAATTATATAATTAGTATAAATAGGAATTAAAAAATTGTATCAGGCAATTTTATTATGTGAGACATCAGACACGTAATCTCAAACATTCATTGGCAGTTAATAAAACTGATGAATATATACATGAGTGTTATTTATTTCAGACTGATCACTAATTTATTTCTGTACTTATTGGACATGTATATATAAAAGCTGTCACCAAAGAAATAACAAGGCCAGAAAATCGTGGAAGATATTCACATAAAATAAAAAATTATTTTTTAATTATAAGTCATCAATATTACTGTCTGATAGTAATATCTCTCTCATTTTATTTATTATTTATTTTTTTCCTCAATGAAAAAAATTTAAGATGGTTTTAAAGAGTTGAAAATATGTAGTTACAGTACTAATCGATTAACTAAATGTCTAAATTATCAATGGAAAAGGGAGTCCTACGAGCTTTTTTTCCCTCTGTATTTTAATTTTACAATTTAAATTCAACAAAATGTCAACTTAATTCATCACTTTAGTCCACCAACTCTAGAGTAAATTAATTGCAGTATTATATATTTGCATACATATTCTACTAATAGTCGAGAAATTAAGAGATTGTTGTACTGATTAATTTAATTGAAATTTGAATAAATTAAATTATTCGAATTACCAATATTAATATCGTGTTAAATGGATATGGTGAAATTTATAAAATAAGAAATTACAAACGTAACCTAGAAGAGATGATTTTTTTAATAATAATAAATAAATAAATAAATAAACTAATATAAACGGGAGGTCACGTAACTGTCGAGAAATTGTGGTAATAAGTTTTTTTGAAAATTGTATAAATTTGGAGCACGTGCAACATGGAATAATTCTACTCATAATTCAGACCACAAACAATTTTGTCAGACCATTAGTGTTCAATAATATCCCCTTATCAACATCATCATTTTAATACACTACAGTATTTTTTTTTATAATTTAATTAATCAAAGAAATTAATTGGTGCTCCTAATTTCGCGTGAAGTATATTTAATTATAAATTGAAAAAAAAAACTATTATGCTATGCGAATCAATACTACTACATTTAAAAGTTAAACCTGAAATATTTAAGGATAATATAAACGGTCAATCAAAAGTTGAAGTGTATAAGTGTCGTGAATTACAAAAATAAAATTATAATTATATTTTACAATAAACATCTAATCAGAGGATAAATAATAAGATTAAAATAGTATGGGAAGCACAAAGCTGTTTTCACCAAATTTTTTGAGGCCATGGTTCTAAATTTTTGGTGTTAATCATAATATATGAATTTTGAGAATTTATATTTTGAATTAAAATTATTTAATTCATCAGAACAATACAGTATAATTGGAACTGAAATATGATGATAACACTTATTTTTTCGATACAAATCTCCTGATATGTTTAGATATTATAATTGCTGAATAAATAAGGTATACAGTATATACAATTAAAACTAAACCCTATAAAAAAATTAATAATAATAATAAGAGAAAAAAATTTTGAATCAACTTTCTCTTATTTAAATTACGCTAATTTAATGATTGAAATGTATATAACGCTTAAATATTTGGACCAGAAAAGCAGAAAATTTGAACAAAAACTTAATATGCTAATTAACCACTAATTACCAGCATTTAATTTGATTGATGGGTCATCAATTTAATTTTGTCCATCATCTCAATAAGAAATGTATATATGTACTCTCCCCACTTGAAATCAAAGTAAGGTGTTACGAATTTGGGGAAATAATGGGAATATAATAACAATACATCATTAATTAACTAATTAAAGATGTAGGACCATTAGAATTAAGAGTGATTAAAATCCAAATAGGGAGGCCCTCTACAACTAATTAAGTAGGTGGGCATAACTAAACTTACCATTTACAGTTTAATAATACACTAATTATCAATTATCATGTTGTTTATCTCCCTCACCATGCATCTATGTATATTTTCATGCACACCAAACTGTGTATAAATTACAATAATTGCTTGATTATTAAAATTCACTTAACTCGTCTTTTCAACAACGCTATGGTGGATACTAACTCAATGCTTGAAGAACTGAAATTTCATATTTGGTCGTAGTTCAATATAAAGCATTTGAAACAGTAATTCTTTATCGTATAAGAATTGGCTTAGCAATCATCTCTCTGTGTAATTTGATCTCTCTGTATTAGGAACTTTTAGGTACCTCTAACACCCTTATTTATATTAATTTCTTTCTTATAAAAAAATTGATCTTTTATTAACCAATCATCGATTTATCATATAATGACAATAAATTAATTCAATTAATTGCTATTTTCATTTAAAATAAATTATATCATGATAACTTCATATAAAATACCTAGCTACTTATTTTGGAGTAAATTTGTTTCTTATCTCTTAAAATAAATCATCTTTAAAGAGAATTAGTAAAATGGTGTTATAGAAATATGTCCCATTTTGTAATTATATATAGGTATTTAAAAATAATATGTAAAGTAATGGAGTTATATCAATTAATATAAGTAGTACATTAATTCGGTAATTAGCTCAGTTTTTCACGTTTTAAGGAGTAGTTTTTTTCTGTCACTTCTTAATTTATAATCAAATCTATTTAAAATAAAAACAATAGGCTGAAAATGATAGTCATGAATCATGATATAGGGCATATCTCTAGCATTTTAAATAGTGGAGTAAGTATTATATGGTATTTATAGAAAAAGCAAGTATATATTCACTGATGTAACCTACTATATTATCTTATTTATAGTTTATGTACGTTTAACTACATATAAATTCTGCTTAAATTTTTTTTATAATTAAATAATGTCAGATCATCACTAAAAATAATAAAAATAAATTAAATTCATGTAAAAAAATCCTTTAAATGAAAAATACTTAGTTAATTGCTGACGAAATAACAACATTTTCCCGATACAATTCATATTCCATATTAATTGTTGTTGGGTATTTTAGGATTTTTAAGTAATAAATAAAGTTGTGATATGAATGTGAGGAATTAATGATAAATTTGAAATTAATATAATTTTTTAAGTTGTTAAATAAAAATATACTTTTTTTTTAATGAAGATTATTATGGAACTGAACATAAAGAAAAGGAGGGGGGGGGGGGGGGGGGGGAGGGGGGATTTCTTATTCATGGTAGCATAAATTAATATCTAGAATTGTAATAAAGTTTTAGATAATTCTATAATTAGTTTTTTTTGACAGCTGAAGAAATTTTTTGAATATATATATATATATATATATATATATATATATATATATATATATATATATATATATATATATATATATATATATATATATATATATGTGGGGGGATTTCTTATTCATGGTAGCATAAATTAATATCTAGAATTGTAATAAATTTTTAGATAATTCTATAATTAGTTTTTTCTGACAGCTGAAGAAATTTTTTGAATATATATATATATATATATATATATATATATATATATATATATATATATATATATATTTTTTTTTTTTTTTTTTTTTTTTTTTTTCTCTAAAAATATTATCTCGTATGTTAAAGTATTATCAAATAAATAAACTTAGCTCATATAATCAAAATGCTATACACAATAAGTATGCCACATGTACATATATAGTTAATTAAGTGAATTTGCAATAATTATAATAATTTTATGAATAATAGAGGATTTAGCATGCCACCTATGCTTATATAATGGAAAGAGTAATTTCACAAGTCAACCCCTTTTTATTAGTAACATGAATTTGATATACTATACTTTTTTTTTTCTTCCTGTTAAATAACCACCATTAATAAATATTATTAAAAAAAAAAATCTAACACTTCAAAATATATTGAGATTTGAAAACATTCACATATATATAGTCTCTTATAAAAGATGAATTAATAAAATTAGAATAAAAATGTATCTAGCTTTTTTTTAAGTGTGAATCTCTTGTGCGCCCAGACACACAGATTTAGATTTAGATATGTGCTCCTTTGCAATTTTCGTGCGTATTTATAATTTAAAGTCCCAAAATACATAGATTTAAATAAAATAGAGATGAGAATGATTGTGTTCACATGGGAACACAAACCGTGTCACCGGATCTTTTGCCTTTTTTAAATTACATGAGTTAATCATAAAAAGAAAATTTAAGTACGAAATTTATTTTCTTAATTGAGAAAGTTAAAGAAGGAATTTCAATGTCTCTAATATATCTACGACGAAATTATATTGTAAACTAATTATTTTTTTATTATGGAGTACTATTAATTACGATTATGAAGAAAAAAAAGAAAGAAAAAAGAAAGAGAGTTTTCTTCAATTCAATAATTGAGTGCATGCATTGTTTTTTAATTTAGAAAAAAATAATAAATAAATAAAAGTAATTATATAAAAATAGTCGAGTTATCGGAGCGACAAAATCTGAGCGCCGCCAATATAATCATACAGAAGAAAAGACGTTTACGAAAAGTTTCCTTGAAACTAGTGACCTAAATCACACTTGAAATATGTACATTCTATTTCTATTTCTATTTCTATTTCTATTTATATTTATTACTCCATCTTCATATTATCTTATTATTATTACTCCTACAATTGAATTATTACTCTCTCCGTCTCACTTTTTTAGAATTAAAAGTTTATTTTGTCCCATAACTATTTAAAATTTTAAATTTTATTCCAAAAAAAATATTTGTATTGATTTTGTCCCATAATTATGAATTTTCTTTCAATTTTGCCCAATTTTCACCAAAAATCCCAAATTTTGCCGATTATTGGTCACGTGCGTTGCACGTGACTGATGAATCTGGGGGTTTCGGCGGAAATCTTGGGTTCTGGAGAAAACTGGGCAAAATTAAAAGAAAACTCATAGTTATGAGACAAAATCGATACAAATATCTTTTTTGAGACAAAATTTAAAGTTTAAAGTTATGGGACAAAAAAAAAATTTAACTCTTGGATTAATTCCTAAAAAAATTCACCACCTTGAGGTTTTCAAATCTACACAATCTTTTATTTTTGTCAATTCAATACACGATCTATTTAATATTTTCAATTCTTTCACGAACTTTAATTTTTGTCAATTTAATACGCTATCTATTTATTATTTTCAATTCTATCAAAACTTTTATTTTTTGCTATTTGATACACCATTTATTTTATTTTTTTAATTCAATTAAATTTATTATTATTATTATTATTATTTTAAAAGTAGAATTATGTAGTTATTAATTAATGGAATTAATACTTCATCCAATTTTTTTATTTTTATATTTAAATTTAAATTAGTTGCTAATTAATTTCATTTGCCATAAAATTTTAATTTTCAATAAATAATTTTATTTATATTATATTTTTATTATAGTTGTGAATTTAATATATAATAAGAGTGATAAGTTCGAACAAAAGTAGTAATAATAATAATAATAATATAATTTTATTTGTTATGGTTAAAAATAATTTTATATAAAGGTCGATCGACTAAGATAATTTTTTAATCGAATGTTAATTTACTATAACAACGATACAGAAAAAAATTCTTATGAAATAAATGATCGACTTGTGTGTTTTAATTAATTTTAAATAACTTTTATTATTAAAAATAATAACACTATTATAATAATAATAATGATGATGAATTTAATTGAATTGAATTGAAAATATAAAATAAGTGGGTTATGAAATTGCAAAAATAAAAGTTGTGATATAATTAAAAATATTAAATAGATCGCGCATTGAATTGACAAAAATAAAAGGTCGTGATAAAATTTAAAATACTAAATATATTATGTATTGAATTGACAAAAATAAAAGGTCGTGATAGATTTTAAAATTCCCAATAAGGTGGTGAATTTTTTAGGAATTAACCCAAGAGTTAAAATTTTTTTTTGTCTCATAACTTTTTAAACTTTAAATTTTATCCCAATAAAGATATTTGTATCGATTTTGTCCCATAACTATGAGTTTTATTTCAATTTTGCCCAATTTTTGCCGGAATCCTAGATTTTCGCCGGAACCCCCAAATTCATCAGTCACGTGCAACGCACGTGACCAATATCCGGCGAAAATTGGGCAAAATTAAAAGAAAACTCACAGTTATGGGACAAAATCGATACAAATATCTTTTTTGGAACAAAATATAAAGTTTTAAATAGTTATGGGACAAAATAAACTTTTAACTCCACTTCTTTAAATAAATATTAAGTATATTGATTAATTAAAAAAATACTATTTTAATAAAATTTATTAGTATAATTATATTAAAATAATATATTTCTATTGTTCCATTATACTCTTCAGTCTTCAAGCATTTCTTATTAATTAGCATCATCACAAAAAAATTGAAAAAGAAGAATCATAACAAATAACCACACAATTATATTGTGGAGCAGTTTGAAAATGTCACCCTAACCTATTAACTTTTATCATTACATCCTCAAAAATTATAAAATTGGTAAATATATATATTTTTTAAAAAAACTTAAACACCATATATCTATAATAAAGATGAATAATTTAAGAATTCAGCCCCTAACTAGTGGTCACATACGATACTAGTGGATCTAAACGATTTTAATTGTTAAATTAATTTTAATTTAATCTTTATTATTAAATTTAATAAAATAATTAAAAACCAAAAAAAATAAGGCAAAAACCCGGGCGCACGGAACACTTTCGTTGCGTCTTTAGAATTTTATGTTAAATTGTATCATTTGGTATAAAGATGTGTAGCCTTTATTTTCTGAAGAAAAATAAAAAATATTAATGAAAAATATATATCCTTTACAACAAAATGATGTACCCTTATAAATTAAAGTGTATACCCTTTAGAACAAAATAATATACAATTACCCATAATATTAAATACTAAAGGCGCACGGTGTGCACGAGTCACATTAGCCTCACTCAAAAAATAATTGCTCTCCATACCAAATTTAAACTTATCAATCCAGAGCACCTCAAAATCACCCCATAATTAAAATGTATCACTAAAATATTTGGTTAACTAAAAATATTAGAAAACTTAAATAAATATCAAAATATAAATGTATTAATGAAACAGCGGAATGATAATTGTCTAGTTTACATTAATTGTATAATATTTCAAGTACACATACTCCTTCCATCCCGTTGAAAAGTAGTCATTTACTTTTTGCACGTGGATTATCGAGTACAATAATTTAATGTATTTTGAGATGAGAAAAATAATATTTTAAAGTGTAGTGAGTAGTTGTATTAGTGTTGAGTATTGGGCCATCTGTTGTCACATCAATCTAAAAATGGAAATGGATATTTTGTAATGGTACGGAGCAAAATGACAAAATAGATACGTATCATGGGGATAAATGAAATATATAGTATTACATTAACACATAACTATAAATAAGTATTAATATTATTATTATATTTTTTAAATCCAACCCAAGTTAAAAAGATACCACATGATTGTGGAAATTGAAAAGCGTAGAGAAATAAGTTCGACTCTTACATGCACCACTAGACTACATGTATGAACTTTATTGTTGTAATCGTCATCCATGTATGTAATAAGAGATGATGAGATGGATCATAAAAAGTTATTACAAATTACTCCGTCTGTTTTATATTTATCTTCACACTTTTCATTTTCATCCGTTCCACATTTATCTTCACAACCTATAAAAGGAAACTTCACATTAACCAACAATCTCAAAAGTTACCTTAATTTCAAAAATATCACTCTCACCTAACACACATAACATACTTTATAATTTATTTATTAATTAAAAATACCACAATACCCTTCAAAAGTCAATAAAGTTGGTTAAAAAATAATTTTTTTTAAATTTCGTATCTACATTAACTGTGAAGACAAATATGAGACGGAGAGAGTATAGGCCATTATTACAATGCCATGGCCACCTTAATAATTCAGAAATGAGATGAGATAGGTAAAAAATGAAACAACAATTACAAGAGATAACTTGTACTTTTGATTACTAACCCCCAATAATTTTACATTATAATTAAAACACCTAAAAATGGCCTAAACCTTCTCCTAATATTACGTTAAAGCAGGTTATATATGCTGTACAATGCTAATATCATAATCCTACTTTTTAACTTTTTTTCTTTCATTTTTTTTTATTATTATTATTTGTGAAGGTTCATAGTAATTATATACTCCTATACATGTATAACATGCAATAAAAAAAATTAGCATAATATATATATATATATATATATATATATATATATATATATATATATATATATATATATATATATATATATGTATGACGATGGGTGAAACGTGTTGATCAATTATTGAAATATACTTATTATATATGCAATATATTTAAAAAAAAAATATTTTAATAATCAATAAGCATACTCTTTTTAAATAATAATTATATACTTTAATACGTACCACAAATCAGATACTTTGTCTATTTAAAATTTCTAATGTCCAAGTACTTGTAACCACATAAAAAATATTACCAATATTATTATTAATAAATGTTTAATGATTTTCTAAGTAGAATGTAGAATTTAAAATTTTTTATGTATAACTATGGTCATGTATATTGAGATTTATTTAATTGATTTTCTTATATATATATTAAGTTTATTCTACATTATTAAATGTATAATAAGCCTTTCAAAACTACTACTCTATATATATATAAAAGGAAATACTACTGCATATATTTGCATAAAAAACGTTTGAAAAATAAAAAATAAAAAATTTGGCTTATCAGAACAATTAATGCTCCATCTCTCATAAATAATTTTTCATTATATAAACAACATCTGCTCCAAGCTTCATTTCATCACACGCTTTCAGGTACAAACTCATCCTCCTAACTCAATCATTTCTCTACTCTAAATTTTAGTACAATTATTTCCAATTAACACTTCTAAATTATCATCTCCAATTCTCCATCCACCCTTCATCTTCATCTTCATCTTCATGGAAGAAGCCTTGAGAAGGCTAAACGCCACCCCAACCAGAAATTCCGATCCTATTTTCCGCCCCACCTCTGCCGCCACCAAGCGCTGCGCCACTGGCAAGAGGTCCCAGAAGGACGCCGTCTCGGGCTCCGCCGGCACCAACATGAGATACCGCGGCGTCCGCCGCCGCCCCTGGGGAAGATACGCCGCCGAGATTAGGGACCCGCAGTCGAAAGAAAGGCGGTGGCTCGGAACCTTCGACACGGCGGAGGAGGCCGCGTGCGCTTACGACTGCGCCGCACGTGCCATGCGCGGTGTCAAGGCGAGAACCAACTTTGTCTACCCTGCTTCACCCACCCACCCTACTGCGGATAATCTCATCCCTTCGTTTAACTATGGGAAGTCATCTCAGCCGTCCATTCTCACCTCTCGACAATTCGCTTCGTCTTCTCCTTTCGCAAACCCTAACCTTAATTTCTCCAATTCTCAGAGATTCCTTCTTCGTGATTACATTAACTCATCCACTTCCATATTCTCGGAAACATCTAATTTCAGCGAAAATCAACTGCCGTTAAGTTTTTCGAGCAACAATTCTTGTTCGTCCACTCAAAACCCTTTCATGCCGCCGCCATCTTCTCTGCTGAATCTCTCACCAAACCCTAACCCTAACATGTTTTCCGACAGCCCCTTTACTTCCTCGTCACTCTTGTCTGAAAATCTCGAAAACAAAACATGTTCCGATCTCTCAACAACCGATCACTGCATGGATTTCTTTCCGTCCGAGAGCTCCGGTTCGGGTCTGCTCCAAGAAGTTTTAAACGGGTTCTTCCCAAATTCCGACTCGGTGAGTTTCAAGGCCGAGTCACGACGGCGCAAGGTGGATCCATTTGCGGCGGCGCCGGTCGGCGTAGCAGATCACATCTCAGTGGAAAGCAGCCAGGGTTTCGACAATGAATACTTAGGAATCCCAACTAATTACCAGATTAATGGTAATCAATTCGAGAGTTTGAATCCGAATGGGAATTTCCTTGGATTCGAAGATGATTATCACGGGTCGGGTTTCCAGATCAATCCATCAAATGGGGTTCTATCGGACATCTTCAATTATCAGGAAGCTTTAAATCTCTTTGAAGCAAAGGTGCACAATGTCTGAAACGGCGGCGTATTGTCCCAATTGGCTGGTTGCTGGACTTTCCCCAATCTAACAACAATTTACCTTTGTTTAATTTGTTGATTAGTTAAGAATGTTTTAATTGAATTCTATTAGAGAGAGAGAGAGAGGAGAGGTGCCTTCCTGTAGACTCTTTAAGGAAGA
Source organism: Pogostemon cablin (assembly GCA_023678885.1). Classification (NCBI taxonomy): domain Eukaryota; kingdom Viridiplantae; phylum Streptophyta; class Magnoliopsida; order Lamiales; family Lamiaceae; genus Pogostemon; species Pogostemon cablin. Next base: position 24,780,356 of record CM043006.1, read on the forward strand.
TTATGCTACAACTCTCTGCATTTAAATTTCGGTATATTGACTAATTATAAAAGGATTAAGATTTGAATTAATTTTAATTAATGCATGTATGCATACTTACTTCGCTTATGTTTGAGCAAAATTGGTTCGGATATTTAATTATTTCGTATTGTTCATTTTAATTATGTATGTTTTCAATTAATACATGAATCGTATCGAGTGAAACAGGTAACTTGCATGCATTAAATATATAATAATAATCTTGTTAAAATGTAAGGTAAAAATGATGTGACGAAAAATATGAGTTGGTGCCTTCTGGCATTTCAAGATTTTTTCTTTTTTTTCAAGTTTAAGAATTTTTTTAACAACTCTATGTTTAAGTGGAAGTGAAAATATGTAATTATGATATAATTTTGAAGTTGAGGATTGATATTATTTTTTGATAGTGAATTTTAATGTGAAACAAACAAAAACTGTAATTTTCACGAATGGCTTGATATTGTTTATATAATTAATTTATATATAATCTTGATTAGGAAATGATTTAGATTCATGCAAATGATATTTTGAGACAAACACAGCCTAAGATCAATCGTTCAGAAATTAAGTTGATGGACGTTCGGATCATATTTGCTGTTTGGAGGCGTTATTATTGATTTGATTTGCGAAAAGGAAAAAGCTGTTATTGTCCAGCTTTTTGTGCCAAATTGTGTAAACAATCTTGGATGAACCAAACAGGGTCTTAAGTTTAAGCGGGATAAGAAGTACTTTTAAAAGAGAAGAGATTTTCTCTTTTGTGTACGGCTACTTTTATGAGAAAATAACTCGTGAAACCCTTTCATTCATTGTCTACATTTATTTTCTACATTATGAAGTGTATACCAGTTTTATTTTATTTTATTTATTTTAATGGTTGTAGTTAATTGTTGGGTATGCACATTACATTTTAGTTCTTCCAATTAATTCCTTGTTTAAACTAATTAACAAATATAAATTATTTGTGATGATTCATGCATGTGGTGGCAATTCTTGTATTTTAAATAGACTACCAGGAAAAAAAATTATTAAAATAATTATTCTTTTGAAATTCCAAAGTAAAGTATTTTTTGGTAATAAAATTATATACGTATACATGTATATGGGTATATAGTCAAGATCCTTGTGTCATTTTAGGGTAATATTTCATGTGTTACTTGTTATATGATTGATATAAATAATTTCAGTTATTGATCCTATAGTTTATGCTTCCGTTTCTTTTGTATAGTTTTTAACTTTTTTTACGTGTCATTCATCCAACGATATGTTATGAATAGAAAAATGGTGTGGGAAATTCGGACAGTTGTGCCGTATATGTATAAGTATATTAGGAAATACTACATTCTCAATTTTAATTACTAGAACAGTCTATAAATATCGTATATGTAAGTATACATACATGAATTCGAAGGGAGCAGTATTAATTTTCCCATTTCTCAAGAAAAATACAGTACGTATATGCATTCAATAATTAAAAGCAATCAATTATAGGGATGGACCAATAATTACTCTCTCCGTCCCAACAAGTATTTCATGTATTGGTGTGAGCGGAGTTTAAGAAAATTTTTATGTATAAAGTAAGAAAGATAATATATATTTTAGTTGATTTAATGAAAAATGTGTGTAAAGTTGTTGGGAGGTATGTAAAGTTGTTGGGAGATGTGAAAAAGTAAGTATTATATTGGGATGTATGTAAAAAGTGAGTATTGTTATATTGTATTTTTTACCAAATTTAGTAAAAGTAAAGTGTAAAATACTTTGAGGGACGGATGAAAAAAGAAAGTGTGAAATATTTTGGGAGACGAAAGGAGTATAGTTTAATTAAGAGTGTTAATAAAAACTCATCATGGGCTGCGTGTTACCAAGGGTAAGTTGATACATGTGTTCGAGTCTTAATTAGAGATGCCCTTATTAATTAGATCTCCATCAAACCAACTAATTATAAAGCAATTCAATTAATTAATTATATAATATTTCTCCTACTCTATATATATTGATAAATCAACTCTTCTAGACGTATTTATTTGTTCTTATAGTAGTATATCACTATATCTAATATAATTAATCAAGTGCAGTATATATATATATATATATATATATATATATATATATATATATATATGACGTGTATAATTATTTATGGTTAATATTTGCATGACTACAAGAAACACTCAATTAATGATTAAGGTTAATAAGGAGTACAAATATACCAAATTCTCTCATGAGACAGTTACGTTTGAGACGATTTGTGAGACGTGTTAAAGTAATTTTATTGACATAATAAGATTTTAGGGTGTTATAATAAGATTTATTATTGACATATTTTAATTATAAATAAACATACTTTACTTATACAATAAATATACTTTAGTAATAGGTCAACTCATCTCACAACCGTCTCACAAAATACTCGTCTCACAAGTGAGTTTCTCCAAATATATTTTGTGGTATTTCCGCGTGATAATTTTTAACTTAAAAAATAGTAAAAGTTTTAAAAATAATACTTCCCTCCATCCTGTATTATTTTACATTATTCCCTTGTAAGAAAAATACTCCCTCCGTCCCACGTATTTTTACCCACTTTTCATTTTGGGTTGTCTCACATATTTTTACTCATTCCATTAATAGTAAAAATAAATAATATTTTATTACATATTTTTTACAATCCCAGCAACTTTAATTATTTTTTTACACTTTATTCATCATTTCCAACAACTTTATTTATTTTTTCTTTTCAAATTACTAATTTATCCATACTTTTTCTAACATTATATATTAAAATATAACACGTCTTAATCTCCGTGCCCGTACAAATTGGTGAAAATACCTGGGACAGAGGGAGTAATACGGAATGGAGTGAGTATTTTTTTCGTTACATCGGAGTATATATTTTTAAAAATGTCATCCCTTCTTAATTCACATTATTTACTTTATCATTTAGTTATTATTTAAAAATCCTATAATATTTTTAAAAATCAATAAAGTTGATATGCATTCCAACAAATTAAACATATTTCTTCCTCTAAATCAAAAAGTTGATATGCATTCCAACAAATTAAACATATTTCTTCCTCTAAATCAATCACTTTTTACTAAATATACATGCATGGCTTAAAATTTTAGTTACATTTTTAAGGGGGTAAAAAATAGAGAAGATATATAATTGTGGAAAAATCAAATGATAGCTAGGACACAAAATGTAGGCACCAAATTACCAATGTTATTTTTCTAATGGACTAAATAGTACACGTGAATCATGATTACAATTAATTAATTGTATTCTCATCTGTATATATACGTAAAGAATTCGTATAAGAAAGTCACCATTTGCTTTTTTAACTATTAAAATTATTAAATAGCTAGTCAAGATAATTTTCCTTTAAACATTAATCAATATCTGTACATATATGTCAACACATGTTTCAAACATACTATAATCCGGCCACAACTATATATATTAATATACATCAACTAAAATAATAATAATAATATTAATAATGAATTATTAACATTTTTTTATTCAATAGAGTTCCGTATATTGATCTATGTATTTGTCTCTATGTATAATAAAAAATAAAATTGTATTTTAGCAATACAGTAATAATTTTTAATATTTTCACTATCGAAATAATATACTCCATATCTAGTAATTAGGAGTATTATTTATCAATGGATTACCAATAAATACCACAAACAATTGATAACAAATCTTCACTATACCAATTCAAAAAATTTATTATTAATTCATTGATGAATAACTGAGGAATGGATTTTTTTTTTCTAAACAATTGATAATCAACCTTCACTACTGTACCAATTCAAAATTTTTATTATTAATTCATTGATGAATAACTGAGGAATGGATTTTTTTTTTCTTCTTTGTAAATTTTTCAGAAATTAGAAAACAGTAAATTCCACCATTTATAACTCTACATTTGACTATATTTTGTTGCTGGTACATATATACTACGTGTTTCACTAATTGTCACATGAATTACCTTCGTTTTTAATTATCATTTACTTGATGCAATTAATTCTAATACCACAAAAAAAAACATTTATTTTGGGAATTGAATTTATTAACTAAATTCAATCAATCCGTTAATAATTACCAACAGATTGTGAACAAAAATATATTTATCTATTAACAACGAAATACTAATGGTTTATAATGATCTTGCAACGAAATAATATCAGTTGATATTTGGCAAAAACTCGTGTGCCCACAGGTCACACCATGCGCCCATACACTTTAGTATTAAATTGTAAATTTAATACTTCGTGCTAAAGTGTACGAGCGCCCGGTGTGACTCGGGCACAAAGACCAACTCTTGATATTTAACTAGAGATTATCAATAAAATTGGCTTTAAATTTGGTAAAAATTTACCAAACGTCACTTTTTCAATGAAAAATTACTAAAAGATTTTTGTTATTAATTCATTAATAATATAATTTAACAAAATCAAGACTTTTACTAATTATTCCATTCGTAAATTTAAAGTAGTTTTTGTAGTGTACTACCATCTCTAATTTTCATATAATTATTGTACCAATATCTAAATATTTATGATTAAATCACCTATGTAATTTGCTATTTTTTAATTATTATGAAATATGCGTGTCCAGCAAAAATCAACTTGTAGCTCCTTTTCTTATTCCATTATATTTATAAAAAATAAAATCATGTACATTATTTTTATTTTTTATATATTTTTTTATCATTTTAGAATTGATTTTTGTAAACTATTTTTAATTTAAATTAATTCGATCAATCCAGATGCACTGATCTATAATTTATAGGATAACTTTGTGAGAGGGACTCCTATCATAGTGATAATTTGACAAAGACTGCTTTCACATGAAACTATATTACTAAAAGTTTTAGTATAAATTTATAATAATATAATTTATGTTACTTTTGACTGTGATATTATAAATCTTTTTTTTAATTAATCCTAATAATTATTCTTTTATCTAATCGCAAGCAAATTAATGGAAAAATATAGGACAATTTTTGGCTGATCACGGTCACCGGGTGACCCTCTCACATGGGGATGCGCACTCCCATGAGAGAGGGTCACCCGGTGACCCGTGGTCAGCCAAGTAAGGCTAAAAATATATTTGTAGTCTTTTTTTATAAAAAGAATCCATCATCCAATGAAATATAATTTCATACTTTTCTTTTATTAATGGGCCAAAAGGCCCAGAAAGCAACGATTTTGTTGTGGAGTCCCATTGTGGTTTTTGTAATATTGTAGGCCATAAGGCCGGATTTTATGGATTCAGAAGCCCATATTGGAGTCAAATGAAGCTCTAAGGCCCAGCTCGGAGATTGTGTTGTTGGAAATTGGAATTACCCAAAACTAGGTCTTATCTTGTTTAACTTAATAAGTTTTAATTAACACATACATTTGAAGTCATGTATGATTAAATATCATATCATTGACTTGATAATAGCAAATTTTAGTGTGAATCGTTTTAATTTTTATTTTTCTTAATTAGGATTTATTTTAAAGGGAATTTCATGTATGTTATAAATTATAATGAATTGGTTTAATCGAACAATTAATATTACTTTTATTAAAAATATTTTTTTTAAGTGTCTATTTTCTTTTTTTTAATAGATTGATAATCATCATGTTCCATTAATTACTTCACACCTTTTTTTTCTCAATATTTATGCACGTTTTTTAAAATGAGAAAAATATATTTCAATAATGCCCTTTTTTTTATAAATATCCCAACAATTTTACATATCTTTGTACATAATAAAAATAAAAATTTTAAATTTCGCGTACTAAAATAAGTACTCCCTCCGTTCCGTCTTTATGGTTACGTTTGCTTTTTGCACGTGGATTAATAAAATATAGTATTTTAATGTGTATTGAGGTGAGAGAAATAATATTTTAATGTAAAGTGGGTAGGTGTATTAGTGTGATGTGTGGGCCTATGGAGAGAGAAATAATTAATTTGTGTGGGTCTCAGCTAAAAAATGGAAATGTAAGGATGAGATGCCAAAAAGAAAATATATAACCATTAGGATGAAACGAAGGAGGTATGTAATTTTTTTAGGATGAACGTGACATACTCTTGTCCCAAAGTTTTATACTCCATCTATCTCACAAATATGTTTACATTTACTGTTTCATATTATTGAAGAAAAAAAATACTTTTTGACTAATTTATTAATTTTTAAAAATAATATTATTAAGATGATAAATAATTAATGTTTAAAAGTATGTTGTATGTTAAAAATTGATGATATTTTTAAATTAAAATTAATTTTTGAGATTTTGATTGTAGATGATTTTTTGGAGAGGGTGTGAAACACTGAAACTAACTCTGGGATGAAAATAAAATCATGAATTTATTTCTATAAATTTTAATATACATTCTCGATGAATTCGTGTGACAAGATACATTGAATAATTTATGATATCCACATGTTGGAAGGTGGAACTAATGCCAATGCATATCTCAATTTCAGTTAAGGGATAGAGTTTGGATCCTTCCAGAAAGTGATTATAGTTAGCATGCTACCCTCATGATTAATCCAAAAAACAAGAAAAAGGTTCAAATTCTCAATAATTAGAAAAGAAAAATAAAAAGAATAATTAAAGAGGCAAAGATCCAAGTGGGATTCTTGATGATCTTTTATGTGTGTAATTAGTAGATTGGTTGAAGCTTTACATAAAGTGAGAGATTTATTGTGGTGGAACTTTAATGGGAGGTTGGATACCGGATATTACCATACTGAAAGAGATTGAATTGAAAAAGAAATAATCAAATATAATAAATAATTATTCGAAAATCAGAAGGGTTAATTAATATTCTTGAAAATATCTATCATTATTCTCCCAACGTTTTATATGAAAAATAAGTCAATTATTCTTGATTGGTAATGGGCCCAAAATTGTAACACCCTAAATTAAACTCTTCAATTAGCCATGATGATCTAGCATGATTATCTCACCAGCCTGCTTTAAATTCTTTAATTAATAAGCAAGCATATAAAAATCCATATTCCTACGTACAAAAAAAAACATATTTATAATTGGTTGGTTTGAGTTTGATAAAAGATATTTTAGTATTTTGATTACAAGAAAATTATTTTCTCGTGTTAGATTATTTGGTTTCACATTTCCTAATTATCTTAGTTTTCTAATTCTGTCTTATTATTAGTACTAAGAGTTAGGGTTAAGGTTTTGATTTATGGTCTTCAGCCTATTTAAATTCCTATATTGCTAGAATTTATTATTAATAAAAAATTATCTATTTTGTAACTTTATTGATTTGTGGCAGAGTTCGTCACTGTAACATTCTTTGAAGGATTGTATCTCTGTTAGTTCAGTATTCAAGATTTTTATGGAGTAAATTAGAATGTTTTGAAATAACATGAGATTTGGCTAGCTGAAAATAAATTATGGGAATTTGAATTATCCAATAATAGAGTTCGTGTGGCAAGAATGGTGCGTGAAATTCACACTTTTTGGAGCCAAATAATTTCACATCCCTTTCCTTTCAAGCCCACTACTCTTTCCTATATTTATATAAACTCCCACAACAACTTGTTGGTTCAATTTTCTATCTCTTGCACACATTCATCTCCTCTCCCCCAAAAGGATTGAATTAATCCAGAAATATTGTTAGTAAGTGCTTTCTCTCTCATCACACCAAATGCATCCAAAAAGGGTCTAAATATCTTGCTTTCTCATGCATACAATCTAACCCACTTCCTTTCTTTTGTGATAATTCATCTGATTTTGCAGGCAATGGAAAATGAAGGAGTGATGAGGAAAGGTATGATGATGATGAAGGTGGAAACCCCAGAAAGCATGATCAATAATGGTGGGCTTGCAAGGCAGGGTAGCATTACCAAGCACAACTGCTTGTGCTCTCCGACGACACATGCTGGCTCGTTCCGTTGCAGGCTGCACCGTTCCCCAAGCCTCCAGAGGACCAAAAGCATCGACTCTTCCGAGGCCAAGGTTGCCAACAACAACGCGTAGATGGACATGACAGCATATGGCTGTCAAAACTTATGGCTTAATTCTGTTGATGTAAATCTTGCTTTTCTTGGTTATGTAGTTCTTCAGAGTTCTCTTCTATGTTGAGAGCATATTCTTGATCAGAAAGAGATCAAAGGAAGTTTAAAACATCACAAGGAAAGGTGAAAAGTTTCAGCACATCTTACAAATGAGAAGCTAGCAAGCTATATACTCTCTCTGTCCCACTTACATCTGCACCATTACCATTCCTATGTAAAAAGGTGCAGATAAGTGTGGGACGGAGGGTATATGTTTTTAGCTTTGGTCTTAAGAGGGCTCAGCTGGGATTCTTGTTTGATTGAAAAGGAGCACTATTATTCTTTCAATGTAATCATATCTGATAAGCAAACAGGATTAGATTCAGAATGACTATTAAATCAATCACCTTACTATAATCAAGTGAAACACAAGCCTAACCAAGAAACTTATGCAGTAAAACCTTTGATCTCTAATGTAGTAAATAGCATCTGTTTAAGGAGGGGGAGGCTACAATTACATATGTATCATATTCAATTGTACAAAAGCATGTTCCTAGTTTCCACAAAGAGACAGATTGATATTCCTAACAGAATTTTAATTCTCTGGTTTAAAAAATACATGTGTTATCTTATTCTTATTGCCTTAGGTTACACCACTAATTCACAAAATGATCTGCTGGTTACAAACAGTTGTGCAAGAATTAGAACAGTAAACAAAGAGTATTATGTACCCTGGTAGTAACAAAAGAACCTGAAATATGAAAAAAAAATGCTCAGTTCTTTTCACTTGTACTCCTACTAATAGGCCATAACTTGCTGAAGATCCTTTTAGATCTGCTGGGCATCATACTCGTCGACTTCATCTTCGAAGATTTGTTCATCCGATCACTGAAATTATCATCCAAATCATCGTCTTCACCCAGCTTCATTTTCAGGGTGGAAACATTGGACTTGGGTGACTTCAGCCCTGAAACACTCCACTGATCTTCTGTTGCATTCGTCTTTGATGGCGTTTTATGACCGTTCAACAGCGCCTTGATGTTGTTTGGAAGCTCGGGGACTTGTCCACCGCCCATTGCAGCCCGAGCCTGCTCACAGAAGAGAACTTGAACTATCACCCTTAATGGGAGCATCTCGTTCTGCGCTGCGTGTATGCACGCTTCGACTGATAGCTTCTTGCAGTCTAGTACTCGGCATAGCCGTTTTCTTTCACTCTTACTGAGCTCAGGATGCACCTGCATTGTCAGTCAAAACCAACTTCAATCAATTTTCTCATCCATATCTTTGACTATCATACAATTGGTAAGTGGAGGCAGTTCATACATCATAATCATGGTCCAAAATTGTAGTCAAGAAAGTTGGTATACCTTTAGGTAAATGTCAATAGCTTTGTAGAGATCATCGTGCTCTACCCTTGCAAACTCTGGGATGGTTTCAGCAATGGCCATGAATTTAGACAGTGGCATGTTGCTGTCCTTGGCTATCTCTTGTAGGTATCCATCCACAAGCTTAGCAACCTTGAGCTTGGAGCTGTGTGATGCAGACGAAGATCTCCGACTCTCTTGAAACTCCAGATCAACGTCCTCTGCTGAACGAGACCTTCGCCTCTCCAGGCGGCCCCCATTTCTTGGAGGGCTAGTGGGGGGGCTCTGCCCCTGCAACATGAACTGCTCTAGTATAAACATAACAACATCAACGTTGTACGTCGTTCCGCTTGTGGACGACAAACATGGCACTAACAAGTCACCAACTGTGGCTTCCTCCAATTGCAGAGCAACCCTTCTTGCTAAATCTGTCTTAGATGAGGAAGAGGCTCTTAGTATGTTGGCAGCCTTCAACAACTTCAACAGAAAACTGCAAGAAACTGCACCCTTCTCAGCTGGTAATAAGCTGATTATGGATTCTAACAACAACCTATGTTTAGAATCCACCTCACACTCATCACCCTCTCCACAGTTGTCCATGTTAACGTGCTTTGTTGATATGTTTGGAAGCCAACGCGACGCGTAGATTCTCAACGCGTCGCCAGTGAGATTGGAGGGAACCTTCCCTCCAGATTTGATTGCAACCATTGATCTCCAATAAAGATCAATCCCCAACTCTGCTAAATCTTCACCCCACCACCCTTTACCCCCTGCAGTAGGCTTACTAAGCCTATGGCTCTCGGATCCATTGCTCGACAAGTCGTCTCTTCCACGTCTAGAATAGCTCTGGGACAAGCTCACCTTCACCGGATGAGCTAAAACCTTGGAAGAAATCGCCTCGATACACCGGCCAGTTATCCCAAGATCCTCAGACAACTGAGGCAAGGCTTTAGTGGTCTGTAAAGTGACAATTGAGTCCCTCCATCCATGAAGAATGCAAGAATTCAAGAACACCTCAACCTTGTATATCAAGTTACCCTTGTCTACATCCTCTGTCATTTGAAGATATTCTGCAGCACATCTGATGGAGACAATGTTGTAGGCACTGAGAGTGATTGTTATTCCATAGCAGAATTTAGCACACAGTTCAAATGCCTCAACTCCACCAGGGAAATCAGACAGTTTTATCAGTTGGATGTGTGAGGTTTCAGGGTTTTCTGAGCATAAACTCTGTAACCTCAAGCACTTGGACAACAAAGGAAACTGTGATAGGTAATAAACATAAAAAATTGATCAATTCCCTTTTCAAATTACATCATTGCACAGCTTGTTGTAATGGAGTAAAAATGAAGATTATAAAGTTTACCTTGTGGAGTAAATATCTGCTCCCCTTCACTTGAATGATGAGATCACTAGAAACCTCTGATGAAACAGACCTAAAAAATTCAAGAAACACAACCCTCTCATATTCTTCACTCCCACCAAACAGACAACATAATCCAAATAAAAAAAATTTAAAACTTAGAAAAGAAGAAAAAAAAAATCACCTCACGGCCTCAGTGGTGTAGAATGTATCTGGTCGAGATCCAAGTTTCATAAACTTCATTTCTCAATCTTTCTTTTTAGGGCACTAAAATATGCAACTCAACACACCATTTTTTCTCAGATTCAGACAAGCAAACCTTTCTCTGTAATGAAAGAGAAATTCAGTTCCAACTTACCTTGAGGAAACTTGAAGCTAAAGCAGAATTCTCAACAAAAGAATAGGGAGAAAAGAAAAGAAAAGAAAAGAAAAAATGAAGAAGCTTGAAAGATAGATTCATAAAAGGTGTGAGCTTGCTATCATTGTAATGACTAGGTGGCAGATTAATGAAATTTTATATATATCAGCAAAATCAACCACTTCATAAATCCATGTCACTTCAGTCAAATTCTTCTACCCAAATTGACATGGACATGCAAAGGGATTAAAAGACCACAAATCCCATCCAAAATCACCCAAAGAAAAAAAATGGTGTCACACCCACCCCTTGATTCACTCCACTTAAAAACAAAGAATTAGAAACAAACAATGTAGTAAATTCAAGAAGACAGAATAAAAACTGCAAATTCTTTAAGGTTTTTTTTTTTTTTTTTTTTTATCTGAGAAATGAATAATTTGTGGTGGTGTTGGTGGGGGGTGTGTTTATTTTTGTTTGCTTTAAAGTTTTTTTTGGAGTAAATAGTTAGTTTATCTTTGCTAAGCGGCGAAGCCACCATGGCAGAGAGAGGAAGGAGATGCGCACGTGCTTATCCTGCGCCCACCTGTGGTCCTCTCATTCATCATTTCCACACAAATTTTACCACCATCATTCTTTCTTTCTTCATTATCTTCTACCCCTTTACAATCATCATTTTCACACTTTCTTAAATTTAATTACCACTTTAATTGCTAACCAGATTTGCTTTTTAAGATGAACAAATATGTGTCTGTACCATACTATAACAAATACAACCAATAATTAGTAAGTTGATATACTGTCTGATTTCTTGTGCCGCTTGATAAATGACACGTAACAAGAGGAAAATTATATCCTGGAAAGAATGAATAAATCCTAAAAACAATGATCGATTTTCCTCACTCTCTTATAATTCAATCATACAACGATTGACATAGAAGATGATGATGTAAAAATAACGCAAAAGATATGACATAGTTGATATGCATGCACACACCAAACATTAACATATCATTTAAGGTGGACAAAGAAATAGTAAAATAGAAATTTGGAAAGAATGTTTAGGGGGTAAAGCGGAAAAAGATATACTATCTCCATCCCAAAATTGATTGCACTGTAGATACGGAGTTTAAGAATTATTGATTTTTTAGGGGTATTGTGGTATTTTTAGGTAATAAATAAATTATAAAGTATGTTATGTGTGTTAGGTGGGGTGGTAAAGTTGTAATTAAGATGAACTTTTAGGGGTATGGATTGATGTGATATTTCCTTTTTTGGAAGATGTAATCAATTTTGGGACATATAAATGTAAAAAGTGTGCAATCAATTTTGAGACGGATGAAGTACTTATTTGGATGATTGTTACAGTGTTTTAATTATTAGACGATTTCATGCAAAAAAATTGTGATGATTAAATTTAGTTATTAATAGAGTACTGTATTTTCTTTTGTTTGAAGGCGCATGACCCATTGTAATAATGATTTGCTACATTAATGTCCTAAAACTTAAGTAAGAGATAATTGAGTGGAGGACTTAACTTTAGCCATATGCGGGCCCACCTCCTTCCTTTAATATGGAATCAATCAAATCTAATCACCCTTAATTCAATACTCTTACGTCTAATTAACCTCATTTCTTAGATTAATTAAACTTCGCATGAAAAATATCTAAGTACTAAGGTGGTTTTGGAATTTTTTTTAATTATTATTTTTAAGAAAGTGATTAATCTAGTCTTACAGACATGATTATTAATGTCATCAAATTTTTTTACCAGTTCAATTTGGACCGAGTAAAATAAGATACATTATCTTCTGAACTGTATATAATGGTCTACATCGTCCTATTTGGTATCACTTTTTTGTGCTTTAATTGATGGGGTCATGTAAATAAATTATAAGTTTTTTATATTTGTTTATTTAATATTCCCTCCGTCCGCTTCTAAGATATTCATTTCACTATTCTTAGTGTCCATTTCAAAGATATTAATTTTCTCTATTTAGTAAAAAAAATACATAATATAACTCACCACTTCCCTCTAATACAACTACCCACTTTATCTATAATAATACTCCTTAATTCACGTGCAAAAAGCAAATAAAGACCTTAGAAATGTTCACGTGCAAAAAGTAAATAGTTACCTTAAAAATGGACTGAGGGAGTAAATAATATTGGGAAGTTACTACCAACTGGAGTTTGCTTGTTGAGAGGGACTAGGGTACAACCTGATGTACCAATTGAATTGGTACACCCTTCGTCCCCACCCTTATTAATTAATTCTCAATCTTTCATTAATGTTGTTTTTTATTTTATTTTTAAATTTATTTTATTTAAATGACTATTATACCCTAAACCCTATGAATAAATTATACCCTGAATCACAAGGGTAAAATTAAATTATACCCTAAACCTTAAACTCTAGGGGATAAATTATACCCTTAACCACAAGGGTAAAATTACAATTATACCCTAAACCATAAGATTAAAATTACAATTATATCCTAAACCACAAATATAAAATTATAATTATATCCCTAAAATTAAATAAATAAATAAATAATGCAACAGTTAAAAAAAAAAGAGTAGGAAAAGAAGGAAGTTGTATAGGGGGTTATACCAAAATGAAGGTTTTATCCAATTCTTTATCTTGCTTGTTTGTCAAAGAACTAATTGGGTTAGTTACCATTCCATATGATATTGTTTGATCTTAAGAACCAATAAATACTTAACTAATGGAGTCCTAAAAGTAAAAAATTAGTTAAATAAAAAATAAAACTTTAAATTAAATTAAGAATCTTACTTGGAAAGCCAAGTTTCTATCTAACATCTCTAAATAAAATATTGAAACGTTATACTTTCAAATGATTGTACAAAACTGTTTTAGTGTAAAATTATAGGGATTTTTTTAAATGATAATTTATTATTCCGTTATATCGTTAATTTTGAAAGTTAATAATTTTTTGTTCAGTTTAACGTGTGATGTAACATTCCTAATTAATTCTAATATTTAGGTAACGATGTACATTCTTAAACTTCTATTAATGATGTTATTAATTTATTGAGAACATTCCAATAATTAAGATACTGAAAATGTTCTTAAAGAAAACCTTAATTTAAATGGTTGGAAACAAAGTCTGGAAAGAACACGAGTCTGCACACTTAATTGATGATAATTATTGGATTAATGATTACATTAAGCACATATTTTTGCAGGCTTATCTGGATCTTAATTTGGGCTGTTTTGTATACACCACACATGACCACAATGATTTTTCTTGTGAATATAAATATATATACTATTTTAGGATATAATTAGTCCCTAATAATTGAAAGAAAGAAAGAATAACCTTTTTTATTTTAAATAAATTATATAATTAAAAGATAAAAATGTGTTCGATTCATATGCTAGAGATTTGTCGTGGTTCGACCGATTCTACAAAATAATAAATAATTCATTGAATGTAATATTTATCAATTGTATAATTACACAAAATGAAACTATGTTCATTTTAATTAAATTTTTTAAATTTAATTTTAATTTTCCCTGGTGTGAAAAGTTGAAATCCTTTGATGAACTCTGGTGCAAGTTGGATTTTGATTTTTTGTCAAGTGCATGCTTTCATTATTTTATAGTACACTCAGAGATAACTATGTGGTTTTTTTTTCTTTGACTTCTTAGAGGTTATATATAGCGTTTAAATTGTCAACTAATTTAAAATAAAATCAATCAATTCAAATACTCAAGAGTGTGATAATACTATTAATTTTTATGATTTAGGTTAACTAATTTAATTTTATAATCAATTACATTCTCTTCTTTAAAATTTTAATTTCTTCAAAACTACTCCCTCCTTCTCAACTTATATCATGCGTCGTTGCTATACGTACGGAGTTTTAAAAAATTTTTTTACCAACTTTATTGACTTTCGAAGAGTAATGTTATATTTTTAGATTATTATAAATAAAATAAAGTATGTTATGCGTTAGATGTGAATGATAAATTTGTAATTAACGGTATTTTTAGGGTTAAAATTGAAGTTTTTTTTTATTTAGTGATGAAAATTATGAAATTTAATGTGGGTACAAAGGATTATAGTATAAGCTCGGTGTCCAAATACTAACCCCTAAGTTTTTTGTTGGATGTGTTGCATATTAATATGAGCTCAGTGTCCAAATACTAACCCTTAGTTATTTTTGTTGGATATGTTGCATATTTTTCTACATTGGATTCTTCTAGTAAAGAGTGTGAGTTGGAGTGACTATATTTGTGTAATAATCTGATGGACCATTAGTGGTTGATACGAAAAATCAAGAAAATCAATTAATGAGTACAAATTGAGAGGTTGCAATTATTTATCGCGGGTCCCTTTTCTTTTCTACATCACCAAACCTAGGAGTTTCTAACAATTTATTTATCATGTGAAAGCTAAATATATATCTTCTACTTCCATTAAATCTCTCTTTTTTTTAAAATATATATATATATATATATATATATATATATATATATATATATATATATATATATTGAAATTGTGATTTAATTACATATAACTCTTTCTATTTCATTTCAATACTCTTTAATTTCTAAAAAGATGATTTTAAAAATAAATTAAAAATCTAAAATGAAGTTATTTATAATCAATTTACATCCAACTAAGTAAAACTCTATACGTGAAAAGTTCTTGTGATGAATCACTTTCCTGTCTAATTAAAAATGTAATTGAATATTCAAGTTTCATTAACTTATAAATAATTTAAATCTCAATGATTAAAATTTGTTTATCACATGATAGATTCAAGTTGCGTAAAGGTTCTCTAAAAAGGAAAAGGCATGATTGGCATTCATATGCAAAGTCCTAAAGTTGGAGATTCAATAAATCACAATTTTATTTTGGGTTAAAAAAAAAAACAATTTATAAATGATTGTGACTATGTCGTGCATGGTGCAGCTAAGATGTTGCAAAAAATCATTGATATTCGAATTTAGAGATAAAAATAAAAGAAAGATGACGATTAAAAATAGTGGGTGCATAAAATGTCTAGTATGGACTATGGCTCGGCCATGAGTTGGCTCAATCGATGTCCACTATGGACTATGGCTTAGCTAAGTCATGGCTCAATCAAGGACCACATGCATGGTTCAACCATCTCTTTATTAAATTACAACCCAAACCAACCCATTATCACCAATATTTAAATAATTTATTTCTTTTAAATTATGGGATAAGATAAATAGATTTACCCATTCATAGATATAAGATGATTTGGTCTTGACTCTTGAGTATCCAAAGAGTACATATAAAAAAAAAGCAATGTGAGACAGAGAATAAAAAATATAATATTTTAATAATTTAAAGTTTCTCAATCTATTTCAAAAGACAGCTTTTCATACCAAATCAATAAATTTATGTGTAGAAGTGTGTGTTTTTTATTTGCTATGAAAAACTGTTGTTTTTTTACTTGATATAATGAAAAATTATAATAATAGTGAATGATTTCATAAATAATTTATTATATAAATAAAAAATATAAAATGATAATTTTTTTAAGAAAATATAAAAACAATAGCACGTGAGAAGACTTGTTGCCTGTAAAAAATTGAAATTGTGATTTTATTTAATTATGACAAAAGAAGTAAATATATACTAAGTTAACCCATTTACAGAGAGTAGATGTGTCAACTTTTAGGGAGGGAGTATGTTTTAAAAAAAAAATATAGGTAATAATGGGAATTTGGAGATTTGGTGGTATAAGGAAAGAGAAGGTGGGGCCTAGTGCGTAGGCAAAGATGAGTGGTGGTGAATCGGTGATTGGTATTGAAAAGGGTGTAACCGGGTCGTAATCGGTGTTAGCCCACCGGGTTACCAATCGACATATGGGCCCCATTTACCCCCTTATATTCTTTAATGGTAGCCCACCTCATTTCTTCTTTTGGATTAATTATTGCTTCCACTTCCCTCCATTTCATTTTCCACTGCCCAACATTCTTACACGCTTCATATCACACTAACACTATATTTTTACTATTCATCTCTAATTTCATCCCATAATGACAAATACTCTTTTTTTTCAGATTTCATTGCAATCTTAAAACTCCACACACATATATACATCATCTATTTAATATGTTTGTGCAAGAGATAGTTATAAACCCTAATTCTTAAACTAATCTTTCTTTTTTATGATTTAGCATTACCACTCTTCTAAAATTGACTTACTCATTCATTAGTGTGAGATGAAAAAAATAATAATACATTCATTCACACTGATTAAACTTGTTTTGATACAGCAAATACTATAATTCTATGATAGAATTATTATTGAACTTATGACCTTATCTTTTAAAATTTAAAGAGCATGTAGAATTAAATTGAATTTTATGTCAATTATAAAAAAAATCAAACAAAATTTAGTGACAATTGAATGTCATGGATTATGACATGAGTGATAAAATTGGTGGAGTCAATTAATTTTGGCAGATTTTCTGGACACACGATATATATACAAATTCAAACTTGTATATTTACATTCAAAAATATCTATGCACAAGTAAATAAAAATAATATACACTAATTAATAATAGCTTATATATTTGTGAATATTTTTGTTATTTTTTTTAATAAAAACTGAATTTATTATTAATTAATATAAGAAATTAATACCTATAAATACAGGTATACAACATCCAATGTTACAAGAATTTAGTGAATTCGAATATAGTTGAAAGTTGGAAGATATTGAAAATTGGGTGATGGGCACATCAAAATAGAGCAGGGTCCGGTCTACCTTAATTCTAATTCTAATTCTAATTCTAATTAATCCCCTCTTGGTCGGCGCCTCCAAATTCACCACATTTTATTGCCACTAAATTAACAACAAAGAATTTGATTTTTGTTTATTTTTATTTAATTGACATAAATAATAAAAAAGTAGTATTATAAATTTTAAAAATAAATAATACTCCCTTCGTCCTAGGAATACATCTATCCATGTATTTGGTTGCACGAAATTTAAGAAAAGTACTCTCTCCGTCCCATTGAAACGTACGCGTTTTTTCATTTTGGTCCGTCCAAATACAAAATGTGCATTTCCCTTTTTGGTAAAGAGGACCCACACATATTAATTACTTCTCTCTCTATGGACTCACATGTCATACTAATACACATACCCACTTTATATTAATATATTATTTCTCTCACCACACTACACATTAAAATATTATACTCCTTAATCAACGTGCAAAAAACAAACGCGTACGTTGTAACGGGGCGGAGGGAATAATTTTTTGTTGTAATGACGTAAGAAAAAGAAAGAGTATTTTGGATAATTGAGTAGACTAAAATTTATGATATACTTGACTTTAACTAGATTTTGTGTTAAAAGAATGTGACAATTTTATAATACTCTATATTATTATTATAAGGTTATTGATAATATTTATTTTTAACAAAGTCTCTTGTAAGACGGGTTATTTATGACAAATGTCAACTGTTGAGAGTGAAATTTCACGCATTTTAAGTCTCACATTATACCGTTTTCGATAGAATGTGGCCATGATTTTGTGTAGAATTGCATGATTTTCATATCCTACCTAATTAAGATGCTACTAAGGTGTTTTATTGAGTTTTTAAGGGTAAAGTATGAACAAAAGTTCAAGGTTAGAATGAGGAGTGAAAGTGTGAAGGAATGCTGAAAAACACACGTCCATATTGCATAATTTTTCTGTGTTGGTTTAGAAGTCCAAATTAATCATTTGATATATGGTTGGAAAGGCATGGAAGAGAGGATCGTTTTGGCGCAAGAATTATTCAAATCGGAGTGCGGATGAGGAAGTTATGCTCAAAATCGTGAGGTCGCACAGCTGCCAACGAGAATTTCCAAAAATTTCCGAAAATTACCCAAAATTTTCTATTTCTTGGAGCACAATTATTTCCTTATCTCATTCCCTTCTCATACCTATATATATTTTACATCATTATTCATAAGAAACACCACCCTCCACAAGGGGATCACCCCCCATCCATCATCTACCATCATCCATATCCATCCCATCATCCATCCACACCACCCATCATCCATCCACATCGAAGGAGATTCAAGTGCTATTCAAAGAGGGAGATCAATCAATCGGAGAGACGGAGAAGGAATTTGAGACAACGCCGCCACTAGGGTTTTTCTTTCCTTTCTTTTATTTTCGTTTGTCAAGACTTTTGGTATAATTTTGATAGCCATGGGAGTTGCTTGTAACCCTATGAGCTAATTTTGTGTACAGTTTTAAGGTTTGAAGGATTGGTTTAATTGATTTGGAACCTAGACCAATTTAGTGATTTCATGCAGTGATATTCTGATTTTACTTGGTTTATTAAGACTTGTTTTTCTGCTTCGTAACATCTTCATAGTAAATTCATGACATCCGCTATAATGCTTGATTTATTATGTTAGCTTGTGTGCATTCATGATCGGTATTGTCTATCTGTTAGGGGTTAAGGTAGTTCCGCTATAAACACTTTAATTCAATGAACTGGTAAATCAGATACTTGAATTGTTTAGTGGAACAATGCAATTAGACATTCAAATAGGAAGTGAATAAAACCTTGTAGTATTTTCAGAAAATATCTTGTTAGTCAAACTTGTCATCCGGAGGTATTGTTATTTGCTTTGATTAGTATCTAGGAAGGAGGCTTGGTAATATTCGCGCACCCTAGGATTTAAACCAGATTATACTGTTAGCTTTGAATCGGATCATATCCGGTGAGAAAACAGGGTTATGTGGTGTATTTTCATAAAATCTGCATGAATGAATAATTGAAAGTTTAGTAATTCAAATTGATTGGTCTATACCGAATTACCTTAGAATTGTTGATTTTCTCTTGAATTAATCTTAGATCTTTCTTTGTGAATTTTATTTTATTAGTTATTTCATTTTCAGTATTTAGATATTAAATTACAACACTCTTGGAAAACTGGTTACCCTATTCTGATTAAGCTAGTAATATTTAGAAGATAAATAGTTAGCTGTTCTTTAGGTTCGATAAATAAACTTGGTCACTTACCGCTACAATTGATATCCTTCATACTTGGGGATTAAATTGTAGTGCGCAGAAAACGCCTATCAAGTTTTTGGCGCCGTTGCCGGGGACGGCGTAGTTATTTATTTTTCTTTTATTGCTAATTTAATTAGGATATTTTTAAACATATTCTGACTATTAATTATCTTTGGGGTACATGATATGAACGAAATATTGAAAAGATATGGAAATCAGAATGTTATGGAATCTTCTTCATACATAGACGAAATATTGAAACGCTATGGAAATCAAAATGCTATGGAACCTTCTCCATATTACATGGATGAGAGGTACTATGGTTATGATTTTCTAGCGAATCAAGTTCCATCTCCGCTTTACAATCAAGTCAGATATGAAGAAGAATGGTCTTGTGCTTACAATGAAAATTCATGTCAACCTTATCAAGAGAAACTTATTCTGGATTGACTGGAGTTTTCCAAGGATTGCAAGACACATTTGATACCTCCATTAAGAAGCATGAAGAAATCACGGAAAGGTTGGAAGCTCTAGAAAGAAAGATGAAAGTTCAATCGCATGAGAGAGAAGTTGCATCGCAGGAGTTTCATGAAAGAACAAGAGAAATAACATATCTTCTTGCGATCACCGCTTCAAGTTTAAATGTTCAACTTCAAAGAGAGGAAAGAATGGATGAAGAAGAGTTTGAGGAAGATATTGTTGTTCCATTGTGCCCTGGAATGCAGTTTGAAGGTCCTATGTTGTTGTTTGAGTAAGAAGAAGTCGAAGAGGAGTCCATTCGATTAAGTCAAATGGCTCCACTCGAATTGAGCTATCAACTGGAGACAATTTTTGAGGCAACAGAAGAGATTGATGAAGGATTTGAGGATGTTGAAGAAGAAAAGAAAGAAGATAAGCAAAGTAAAGAAGCAACCGAAGAGGACTTGAAGAATGAAATGAACATTTCTAAAGCTTTAAACTCTTTAAGTTGCATTGAATTTAATGATATTGTTTCTGTTGACTTTGTTTCACCTTATGATTCCTCACATATTCTTAGGAATAGAAAGGAACTAGAAGAGAAGTTGGAAATTTTCGTCGGAAAAAGGAATAAGTGGTGGAATAGAATGAAGAGGTTGATGAAATTTGATCTTAACATGGTTGGCAAGGTCAAGATAAATTTTAAGAATGCCAACGAGGCCACCCCTTGCCATAAGTATTAGATTGATGAAGAAGCACAGCGATTAGAATACTATGACAATGATGAAAGATATCCATGGCCATTCCGATGAGTTTGAGGTATTCCGTCGTGACTTTCCGATGTTAAACATGAGCGCTTGTTGAGGGTTGTCCCTCCCGTTTTAATTGCTTTTATGTATTTCTGTGGTGTAGGAATTTTATTAGGTGTTGCTTGACTACGGTATATACTTCTTTGCAAACTTAGTAGGGGTGTGCGGATCGGGATTCAGTACGGATTTTTAAAAAATTCGTACCGAAATTCGAATCGATTTTTTTAAAAAAAAAATTCGATATTGAATCCGTAAAGAAAAAATTCGATATTGAATTCGTACCGAAATTCAGTTCGATTCGAAACGGATTTTCGAGAAAATGGATTTTGACGATGCGGAGCGAATCGAAGATAATATTATTATTTTTCAATAAAAGGTAATAATACCTTAAAAATAAGAAAATACTTCTGTAATACTGCTTCACAATTCACATTAAAAGTTTCATGAGACATATAAGAAGAGATAATATTTGAATAAAAAGTTATACTCGAATTAATGAAAAATGAGAGTGGTGCATTACATTATTTCATAAACAATTCATATTATAAATAAAGAATGATAAACTTTTAATGAAAAGTGATAATATATTTAATAAAAATTGATAATTACTTAAAAAATTAAAATAGTCTCACATAGCACGACCTTATGTGTTGCCATAAAAAATAATAGTACTAAGATAAAAAAATTAATAATTTTAGATTTTTTTTAAACCTTTAACTTTAAATTTAAGGTGTATTTCAATTAAAGTCTATCTAATACTAATATTTTAGACATAAATATGGATTATCATTTAATTTTTGCATCTTATCTTCACTAAATAAATATAAAATATTATAATTATTTATTAAATTTACGATTGAATTTAGACTTTAGAGATACCATTTACTTTATTCATTATATTCTCTGAAATAATACTTTGAACATATTATTTTATTTATTTCTTATTTTTTTAGAATTTTATTTTACTTTATGAAATATATATTTTCTAATATACAGTAATAAATAAATATTTAGAGTATTAGATATATTTTTAAATTATTATTTGGTAGTATATTATAAATAATTTTAATTTATTAATTATGATTACATTATAATTAATAGAGTAAAATTAATTAATTCATGACATATAAAGTATAAACTATAAATAATAAGATATATATATATTATATATAATTTTAATCCATAATTTAAATTTGATTTTTCGATACGATTCGGTTCGGTACGGTTCAGTCCGGTTATATCCAATATTCAATACGGAAAAGCGAAAAATATCCAAGTCAGTACCAAATGAAAAATCGGTTTGATTCGGTTCGGAAAAAATAAAAAAGTCAACGATTTTTTTCGGTTCAGAATTAATTCGGTATGGTTTCAGTTAAATCCAATATCCGTGCACACCCCTAAAACTTAGTGTCTCACTTTGTTTGATCTAAGTTTGGGGGGAGGTTAAGTACATACATTGTCTTGCAGTATTGAAATAGAATTTTGCATTGTGTTGTGTGCTTGGAGGGTCGATTTTTTGCGAATTTTTAATATTTTCAATTTATTTGATAATGTTGAGGGTTCGATTTTTTGCGATTTTCCAAGTTTCGTGTTGTTTTTGTTTGTGTTTATTAGTTTTATGTTAATCTTACTGTCGGTATAGTTGATTTTTGGTTCTCTAGGATGATTTTTTTATTTTTCTTAGCACTTGATTATATGTGTGATTGTGTTTGAGAAGCAATTTGATATTGTGCTTTGATATTGGTATGCTTGAAATTTGATTATGTGAAAGGAAGATTAGCTATGTAGCTTTATTAGGAGTGCTTGTTCATTCGTATAGCCATGTGGGATTTGAGCCTTTTGAAATCATGACAAGATTGCATGATTCAGTTTATTCTTGTAAGTGTCGTTCATACACACGTATTCTAGAACTTGGCTTTGTATCTTGCTTGAAGCTGCGTGTTTGACTAGACAATAGGAAATGATCTTAGGCCATCTTTGTTGTTTATTAGTCACTAGCCATATTATTTTCATATCTAATGAAATATCCGTAGTCAATCATTTTGAGCCTAAAAGCCTTATTTGTTGGAAGCCTACGTGATTAGCCAATTGATCCATTTTGCTAGCCTTTAAAAATTCCTACCTAGTAGAGAGTTAAAGGAATCAAGTTGGTGTCTTGTGATGAAGTATATAAGGAGAAATAAGTTGGAAGTGATGAAATTTGTTGAAGAGAATGGTTAAATTTGCATGAAGGGGTAGTGCCCGAAACTGGTACCCCATGAAAAAGGGTAGTGCCTGAAACTAGTACCCTTATTTGAAGAAAAGAATAAGGAAAAAAAAAGAGATTCAAGTAAGGAAGTTGAGCTTGAAATAAAGGAGGAATTCAAATTGCAAGAAGCATTGAAGAGCATTGAAGAAGAAAGAAGAAAATGAAGCTATTTGTTGAAAATGTGTAAGTCTTCTTTGATTCTCTATTAGTGATTAAGTCACTTTATCCATATATTCCCTACCTTTACCAAAGAGCCAACGGTACATCCTAATGCAAGACCTTTGTGATTCTATTGTCGAAATTATTCCTTTAGTAGAGAGTTGAGATGATTGTCAAGCTTATGGTTACGCGTGTGTTTGAATTGATTATGAGTGTAAACACCTTACCTAAAGTGTATATATCACACTTGAGTGATGAGTGTAAATACTACCTGTGAGAATGGGTGAATGAGCATTCCAAAAAAGTGAAGTAGTTGGTTTGAATTGTATATTTTTAGATGGATGGTTATCTTAGTATTTGAAGTATGATTTTCAAGTTGTTATATTATCTTGGATGTTATATGCTGTAGAATTTCCTCTCAATTACTTTATTGGTTTTCTATGTCGTTGCCTCGGGTCGAGCAACAGGTAAGTTTGGGGGTTTGTTGAGAGTGAAATTTCACGCATTTTAAGTCTCACATTATACCCTTTTTGATAGAATGTAGCCATGATTTTGTGTAGAATTGCTTGGTTTTCATATCTTACCTAATTAAGATGCTATTAAGGTGTTTTGTTGAGTTTTGAAGGGTAAAGCATGATCAAAAGTTCAAGGTTGGAATGAGGAGTGAAAGTGTGAAGGAATGCTGAAAAACACACATCCACATTTCATAATTTTTCTGTGTTGGTGTAGAAGTCCAAATTAATCATTTGATATATGATTGGAAAGGCACGGAAGAGAGGATCGTTTTGGCGCAAAAATGATTCAAATTGGAGTGCGGATGAGGAAGTTATGCTCAAAATCGTGAGGTCTCGCAGCTGCCAACGGGAATTTCCGAAAATTTCCGAAAATTATCCAATTTTTCCTATTTCTTGGAGCACAATTCTTTCCTTATCTCATTCCGTTCTTAGAGCACAAGTCTTTCCTTATTTCATTCCCTTCTTGGAGCACAATTCTTTCCTTATCTCATTTCCTTCTCATACATATATATATATATCACATTATTATTCATAAGAAACACCACCCTCCACAAGGGGATCACCCCCCATCCATCATCTACCATCTACCATCATTCATATCCATCCCATTATCCATCCACACCGAAGGAGATTCAAGTGTTATTCAAAGAGGGAGATCAATCAATCATAGAGACGGAGAAGGAATCCGAGACAACGCCGCCACTAGGATTTTCTATTCTTTTCTTTTATTTTCGTTTGTCAAGACTTTTGGTATAATTTTAATAGTCATGGGAGTTGCTTGTAATCCGATGAGCTAATTTTGTTTACAGTTTTAAGGTTTGAAGGATTGATTTAATTTATTTGTAAACCTAAACCAATTTAGTGATTTCATGCAGTGATATTCTGATTTTACTTGGTTTGTTAAGACATGTTTTTCTGCTTCGTAACGTCTTCATAGTAAATTCATGACATCCGCTATAATGCTTGATTTATTATGTTAGCTTGTGTGCGTTCATGATTGATATTGTCTATCTGTTAGGGGTTAAGGTAGTTCCGCTATAAACACTTTAATTCCATGAACTGGTAAATCAGATACTTGAATTGTTTAGTGGAACAATGCAATTAGACATTCAAGTAGGAAGTGAATAAAACCTTGTAGTATTTTCAGAAAATATCTTGTTAGTCAAACTTGTCATCCGGAGGTATTGATGTTTGCTTTAATTAGTATCTAGGAAGGAGGCTTGGTAATATTCGCGCACCATAGTATTTAAACCATATTATACTGTTAGCTTTGAATCGGATCATATCCGGTGGGAAAACAGGATTATGTGGTGTATTTTCATAAAATCTGCATGAATGAATAATTGAAAGTCTAGTAATTCAAATTGATTGGTCTATACCGGATTACCTTAGAACTGTTGATTTTCTCTTGAATTAATCTTAGATCTTTCTTTTGTGAATTTTATTTTATTAGTTATTTCATTTTCAGTATTTAGATATTAAATTACAACACTCTTGGAAAACTGGTTACCCTATTCTGATTAAGCTAGTAATATTTAGAAGATAAATAGTTAGTTGTCCTTTGGGTTCGATAAATAAATTTGGTCACTTACCGCTACAATTGATATCCTTCACACTTGGGGATTAAATTGGAGTGCGCAGAAAACGCCTATAATCAACCCATAGATAAAGTATATTTAATGGTTGTTAAAGTATGTTTTCTAAAGTATGTTTGAATATGCATTAAAGTATGATTTTAGTGTATTATAATATGATTTATTATTAACACACTTTAATTACAAATAAGCATATTTTATCTATATAATAAACATACTTTAGTGATAGGTCGACCCGTCTCACAAGAGAGTATTTCTTTATTTTTATTTTTAGGATGTACAAGTATTTTTGGGACAGATCAAGATAGAAAGTGTCTAAGTTTTTATAGGATGAGGTGAATTAATTTGCTTGCTTTAAAGAGATTATTAAAAAATACTTGATCCCAACAAAATATTATCGAGTTTTTTTAAGGCAAAAGCTTCTGCGCTCCCGGGGACACGGTTCGTGTCCTCATGTGAACATAACTCTTCCCCTCCCTATTTTATTTAAATCTATGTATTGCTAGGGAATTTAAATTGTAAAATGGTACGGAAATTACAAAGGAGCACGGATCTAAATCTGTGTGCTAGGCGCACAAGAGACTCATCCTCTTTTAAATGGTAATAATAACAATAAATAATAAGTAGTGCCAATTAATCTTGGAATTTGTATTGACATTGTCACTCTCGATCCTAACCCCCTCCCTCTCTCCATATATACTCCCTCCTTATGATTACGTTTGTTTTTTGCACGGGGATTAATGAATATAATATTTTAATGTGTATTGAGATAATTTAATATAAAGTGAGTAGGTGCATTAGTGGGATGTGTGGGCCCTTGGGGAGAGAAGTAATTAATTTGTGTGGGTCCATATGCTAAAAAGGGAAATGTAACCATTAGGATGAGACGCCCAAAATAAAAATATGTAACCATTAGGATGGGACGAAGGGAGTATTTGATAGCAATATAAATAGTGCGTATAAATACAATACAATAGAATACCATAGAATGTGTCGATCGAATCTTTGTAAGTGCTCGTAACCTCACTTTAGGGTTAGATTCTTGTATGTAATGAAGTACGCAGGTGAAATGGATGTATAACTGCTACTCTCACACAGCTGTGCTTTGATGCATCGACTCGTTCACATCCACCATTGGTCTGTGACTGTCACCGCTTGCATTTGTCACACTCACCTTTTTTTTTTTTGTGAAATGGGCCACCCATTAACCCCCTTATATGGGCACAGTGCCTTCTCTATTGGGCTATTTCTTTCCCCCTCAATACCAACATCACACTAATTACCAGTAATTATTAATCCAACTATTTTTTTCAACTTTCTTTTTTTCCCTCAATATTTTAATTAATTTCCCTCTTAATATTATATTGCAAATTCTATGTGAGAGAGAGTTTTTTTTTTCCAAATAAATCCCATAGAACAGTGATGGGAGAAGTTTGAAAGCGCAATTCATGTATTATTTTAATATTTATTTTTAAAATTATTATTAATTTTTAGGTATGATTATAGTTTCATTTTTTGACTCATATGATATATTTTAACCTCAAGGTTCATAATTTATTTTACCTTTGGACTTATGAGGCCTTTATTATGAGGATTTATATTAAATTTAAGGGTATAATTGTAATTTAACATTGTGATTAATCTAATAATTTTTTTAAAATTAAAGTATTATAGTAATTCATAAAATATAATTGTATTTTTGACTCATGATTAAAGAAGTTCCATGTGAAACAAGTTCCATACAATATATACTTCTTCCTTTTTATTTATTTATAATAAGAATAATTAGTGTATGTTTAATCTAGAAATAAACATGGAGTGTATTTAGAAGGGGTAGTTAAATAGGTATTCATAATTGACAGATATTTGGGACCCAACCACTTGAGAGATAGTTGATTAAAGACATGATATATAACTAGCTAGTAAGCAGCATAATATATTCTGCATGCTACCTTGATGATTCTAGTACTGATGCTAAATAATTTATACAAAACAATTAATTAATGATTTAATCATACCCAACATTATAGTCCAATATAATATTTTTTTTTTATTAAATATATTTAGTCAGGAATCCCAATTTGATTTTAGTCTCTATTTGTTCGTCAAAGATTCTCTAATGGTGAGTGTGACATGACAAAATTCACATTCAGCCTTAATTCACCTTTTTCAAATTTAATTTAATGTAGAACATAAATTAAGCGATTTGTTTTGTGTGTTAATTTTTTTTAATTAGTCTCTACATGTTATGTTATACATATAAAACGATGTTCCCACTGATCACATTGTCAAAAATTATAGCAAAAATGTATTAAAATTTTCAATTAAAGAAAAAAAAAAGCTATATATACCATTTATAAACAACAAAAAATTATTATTATATAATGATAATAATAATAATTATTATTATATGTAGTACTGAGTGAAAAAAAGATAAAAAAATCTCACACTCTCATATAAATGTGAGTAGATATAATTTTAATTTTTTCTAAATATTAACTCCAACTACTCCACATGATAAAGTTTTTGATCAGTTGGAAAATAGATGTACCCCCATTTTCAACAACTGGCAAATTTATTTATAATGAGAAATATTAATAATTAATTTACTGTTTTTGTTGGTAGAAACTGGAAAGTTCATTATTGATATTTGATGGCACAACAATTAAAGAGTTAAAGAAATTTGAGGTTCTTGTTGTTTTCTTGTCCCCTTAATCATCCACACTTGTACCTACATATATTCATTTATAGTTGGTGGATGTTGTATAAAACATTTCTCAATTTCTTCTTTTCACTATTTATTTTGTATTTATAAAATACTACTCACCTCTATTTACATAAAATGGATGCGCAGAAAATTATAATTTAAATTACAATTATAAATATAAATTAATTTAGCATTACTAAAAATATACTTTCTTCGAAAGTATATATTAAGAAAAGGAGAGATATAAAGCAGCTACAAGTCAACTGTGTCGATTTTTAATCAATCACTTAATAATGAGGTTCCTCATCAATATTTTTATTTTTATTTTTATTTTTATTTTTATTTTTATTTTTATTTTTATTTTTTCTTGTGCATAATAATTGGCTGGTTGAGAATTAATTACTGATTATGTGTAGCTTCTACGAACTCAATTATTTTGCTCATGATTTTTTTAGTGAGTTTTAAGTAACACTTATGTTTGTTAGGCCATGCCTTAAATAACTAGTTAGTTTGAATTCTCTATTTTATTTTATTATTATAATTTAATATTTCATTTCAAAATGAAAGAATGTGAATTGTGTGGACAAACGTGAAACTTCTTTAAATATATAAATTAAAAAAGAACTATACCATGAGTGTTAATACTATAAATTAATGGTGAACCAAGTAAATATTACATAAATCAAATATTCAAATAATTAATTTTCACTCTCTTATTAATATATAGTATAAATCAAATAATTTAATTATTAATTTTTTTTCAATTCCTAATATTTATTTATTTTTTGAAAAATATGTGATAGATCATAATTCTATCTTGCAATGAGGGGCCGGGTGCAACGCATTCAAGATCATTATGTCGTCGTCTTTTCTATAGTGGAAAAATATTGAATTTATTTTTACAAATAAATATATAAATAGCCAAAAAGCTATGAAGCAAGATTAGATAAAGATAAGATAACCAACTTAAACTTGTGACGCAATCTTCATCCAATTTCCATCAATATAACTTTAATTGGTTGAACTCTATCTACAAACAAATCAAATCATATTAAAATATTATAAAATTTGGATGGAAGATTTGATAACCCTAAAGACATAAATAAATGTACTATAATTAACTAATTTTTTCGTTTAATTAGATTCACTTTGCCAATTCCACCAATAATAATAACTAATACTCTATTTAACTCGAACTTATTTTCACATGTTACTGTCTTACTTATAATTTTCACATTTTCATGTCTTACTATTATCTTTACTATTTAAAAAATACACTCCATCAATCAATAAGTACAAACTTATCTTAATTTAAAAAATATCACTCTCACCTAATACATAATACTCCCTCCGTTCCGCCCAAAGAGTTGTTTTGTTTTTTGGCACATGGATTAAGGAGTATTATTATTTAATGTGTAGTGGGTAATTGTATTAGTGAGAATATGTGTCCCATATTTTAATTGTATTAGAGAAGTGTGTGGGTTTTATGTGTGTAAAAAAGGAAAGGGAATCGATCATTTGGGTGTGACGACCAAAATGAGAAAAAAGAACAATTTGAGTGGGATGGAGGGAGTATATATTTTATATTTTTTAATTTTTTAAAAATACTATAGTATCTCTTAAAAGTGAAAAAATTTTGATTTATTTTTTAAAATTACGTATCTATAGTATCGGTGCAGTTAAGTATAAAATTACATAATACTCAGGAAAATAAAAAGGAGGCTTCAAAGCTAGCTCATTTAATTTGTTTTAAATATTCTTGTGCAAATTGGGAAGGACAAATTAGTTAATTTGTGTAATGTAATAAATTAAAATAGTTGATATTTATTTATATTAGGCCCCCATGATGAATTACGAGACACGATCCATCTGTGCATGCATGGGGTTGTCTTATATTTGAAATGGGCATTGGATATGGGGAACAATGACAATATCATTTTACCAAAAATGTTGGATATATAATTATTCACGTACACACGTGCAACCTCTAATCTATGTTTAGATCTATATAGGTGTAATTTAAATAATATATATTTCTAAAACTAGATGTGGCTTCCATTGATTGAAAGAAACGAAAACATTTATGTCGTATCCAAGTCCATTGTTTATAGGTTAGATTAGACAACGTATAAAGATGTGTAGCCTATCATATATCTAATCTAAGGTAATTAACAAGATATATACCCTAAAATATATGTGTCTATGTAAGAAAATAGTTGGTTATACGCAAATTGTATCCCTTTATGTGAAATTTTATTGTTTCACCAAATTTTAATTACTGATGATACTTCGCATAGTATGCAGCAAAGTAATAGTGTCATATATTTTTATTTTTATTTTTATGAATTATTAAAATTAATTTGTACATTTTATAGTGGACTTGTAAGTTCAGTTAATTTGTTATCCAAGACTACAAAGTAAAATTGGGCTATTGCTGGAGTTTCGCTTTTTGTGTTGGGTAACACAAGGAATGAACTAGATCAAGATAAAGAAAATGGGCCTGATTTGTGTTTAAAGGCCCATTTAGTACTTATCCGTAAGCCCAAAGTAATTTGAGGACCCTCTACCACATTCTTCCTAATTAAAAAGGGTACATTTGAAATTATAAGATTATTTTCTTTGCAAAATATCAATATATAATATTATCATAATAACTTCTATTAAAACGTAACTGTCACTTTAATTTATAACATGTTCAAAAGAGAAATGTGAATAATTAAATAATTTAATAGTAGTAGTATATTTATTTAATTTAATAATAAACCAACTAATAAACAACTATATCAATTTATTTCTGGAGCAGGAAAGATGGTGGGTTTTGAAAGAAGAAGATTCATGTTTATGGATTAGAGAGAAAGTGATTAAGAGCACGTGCCATGTTTGTCCGAAAAGCTCTGCAGTTATGTGCTCCAATTATGTTATTTCTTTTTTCAACCACGTGCTCGTCTAACCTTAGCTAAAACAAGGAAATATAAGTGTTTTTGATAAATAAATAAAATTATCTTGACATAATAATCTTTTAATTGGCCATAGTCCCATTTAATTGAATGTTTTAAAAAAAAAAAATTCAAAACATTCACTATTACTCTGTAAGATGTTAAGTATTATTTTTTTAATAAAAATAATTTCCATAAAAAAATATACATATATTAATGACAATTCTTATTTTAAAAAGTAATAATTACTCTGTCAATAAAAAAATAACAATGCCATATTAAATAGCAGGAAAAATGGCCCATTAACTTTCTCGCTACTTAAATTATAAGTATAAACTTTAATGAATTTAATTAATAAATCGTTACGCCATCATCTGTTAAACATCATAAATTGTACAAATCATATAGTACTATATTAGTATTGTACTAATATATTACTCCTGATAAGTTGTAGATAATGGCCAACATCTATATTGGTTAAATATAATTGTCACCAATAAATGTGTATTATGACGAATGGATGTCAAGTGTCAACACTGATTAAAATACGACAATCCCTGCACTGTATTTAGGGTCCCACTATTAGATTCGTGGAATAGTTTTATGTGAGTTGTGCTTTGAGGATTAATTATAAATTAATTAATTATGATACATTGATGTTAACTAGATTTTCTAATGAATTTATTTCCTGTCTCACCTTGTGAGTTTTATTGTAAAATATTAATCATATTCTTACTATTCAAATGCTTTTTAGTACCACAATTTTAAGAAAATTATGATCAATTTACATGTGATTAGAAAGAAATAATATATATATATATATTTAAATAATAGAAAGAAGAGAGGAAAGGCCAAATTACCTGCAAGATTGAGATTGTCTAAGGTGAGATTACTTTTTCATTTATAAAATATATACTATTACTTTTATAATATGTTATTATTTTTTATTAAAAATATTATCACTTTTTATTTATATTATAAATTTATAAAATAATTCACTGAATTATTATCCCTTCTCGCTAATATAAATATTACTTTTTATTAAAATATTATACGAAATCTTTCAATCTTTTCTAAGGACTTTCTCACACAAGCTGTATTAATAATACTAGTACTAGTTTTTGGCCATTTCTGTCCTTAATTTCCTTGAAAATCA
This sequence comes from Pogostemon cablin, assembly GCA_023678885.1. NCBI lineage: Eukaryota > Viridiplantae > Streptophyta > Magnoliopsida > Lamiales > Lamiaceae > Pogostemon > Pogostemon cablin. The sequence continues at coordinate 24,813,105 of CM043006.1, forward strand.
TTGCATTTGATATTCCCAATTAAAGGTTACAAAGCTATAAATAGCGATGTGTTTGGCTTATCCTAAGAGGCAACTAGTGTTTGACTAATCTGTCGATTCGATCTATGAACTTTCCAAACAGCTCTCTATATATGATTACATGGAGAAGAAGGTTGACTAAATTAGAACTAGTCACCTATCTAGATATTATTTCTATTCCGAATATACCCCCACTTGTATCATTATGTACTCCACTTACCAATATTCATTGACCTCATGACTCATGAGTACATATGTAATTTGGATAGTAAACATTATTATTTGAATCTATGCAGTGTAAGCAATATTAGCCATTAGGGTGTATTTGAGGACTAGAGAGAGAGAGAGCTCTTTTTAATAAATTAACAATTGTGAGAATATTGAAGCTTATAGTAAAATACAGTAGTAACTACCCCCGTCCCACACATATGTTCACGGGTATTGTAGATACGGAGTTTAAGAAAAATTGATTTTTGATTAATTTTATTGACTTTTTAGGGGTATTGTGGTATTTTTAGGCAATAAATAAATTATAAAGTAGTATGTTATGTGTGTTACGTGGGAGTGATATTTTTGAAATTAAGATAACTTTTAAGGTTGTTGGTTAATATGAGGTTTCCTTTTTGGGTGGTGAACATAAGTGTGGGAGGGACGAAAACGGAAAGTGTGAACATAAGTATGGGATGGAGGGAGTATATTTAAAAAATGCTATAAAAAATATGCAAAATTAACCTTAATCTTGACTGATCATGAAATTAAAATTATTCATTTGATTCGTTATTAATTTTATAAGTTATTTTACAGCTTCTTTTGGTGATTCGTTTCACGCTAATAAGATTATCAATCTTTTACAATATTGGTTAATTAAGTCATTATAACTAGTTTATGAATTTTATCAATTTCCTAAATTTCTTTTAATCTCCACCTAATCACATCTACAAATATCAATGTGACATAGCTAGGGCTACTTCTTGTTGAAATTCTTATTTATAACGTTTATTAATTTAGAAACAGTTAAAATTAATTAAAATCGTCTTAAAATACATTTGCTGTGGGTTTGAAGTGAGTGAACAAAGAGAAAGAAATCAGGGGTAGTAAAGTCAATACATATTTGAAGAATAAAATATGTAATAAATAAATAAATAAAATACAAGTCAACCACAACTAAGTCATTAATTAGTCGCCAAAACTGAGTTCATCGTTAAGACTGAGTCAGTCCAATAATGGAAACGTAACAACGTTAACATTTCAGCTTTAATCCAACCATGAATGCCTCAACTATCTCTCTTTCACTTATTTTATTTTTTTTATTTGAAATGGTGTGCCCCACCATTAGGGGTCTCACCGTCCCTGCCCTGGGGATTAGTGGAGGAGGTAAATCGCAGGATGTGTCTCAAGTGGCTCATAAAGAAGGCTCACTGTTAAACTTGTGCTTGCAAGGGCCAAATTCTTGCCAAAGGCAGGATTCGAACTCTACCATGCAGCAACCAAGCTCAGTTGGAAGGTCTTTCCACCCTCCCCTCTACCACTTGAGTTATGTCCTGGGGGCAATTTTTTTTTTTTGTGAGTAAGGAAGAAATTGCAAAATAAACAAACATTAAAATTTCAATCAAATTAATAACTATTTTTTCTTAATTTTGTGTGAAGAATAAAAGAGTAGTATATATATAAGATAATTCTATTATTAAAAAAAACATGAACTGTAATTTGTGCCACGCAAGCTGATATAAAATCATTTAGACGTGAAAAACTGGTGCCGATTTTTATTAATTTTTAATATCAAACTGATTTAATAATCCATCAGAAGTTAATAAAGAAATTTAGAGAACATAATTGTTTGGAACTTTACAATACATCAATGATTAGTAGACCATGTGCCGCCTTTGATTTAGGCGCTTGTTTTAAAGATATGTTAAAAAGAATATTTCTGATATATGTTTATTCACACTATAACTAATGTATAAGTACAAGTACATTGTGAGATACAATTTATACAAAACCAATGTGGGACAGGAACTATAATATACAAGATATATACATAATCCTAATATACCCCCTCAAGATGAAGCATCATCGGTGATTCCAATCTTATTCATTAAGAGCTTTAATCGAGCACCAGAAATTGGTTTCGTTAAAGCATCCGCAAGTTGATCAGCAGAGGAGACATGAAATACTCGTAATTGAGACGTCTTTACTAAGTCCCAAACAAAGTGAAAATCTATGGCAATATGTTTCATCTGTGAATGAAAGACTGGATTAGAACATAGATATGTTGCCTCAATATTATCGCAGTAAACAATTGGAGGTTGTGTAAGAGAGATTCCAAGTTCCATAAGAACAGAGCGAGTCCACTGAAGCTCGGCAGCAGCAGAAGCAATTGAACGATATTCTGCCTCAGTGGAGGATCGAGCAACTGCGTTGTTTTCTGGAAAACCAAAAGATAAGATTTGCACCAAAAAACACAACATAAGCATTTGTTGAAGTTCTATCATCTTTGTTACCAGCCCAATTAGCATCAGTGAAGCAATGGAGTGATAAAGGAGAATCAGCTCGAAGAGAAAGATCAAGACTACGAGTCCCATTGAGATAACGTAATAAACGTTTCACAGCACCCCCAATGAGTTGTTATTGGTAAATGCATGACCTGGGACAATTTATTTACAGCAAAAGCAATGTCATGGGCTACGTTTATGCTCCATGACGGCTCAGCACTTAGTGATCCCGCCTCTAACTTCTTAATTTCTATATTTTTTTAAAACTTAAAATAAACAATGAAATTTTATCCTTAAAATACTAAAATCTAAGAGTAAAGATTTAGGACTAATTACAATTATACCCTTAGAGTACGTTTACTTTAAGGGTTTACTTTAAGGGTTAGGGTTTATTAACCTTGACCAAAGGTTTAAGGAAGGTTGGGTTAAGATTAACTACATTAGTTAAGGTTGATTTATTGTGTTTACTTTTCATGTTTATTTTTAGTGTTTTTACTATAATATCCTTTATTTAAATATATTAAAATAAAATAAATGACCATTATCTAAAAAGGAAATAAAATAAATGAGAGATTAATTATCTTTCAATAACAATCGAGATCTCCAGAATCATATTTGACTGTGCAGATAGGTGAATCAACGAGCAAACATCGTAGATCTCAGAAGGAATCTGGTCTTTGCTTTCTTATATCATTAGCCGTAATTCCAGTCTTCTCCATCAGCGAGTCAATGTAAACACGTCTCCGTCGTCGCCGCCGTATTCACAGTAATCGAGAATGTTGTTGATTAGGCGGCGTTAGAGAAAATATCCGCCTGGTTGATCTGCGAATCGTCGACTATGAAATTAGAGGTGGAGTTGTTGGTAATGACGATAGATTTGGAGGGGAGGAGAGTGGGGATGTGGGTTTGGACTTCGAGCTGTAGGAGATCGGCGAAGGTGAGCCGCCGTGGGACGATGTAGTAGGAGATGAGGAAGGGGTCGAAGGAGATTCCGTTGGTGGTGACAGAGGCAAAGTGGGTGGCGGCGGCGTCGTCGGGGATCAAGATGAAGCATCATCGGTGATTCCAATCTTATTCATTAAGAGCTTTAATCGAGCACCAGAAATTGGTTTCGTTAAAGCATCCGCAAGTTGATCAGCAGAGGAGACATGAAATACTCGTAATTGAGACGTCTTTACTAAGTCCCAAACAAAGTGAAAATCTATGGCAATATGTTTCATCTGTGAATGAAAGACTGGATTAGAACATAGATATGTTGCCTCAATATTATCGCAGTAAACAATTGGAGGTTGTGTAAGAGAGATTCCAAGTTCCATAAGAACAGAGCGAGTCCACTGAAGCTCGGCAGCAGCAGAAGCAATTGAACGATATTCTACCTCAGTGGAGGATCGAGCAACTGCGTTGTTTTCTGGAAAACCAAAAGATAAGATTTGCACCAAAAAACACAACATAAGCATTTGTTGAAGTTCTATCATCTTTGTTACCAGCCCAATTAGCATCAGTGAAGCAATGGAGTGATAAAGGAGAATCAGCTCGAAGAGAAAGATCAAGACTACGAGTCCCATTGAGATAACGTAATAAACGTTTCACAGCACCCCCAATGAGTTGTTATTGGTAAATGCATGACCTGGGACAATTTATTTACAGCAAAAGCAATGTCATGGGCTACGTTTATGCTCCATGACGGCTCAGCACTTAGTGATCCCGCCTCTAACTTCTTAATTTCTATATTTTTTTAAAACTTAAAATAAACAATGAAATTTTATCCTTAAAATACTAAAATCTAAGAGTAAAGATTTAGGACTAATTACAATTATACCCTTAGAGTACGTTTACTTTAAGGGTTTACTTTAAGGGTTAGGGTTTATTAACCTTGACCAAAGGTTTAAGGAAGGTTGGGTTAAGATTAACTACATTAGTTAAGGTTGATTTATTGTGTTTACTTTTCATGTTTATTTTTAGTGTTTTTACTATAATATCCTTTATTTAAATATATTAAAATAAAATAAATGACCATTATCTAAAAAGGAAATAAAATAAATGAGAGATTAATTATCTTTCAAAAACAATCGAGATCTCCAGAATCATATTTGACTGTGCAGATAGGTGAATCAACGAGCAAACATCGTAGATCTCAGAAGGAATCTGGTCTTTGCTTTCTTATATCATTAGCCGTAATTCCAGTCTTCTCCATCAGCGAGTCAATGTAAACACGTCTCCGTCGTCGCCGCCGTATTCACAGTAATCGAGAATGTTGTTGATTAGGCGGCGTTAGAGAAAATATCCGCCTGGTTGATCTGCGAATCGTCGACTATGAAATTAGAGGTGGAGTTGTTGGTAATGACGATAGATTTGGAGGGGAGGAGAGTGGGGATGTGGGTTTGGACTTCGAGCTGTAGGAGATCGGCGAAGGTGAGCCGCCGTGGGACGATGTAGTAGGAGATGAGGAAGGGGTCGAAGGAGATTCCGTTGGTGGTGA